>OX392536.1:10265281-11515281 GCA_947623455.1 Mimachlamys varia | reverse complement strand
CCTAAGGATGCTTCCTGCCAAATTAGGATGAATTCCTATCAGTGGTTATGGAGGAGAAGTCGTTTAAAGAAATTGTTGACGGACGACGGACGGACGACGGACGGACGCCACGGTATGGCATAAGCTCACCTCGGTCCTTCGGACTAGGTGAGCTAAAAACTGTATATCGATGTTCTGATGACGGCTAGCCTAGCTAGCCGTAACATGTCAACCTGCTAATAAAACTACGGAATCTAGATTTTGATGCTCCATCCTCATTATTTATTATAATAATTTAGTTCCCACTAGTCATTGACACATGTAATTATAAACTCTAGCTGAAGATATTCAGCAAGCTGTTATTGAATTAGTGTTCACTATAGGAATACTAGATACACAGTGTATGACAGGTATGATACAAATGATCAAATTACAATACTCGTAATTATAGACATTAATAAGATAAAACATATCCACGACACCAGCATCTAATACATAAACATGATAAGATGACGAGAGAGAGAATTCGGACATATTTTATGATCTGCCAAGCAAGCAATAATGCACTGTTACCATTTTAGATTGTAACCAGCACACAAGAATTTACATACTTTTGGTCCCTTTAAATTTTTTTGTCAGCAAGAACACTTTGTATATAACAGATATACACACCATGAAGGATGCTAAGTTGACTTTCTTTTCCATCTCTTGATCCGTCGACTTTCTACAGTCAGGACACACCCATAAAGGAAGCTGTAATACAGTCATACAAAGTGTAAATCTTAGTCATTATTTACATTAGGATACTAATATTTTATCAAAAATATTTTATAAATAGTATAAACAAAACTTATTTGTACATGAATTTTTTTAAAAATTCAAATAGAGAGAAAACTAATTAAATAATCCAATAGATTGAGAAAGAAACAGGAAGATAAAATTCATTAGAATGCACAAAGAAAATTGAAACAGTCAATGGTTTAGCTCTCAAAGTAATTTGATATGCAATTACAAGGACTACAAACATAAAATGTTAGCGTTGTTGACATACCTGAGCTAAGGAATTAAGTTCCGTCTTTTTCTCACTGGATTCTGTGAACACAAACCATTTTTTTTTTAAATTACTGTTTATCCATTATTGTTCATGGAATCGACTGGCAAAGGTTCTACAAGAATTATAAAAAAAAGAACAATGCTCTTTTTATTTAGATACAATATACAGTATGAATCTGTCAAAACCAGTCCTGTCTAATCTAGGCCCTAAATTTGGTCCCAATTTTTTTCCTAGTTAACAAAAACAACTTGTATAGGGATCCTGATCCTATCTTTTGTGAATCAGCTTTGTTCAACTGATCTTTGAATAGAATTCCTTTTAAAAACAATCTTTTCTCTACAAACCAGACACCTGTGTAAACCAGTCAAAATATTTCAACCCATATGGCTTCCAGTTTCCATTTCATTCAAATTATTATAGCTAATCGATAAAGAATTTATCAGGTAAGTTTGTAAAAATTTAAGTAGGATTTTCTCCTATATAATTGTACGTACGGGACTTGAGAACTGCAGCCTCCGGAGGATCTAGGCGCTCACACCCACACAGGAGGCAACGCTCCTTATCCAAGTAGGGGTTTGGCCCTCGGGACAGAGACAGAATCTGCGGCAACTCTGGATCATCCTTAGCATCCATCAGCTTCTCTAGCTTCTTCAGAGTCTGAAATAAACATAACACAATCATCTTTACAAATTGCATCTATAACCTATGTACAATATTAATACCACTTGAGGATCCCACTATCCAGCAATTTGGTATGTATATAGGATAACAGTACCCAATCTAATGAGTGTTGGCAGTCAGTCACACAATTCAACATATAATAAATTCATAACTCTAAAACCCTTGCAGTACATATATAAATAAACTTATACATGAACACCCATCAAACCTATCAAAGGAGTAACAAAATAAACAGCAAACTGTGAAAGTACAGTGGACTCCATTTAATATCACTCCTGTTAATATCACATTCCTCTTAATATCATGTTTTCCCAAGCACCATTTTTCTCTCTATATAATCTATGTAATTTTATTTGGTTAATATCATGCATTTTGAGGTGAATTCCTCTTAATATCATGTTTTTTTAACCAATCACATAAAATATCCAGAAAATGATGTAATTTTCACTGATTTCAGATACAACTTGTATAAAATGTTGCTTAGAAAATAAAATAACAAATGCAACATACCTGGTAATATAAAGAGGAGTGCACTGTATCAGTTATGTACTGTAGTCGCGACCCGATAATCAATAAGCCGCTATTTTATAACTTTTCAAATGTGTCATCTTGTAGCTAGTATTACATGTATATTTAAGTTGAGCAGACACATTATGCACAATATTGATTTGAATTTGAGAGTTTCAACCATTTTGTATCGTTATTTTCAAGCATTGCATTTTCATGTATTTTTTGAGGACAGAAAGATAATGATCCCTTGCTCGAAAAAAAAACAAAACTAGAAATGTCTGTGAGACATAAATGCCCCCACCCCCAGCTGGTTATATTACATTACCATGGGACAGGACGTGACGCAACAGGACGACATAGGTAACACTATATATTTAATTCTTTCCACGGATTTCCATTGTTTTGTTTAATTAAGGCATTATGAAATAATCGATTATATTTTGCAAGAATTTGGGAATTTCTTTTACATGTTGACTTTCACATATTTTTTATTAAATATTTTGTTACCACTTCATGAGTATCAGTTAATGATATGGTTTTATAATTTACTAAGTGATATATGAAAAAAAGAAAATTTTAGTTAGTGTTTTTTCCCTGCACTTCCAGGGTTCTCATTAAAAGCCGATTGCCAACAAAAGTAGCCTGTTATTCAACAACTTTGAACCAGGTATTTTTCAGAATTTTTTATGTCAACATTACAGAATGTGAAAATTCAACCAGCTATTCTTTCGAAGTCAGCCAATTATTGCAAAACTTAGTGAGAACACTGACTTCTCTTGTTCAACCCTAACACCTGCATATACAAATTATACATGACAGTAAGCTTTGTTTACTCAAGAGAAATGACACAACAAGGTATTGGCGGAATATGGCTCATCGGAGTCGATGGCCGAATATTTAACTCATTTTTAGGAAATTTAACACATTTTAATATTGCATTTTTAATGAGTAAAGGTGCGGCCTATAAGACATCAGAAAAGAGAAACAGTATGATATTATTTTGTGTATTTGAAAAAAAAAGAAAGAAACATATGACAAAAAGTTTGGCTCATATCACAACTGTCGTGCTGATAATAAGAGGTGTGAAATCAAAATGGTCATATAATAGCTTTTACATATGATCATCACTAGGTAAAATGCATGTCATCATTCTATCTATCATGTTAACCTGTACTAGAGCTAACTGTTGTCAATAGTAAGCACTGCAACATACCAAATATACACTGAACTGGACATTGAGAACTTTATTATTCCCATTATTCCAATCCAGAGAAAATATTGCCAATAAAACCAAATTAAAGTGCAACCTTTGAATCATAAACCATGAACGATGACAACCAAAACCTTATCAGGTGTACATATACATTAATATTGTACATGTAGAACCCGATAGAGTGATGCTATGGCGTCAATATGAACTAAATCTGTCTTATTGTTCATGAAATATAAAGAGGTACACAAGTTTTTATTCCAAAAGTGGTCAACAGTGACCTTTGACCATTCATTTTTACCATTGACCACCAAAATGTATTCAGGTGTAAAACTTTAAAAGTGTGATGCTATGTCATAATGTATATGAACATGAGATATCTTAGGTGAAAAGTTTTTATTCCAAGTGATCAACATGTCTAATTTTCAGAATTCCCTTTTAAACTATGCAGAAGGACCCCATATATTAAGGAAAGGACCCCATTTATAAAATACCCAGCGCAAACCCTGTGTACAGCAACCTTTTACCTTGATCCTCGACTCGGTGTCTCACAAAAACGTCTGACCATTGATCATATGCAATATTGAATTCTAAAATGTCAGTGCAGAAAACCAATCATAGATCATCCACTAAAATGCACATAGTTGGATCATTGATCTGAGCATGATTAGAAGAATAACCTCCTCTTTATCATGTTTGTGATCAGGTGCCATCTATATGGTTTGTGTTCGCTCAAATTTTTTATTGGGATGTGAAAGTTGAGTATCATACTGACTCAGAATCATGATCATATGTTGTATGAAATAAGCCAGGACAGTTAAGTAACCTACCCAAAACAAGGAAACAAACCAACATATTTTTGTTTTATATTTTTCCAATTGCAAAATTCAACTAAAACGAGAATATACTTTTTTAACACAAGAACTGTAATAAGTTGGCATAAAATTTCCCAATTTGGCAAATTAATGTTCCCAAATACCCAGGAAACTATATAGACACTAAGATATACAAAATTGGCACAGTGCCAGTTTTCTCCAAAATGTTGTGAACAATCATTTGGACTTTCTTTTGAGATATTGCAGCATTCATCATTTATGCTCAATATACTCTGGACCAATTTATTGAGTGTGATACAGGACTAAATTAATTGCAAGCTCATCACAAATCATGTCAAATGCATAATATAGCTGCATATATATACTGTATCAAATCAATTGTTGCTATTTACAATAACCACCATGACTATTCAACGGTTTTGCTCAGTCAGAACTATTTGCAAATCCATGTAACCCATGCTGACATCAAGAAGTTATAAAGTCAGCTATGAACTAAGATGAAGTGCAGTGATCTGGGTCTGTAAAAACATGGTAACAAGGACAATATTTTTCTCTCATTTCTGTCCAATATTTCTGGGTCCCGTTTGTGGGTTAGGCAGTTTCACAATTGTATACGATCAAAACATTTACAACGGTCGATCTTTCTTTGTGAAGAAACCTCGTAAATGCATCAGCAAAATGCACTCTTCCATGGGGTGTGCGTTTGGCAATACCAACATACACAAATCCATAAACGGACATGACAGCTTCGCCGGGGCCACAGTCCGACAATAGCTAGCCTAGCACCTGCCAAATTTATTCCAATGCAAATCTGAAACAAATGCGATATTTCCCCCTTCTCCAAATAGATCGTTTTACCTCAGAATCGATGGATGACGACAATAAGTCTCTGGTGGAAGGAACAGTCAAGTCAACAGGACTTGGACTATTTTGACATGTTGCTTGAGTCAAGTTTTGTGACTTTGACTTGGCAACTGAGCTTCTCTTGTTTTTCTTCCTCTTAAGTTTCTTGTCGTCTGACGCGCTCATGGTTCAGTTTATAAAACACTTAGCCGAATCAAGATGTTAATTCCTCGATCCCTTTACCAAAACAGTCCATACATGAGGAGCTACCACTAAAATATTTTGATAGGGCTCTCATCGCAGAAAACCAACATGGCGATTACATTGAGCAACATACCCAGAATTCCATCGGCCTGTCTTCCGAATATAACTATCCAGGGGAGGTAACCACAACTCGAAAAGTTTCCTTAGTTTTAAAAACATTTCACCGAAAAATATATATATATAAAGTTTCACAATACAGTGGATTCCACTTAATATCACCTATGTTAATATCACATTCGTCTTTATATCATGTTTTTTTCCAATCAGCATTTTTTTCCTGTTTATAACCTATGTAATTTTATTTTGTTAATACAGGGACGTCCCTGGTTATATACATGTATATCATGGATTTTGAGGTGAAATCCTCTTAATAACATGTTTTTTAACCAATCAAATAAAATATCCAGAAAATGATGTCATTTCCATTTATTTCAGGTACAACTTATAAAAAATATTGCATAGAAAATAAAGAATAACAAAAATAATTATTTTTAAATGAGATAATGTTATCTATAGATTACACATCTTCATATCTAGGCCTATACATTGAATAGCTTACTTGTAGTTGTGGAGATTGGAAATGCACTGGATTTAGTGGAAAAACATTTTGATGTCACATCCTGTTAATATCATGTTTTTTGTCTGACAAATGAAGCATGATATACAGAGGAATGCACTGTATCACGCCTTATTACTGAACTCTGTTTGTTCTGAAAAGTCTCTCTCTTTTTTTTTTAGAAAAAAGGCAACATTTTTTACCGAAAACATGTAATTTTCATCTTTTTTTTTCAATTATGTTAGGGTAAGACTCACAGGACGGAGTGCAATTATCCCTTGAATTAAAAATTAAAAATAGTTTTTGTTATTATCATACAAAACATGTTATAAATATGTTATAATTTCATAGTTATCTGTGATAATGTACAGTTTTGCACGTTTTAGCTTTTGTTTTCTGTCTATGCATTTTGTTAATTACCTTGTTTTTATGTTGTTGTTTTTTTTACAACGTTTGTCGCAGAAATAGCGCTACAGCGCTAATGTTTTCTTTTGTTTATATATGCGACTATAAATAAAGTTTATTGTATCTTGTATCTTGTATATCATATTATGATATTATGTCTTGGGATATTTTATAAGAGTTCCAGAATGGAGCTGCGTATTCATATACAGTATTATACTGAAACAATAAAATAATATTTCCACCATGACAATTAATTATCAAAACAGTAATGTTGGAATAGATGAACATTTTATTGGTTTAATATTTCGCGTCCTCTAAAAATATTGTGTATGCATTTGCAAGGTGTTCAGTTATGCTATAAGTAGATACAGCGTAGCCAAGTGTTACCATCGTCGGAAACCCACGGTACACTTCTCTGACGTTTGCATCCCGTGGGCTAAAAGGAAAAGAAACTCTCGAGTTTTCGTACTAAAATAGTAGCCAATCGATAGTTATATCGATAGTTTCATCCGTGACTACATACAGCCGGGACATCAAGCCGGGGTATCCCGTTTCATTTGTAGCATCGCCTGTCAACAAGACCTGTCGATTGTGTTATAATTGTGTCGATTGTGATTAAAATATAAGGTCCTGCTATACGACGATTGATACTGGTCGTGGTCACGGTAAAATGATCTAACAGAGTGTCAAGAGAAACGACCATTCTGATTGGTCGAAATCTCCGAATAAACTTCTATTCGGGGAAACGAAGGTTTATAACGATTCTGGCCCACGGGATGCAAACGTCAGAGAAGTGTACCGTGGGTTTCCGACGATGAGTGTTACTTTTAAAACATGTGGAATATGTACCAATGTATGATAATGTAACTTCCGTTCCCATGGTACCTACTGGCGATACGTCTATCTCAGTTGTGTTGTAATCTACAATAAAAACTACTGATCTTACCCCCCCCCCCCCCCCCCCACACACACACACTTTACCCAGCTCCACCATCTGCCTTCTGAATCGATCCGATATACTCATTTCACAACCTGTCACCCCTATGTAATGTAAGTAAACTCTATACTATGCGTTTATCAGGTCGAGTTCATTATTACGGTCTACATATTCAGACGCGCTCAACTGGTTTTCTTTGCTTGAGTGACAATCCAGCACATACTAGTGGCCATATGGCGTTCATGCTTTAATTAAGAGACAATTGTTACAGTAATGTAATAATTGTACACACGTGGTCATTTTTACCCATTCAATTGACTGATATAACGCCTACCTTTGCATATTATATATTAACACAAACACAAGTCTTGCATTTCATATATATTTTTTTTTACAATTACTGTTTGTGAATATGGAAGGTAATCAAAAACTCTTGTTTCTCAACATTCTTAATAAATGTGATATCAGAAAATTATAATCCTTCCAGCATTATGCTTTATAAAACTGATCCTCAATCTGGGAACATCGACTAAACCCGACATGTGTGGAAGTGTAGTCGGCTTATTCAGGATACAGAGCGAAATTACATGTATACTATCGACTGTACTCCAAACAGCATTCCCAAAGACTTTCATGCGTAGACTATTTTAGGCCTTAGAGGGAACAGAGTCCAAGCAACTGGATCTGTTCCCGACATTTTGTCAATTTTAGCTAAGTACAATTTATCAGATTATTTACATTGTTATGTTCTATGTTCGATCACAGTTGCTTAAGTTTCTGTCAGTAAATAATAAATATCTATGTGTGAAATGAGCCGCGGCTCCATATATAAACATTTATTTATATACTGACAGAAACTCAAGCATGCAACTGTGGTTCGATGCGCGTGGTTTCCGTCAAAGTTCCATGGGAAAACTTTGGTTAAAAAGACTATTCAAAAGCAGGAACAACACCTATTGTCACAACGAATGGACATTCAATTTGACAACGATTGCACCCGCTTTAAATCTATCTACAGTGCTTATAACGAGCCATATGTGATGCTAAAACCCCAGATATTGACAATAGAACAGTTCTTTTCATATGCAAAATGCTTACCTGCGTTCCAGTAGAGCTATACAATGTATTCAATCTATGTGGGAAACCGTTCTACGATACTATCCATCATTTCATTACAGACTGTATTAGCACATTGGTTCTAAGAGATACATTTTTTCACGAAAGTAATGGACTACTATGGAATCCAGCAATACTTAAGAAAGTCTGGCATATCAGGCCCCGGTTTCATCAAAGTTCCTTAACTTAAGGGAATTCCTTAACTTAAAAATCTCCATAAGAAAGCATTACAGAATTTAAGGAAAGATCCTTAGCTAAGGATTTTCCCCTTAAATTAAACGTTGATGAAACCGGGGCAAGAGGAACATTTTCTTCGGGTATCATTCCAAGGAAATGTCGAAGATTGTGAATTTGACAGCAACATTATAAAGGATGAATTCGCAAAAAACTATGCCTTTCTATTAGAAAGTCATCTCAGATTTACTTCAGCGGTAGCAACATAAGAAAGATACACATGGACATATAGGTGCATAAACATATAAATATTATATGTAACGGCCAGGCCTATAGTTGGAAATCGACCACGACTTTCCATCCAATCAACGTGGAATACGTTTTTGTAATATCCATTTAAATATGTTAATTTCATAATAACCTCATTTCATTATTATTACTATTTGTTTTTATTGTACTCTCAATTTTTGAGGAATAAAGAATGGTGATGATGATGATGATGAGCACATACTAGTGGCCATATGACGTCCATACCCTAATCGAGAGACATTTGTTACAGTAATGAAATAAAATGAAATAATTGTACACGCGTGGTCTTTTGTACCCATTCAATTGACTGATATAACACCCACCTTTGCATATTATATATTAACAAAAACAAAAGTCTTGCATTTCATATATACTTTTTTTTCTACAACTGCTGTTTGTGAATAGGGATGATAATCAAAAACTCTAGTTTCCCAACACATCACGATTTGATAATTTATTGTGTCAGATTTAAAGGATTTCAGCCTCGTATTTTCCAATCTTATAAAAAGTAATGAAACTTATAGTACATATCAATACATTGATACATATGGGTTTAATTATGGTTATTTTAGTTGTATGAATCGATTCATGATTTCCTCATAAAATGACATCGTTTAAACATCATTGTTCAAGAAATGCATTAATGCGTAAACTATACTGTTCATATTCTTCAGTATCCAAATTAATTTGGGAAAAATATCACGGATTTTAAAGTATGATGATTTAAGAGTAATTGATATATTCTATTTTGATTACATTAAGATTAAAGTTTGTTAGAAAAAAAAACTTATTTTAATTGCAAAAAAAAAGCAAAAAAACAACAACACCAACACTGCGTGTCAAAGTTTCGAACTTTAGGACAAGTACCAGGAGGCTTATCCATTACACCAAAGTGCCGTAACTTATTGATGAGATCTTATTTATATTCTTATCTGTCTACAACGTTACAACTTTTAATTTTATTAACCATAGATTGCTTATAAAATACTGTTACAAAGGCAATATTAAAACATTATAAATATGACTTTCTTGTGTGTGAATGCAAGTTTGCAATGATAGATATCTCAAATATTTTGGCTTTTGTTCAACACGGGAGCCGGGGGTGGGTGGATGTGATTTCGTCACCTTTTCCATATCTCTCAGATAACATAAGCAGCAAAAACATTTTCTTACAACAACCAGAAATGTGTTTTTTTGGTGGTTTTTGATGCAAGACATGGCTCACCCTGAACCAAAATATTTAGTAGCCAAATAAAATAGCCAAGTGTGATTTTCAATAGCCAATTTGTTTCACCAGTAGCCTCATTCGGTTGCCTCCATTAAACCCCGGAGTCCTTATCGCAACATTCAATAGCTTAATACTTAACCATTAGTAGTAGTAATTTACTTTATTCATAATTAAGATGCATAGTTATCCTATTTTTTGGCTTTATACTTTCAGATGAATGGCTGTAAATTTGAAGAAAAAAACAAAACATATATTGATACAATTATACTTTATTTTCACTTTTAGCAATAAATGACATCAATAAATAACAAGCATGGCAAAACATAACGTTATTAAATATTTAGATACTAGTAAGTACTTTGGATGGGAAATCTTTCACTGACTGTCCCGTCACAGAATTACACACTTTTAAGGATAAGTCCTTACACAGCTTACTGTCATTTAGTACCAGAAGGAAACAGTATACGCCTCTTCTTGGCAGCACTCCAAAGGGTGAATGCAGCTTCATAGTCCATGCCATTGTTTTGTGCTCAATCGAAATCCGCATGAGGTTCTCCAAACTCTGAATGCTGAGGCTGTTCCTAAGGTCTGTTTTGATGAGATTTTGACGGCTGAAACCTCTTTCACAGTCTACTGTTGACACTGGGACCAGAAGAAGCCTCTCAGCAGCCCCTGCTACAACTGGAAAGCATCCTGAACTTTACAAAAGACCTTCCTGTTCCCTGTCACATGAACCTTTGCCAACTCCAGAAAACTCAGAAACTCTTGCCTAACACCTGAAACAGATCCAGACCCTACAACTGTGCCTAAGTTCTTGGCTACTACTAGTATTTCTACTGAGTCCTCTATAAGCTAGCACCTCACTGTGACAATCAACAAGAGAGGGATCAAAAAGCCTGGCCAGGGCTGACAAAACAACAGCATCCCCTTGTCTGTGAACCTATTCCTAAGTCCCTCAACTAGGAAGCCTACAAACTGTCTACATGCTGCCTCTGACCTCTGACCTCTGATTTACACCATCTCTGACTGTGTGACCTTCAAACTCAAATGTAACTAACCCTGAACTATCTACCTGAGGTGACCCTGGAACCTGTCTAAGGAACTTGCCTAAGTTCTCGCCTGATCTATTTTCTGACAACTTCTCTATGAACTTAACTGTTGATTCGAGAAGGGGGTTCACCTCTGTAAAATATATGACCTTTGAAAGGTCTTGCACAACCTAGCCAACTGTGGAAGACCATCCGACAAGAAATGAGCAATATACAAAAACTTGAAGCAGGTGATGGCTTATGCAAAGACATAGCTTTGGCTCTTTGGTCCTCAAGAAACACACTAACAATGCTAGGATAATTCTCAACTACTACCCGAAGAAGGTTAGATTTGATTTTTGATTGTTTTAATTAATTGTTTTTCATGGGGATTGGGATGGCAAACTTTAAACTGGCTTACTGATAGATGGATGGCTTAACTATATTATGAAAGTTCATGTGTTCCTCCATAATACACCCATACTGGAATTATTTGATTTATTGATATATTCGTGTTTATTTAATGCTTGGTTATCTCATCTATGATGACTACATAACCCCCACCCCCTCACCCCCCAGTCCACGAATGGTAATGGCGATAAATGTTCTTCCATGATGTAGTTGCATGATCATGTTCATCTATCAATGTTTGTGATTCGCATGCGTATAATTTTACATTTGTCAGGGTAGAAGTATAGCTGCCAGTTTCAGACGATTTTTAAACTAAATTTTATAATTATATCCTGCTGTAAAACTATATTAATTATTCTGAAAGTTTTCGAGTCATCAGCGGAATTGTATGTATGCGTTCTCTAACTAATAACACAAACAGAAGAGGCCCTAGCATTGCGCCTTGCTGACTACCGCTTTTAACTGTCCTCCCTTTACAGCAAATATTTGTATCACACCGAGCAAGACTACTTTTATACTTAATTGTCTCCCCCTTCCTAACTCGGAATCTTTACATTACAAAGCTCAATATTGCCATCAAGAATGTATCATCTGAATGCAAATATCCATATCACAGCATTAGATTAGATTAGATCATGGTTAACAAATGACCTTTAAGCGGTCACTTGAATAATATCATATATAGGTACCTAACGGTAGCTATTCCATTCAGATGTAATGCGGAAATCAACATTTAAAAAAGGTGAAATGAAATACAATATCTGCCATGTCACCAAAGGATCATGATTTCAGAAGCTATTCATTGAATTATTTTACTATTGAGGATGATCGTCACCAAATAGGAATTATTTCCTCGTCTATACAAACGGACAAAATATACCAAACGTTTTATTTCCCCATAAAAACACTAGTCCCTCCGAGTCTGGAGGTTAAGATTTTTGAAGTTTGGTTAATTTTCCTGAAATTTACAAATCAAACATAGCCTCTGACGAACTTACCACCAGTGCGCAGGAATTATAGACTGTAGTACGTCCAGAGTCTATGATTAGTCTGGCTTCAGGGGATGAGGAAGGAATCCTAATTTTACAATTTTGTATCCTCATATACCAAGGATTATGTTGACCAAGTATGAAAATATCTCATCAACAACTAAATAAAGCAAGGATACTTATAGTGTCTTCAAATAGAACACAAAAGTAAGTACACAAAGACCTCAAGAAACACACTAACAATGCTAGGATAATTCTCAACTACTGCCCGAAGAAAGTTAGATTTGATTTTTGATTGTTTTAATTAATTGTTTTTCATGGGGATTGGGATGGCAAACTTTAAACTGGCTTACTGATAGATGGATGGTTTAACTATATTATGGAAGTTCATGTGTTCCTCCATAATACACCCATACTGGAATTATTTGATTTATTGATATATTCGTGTTTATTTAATGCTTGGTTATCTCATCTATGATGACTACATAACCCCCACCCCCTCACCCCCCAGTCCACGAATGGTAATGGCGATTAATGTTCTTCCATGATGTAGTTGCATGATCATGTTCATCTATCAATGTTTGTGATTCGCATGCGTATAATTTTACACTTGTCAGGGTAGAAGTATAGCTGCCAGTTTCAGACGATTTTTAAACTAAATTTTATAATCATATCCTGCTGTAAAACTATATTAATTATTCTGAAAGTTTTCGAGTCATCAGCGGAATTGTATGTATGCGTTCTCTAACTAATAACACAAACAGAAGAGGCCCTAGCATTGCGCCTTGTTGACTACCGCTTTTAACTGTCCTCCCTTTACAGCAAATATTTGTATCACACCGAGCAAGACTACTTTTATACTTAATTGTCTCCCCCTTCCTAACTCGGAATCTTTACATTACAAAGCTCAATATTGCCATCAAGAATGTATCATCTGAATGCAAATATCCATATGACAGCATTAGATTAGATTAGATCATGGTTAACAAATGACCTTTAAGCGGTCACTTGAATAATATCATATATAGGTACCTAACGGTAGCTATTCCATTCAGATGTAATGCGGAAATCAACATTTAAAAAAGGTGAAATGAAATACAATACCTGTTATGTCACCAAAGGATCATTGAATTATTTTACTATTGAAGATGATCGTCAGCAAATAGGAATTATTTCCTCACCTATACAAACGGACAAAATATACCAAAAGTGTTATTTCCCCATATTAACCAAAGTAAACTTCACACAGAAGACTCTGATATTTCAAACCATGCAGAGAAAAACACTAGTCCCTCCGAGTCTGGAGAATAAGATTTTTGAAATTTGGTTAATTTTCCTGAAATTTACAAATCAAACATAACCCCTGATGGACTTTCTACCAATGCGCAGAAATAGACTGTAATACGTCCAGAGTTTATGATTGGTCTGGCTTCAGGGGATGAGGAAGGAATCCTAATTTTACAATTTTGTATCCTCATATACCAAGGCATCGTCGGATACCCACGGTTGATTTCGCGTCGCTAACTCACTCATGAGTGAGTTAGAGAAGCGAAATCAACCGTGGGTCTCCGACGATGATACCAAGGATTATGTTGACCAAGTATGAAACTATCTCATTAACTGTTTCTTGAGAAGATGTAAACAGTTTACGCAAGCTGGGCGGAAAGCGATCGGAATAGGTCATTTAAGTAGTATTTAAGTAGGTGACCAAATAACATAGAAGCACCTCAGCTCAACAACTAAATAAAGCAAGGATACTTATAGCGTCTTAAAATTGAACACAACAGTTAGTACACAAAGACAAATTGATTTAAGATTGACATTGACTTGTGTATTGTTTTGATGGAGGACGCTGTACTAATAATTATTACACAGACATACATCAGGGTCGATTGGCATAGGTTTGGTTTGTTTGTTTACGTCGTATTAACCGCTAAGGTTATTTTATGGCGGTTTGCACCGTGAATTAAGTTTTACTCTTTCACCAAGTTGCATGGGGTTCGATTCTCCGATCGGACGTGAAACGGAGTTACCTCACCCAACAAGAAAGTTGGTTTATTCAGGATATTCCGATATCATCCAGATACTTGTTCTAGACATACACGTGATTACACTCGAAAATTCACGTTGCACCATACCGCTATACTCAGTATAGTCCGAAGGGTTCTGACTCTGACCCGCTAAATATTTGGACGACAGGCGGGTGCGAGAATAAATATTTGGACGACGAGAATAAATATTTGGACGACAGGTATGTGCGAGAGTCTATCGCACCCGCCTGTCGTCCAAATATTTAGCGGATCAGAGCACAGGGACATGTTACAATAGTAATGTATGTATAAAATATATGGGGGGGGGGGGGGGGTCGATATGTGTTATGTTTATATCGACCCCCATATATTTTATACATACATAAAACATGTCAAGTGTCTTTTTGAACGCTTTGACTGCTTTTTGTTTTTAAATTGTGGCATCGTACTATGAGGCAATGCGTTCTTGAGTTTGTACTCCAATCTTAGCTGTCAAGAGTCGGTCTCAAGTACGTTTGTGTTATTGAAGCCTGGAGCTTTATTTCTACAAAATATACATAATAGTGGAGGGATTAGACAAACCTTCATTGGTACATTGGTAATAGATAGCACTACATCCATCATTGTCACAACCGGAAAGCGACTGGTTCGGTGAGATTAGAAGACTCGTGGCTTTTTTTTTATCATCCCGCAGCTGTTGCTGAAAGGTTTCTGAAGACAGGTCGAAGTAAAATGTGAGTTGATGTCAGTAACTTTGGTCTACTTAATTTAGGTAAGAAGAGGACATGTCGTCTTTTTTTAAATTCCTCTAACCGGGATACACCAAGGTACACCGTACTGACCTAACCAAAATTGTCAAAAGTGGCCAAAGCATAGATACGTGATAAATACAACGCACAGAAAAAATGCAAACAAACTGAAATAAACCATACATATATGTGGTGTGAAACTAGAATGGACTGGATCGTTGAGCTTTGAGGAAAAAAAAGGGAACTTTTCCCCCGTCTACCTATACAGTAGTCATTGGTATTCTCGAGATGAAATAAACGGCTACCTGTCAATGCTAATTACAGTACATAGGAAGAATTACATAACAAGACACACAGGGAATGAAAAGTGAAAAAGATATGATGGACCAAACGTTGTATTGGTCAAACTAGAACAGTCCATATACAGGTCAGTTCATGATGGTATTCACGTAAGCCATCATCAAGCTGGCCTTGTAACGGATTTACTGTGATCCTCTTTTTCTGCTGTCGCCTTTACATCATCCACTTATCCAAGTTATTATAAGCACCGGTACGTTTTCATGCTCAAGCATGGATTTTGTGCTCAACACTGATTTCTTGTTCAGGCTATAATTTATTTAAATATTCTTATTTTGTCAAAGTTTTGGGAGAAAAATGAAGATCCGTGAAGCCGAGTACTATTTTCAATATTTACAATTGACATTTTGACGTACTTTAGGTGAGTTTCAAAGAAGCTGGTTTGAGCACAGAATCCATGCTTGAGCATTAGAAGAGTTTCACGAATTCGGGCCTTGGTATCTTATCCCGAGTGTTCTATCGGGAATTCTGTAAACCAACTTATTTCCGTGTGCGATTATTTTTCACGTTTTACACGGGTGATTAAAATTCAGGAAAATAAATCGCCCCGAAATGGTTTCAATTAGATGTATACCAAATGAAGGAGTTCTGTATTGCACTGTTCATAAGCTTTACGACCGTATTTATCGTGAAATGAAATCGCTGCAAAATAGTTGCGGGTGATTAAAATTCAGGAAAATAAATCGCCCCGAAATGGTTTCAATCAGATGTATACCAAATGTAGGAGTTCTGTATTGCACTGTTCATAAGCTTTACGACCGTATTTATCGTGAAATGAAATCGCTGCAAAATAGTTGTTTCATATGAAAACGCGAAACTAAGTCGGTTTATAGTACATTCAATAGCCCTCTCTTCTCTAGTCAGGAACCACTTGTTCTAGGTAGTATGATGCTGTAGTTGTTTGTGTACTTGTCTTCCATCGTTAAAGGTAGAGGGTCACTTACCTACTTATTGAGACCCCCGTCTTCTACCATCTGGGACGACAAAAGTGATTGTGTTGCAAAGTATTGGTTTAATTAACTGCTTTTTGAAGCCACAGAATTGCATCTTGTGTATACCGGCATTTTGACAAGGTGTACATTTCTGCTGAAGTGTTGGTGTCCCAGACACAAGGTCTCCACCAAACATAGGGGTTACATTCTCCTATATGATAATTTGAATAACCATGTGGAATTGTGTTCATTTTAATATGTATGAAATCAAAAGCAAGTGCTTTATCAGGTGTCTATCTCTGTAAACCATCAACTGAGCATGTTTATCAAACCAGTAGTTTTCAGGAGTAGGAGATAATCTTGTTCCATCAATGAAACAAAGAGGCAAACAAGAGGCCAAATGGGCCTGAATCTATCATCTGGTATCAATCTTCAAAGTGGACCATAAGGTAAACTACATGCAAAACATCAGTCTATTTAAATATTTGAACATGACACATGTGACCTTGAAAATGGGCCAAGGTTATCAATCCCAGCATGCTTGAGGCTTAATATTGGTTGAAAGGCATTTGATATTTTAATTCATATGATATGACCTCTGTGACCTCGAAAGTGTGCAAAGGCCATTCATTTCAACAAATTTGGTACCTTTGGGCAGGTAAGCTAAAAACTAAATGATTTAGGGATACTCTTCTATGGTAAAACTTACATAAGTTAATTTGGCAAGTTGAATTTCGATTGGTTGATAATGATTATTCCCATAATTGGTCGTATGATGTGCAACTTTTTTTCTTTGCCAAAAATAGCTTTAAATACAAAGAAAGTAGTGTGAGCAATCTAGTTAGGTATCTATTAAAGACTTTGGTCTGAAAAATAGATGAATAGTTGGGTAGTAGACTGGGTTTTAGAATGTGTCATTCCTTCGATCCATGGGATGTCTGCATACAAAGGTATGCCCCAAGGTGATTACAGGAAAACCTGCTGTAGTACCAGTGGTGAACAGACTAGCACAAACACCTGAAACAGTTCTCATGCTAAAGCATGGATTCTGTGCTCAAGCCTGATTACATTTCTTGATCCAGTTATAAGTTAATAATGAAATGATATTTTGCCAAGTATTGGAAATAATTTGAAGATTGTCCAAGTAAAATACGGTTTTCAATGTTAATATTTATGTTTAGCATTTGACATGATTTAAGTAAAGTACAAGCTGACTTGAGCACAAAATCTATGCTTGAGCATGACTATGGGCCCAGATGTAAACTTGGCTACAAAAGCAAATCATCAAAACTACCAAAACCTAAACCAGTTACAAGTACATGTATTTAAATACAAAACAACAGGTAGTAAGAGAAACAATGCATTTTTATTAAGAACTGATAACATAAATAAAGAATATAATGAAATGAAAGCAATCAATACAAATACAAGCACTGAATCAACAGCACTACTTTATATTACAATAACATTTAAAGAACAATTCAATCAGGTTATCACATATTCATTATTCTTCAACTTTAAATCACTTCTCTTTATAATTTATTGCAAATTTATTCAAAAATGCCAAAATCTATAAAGCCAGTTTACATATTTTACCATAATTATGTCTCTCCCAGTGTTCCAGCCTATCATGTCCATTACGTATGTATAAATTCACAATAATCTGACGAAAAATACATAATTTTGTTCTTGGGAACTAAGTCTGAACAAATTATGACAACGTTTTGAATTTAAATCAAAATCATGTTTAGTTATATATATATGGAATATGCATATCTGGTAGGTTTTCTGAAGTCATAGAAGTTGATGCCAAATCACTCCTGATAACCACCAAATTGTAAATCCATGAATAATGTGCTAATAATCCATAAATCCATATGATTAGTATATCCAGTATCTGTAAATAGTTGAGATGTGTGAGAAATTTCTTAGATTCATATTTTAAGGCAAGAAAGTAGAACCTCAATAAACATCAGTGTCACATATACAGTGCAAAGCGATTTATATGATATGTACACACAAAATTTCTTAATATTTGCAGAAATTGTGTTGTAGCAACTCATTTTACATAAATGTACACAATTTACAAAAGTACAAAGATTTTCTTAACTCAAATTTTTTTTTACATAAATATACAGATTTGACAAAAATACGATCAGAGATTATCTTAATTGGAAAAGGAGGTAGCCATGTCTCTGCTATAGACTGTTTCTTAATTCCTTGACCAATGGTCAAGACACTAAACAAAATATAGACATGAGGTGTATAAATGTATATCACAGACATATTGGTACCATTACATCAGACATGCTCACCATCATTCACACTGATACATCAATTAAGCTCCGATTTCCCATTTCCCAGAATGCCATTTACCTTTTGAATGTAATTCAGTCTAAACACTAGCAAACTAAGTTAACATGGTTTCCTTCAGCATCAGTTACATAATATTCAGTTGATATACACCATAATAAAACTATTTAAACATAGCCCAAGACACTTCCTTAAAGACAGTGTTTCTATAGCACTGCGGCCCTTTGTGTCTACAGTTGACAAGTAGTCACATCTGTTCAACATTTCATTCAGCCTTCCCAGCACTACACACTGAAACACTTGGAAACATCACAAGTTTATTCAGCGTTCCCATCACTACACACTGAAACACTTGGAAACATCACAAGTTTATTCAGTCTTCTCATCACTACACACTGAAACACTTGGAAACATCACAAGTTTATTCAGTCTTCTCATTACTACACACTGAAACACTTGGAAACATCACAAGTTTATTCAGTCTTCTCATTACTACACACTGAAACACTTGGAAACATCACAAGTTTATTCAGTCTTCTCATTACTACACACTGAAACACTTGGAAACATCACAAGTTTATTCAGACCTCCCATCACTACGCATTGAAACACTTGGTAACATCACACGTTTATTCAGTCTTCCCAGCACTACACACTGAAACACTTGGTAACATCACACGTTTATTCAGTCTTCCCAACATTACACACTGAAACACTTGGTAACATCACACGTTTATTCAGTCTTCCCAGCACTACGCATTGAAACACTTGGTAACATCACACGTTTATTCAGTCTTCCCAACATTACACACTGAAACACTTGGTAACATCACACGTTTATTCAGTCTTCCCAGCACTACACACTGAAACACTTGGTAAAGTTTATTCAGTCTTCCCAGCACTACACACTGAAACACTTGGTAACATCACACGTTTATTCAGTCTTCCCAACATTACACACTGAAACACTTGGTAACATCACACGTTTATTCAGTCTTCCCAGCACTACGCATTGAAACACTTGGAAACATCACCAGTTTATTCAGACTTCTCATCACTATACACTGAAACACTTGGTAACATCACAAATTTATTCAGCCTTCCCAGCATTACACACTGAAACACTTGGAAACATCACAAGTTTAACCACTACACATTGAAACACTTGGTAACATCACAAGTTTAACCACTATACACTGAAACACTTGGAAACATCACAAGTTTAACCACTACACATTGAAACACTTGGAAACATCACAAGTTTAACCACTATACACTGAAACACTTGGAAACATCACAAGTTTAACCACTACACATTGAAACACTTGGAAACATCACAAGTTTAACCACTATACACTGAAAATCTTGGAAACATCACCAGTTTAACCACTATACACTGAAAATCTTGGAAACATCACAAGTTTAACAACTATACACTGAAACACTTGGACACATCACAAGTTTAACCACTATACACTGAAACACTTGGTAACATCACAAGTTTAATCACTATACACTGAAACACTTGGAAACATCACCAGTTTATTCAGACTTCTCATCACTATACACTGAAACACTTGGTAACATCACAAATTTATTCAGCCTTCCCAGCATTACACACTGAAACACTTGGTAACATCACAAGTTTAACCACTATACACTGAAACACTTGGTAACATCACAAGTTTAATCACTATACACTGAAACACTTGGAAACATCACCTGTTTATTCAGACTTCTCCACACTATACACTGAAACACTTGGAAACATCACCAGTTTATTCAGCCTTCTCATCACTACACATTTAAACACTTGGAAACATCAGAAGTCTTTCTGTAGTCCCCACAGCACCACTGACGTCAATACTGCTACACACCAGTCATATAAATATGGGATGAATCTGCTTCATAGTCAGTTTTTTCCGACACGTCGGACAACATTTCTGGGCTCGGATAGCACTTTGAATACACAATTCACAGAATATATGTCCACATACCGTTGAGTTAAGCCGGTTGCCATTCCTCGTTATCTAAAACAAAAAGTGGGAAAAGGTGAGTTAAATTTCACTTTAATGGAGACTTTTTATGATGTCATCTGAACCAGTCAATTTTATATTTGGTAAAAGAAGGCAGACATTGTTTTGAACACAAACAGAAATTGGGAATCAGTGTTTTAGAAATTCTGGCAATAAAGGCTATACAGGCATACAATGTATATCAGCTGATCTTAATGGCTCAAAGATACATCAGTAGACAAGAATTAAGCACAATTTATGTCTCGCCTTTCTTGCTTTGTGATAAAGGTCAAGTCCGACAAAATATAATGGTGAAAGAAAATCCATACAGCAAGATGGTATCTGTAACTTGGCCAAGTTTCAATTTAATTACATATCAATAACACTTTAAAAACTGGATGCTAACATAAATTCTCAAAATTCATATTTTCACCCCAAACCAGCAAAACCTGCAAATAAATTTCCTCCAAATTTCGGTAAGGTGTTTAGTATGATGATTTAAGTACCTACGCTAGGTTTCAATTCAATCAGATATCAGTAACACTATACAAAGTGGACTTTAACGCAAATTATCAAAATCCCCATTTTTTGCCTCAAAATACCAAAACCTATTACACAATTTCTTATAAATTTTGGAACAACAATTTCTTATAGATATTAGGTTTAAGTATATTTAGTATGATAGTTTGAGTAATGTGGCCAAGTTTCAATCCAATTGGATTAGAATAACGCTGAAAAGTGGACAGCAAACGTTGATGCGGTCATGGCTGTGGCTGCAGTCGGGAAAGCAATATCTAAGTCTTGCTTTTTTCATCTATTGTTGAAGGCGAGACAAAAAGCCAGATTGTGTGTAAGTCGGAGAGCTTACCCGTTCTGCACTGTCCAGACAGATGGGGCAGGTGATCTTTTTGCCCCCGGGCAAAGATGCTACAGAGTCGTCCAATTCTGGACTGAAAGAAAAATCAGACAAAAAACATATTTAAAACACTGTGATAACAGTAATATAATATTGGATCTGAATATACATAGTACCTTGAAATCAGTATTTTACTGTAGTGTGATGTTTTAGCATATGCAGTGTCTTCCCTGGCTGTTCGGGCACTGTTAAGTGTTAAAGTAACTTAAACATGCACTTTCACTACTCATTGTTTACATATCTATGATGGAACATGACATTGGGTTCCTGCAAAAGATGATCCAACCCACTCCCCCTTCTCACTGTTCTTATCAGCCTCTGTCCACTGGCAAAACGTAGAAATTCTGCTCAATTCAAAATCAAAACTGGTGATGGAAAAAGTAAGGAGTCTCCAAACAGGCGCCCTTTAACTTTGACTGATAACCACCAAACTAAACAGGTGAAGAACTAATTTTTATGTTATAATACTATGGTGTCAAAATGAACAACATCAATATCTGTCAGGGGTTCCTCTGATATCTTGTACCCAAACTGTATTTCCAAAGTGTAAATAAGTGACCTTAAACTTTAAACCTTAACAATCAATTTTTAATTAGGTGTAAAACTTGATAGTGTAATGCATCATGTTATAGTTTGTATATGAACTAAATCTGACAAGGGCACCCTAAGACATTCTTTACACAAACTTTTTATTCCCAAAAAGGTCAAGAGTGATTGACCTTTGACCTCCAACATATTAAACAGTAGTACATTTAAACTGAATTGGTGTAAAGAAGAAACTTAACTAATTAAGTCTAAGCTCGTTATGTTTCTAATATTTACAAACACTATGGTGCACTGTATTACTTACAGAGCCTCTGCTATGACATCATCTTCGCTTGCTTCTTCCAAGATGAGGTCACCGGACAAGTCGAGAGCTGCCTCTTCACCCACCTGTAATGATAAACTGAAGACATAAACTACTGCCTCGGGTCTATTTAAAACAAAGATGCTTCAGTCTAACTCATCTTCATCGAAAAGAAAAACAGGATTTTATAGGAATTCCTTTATTTTCCCTATTAGGCCATGCCCCTTTGCTCCTTAGGGAATCAGGCAGGGCTTTATCAGGGGGGTTTGGGAATTGGACCCTAAGATCAAATTGGAAAAAAATTATTGATGTTATGGCTATCTTGGGATATTTTGAAACGCTATATAATACCAACTAAATATGTTACTTTTGTTCTAAAATACTATTTAAAGCAATGTAAACTCTCAATATAAATATACAGCCTGGAATAAATATTTCACTTTGTGCAAATTATTTTAAGCATCTGAATTTGGAATTTTTAAGAGGAAAATTGGGAAAAATCACACATGTTTTTCATTGGGAATGGGTCTGTTTACCGGACCTAAAAAGAAGGGTGATAAAGCCCTGTCAAGCCAACCATTATACAAAACTGAATTCCCTTCATACAAGGATGCTTCAGATAAAAATTTCACTAAGATGTTCAGTATGATGATGTTAGTAACTACATAAAGTTTCAATTCAATTGGATATCTGTAACAATATAAAAAGTGGACTTTAACGCAAATTCTCAAAATTCCCATGTTTTTGCCCCAAAACCTGTAACATGATTTCATTAAAATTGAGGTAAGGTATTAAGTATGATGATTTGAACAATGTTGATGCCGTCGATGCCGGAAAAGTAACACCTAAGTCTCGCTTTCTCGACTATCGTCGAGGCGAGACAAAAACTGACAGTTGTATGAGTTGACCATGCAGCTACTCACTGAAGTTATTATCTTATGAGCCAAAATAAAATAAAATCTAAAACTACATGTACTTTATATTTTCTTTTTAAAGAATTACTAGCAGAAAAGATCACTTACAAAAAGGACTGATTCATCTGCTGTGCTGTTGAGGGCAGGAGCTGTTAGTTCTGTAGGGCTGGTCAGGTCAATAAAGTCGTTCTCGGTGTCATCGGTTAGGTCTATACAACTTCTGTTGGGGCGTGTCGCAACTATCTGTACATCTGAAATAAATAAATGGCTAATACAGGGATCCAGTCACTATTGTCTGGTGCCAGGTTGTTTGGAGCATGCATATCCAGACCAAATGCCCAAATATTCATCCTGCACAGCTTGTATCTTACATGACTCATAATCTAAAAAGAAAATATTTTGTTTTTATTTTCACATTCACAAACTAAGTTTTGCATGACAGTTAAACTTGATGAATTTTAAAATTGATATGAAAACAAGTATTTCTATCAAGTGAATTTGTTTTTATGGTCAAAAACTGAATGTATAGTTGTCACACACTCACCATTTTCTGAAAAACACAAACAAAACACCCAGTTTCAATGACATTTCCTGGTCTATTTAAACTTCAAACAACGTTTGAACCATTAACAGATACTCTTACTGAATAATCTAACTACCAGCAATCAGTGTAAATGCAGTACTATCACGGATACTAATCTTTTTCTATGTTACTGGTTATTGCTGACAGGATTGACTATCCCAAACACACATAATATAACATATGGGTTCCATGACTGGTGGTTGTACAGCCATGCCCATGGCCAGACTCAGATTCAAACTAATGGAGATCTCTGGCAGTTAATGAAAACTCAGGAACTTTTTGTGAATATCAATACCATTTGTATTCCGATCCTCAATCACGATCACCCGTGAACGTATTGGTCTTCTGCCAACTATTGCTTCTCGAGATCTCCTCCTCTGGTGACGACGAGCTCGAGACTGAAACCAATTCAGGCACATCGATATCTTGGTTAAAATTACTGTGTGAAAGTCAAGTCTCAACATTTGATATAAGATATTCAAGAATTCTTATTTTTTGTCTTATAAAATGAGAGCATGAAACATTAGCTCAAAAGAGCTACAATATTATTACAACAAAACATATAAAAAAATATAACAGAAATCATGAGTACTTGAAAGTTTTAACAAAACAAAAGTATACATCCACCAATAAATTTTAGCAGTAATGAACTATATTTTCTACAATTTTAAAAATCATTAATTTTTATTACTGGTAAGAATATTTATACAATGATGTCTTTAGTTATACCATGATTTTTTAAAAATTAATAACCTTCAGTCTACATGTAATATAGATCCTCGATTTATTCAATCCCTTCAAGACAGCATATTATTCAGATGGTATTATATATTATCCTATTATTATATTCCAGGCACATGTTAATTAAGTACCGGGGGTAATATGAGAATTAAATGATGTCTCATAGCGTAAATGTTTATTTAAAAGTGAATGTTATTTATCAAGTAACTGCTTCAATATATTATATATATTCCACTGATACATATTGTATTGAAGGATCACTCACCATTCACACCCTTAAGCTTATTGTAAGTGAAATAGTAATAAAGATAGTGGCAGTGCTGTCACATGGATTAGAACCCCTGACCCTTGGGCTCTCCAGCCTAATACTATAGCTGATTATTCTAACATTAAAGGCCCAATATACGTAACTTCAGGAAATTTTTCTGGATTCTAAAAAATTATGGAAAAAATCTAGTTGATAACCATGCAAAAATAAATCTAAAACGAAGTAAACCTGAGCTGTATATTGGGCCCACTTCAACAACAAGCTGAAGTAAGAAGACAGTTCAAGATCAGAATGGACACGTGTTTACAAATACCGAGTTTCAACTGCTGCTGTACCAGTAACCGTGTAAGAAATCATCTTGAATGTTGTTGATATCAGTTAATCTTAACTAAATCTATAAATATAAGAAGTTATATTATAGGCTTGATTTTTACTTCCAAGTTATGTCGAAAGATATGTATATTGGGCCTTTAAAGGCCCAATATACGTAACTTTCGGCAAAAGTTGAAGCGAAAATCAAGCCTAATAACTTATTATATTTATAGATGTAGTTAAGATTAACTGGTATCAGCAATATTCAAGATGAATTCTTTTGCTGTTACCGGTACAGCAGCAGTTGAAACACGCTATTTGTAAACACGCGACCATTTCGAACCGTCTTCTACCTTCGGTTTGTTGTTGAAGTGGGCCCCACCTGAATTATTTTCAATTCTTTGGATTTTTTTGTCAAGAGTTTCTTGTTAGTTACTGCTCAGGTTTACTTCGTTTTAGGCTTATTTTGCATGGTTATCAACTGGATTTTTTCTCAGAATTTTTCAGAATCACGAACATTTCCCTGAAGTTACGCATATTGGGCCTTTAAAGGTCTTAAAAATATATATCTAGCTCAACAGCGACTGCTGAACCTGTACATTGAAGGAATATGAGAACTCACAGATAAAGAACATCTGTGTAACAAAATAGGCTAATAACTAAGCAATAAGGCTTAATGATAAAGATTTGATTAGAATGAAGATTGACTAAACAAGTGACCAAGTGGACCTGTACAGTTCACCCAGTTAAAATTTGATTGGTCTTTTTGAAAGTTCATAAATAAACAATGAGTTAACTGTAAAAGATGTGCATTGATTAGGTTGCCTTACAGGCGTGAGCTGTAGGGAATTTCCCTTTAGCTAAAGTTGGTAGATCATCGGGCTGGAGAGCCAAGGGTTGCGGGTTCGAGCCCCAGTGACAACGCTAGTACTATCCATATTCATCTTTATCACTATCCTTGTCCTACTGTGGACCTACATAACAATAAAAGTACAAATGATTGAAGAGCAGCTACCATTTAATATGACGGTCTATTTTAAAATATGACTGTACAGTAGCTATAGACATGAAAATTGCGAAGTCATACCATGGAAATTTTCGCATGGATATTGAAGTTTGAAGCAAAAAAATGTCACGATTTACTGCTAGCAAGATTAAAGCCTATGTATGTCCACTTCATGATATTAGTTACTGAATTCAATAAATACAGTTACGTTGCTTGGCCTTCTGGTTTAGTGAATTTGACCACAATGACTAAGCTCCTATGCTATGGCCGAATTTTTCGAGGGCCGTTTTTTTGAGCGGAAAACTAAATTCTCATAATTTGTCATTCATTAAGCCGTGTTTACCATAATTATGCATATCATTCGTATACATATGATTTTTAAACAAATATATAACGTAAAATTGACATTATCAGCATTTTACAGCCACTGAATATTACAAAAACTTACTCTGTCTTCCCTCACAAAATGAAGTACTCTCGAAGACATTTTGGCGTAATGGCGGATAAGGGGAGATAACTTTTTGTTATTAGAACTCTTTTAATTGAGGAGATAACAAATGTGTACACTTCCGAAAATTGACAGAAAAAGCAGCTGACGACAAAAGTGATGCATTTTCCATCGATACTACTCGGATGATGTCTGCCTGGCTCGGATACTCATTTGTAAACAGTTTGAGGTTAACTGTTTAAACGCTCATCAATTGTTCTGTTACATTCACTGTGAAGAAGAGTCATGGAGGTTTATCATACTGAGGACCATTACATACTGCACGATGGGGATTACAGTCTGTGGTGTGACCGTGCTCGTGGTACACTGGAGCCTAAGAAGGGTATTAGCGGTTTCCCTGTCTTGCATCCAGTTGCTTACTAATATCTTGGATTAACATGGATTACTATTTACACTGAATATTTTCCCACTCACTGGATGGCAGACACATGAATAATTTATGCATACATATAATTAAAAAACCGACAAAATAATAGTAGAATTTTGCCATTGTTTTGCATTATTAATGACTACAAGTAAGTTCCATTTAATAAGGAATATTACTTGCAATTCTTTTATCATAAAATATGAAAAAAAGTCAAGTAGTCAAGTGTTAAAAGTATTTTGATTCCAATAAGAAAAAAATAGATGTTGAATGTATTTCAACTCGTGTTCATGTTTATAGTATAAGTTGGTAATAAAACTACAAGCTTTCATTTTTCTTAACATTAAAACAGCATTATATGCTATTTTAGACCAACTTTCGAAAATTAATAAGTTAAACAAATTTGTAAGCTCCTCAAAGGAAAACTACTGAATTAACACACATATATTTTAAAACAATAAGGTGGAAATAAAATGTACTTTTAAGTGATTTGTTAGATTAGAAAAAGAAATCAATAAAAAAAAAAACAAACCAAAAATCAACAATCAACATTGAATTTTTGATTGATGATATATTACAATACGACAATCAATAATTAAGTGGAATAATATCCTGCATATCCACCTGTTTCACTTAATCTGCTCTCTTGTACCTAAAACCTAAATTTATATACTTATATGACTTTTTGCTTTTTCAGAATTGAATTAATTAATCTCTTTCTCTCATGGTATTATTTTCAATTTGTTGAAGTTGGCCATTGCCATTTTAAGCATTTAGGCATAGAAACGACAAAGTCACAAGGCTATTTGGAGTCTTAATACACACTAATGTTTTTTGTTGGTTTAATAATCATTATTGATCAAATACCCCTATTTTCTGTTGAGAGGACCCCTGCACACCTGAGTCCCAGGACCCCTTGAAATGACAACTGCAAAAAGTCTCAAAATTTCAATGATGTACAGTGTATATGACTTTATAAGCAATTAATACTGAAAATTTTCTAGGACCCTAAATATTTCACCAAGGGAGTCCAAAAGACTTTCAAAGTCAAATTGGGATGTAAAACCCTATTGCTTTTAGCTTTACTGGTATGTTTCCCTTGACATTGAATTTAAAATACAATGTTAAAGCCTGTTAATGGGAACCTGATTTTTTTTATCAGCAGTATTTTTACCTCATACTTGTACAATAATAGTATACAATGACATGACTTAAAAAATGGACAATGAAAATTGTTTGTGCAGTAATATAAACCATTCAGCTGTGACTTAAGGTTACCTATATTCCCTCTGTGTGATTTGGTTACTAACTTAATTGTAGTGACTTAAGCTATCGGCCCCTTATTAAGGTTAAGGTTATATCTGTCACTGTTCATGTAAAATAACCAGTTTGATTGAGTTATATTTAGCCGTATACCTGATGTAATTACATTTGTATATATACTTTGTTTATTTTTTTCCCCATATTGTTGTTTGTTTAGGTTTGGACCTGTGTTCCGCCTGGAATCCTGTATGCATAGGCTGTGTGTATGGTGTTATTGGAAAGTTGATCATTCATCCAGGTAATTATTTCAGCAATGTACAGTGTACCCTCGTTATACCGCCACCTTTTGTCCACAGCAATTATGGCGGTATAACGATGGTGGCAATAGTATCGAATTATGAAAATCGCGAATTAAATTGCATAATAGATTGCTTTTCCAACATTTTATTAAATCCAAGTTTAGTATTATATCGTCATATAGATCTACATTGGCACAAATTTATATCTAGTTATTGATCTGCTTTTGCCGCATGCCGTTCCAAATGGAACACTTAAGATTTCCTCTATATTCGAAAACAGAACAATATGGCGTTATCGTCGAGGGAAATTTATAGCGATTTGGGACGTACAATGTATTATTTTAAAGGGTTTTGCGGATGGCGATATACTAGGGTGGCGGACTTAACGAGGGGATTATATAGAAGGGAAGTCCGTTCTAGAGGTTTAGGTGGCGGTATGCGAGGGTGGCAGTAGTTTCGGGTGGCAATAGGTCGAGGGTACACTGTATGTTGATCAGCTTCAAGATTATTTCTTAAGTTCTAAATTTATATTACTACTTGATAAGAATCTGTTTTAGCTTAATTAACATTAATAAAGACTGTATTGTGATCTCTCTGGAAAACAATTCCAAGATATATCTAATGGTAGTGAAAACAGAAAACAAGATAATATTTGTGAGTGCAGGTTGGGGGCTAGAGTTTTGAGCTGTATCCGTCATTCCTTCCTTTAGCTATAGTAAACTTGTCCAGGCTCTATCTTGTACATTGTAAGTACCTGAAATTTCATACTTGGTGAAGCTGTGTGTCATGTATCAAAAGTAGGTTACTCTAACCTATATTTTGACCTTTGTCCTATATATAAAAAAAGTTTGTCTGCACTGTATCACCTACACTAATTCTCACTTTACTTTCATACTTTGGGTACAGATTAAAATTTGCTTTAGTAATAGGCGGTATGTTATATTTTAACATTTGACCTACATTTATGAAAGAAGATGATTGTTCAGACTATCTTCTACATTGCTAATCACCAGAACTTCATACTTGGGGTTCACCTTGGTGAGGCTGCATGTCATGGTTGACCTTTGACCTACATAAAAAAATGTTTTTTCCGGGCTATACCCTATAGGATATAGCACAGAAAAATTCAAAGTATGAAAGCGGTATAGTATACATCAGTGACCGTTATTTGTCAAATTGTCTTGTTTTGTTATATTTCATACAAAGTCATTTTTTTTTTTTTTCAATTTGTAGATACAGATCCAAGATTGATTCTCATTCGCAAAAGGAGTTTGGTTGGTAAAATAAATGATGTACACGAGGTATACAAGATTGACCGGGTCACTGTTCTGCCCTTGTCTACAGTGGAGCCAGTGGAGCTGGATCTAGGGGTCAGTTACTGTTTAAGTGATAGGAAATAAATACTACACTTTAATTTGGCAAGATAAAGCTATCATAATTTGGCAAGATAAAGCTATCATGGTTTTGTTCCTGAAACAGATAAAGAATTGTATACATTGTGCAAAGACACTTTTTAACTCTTTAATGAAGGGTTACAATATGAAAGGGTTTATATTTCATTTGATTCAAGTTATATAGATGATATGAAATATGTGAAATTAGAAAACTTAATTTTGTTAGCTGCACACTGAAAGATGTGTAAATAAATAGGTTAAGTTGGTGCTACATTTTTTATTTAATGCAAATCATGTATCTTTATTTTCAAAGAAATTTTTCAAAATATTTTGACTTTGTTAACAAAACTGTGCTTCTCAGAAATAAAAAGTTTGGTACATTTGGTGTAATATGTACAGTAGTTCCCCGATATACCACTCTGGTATAAAATGTACAGTAGCTCCCCAATATACCACTCTGGTATAATATGTACAGTAGCTCCCCAATATACCACTCTGGTATATGTACAGTAGTTCCCAAATATACCACTCTGGTATAATATGTACAGTAGTTCCCAATATACCACTCTGGTATAATACGTACAGTAGTTCCCCAATATACCACTCTGGTATAATATGTACAGTAGCTCCCCAATATACCACTCTGGTATAATATGTACAGTAGTTCCCAATATACCACTCTGGTATAATACGTACAGTAGTTCCCCAATATACCACTCTGGTATAACACGTACAGTAGTTCCCCAATATACCACTCTGGTATAATATGTACAGTAGCTCCCCAATATACCACTCTGGTGTAACATGTACAGTAGTTCCCCAATATACCACTCTGGTATAATATGTACAGTAGCTCCCCAATATACCACTCTGGTGTAACATGTACAGTAGTTCCCCAATATACCACTCAGGTGTAACATGTACAGTAGTTCCCCAATATACCACTCTGGTGTAACATGTACAGTAGTTCCCCAATATACCACTCTGGTGTAATATGTACAGTAGTTCCCCAATATACCACTCTGGTATAATATGTACAGTAGTTCCCCAATATACCACTCTGGTGTAATATGTACAGTAGTTTCCCAATATACCACTCTGGTGTAACATGTACAGTAGTTCCCCAATATACCACTCTGGTATATGTACAGTAGTTCCCCAATATACCACTCTGGTGTAATATGTACAGTAGTTCCCCAATATACCACTCTGGTGTAATATGTACAGTAGTTCCCCAATATACCACTCTGGTATAATATGTACAGTAGCTCCCCAATATACCACTCTGGTATAATATGTTTAGTAGCTCCCCAATATACCACTCTGGTATATGTACAGTAGTTCCCAAATATACCACTCTGGTATAATATGTACAGTAGTTCCCAATATACCACTCTGGTATAAAACGTACAGTAGTTCCCCAATATACCACTCTGGTATAATATGTACAGTAGCTCCCCAATATACCACTCTGGTATAATATGTACAGTAGTTCCCCAATATACCACTCTGGTGTAACATGTACAGTAGTTCCCCAATATACCACTCTGGTGTAATATGTACAGTAGTTCCCCAATATACCACTCTGGTATAATATGTACAGTAGCTCCCCAATATACCACTCTGGTGTAATATGTACAGTAGTTCCCCAATATACCACTCTGGTGTAACATGTACAGTAGTTCCCCAATATACCACTCTGGTATATGTACAGTAGTTCCCCAATATACCACTCTGGTGTAATATGTACAGTAGTTCCCCAATATACCACTCTGGTATAATATGTACAGTAGTTCCCCAATATACCACTCTGGTGTAATATGTACAGTAGTTCCCCAATATACCACTCTGGTATAATATGTACAGTAGTTCCCCAATATACCACTCTGGTATAATATGTACAGTAGCTCCCCAATATACCACTCTGGTGTAATATGTACAGTAGTTCCCCAATATACCACTCTGGTGTAATATGTACAGTAGTTCCCCAATATACCACTCTGGTATAATATGTACAGTAGTTCCCCAATATACCACTCTGGTATAATATGTACAGTAGCTCCCCAATATACCACTCTGGTATAATATGTACAGTAGTTCCCCAATATACCACTCTGGTATAATATTTACAGTAGCTCCCCAATATACCACTCTGGTGTAATATGTACAGTAGTTCCCCAATATACCACTCTGGTATAATATGTACAGTAGTTCCCCAATATACCACTCTGGTATAATATGTACAGTAGTTCCCCAATATACCACTCTGGTATATGTACAGTAGTTCCCCAATATACCACTCTGGTATAATATGTACAGTAGTTCCCCAATATACCACTCTGGTGTAATATGTACAGTAGTTCCCCAATATACCACTCTGGTATAATATGTACAGTAGTTCCCCAATATACCACTCTGGTATAATATGTACAGTAGCTCCCCAATATACCACTCTGGTGTAATATGTACAGTAGTTCCCCAATATACCACTCTGGTGTAATATGTACAGTAGTTCCCCAATATACCACTCTGGTATATGTACAGTAGTTCCCCAATATACCACTCTGGTGTAATATGTACAGTAGTTCCCCAATATACCACTCTGGTATAATATGTACAGTAGCTCCCCAATATACCACTCTGGTATAATATGTACAGTAGCTCCCCAATATACCACTCTGGTGTAATATGTACAGTAATTCCCCAATATACCACTCTGGTGTAATATGTACAGTAGTTCCCCAATATACCACTCTGGTATAATATGTACAGTAGTTCCCAATATACCACTCTGGTATAATATGTACAGTAGCTCCCCAATATACCACTCTGGTATAATATGTACAGTAGCTCCCCAATATACCACTCTGGTATAATATGTACAGTAGCTCCCCAATATACCACTCTGGTGTAATATGTACAGTAATTCCCCAATATACCACTCTGGTGTAATATGTACAGTAGTTCCCCAATATACCACTCTGGTATAATATGTACAGTAGTTCCCCAATATACCACTCTGGTATAATATGTACAGTAGCTCCCCAATATACCACTCTGGTATAATATGTACAGTAGTTCCCCAATATACCACTCTGGTATATACTGTGGTATAAAAGTCTTATGATTTTGACAGTATTTTACACCTACTGTGCATGCTGTTTGATCATCTTGTTTGATTTATTTGTAGTTGTGTAAACTCCACCATTTTGGAATGAAGAGAACTCAGAGAATTACCCAGCAGGCCGAGGGAAAACAACAGGCTCTTCAGAAGACATGGAAAACAATTAAAAGTGCTGCTGAAAATGTAAAACCAAAAAAGGTGTGCAGCATTTGGTGTCTTTAATCTGTTCGGAATTAGAATTATCAATGTTTTTGCTACCTAGATTTTACAGCAGCCTGTGCCTTATTGAATTGGGAAAATAAAGTAGGATTTTCAGATAAATTAAGAAAATAATCTTGAATTTTGCTTCATTTTGGGAAAATAGCACAAATCTTTACTGGGGGAACAGCCTTATATCAGCTGTAAAGATGGGCAAACAAAATCACTGATTATAGATAAAAAGTTTTTAAAATTTGTCTCAAGTTTTCATCAACTGAAAGATTTTCTTTTGTAAATGAAATGACCATCTCAGTTCTCAAAACATTAAAAGTGTGAACAAAAGAAAGCTCTAAACTCAACAGTATGTTTTTGATAAAAATATTGCGTTAAGATTTATGTAAATTTTATGTATTAGAAAATCCCATCGTTTGTAAAATTACCCCAGCCAGCTAGCAACATGGTGGTAATGTAGATATTAAAAAAGAATCTTTTGGTTGTTAAAGTGCTTAAAATGTATTAGATGTAGTACATGTATATCAATGATGTGTTTTTGTTGTGCATCATTCCATTATTTACTAATAATATTCTTTCTTTGTTTTTCAGAAGGAACTGAAAGATAGAGACAAGTTTGTCAAGAGGATTGTTGATGTAATTTCTTTTATAAATTGTTCAAACATTTATTAAGGAAAAAGCAACAGGAAATACTTGATATAAAAGTTCAATTACTATTTCAAGTTGAAACTGAATACTTCCTCATATAGCATAAGGTAGAGATGGTGGCAGTGGGGGAAAGGACTTCGATTATCATGTTTTCAGGTTTTATGACAGTCGGTAAAATGTCATTAAGTTAGGTCAGATAATACTGCCCCAAATATGTCCTTATCAAATGAGTCAAACACTACTGAGTTAAGTACACCCTGCGAAGGTGGACGAGGAAGTTTCTGTACAGTAAAGTATGTGATCCACATCCCAGTAAGGGAGATAACTCTCACAATGACATTTGCATTGTCAATTTTTACAATTTTGGCGCTGAAAGCATTTCTCTTCATATGATTTCATTAATTACAGTTTCTGTATATTGATTTCTACAATAAGAATTGTGAGTGTGCCAATTTGTTATTGTGCTTGTTACTTTACATTAGAATATGTGCTAAAATTTGAGTGCGCAAAATTTAGTACATTTTCAGTAAATAAATATATTCAAACCTGTTTATAAAGGACACTCAAAGGGCAGAGCAAAAATGTCTTTTATAGACAGGTGTCCTTTACACAGAGGTTAATTATATAGTAAATTGCACTGAGTGCATCCGATTAGTCTGTCCTTTATAGACAGGTGTCCTTAATACAGGGGTCAATTATATAGTAAATTGCACTGAGTGCATCCGATTAGTCTGTCCTTTATAGACAGGTGTCCTTAATACAGGGGTCAATTATATAGTAAATTAAACTGTGTGGGAATGATGAGTCTGTCCTTTATAGACAGGTGTCCTTTAAACAGAGGTCAATTATATAGTAAATCAAACTGAGTGCATCTGATTAGTCCTTTATAGACAGGTGTCCTTTATACAGGGGTCAATTATATAGTAAATTAAACTGAGTGCATCTGATAAGTCTGTCCTTTATAGACAGGTGTCCTTTATATAGGGGTCAATTATATAGTAAATTTCACTGTGTGGGAATGATGAGTCTGTCCTTAATAGACAGGTGTCCTTTAAACAGAGGTCAATTATATAGTAAATTAAACTGAGTGCATCTGATTAGTCCTTTATAGACAGGTGTCCTTTATGTAGATTTGTCCTTTATAACAGGTTTGACTGTATGCTAACATGCCTAGATAACTGAGCTACTGTTGTTGATACAGGAGGTACTGAAGATGTACAACGACAGCGAGTCCTTTTACTACTGCGAGACCTACGACCTGACCAACAGCGTGGAGCGTCAACATCAGGACAAATACGACCGCTCTCTACCCATGTGGAAGAGGACAGACCCACGGTTCTTCTGGAATAGTTATCTAGTCACGGAGCTGATCAACATGCAGGCTAGCGAAGAGGTAAAAGCTGTTGTATATTATAAACCTCTGGATATTGATGATGGAAATGTTCTTAAGCCAAGGAGACTTAAATGGCAATATTTGCAAAATACTCTTTTTGAGAATATTTTCCAATGAATGCCCTTGTGTCTAGATGAGCAATACCGGCCTTCTGGGCCTCCTGTTAATAAACTGCAGACACAAAAGTAGAACAGGATGTAAAGTGATGTCCCTTTATAATCATATTGGAGTATAGATATAAATTTCTATTCAATTTCAATTTTGGTTCACATTATTCCATGTTACTATTGATATAAAGCCACCCCAATATGAAGTGTAAGCCTGTACACTATCAAATGATAATGGTGTTTGACAATATAACAGTGAGACATACATGTACATATAGTGACATCATTGATATGGAGATATATGGAGTGTAATGTTTCCACAATATATTATAATTCAATGTCTGCCACATTATTTTGTTACATTTAAACAAAGTTTTGACAATAAGTAATACAATTTTCAGAAAGTTTTGAAAAGTTTAAAAAGTTCAATAGATTCAGAAAAAAAAGAAGAGAAAGAAAAGGAAAGTACAGTTTGTGCAAGAACGTCTATAGAATTTCAGGTGAAATTTCCAATTGAAAAGGAAAAACAGGATGCAATCAAAATAAATAGATAGCTTACTTTTTTCTTTTGAATTAAAAAAATCACCCTCATTGGTGGTCTCCCTTATTTGAGGTTTCGAGATTGACACCTAATAAAAACAATACTGCGCTGTGTTGTTCAGTACCTAACTGACCTTTGACCTTTTGCAGGAAGTAGAGTTGGCCAGTCATTGGATCACTCCCGTCATCCAAGGATACTTTCAGCTGGAGAAATGTACCATGGAGTTCGCTGACCTGATGGGGTCAAGTCCTGCTGACCAGATGGCCCTGCCAGACTTCGGTAACATAAAGAACAAGGATCCTCTTCACTTCAACCTGGGGATCATTTCTCGCAGGAGTATCCACAGAGCGGGTAGGTAGTGACCAACCTCGGGGGAAACAATTTAAAGGAAACAAAAGGAATAAACACTATGAACATGCAAATTCTTGCCAACATTTTGAAATTTGCTTTGGGTTGAAACTGCATACTCCAAATTGAAACATTTAGAGGAAAAATAACCCTTTAAATGACATAATTTGAGTCTTGCTTTCAGATGAAATAATTAGAATAAAGGGCCACTTAACAAATTCTTTAGAAACTCTAAATTTACAGGTCCAAATTTGGAAATCACCCTCCAAACAAGGGAGGGTTAGCAATTGTGGACACCTGCACTATTTAGGAGGGTCGTGTTTGATATTCCGTGTAGTTCTATTTAGGAGGGTCATGTTTGATATTCTGTGTAGTTCTATTTAGGAGGGTTGTGTTTGATATTCCCTGTAGTTCTATTTAGGAGGGTCGTGTTTGATATTCTGTGTAGTTCTATTTAGGAGGGTTGTGTTTGATATTCTGTGTAGTTCTATTTAGGAGGGTCGTGTTTGATATTCTGTGTAGTTCTATTTAGGAGGGTCGTGTTTGATATTCTGTGTAGTTCTATTTAGGAGGGTCGTGTTTGATATTCCCTGTAGTTCTATTTAGGAGGGTCGTGTTTGATATTCTGTGTAGTTCTATTTAGGAGGGTTGTGTTTGATATTCCCTGTAGTTCTATTTAGGAGGGTCGTGTTTGATATTCTGTGTAGTTCTATTTAGGAGGGTCGTGTTAGATATTCTGTGTAGTTCTATTTAGGAGGGTCGTGTTTGATATTCTGTGTAGTTCTATTTAGGAGGGTCGTGTTTGATATTCCCTGTAGTTCTATTTAGGAGGGTCGTGTTTGATATTCTGTGTAGTTCTATTTAGGAGGGTCGTGTTTGATATTCTGTGTAGTTCTATTTAGGAGGGTCGTGTTTGATATTCCCTGTAGTTCTATTTAGGAGGGTCGTGTTTGATATTCTGTGTAGTTCTATTTAGGAGGGTCGTGTTTGATATTCTGTGTAGTTCTATATAGGAGGGTCGTGTTTGATATTCTGTGTAGTTCTATTTAGGAGGGTCGTGTTTGATATTCTGTGTAGTTCTATTTAGGAGGGTCGTGTTTGATATTCCCTGTAGTTCTATTTAGGAGGGTCGTGTTTGATATTCCGTGTAGTTCTATTTAGGAGGGTCGTGTTTGATATTCTGTGTAGTTCTATTTAGGAGGGTCGTGTTTGATATTCCGTGTAGTTCTATTTAGGAGGGTCGTGTTTGATATTCCGTGTAGTTCTATTTAGGAGGGTCGTGTTTGATATTCCGTGTAGTTCTATTTAGGAGGGTCGTGTTTGATATTCTGTGTAGTTCTATTTAGGAGGGTCGTGTTTGATATTCTGTGTAGTTCTATTTAGGAGGGTCGTGTTTGATATTCTGTGTAGTTCTATTTAGGAGGGTCGTGTTTGATATTCTGTGAAGTTCTATTTAGGAGGGTCGTGTTTGATATTCTGTGTAGTTCTATTTAGGAGGGTCGTGTTTGATATTCTGTGTAGTTCTATTTAGGAGGGTCGTGTTTGATATTCTGTGTAGTTCTATTTAGGAGGGTCGTGTTTGATATTCGATGTAGTTCTATTTAAGAGGGTCGTGTTTGATATTCTGTGTAGTTCTATTTAGGAGGGTCGTGTTTGATATTCCGTGTAGTTCTATTTAGGAGGGTCGTGTTTGATATTCCGTGTAGTTCTATTTAGGAGGGTCGTGTTTGATATTCCGTGTAGTTCTATGTAGGAGGGTCGTGTTTGATATTCCGTGTAGTTCTATTTAGGAGGGTCGTGTTTGATATTCCGTGTAGTTCTATGTAGGAGGGTCGTGTTTGATATTCCGTGTAGTGCTATTTAGGAGGGTCGTGTTTGATATTCTGTGTAGTTCTATTTAGGAGGGTCGTGTTTGATATTCTGTGTAGTTCTATTTAGGAGGGTCGTGTTTGATATTCTGTGTAGTTCTATTTAGGAGGATCGTGTTTGATATTCTGTGTAGTTCTATTTGGGAGGGTCGTGTTTGATATTCTGTGTAGTTCTATTTAGGAGGGTCGTGTTTGATATTCTGTGTAGTTCTATTTAAGAGGGTCGTGTTTGATATTCCATGTAGTTCTATTTAGGAGGGTCGTGTTTGATATTCCATGTAGTTCTATTTAGGAGGGTCATGTTTGATATTCCATGTAGTTCTATTTAGGAGGGTCGTGTTTGATATTCTGTGTAGTTCTATTTTGGAGGGTCGTGTTTGATATTCCGTATAGTTCTATTTAGGAGGGTTGTGTTTGATATTCTGTGTAGTTCTATTTAGGAGGGTCGTGTTTGATATTCTGTGTAGTTCTATTCAGGAGGGTCGTGTTTGATATTCTGTGTAGTTCTATTCAGGAGGGTCGTGTTTGATATTCTGTGTAGTTCTATTTAGGAGGGTCGTGTTTGATATTCTGTGTAGTTCTATTCAGGAGGGTCGTGTTTGATATTCCGTGTAGTTCTATTCAGGAGGGTTGTGTTTGATATTCTGTGTAGTGCTATTTAGGAGGGTCGTGTTTGATATTCTGTGTAGTTCTATTTAGGAGGGTTGTGTTTGATATTCTGTGTAGCTCTATTTAGGAGGCTCGTGTTTGATATTCTGTGTAGTTCTATTTAGGAGGGTCGTGTTTGATATTCTGTGTAGTTCTATTTAGGAGGGTCTTGTTTTATATTCTGTGTAGTTCTATTTAGGAGGGTCGTGTTTTATATTCTGTGTAGTTCTATTTAGGAGGGTCGTGTTTGATATTCTGTGTAGTTCTATTTTGGAGGGTCGTGTTTGATAATCCGTGTAGTTCTATTTAGGAGGGTCGTGTTTGATATTCCATGTAGTTCTATTTAGGAGGGTCATGTTTGATATTCCATGTAGTTCTATTTAGGAGGGTCGTGTTTGATATTCTGTGTAGTTCTATTTAGGAGGGTCATGTTTGATATTCCATGTAGTTCTATTTAGGAGGGTCATGTTTGATATTCCGTGTAGTTCTATTCAGGAGGGTCGTGTTTGATATTCTGTGTAGTTCTATTTAGGAGGGTCATGTTTGATATTCCATGTAGTTCTATTTAGGAGGGTCGTGTTTGATATTCTGTGTAGTTCTATTTAGGAGGGTCGTGTTTGATATTCTGTGTAGTTCTATTTAGGAGGGTCGTGTTTGATATTCTGTGTAGTTCTATTCAGGAGGGTCGTGTTTGATATTCCGTGTAGTTCTATTCAGGAGGGTCGTGTTTGATATTCCGTGTAGTTCTATTTAGGAGGGTCGTGTTTGATATTCTGTGTAGATCTATTTAGGAGGGTCGTGTTTGATATTCTGTGTAGTCCTAGTTAGGAGGGTCGTGTTTGATATTCCGTGTAGTTCTATTTAGGAGGGTTGTGTTTGATATTCTGTGTAGTTCTATTTAGGAGGGTCGTGTTTGATATTCTGTGTAGTTCTATTTAGGAAGGTCGTGTTTGATATTCCGTGTAGTTCTATTCAGGAGGGTCGTGTTTGATATTCTGTGTAGTTCTATTTAGGAGGGTTGTGTTTGATATTCTGTGTAGTTCTATTTAGGAGGATCGTGTTTGATATTCTGTGTACCAGGTAGTTCTATTTAGGAGGGTCGTGTTTGATATTCCGTGTATTAAGAACTCGTAACGTTATTATTTTGACAGGTACAAGGTCGTGTTTGATATTCCGTGTATTAAGAACTCGTAACGTTATTATTTTGACAGGTACAAGGTCGTGTTTGATATTCCGTGTATTAAGAACTCGTAACGTTATTATTTTGATAGGTACAAGGCCGTGTTTGATATTCCTTGTATTAAGAACTCGTAACGTTATTATTTTGACAGGTACAAGGTCTATTTAGGAGGGTCGTGTTTGATATTCCGTGTATTAAGAACTTGTAACGTTATTATTTTGACAGGTACAAGGTCTATTTAGGAGGGTCGTGTTTGATATTCCGTGTATTAAGAACTCGTAACGTTATTATTTTGACAGGTACAAGGTCTAAGAAGAGAGGTTTGGAGGAGAGTGGAGCATGTGCTAACTACGTGGAGACGGAGCAGGTAAGTTACTGCGTTATCTGACGTCTCACTCTAGCTGTTGAATGATCTCTTCTCCTTATGTACCGTTGTCGTGTACACACAACAAAACTATGTGCTTCCTGGTCCCTGTCTTTGTGTACAGACGACGAGAATATGTATTTACCCCTTTCCCTTCTTGAGCTTAGTAAATTCTGACTGCGAATAAATTAGCGTATACGCAATGAAAAAAGGCTCGGCGGATTGATATTTGTTTAAATATGGCGTCGTTCCTGCTTCAGAACAATAATAATGCACTGATGGTCATTGTTGGGTTCCTTCAAGATTTTGAAACATGGAACATATATGGAATCCATTCCATCTGTTTATACAATAAAATGTTTCTGGCAAACTATTGATTCCAATGATGCACATTTGAAATTCTTTGACGGAAACGCAAACATGGGGTCGCCCTGCAGTTGTGACATCTGACGTTGGATTGCGTCACAGCCAGATTACTGTCAATGCGTGTACATAACGAGTGTTATAAATAAAGAAATAACTTTGAAATGCTAATAATATTATTTAATACCAAATTTCCAAATGATACAATGAAGAAAAATAGTGTTGTTCACTTTGTATACTCTAAACTTACCAATATATTGATGAAATTCAATGGGACTATATTATCTTAGCAACCACGGCCATCATAGTTACCATCTTAGCAACCCGCTTCGGATGTTTTTTTCTTCGTATAGCACTTGAAAATTAATAATGATGAAAACCTTATATGCCATTTCATCCCTGTTGTTGTTATTTGTCTTATGTTTAGTTGGTTAAAATACAGGATAGACGTGTAATTCCATTAATTAAATGTCGTTAAAATCAGTACCCATCCGTTGTAAAGTAATACGTGTGCCGGTTAATTATTTTGCATCATAAGAAGTTTAGTTCTAAAATTTGTTGCAAGCTGTTGCATTTTGTGTGTGTCAATATGGCGGTGACTAAAATTAATCGGAACACCTGCAAATTCAACAACAAATACTTATTGAGATTCCTGGAATTAAGGATCAATATTTTAATGTCATTCACGATATTAACACCTTTTATTTAGCAAAACGTATTGACTTTGTAGCTAAACCCAATATCCACCCCTGTTTGGGACCTACATTACAACGCAGTTTGCATACAGTGAATTGTACCATTTGTTGTCAGATAAATGTCAGTGTTTCCGGCATAATCAGAATAATATATACCAGTTGGTCATAAAGCTGCAGAAATGAAGAGCTGTATGTCTGTTATATAAATAACAACATTAGTTCACAGTTACCAGTTTATTTTTTGTAGCAGATACAAGTCGTCTAAAAACAAGTTTATGTTGTTGTATGCACAGGGGTGAGTCAAGTTAGAAAATCTGGTATGGATTCCGGAACAGGGATGTGTTATGGAAAGAGTATTATTATAGTGTTTCCAGTTTTTTTTGGTCGGGCAGCATTTTGGTTCACTTGAGCCATTCAAACACATCATACAGCACTTCCTCCTTACTGGTTGGGATTGCTCTTCAGGTCAATGTCAAGGTCACTGTTACTTTTCAATTTTAATAGTACTGATTTTCATGTAATAATTTGAGTTCCAATGGGCCTATCAAACTCAAACTTCATTTAATGCTTCTTTACTAAAATTTCTTTTTCAATTTCTTCAAAAGGTTAATATCTGGTTAATATAATATAAAGGTTAGAATCTTTCTACTGTTGGCCACACAGGCTACACATCCACTTATGTGGAAACCTTGTTTACCTACAATGCATTAAGTTTTGATTACTAAATTGCTATTATGATCATTTTCTCTCATTGCAGCAGACAAAAAAAATCTTAAACTTAAATTGTAGTGAAAATCCTTCTCTGTACAGTCTGTATACAAGTAATGAAGAAGCTATCTTATCTGATTCCCTTACTACAGATATATGTTTATATCACAAAGATTGATTTTAATGATACTCCTTGTTATCTCGTAGCTGAATATCAATATTGTCTACAGCTGGGGTGTGTCAGCTGACAGCCTGTTCCTGATTGTATGGTGTGTAGTCACTGTTTGGACAATGAGTCATTTAATATAACCACATACAAATAACTTTGTCAGGGTTTTATACAGATGACTTTGTCATGGTTTTATACAGACAACTTTGTCATGGTTTTATACAGATGACTTTGTCATGGTTTTATACAGATGACTTTGTCAGGGTTTTATACAGACAACTTTGTCATGGTTTTATACAGATGACTTTGTCATGGTTTTATACAGATGACTTTGTCAGGGTTTTATACAGATGACTTTGTCATGGTTTTATACAGATGACTTTGTCATGGTTTTATACAGGTAACTTTGTCATGGTTTTATACGGATAAGTTTGTCAGGGTTTTATACGGATAAGTTTGGCAGGGTTTTATACAGATAACTTTGTCAAGGTTTTATACAGATAACTTTGTCAGGGTTTTATACAGATAACTTTGTCAGAGTTTTAAACAGAAAACTTTGTCAGGGTTTTATACAGATAACTTTGTCAGGGTTATATACAGGTTTTTTTTACAGATAACTTTGTCAGGGTTTTATACAGATAACTTTGTCAGGGTTTTATACAGATAACTTTGTCAAAGTTTTATACATATAACTTTGTCAGGGTTTTATACTGATGACTTTGTCAGGGTTTTATACAGATAATTTTGCCAGGGTTATATACAGATAACTTTGTGAGGGTTTTATACAGTCTGGGTTTGATAGTGTTTGAGATTCAGATTTGAGATTCCAGTAACAGATATACCATGTTAGAAGTAGGAGTTGTCCCTCTTCTGCCTCAGTAGTGTAATAAGTTATGTCTGTTGGAGCATCAAACTGAAATATTAAATTGGTGGACAGGATCCACACAGTCTTGGAATAACCTTTAATTTGGGTCACTGTCCTAAAACGACTATCATTTTTGGGCATTGTCCTAAAATACCCTACTTTGGGCCTCAGTCCTTGTCCTAAAAAGACCCTAACTTTGGTGCTCTGTTCTAAAAAGACCCTTATAGTTTGGGGGTTTGTCTTAAAAAGACCATAAATTTGTCTTTAGGCAATAAAAGATTCTTTAATTTTCAAATGAATGACCTTGACCCACTTTCAAGGTCACAGAAGTCAAATCTGATTAAAATCTTCAAACTCAAAGTTCATCTCAATAATTAAAAGGTTCAGGATATTGATATAAGGTTGATGAAGGCTACACAATTTGTTCACGTGAATGACCTCAACTTACTTTGATGGTCATAGGGAATCAAGGTCACAGGGATGGAAAGTGTTAAAATCTTCAAATAACTTCTTATGAACAACCGACACACTCAGTGTACTGATATTTGGCCTGTAGCAAGCTGGAATGAAGAGATACCAAATTTGTTCAAATAAATGACCTTGATCCATTTTTATGGTTAGATTGTCAAAAGTGTTAAAATATTCAAGCTACCTTTTCAGTATACTGTATACCAGGTATATAAGATATTTCATGAACCCCAAGGCAGGTTTGGTAAATATTCACACCATAGCATCCCACGATTAAGTTCTGCAAGTGATAACATTTTGGTAGTTATCGTTTAAGGTTAAAAGGTCAGGGGCAAAGGTCACCATTGATCACGTTGTGGGGTTTGGGTGTATATCTATGTGAGCCCCTGCTCACTTTGCTTGTATTTAATGACTTATTCATGTGGTAACATTTTGCCTCTAGCTTCATTTCAGTCCGCTATTATGATTATAAGTGTGAAATTGATTCCAGGTGAGCCATGTAGGCCCTTTGGACCTCTTGGCTTATTATAGACTGGTTTGGGTGGTCAGGTGGTGCAGTGGATAGCGAAATTGGCTTTCACCAAGGCGGCAAGAGTTCGATTCCCCGATTGCGACTGGATGTGAAATGGTATGGGGTCACTGCCCGACCATGTGGGTTTTCTCCGGGTACTCTGGTTTCCTCACACATTAAGACCCCTCGCACGCTAACATCCGGGCCAACAAGAGTGATTAATATAAGGTGGATAACTTGTTTCATAATTGTTGTATAAATGATTAAAGTTTACATATATAGACTGCATGGTTATCAACCCATCTGTCAGAGTGTCTAAACAGTTTCTGACAATACATCATGTTATCTGTATGGCTGTCTACAACAAGCACATGTAGTGATGAGGGACAAGACTTACCTGATGAAAAGATAGCAGACTGTTTTGTTGGAACTGTTAAAACCCAACATCATTTAAACATATATATAATGACATGTTCCTTTAAGCCATATTTTGATTCAAAATGGCATAGCTGCTGTCAAAGTTGAACTAGATGGGTGCGGAATACTTTGTCTGTATAAGTGTCATCATTGTTATAAGCATCATAGACTTCTCTGTCAGAGATGTAACACCCTCTGCTGATTCCCAAAAAGTCAAACACATAAAAATTATCTTGAACACATCAATAACTCACTGTGACCACTTTCATCAGGAACAAAAAATGATTGGTCGACATCGTCACCTGACATAGGCTGCTGTTGAGTCAGCAGTTTACCATTGTTGCTATAGTAACATTGTCCATTCTTGTTTACCCCCAGTAATCTTTGATTCTGAAGCTTGAATGGTTCTGGCATCTTATAGTTGTAAATAACTTTGTGTTGTTGACAAATAGTTGGTTATACATGTGTCAGATAAACTTTGCATGAAGCAAGATAGCATATTGTCCATTATATGCAAAAACTAACTTTTTTTTCAATGGTCATTTTATTGTAAAGTTTGTTTCAGTTGCCATTGAATATCGACCAAATTCTGTAAATGAACAGTTTAAAATTTCTTTCTTACGATAGTATTTGGGAATAATCAGAAAAACAAATTTGTTGGCAAGCGACAATCTTTTATTTGACAGTTTTAGATTTAATGATGCAATTTCTAAAAAGGTTTTTTAAAATTTTAACTGGTTAAGTGCATATAAGAGGAAAAAAGAGAAAAAGATCCAACCTTTAATGAACAAATGAAACCAAACAATGACGGATGTGAAAAGATCCCTCTGGGATCTCCTGGTTGATGTATGGTTTATTTAGAAGAGTGATGTATTCGCCAGTACGATGAGATGTTGTTGAGATAATTTGGAGGGGGAGAAGGATGGGAGGAGGGGAACTGCATTAAAACATTCCTAAGGTAATCTATCACAGCTTTATAAAGTATTAGTTTCACATAAGATTGATTATACTGGAATGACTAGCATAGCAGAATAAACAAGAGTTGTCTCCCTTCCACCCCAAATCTCTGGAGAGGATATTTATACGGTCAGTGTCGTGTGTGATACAGATTTTAGTTTTACAGTGTAGTTTTGGTATGAAACATGACCTCCCGTGTGTTTCCCAGGGATGAAGATTTGACCGAGACCGTTCCATCACCTTTACTTGATTTTCCCTAGCCAGCTGGTTATTGTGGTGAAGAACGGATGCCGTAAAATCTCATTATTTTACCATATCTTTTATTTCTGGAATATTTCCTTCCTCATTTTTCATTAATTATTTTTCTTAAAAATTATATTTTTTGGTTCTAAGCATTTTTATATGAAGGGCTTATTAATGCGCAGTCTCCGTCGCTGGAGTGCCTGTTAGTGTGAGAGGGAGGCTTGTCATTGATGTTGACATTGGTACGACCTTGAACAATAGAAGTAGGACTAATTACAGAAACTCTCATCAACATTCCTGTCAGCCCCTCATGTGTTAGAATCATTGAAATGCCTTGATTTCCTGACATCTCAATGATTCTCCATTTAATTTATAAAAATCCCACATCTTCATAGGATCAATATGATCGCAATATGATATTAAGAAAAACTAAAAACTTTATGTGAACCACACGTAACAGTGGATTCTACTTTATATCTCTCCTGTTGATATCACATTCCTCTTTATATTATGTTTTTCCCAATCACCATTTTTCTCTCTATATAATCTATGTAATTTTATTTGGTTAATATAATGTATTTTGAGGTGAATTCCTCTTAATATCATTTTTTTTTACCAATCACATAAAATATCCAGAAAATGATGTCATTTCCATTGTTTTCAGATACAACTTGTACAAAATGTTGCAAAGAAAATAAAAAATATGCCCAAAAAATGGTTTTAAATTAAATTAATGTTATCTATATATTGAAACATCTTCATATGTACATTAAATAGCTTACTTTTAGTTATGGAGATTGGAAATGCACTAGATTTAGTGGAAAAACATGTTTCTTTTATAATGTCACATTCCTGTTAATATCATGTTTTTTGTCTGACAAGTGCAACATGATATGAAGAGGAATGCACTGTATAAACTCTATCACCTGTACATTTTACTCCCTTCTTCAGTGTAGTATTGAGATAATCAGTTCTCATGTCGTCTTGCTTTTATTGGGTTAAGATAATTCACTCTCATCACAAATGGATTATTATACACATTGGTTACAATTCTATTCCATTTTATTGCTATTTTATAATTACAAATACAATTCAATAGCAATACAACAAAACAAATGACTAGAAGTTATAGATTATATTAAATATGTATTATACATTAGTTTACGTAGAAAACAGGCCCAATGTTCGTAGTATTACTAATGGCTGTTTTATGAAAGGACAAGACAGTATACCAGGTAGTATAAACTTAGTGTTATCCGAGGGCTGATTATTGTTATACAACGTCAGAGCTATATGTGTGGATATTTCTTCATTTTCAGCTCACTTCAAAAGTAAGCTTATGCTGTGGACTGCGGCGTCTATCCAGTGTCAATTTTTCCATTAAACCCTCTGAGATACCAAAAGGCCTATATATAGAGACATGATATTTGCAAAAATAGTTAAGTTTGACCTACTTTCAATGCCATAGAGATAAAATATTTCAAAAACTTAAGATAAATTCTGAAATACCGAAATGCATAGAAACATGATAATTGGCTGGTAACTGCCTTGGAAGGTGCCGAACAAAGTTTGTGAAAAAGGTTTTCCTTTAATTTTAAGGTCATGTGTCAGTGTATACCATATATAAAAGTAAGCCCACACTGTCAGTGTGTACCATATATAAAAGTTAGCCCCACACTGTCAGTGTATACCATTTAAAAAAATAAGCCCCACACTGTCAGTGTATACCATATATAAAAGTTAGCCCCACACTGTCAGTGTATACCATGTATAAAAGTTAGCCCCACACTGTCAGTGTATACCATATATTAAAGTTAGCCCCACACTGTCAGTGTATACCATATATTAAAGTTAGCCCCACACTGTCAGTGTATACCATATATAAAAGTTAGCCCCACTCTATCAGTGTATACCATATATAAAAGTTAGCCCCACACTGTCAGTGTATACCATATATAAAAGTTAGCCCCACACTGTCAGTGTATACCATATATAAAAGTTAGCCCCACACTGTCAGTGTATACCATATATAAAAGTTAGCCCCACACTGTCAGTGTATACCATATATTAAAGTTAGCCCCACACTGTCAGTGTATACCATATATAAAAGTTAGCCCCACTCTATCAGTGTATACCATATATAATAGTTAGCCCCACACTGTCAGTGTATACCATATATAAAAGTTAGCCCCACACTGTCAGTGTATACCATATATAAAAGTTAGCCCCACACTGTCAGTGTATACCATATATAAATGTTAGCCCCACACTGTCAGTGTATACCATATATAAAAGTTAGCCCCACTCTGTCATTGTATACCATATATAAAAGTTAGCCCCACTCTGTCAGTGTATACCATATATAAATGTTAGCCCCACTCTTTCAGTGTATACCATTTATAAAAGTTAGCCCCACACTGTCAGTGTATACCATATATAAAAGTTAGCCCCACTCTATCAGTGTATACCATATATAAAAGTTAGCCCCACTCTGTCAGTGTATACCATATATAAAAGTTAGCCCCACTCTGTCAGTGTATACCATATATAAAAGTTAGCCCCACTCTTTCAGTGTATACCATATATAAAAGTTAGCCCCACTCTGTCAGTGTATACCATATATAAAAGTTAGCCCCACTCTGTCAGTGTATACCATATATAAAAGTTAGCCCCACTCTTTCAGTGTATACCATATATAAAAGTTAGCCCCACTCTGTCAGTGTATACCATATATAAAAGTTAGTCCCACTCTGTCAGTGTATACCATATATAAAAGTTAGCCCCACTCTGTCAGTGTATACCATATATAAAAGTTAGCCCCACTCTGTCAGTGTATACCATATATAAAAGTTAGCCCCACTCTGTCAGTGTATACCATATATAAAAGTTAGCCCCACTCTATCAGTGTATACCATATATAAATGTTAGCCCCACTCTTTCAGTGTATACCATTTATAAAAGTTATCCCCACACTGTCAGTGTATACCATATATAAAAGTTAGCCCCACTCTGTCAGTGTATACCATATATAAAAGTTAGCCCCACTCTTTCAGTGTATACTCTCTAAAAGTATGAGGTTCCACTTGCACAGCTAAGTACAAATCTTAACTAAAAGGTTTCCAATTATATATAATGATATTGCTGAGGATGCATGTGCATCACTGTCAATTACAGTGAGGAGAAATGGAAATTTTAAATAATAAATATCTAACTGCAACTTATATTAGAATAGATATCGGACAGAAAACTTCCTAATCCTCCAGCGCCAGACTCTACTTACAGAAACGGTAAAAGTGCACTGCAATCTTCTGGAGAAAACCTCCAGTCGACTTAAAACTATCATGATACATTAGGGAAATTCTAGAGGAACATATGCTGCCTTTTACAATAGCTTATTGAACAAATTGAAAAATGATTATTTTAAAACGATTTTACAGCTCTTTTATCTTACTGAGTACACTTCTGTATTATTATGTAAATAAAATTCTGTTGCTTCACATACTACAATTAATGTACCTGTTAGTCTTTGTAACCTTGCAGAAACCAAATAGCCCAACTGGAAACAGAGGCAGCCATGACATAATAACACATATCTACCATCATTGCTCTCTATAGCTGACTGCTACCTACAGAGGGGATAGCAAGATTGAAATATTCTCTGATGTAAATAAATTAAAACCTTTCTTCCCTGACCTTTAGAATATACTAAAACTTTGATGAAATTTTAGACAATTTTTTTAAAGAGATTTATCACTGGAAAAGTTTCATTATACTTAAAGTGGGTTCTGATGTTGTTATAATTAGACAGTATAATATTGGAATTAAAATTTAATGGAAGGAAATAATAATTGCTTTCTAAATATGTTTGAGTGATTTGATTTTAAAAAATATGAAATTTTTTTGTGAATGAGATGTGCTCAGGAGATGGATTTGACAGACCCAGGAAGCTTTTTCATTGGAGATTTTTAGCTTCTTTATTTAGTTTATTGGTGATATTCATTGGATGGTTTTACTGTTTAACAATCTAGTTAACAGAGTTTGTGGTTCTCTTGTGTTATAAGTTGATTGCCTGAAGCTCAGACTTGGATGTTTGGATGACCTAGTGAGAAAGTTGGGGACATCTTCCAAATATTTCTGAATCATAATCACATTGTCTGTCAATGGTCATTTCTGGTAAGGAACTGTCCTCTACATTTTGGCTTTTCTTCCATATTTCCTTGGGGATTCTTTAAAAGCTTAATCCAATATTGTTTCCATTGGTTATGACATAAAACAGAGCTGTTTGACCAATTGGTTTAAACATTCGGCCAGTACATCTCTGATGCTGTTCACTAATTACATGCTTGTTATACTTCCAGTCCAAGTATATATTTGTTATAAGCTTACTGTCAAAACCTATTTGGGTTTATAACCTAACATGGTTGTCCCAGTGACCTTTGGCTTGTGTGGGAAATGTCTGCTAACTTGTTATATTAGCTTCTAGGTTGTCAGGGAATATTCAATCCTGCAATTCAAAAGCTTGATTTGTAAATTTTCAATTCCAATCCTTGGGTCACATCCTGGTTTCAAAGGAACGGAAACAGAATCATTCCAGTTTAAAGTCATATTTTTAGTTCAATGTTTCTCACAAAGTATAAAAGCTTTAAGATATGGCCTTCAATTTTATGTATAAGATCTGACATCTCTAGTGACACCTACCCCTGTATAAGATCTGACTTCTCTGAAGTCACACCTACCCCTGTATAAGATCTGACTTCTAGTGACACATCCCACCCCTGTATAAGATCTGACTTCTCTGAAGACACACCCACCCCTGTATAAGATCTGACTTCTCTGAAGACACACCCACCCCCGTATAAGATCTGACTTCTCTAGTGACAACCCACCCCTGTATAAGATCTGACTTCTCTAGTGACACACCCACCCTGTATAAGATCTGATTTCTCAGAAGACACACCTACCCCTGTATAAGATCTGACTTCTCTAGTGACACACCCACCCCTGTATAAGATCTGACTTCTCTAGTGACAATCCACCCCTGTATAAGATCTGACTTCTCTAGTGACACACCCACCCCTGTATAAGATCTGGCTTCTCTTGTGACACACCCACCCCTGTATAAGATCTGACTTCTCTAGTGACAACCAACCCCTGTATAAGATCTGGCTTCTCTAGTGACACACCCACCCCTGTATAAGATCTGGCTTCTCTAGTGACACACCCACCCCTGTATAAGATCTGGCTTCTCTAATGACACACCCACCCCTGTATAAGATCTGGCTTCTCTAGTGACACACCCACCCCTGTATAAGTTTCAACTTCTCTGAAGACACACCCACCCCTGTATAAGATCTGACTCCTCTAGTGACACACCCACCCCTGTATAAGTTTCAACTTCTCAGAAGACACACCCACCCCTGTATAAGATCTGACTTCTCTAGTGACACACCCACCCCTGTATGAGTTTCAACTTCTCAGAAGACACACCCACCCCTGTATAAGATCTGAATTGTATTGGGACACACTTTTGGTTGAATCAAAATGAAATGTAAATAAAAATATGAGTAATAGCAAAATGTATTGAGATAAAACACATGTTATGTGGAACCAGTAAACTGTAAAGGTGATATCTAAATTTCTAGAATATGTCCATTACATGATTAAATCCCACAAAAGTCTGTACAGAAATAGAATTTTTATTCCAGTTGTAGGCGTTATTAAGGAGACATTGCTATAACCACAAGCTGGGTATGGGTAATGAAACATTGTCATTATTTTACTGTTTGATAATTGTAAATCGGCAGGTTTCATTAGACAAAGTCATTATAGAAGTCGGAACGTTGTGAGAATGTGTACATCATTTATTTGTTATTCTCCGAGTCCTGTATGCAATCAATTGGAGTCTGTGCATTCCTGATAGAAACTGCATCCCTGCCATGGCTCGTACTGCGGTTGGTTGTAATTGTCTCAACACTGTAATGTTCTACAGTAAAAGTACACATGGACGAAACTCGGATCATAAACTGATCACTTGATCCAAGTACTTCACCAAAGTTTATGGTTGTTTTACTGGAAACATTGACGAACTATCAGCAGTGGTTGATGGAAGTTAAAGATAAACATGCATTATCCTGTTTAAATCATCAGTCGATATCACATGTCTTAGCGTTCATATTCTTCTTCCTGTTTGTTTCGTTGCCATCCAATTACGTGCTAAATAGTTCATAAAGTACAATGAGTTTTTGTCCAGATGAGTAGATAATGGAAATAAAGAGTAAAGTTTTGATATTAATTCACCGAGGTTTTGTATCTCATCAAGATAGATTCAGTAATATAAAGCCACATATATGTTTATAGCGGTTCAGTAATTGAACTTCATATTCAATTGGGAATTCAGTTAGTTAATTGTAGTCAAATTTCTTAGCTGTGGGGCGGGATTTAAGTAGCATTTGGGGGCATAAGAATTTATTGTATAATTCAGGATATTTCTTTGCAATATTGCTGTTCAATAAAAAGGATACAGCACATGTACATCAATATGCAATTGAATCTTGTCATCGTGGGAATCAGGCCATATTGTACGTAGTACAACTTTACGTACAGAGGTATAAGGGCACTTAAAGAATTAAATTAAAAGTTTGATAAATTGAATAGTACATGAACAGGATTGTACGTTTGGTTCACATTAGTTTAACAGTTGTATTTTCAATTTCTCCGACACAAACAATGAGTAACTAGTCAGTTTCATCAGTGTTCCAGTTTCATCACAGATTCCTTGTCACATTTTCGGGCCCTGTGATTGGTGGAAACATCCTAGTCCATATTCACCTACATCCCCTCCAAAGAAATGCACCAGTGACATAGAAAGTGACCTTGTATTTGTTGATCTGATACATGTATGACCTTGTACTTATTGATCTGACACATGTATGACCTTGTATTTGTTGACCTGACATGTGTATGACCTTGTATTTGTTGGTGTGACACGTATATAACCTTGTATTTGTTGGTCTGACAGGTGTATAACCTTGTATTTGTTGTCTGACAGGTGTATGACCTTATATTTGTTACTAAGCACGCTTGACCACTTATCCTTGAAATGAGAAAGGCTGTCATCAGGTTGACCTATAGATCTAATAGGATGTTTAAAGTAGGGAGCTTAAAGCTACAATTAAACACCTTGTCCATTTCCCGGAGAGATTAGTCGGATGGTCCTGTACGACTTCTCCATAGAGAAGCTCTTTCACCCTAGCAATCTGCTACGTTGTTTAGGTCTCTCCCTATCTTATCGTACACTAATTGTATCTCACCTATCTTATCGTACACTACTTGTATCTCGGATTTATTTAGATTGTTAAGCTTCACGATTGCTTTTTTTGAGCTATATCATTGCCATCTGTTGTTGTTCTTTGTCGTGTGATGTCCTATTGCGCCATTCTGTAACTTTTTGAAAAGAAGCATGAAGGTTTTATCAACACAAATCAAAAAGGCAAATCGAAATTGTGAATTAAATTTATCTTGTCTTATAACCCACCCCAAATAAGGCAGAAGTTGGCAAAAAACTTCTCACATAAGCTGGAATCTAATTTTCTTCTTAGATGAAAAGATCTTTTGGACTTAATCAAAATTGGTAGTTTCAGTACACGGGGGTTGCCTGTTTTATCTTGTGGAAGGGGTCATTTAGTTTAGTATACTAGCTCACCTGTCTGATATTTGGCATGTACATGCTGGGATGAAAGGTTATTTGTTCAAATGATTGACCTTGACCTACTTTCAAGGTCACAGGAGTGTTAATATATCTAAACGAGAAGGCGGAGGTGATTGTGTTTTGTCAGAATTAGCATGCTGGGATGAAGATTACATAGATGAAAACATAGCATGGGTCAGATTTGTTAAAACCATTTTAACTATTTCACCTGGATAACCAAGAAGCTGAGAGTGATGAGGAGGGATTACAAGTTTGTCCTTTACTTCTATTCAAGGTCAAATATGTTTAAAACTTTTAAACAACTTTTTCGAAATACAATTGGAAGAAAAATGTAAAGAATGATAATATTTAGTATAAACTTTATTTTATTTCTTTTTCAATTCAATACATAGTGAAGAGCAAATACACAAATTTTGAATGATAATATTTGATTGTAACATGCTCAGATTAAGGGTTATCAAATGTTATTTGTGTGAATGAATTAAACAGTGTGATTGTTTGTGATTCTGTCATCAGATTCTGGAGTTTTCCTGCCACACAGTTTCATTTGTACAAGTAAGAGGGTCCATACCTGCCTACTGGAGCCAGACAGGATTCAAGTACCGGCCGCCTCCCAAGCTGGACCGGGGTAAGTCTACAAATTACTGTATATTATCTGACCTCTACCCAGCCCTGATATTATGATCGGGAAAAGTCTACAAATTACTGTGTATTATCTGACCTCTACCCAGCCCTGATATTATGATCGGGAAAAGTCTACAAATTACTGTATATTATCTGACCTCTACCCAGCCCTGATATTATGATCGGGAAAAGTCTACAAATTACTGTGTATTATCTGACCTCTACCCAGCCCTGATAGTATGATCGGGGTAAGTCTACAAATTACTGTGTATTATCAGACCTCTACCCAGCCCTGATATTATGATCGGGGTAAGTCTAAAAATTACTGTGTATTATCTGACTTCTACCCAGCCCTGATATTATGATCGGGGTAAGTCTACAAATTACTGTGTATTATCTGACCTCTACCCAGCCCTGATATTATGATCGGGGTAAGTCTAAAAATTACTGTGTATTATCTGACTTCTACCCAGCCCTGATATTATGATCGGGGTAAGTCTACAAATAACTGTGTATTATCTGACCTCTACCCAGCCCTGATATTATGATTGGGTGTAAGTCTACAAATTACTGTGTATTATCTGACCTCTACCCAGCCCTGATATTATGATTGGGTGTAAGTCTACAAATTACTGTGTATTATCTGACCTCTACTCAGCCCTGATATTATGATCGGGGTAAGTCTACAAATTACTGTGTATTATCTGACCTCTACCCAGCCCTGATATTATGATCGGGGTAAGTCTACAAATTACTGTGTATTATCTGACCTCTACTCAGCCCTGATATTATGATCGGGGTAAGTCTACAAATTACTGTGTATTATCTGACCTCTACCCAGCCCTGATATCATGATCGGGGTAAGTCTACTGATTACTGTATATTATCTGACCTCTACCCAGCCCTGATATTATGATGGGGGTAAGTCTACAAATTACTGTGTATTATCTGACCTCTACCCAGCCCTGATATTATGATGGGGGTAAGTCTACAAATTACTGTGTATTATCTGACCTCTACCCAGCCCTGATATTATGATGGGGGTAAGTCTACAAATTACTGTGTATTATCTGACCTCTACCCAGCCCTGATATTATGATGGGGGTAAGTCTACAAATTACTGTGTATTATCTGACCTCTACCCAGCCCTGATATTATGATCGGGGTAAGTCTAAAAATTACTGTGTATTATCTGACCTCTATCCAGCCCTGATATTATGATCGGGGTAAGTCTACAAATTACTGTGTATTATCTGACCTCTACCCAGCCCTGATATTATGATCGGGGTAAGTCTACAAATTACTGTGTATTATCTGACCTCTATCCAGCCCTGATATTATGATCGGGGTAAGTCTACAAGTTACTGTGTATTATCTGACCTCTACCCAGCCCTGATATTATGATCGGGGTAAGTCTACAAATTACTGTGTATTATCTGACCTCTATCCAGCCCTGATATTATGATCGGGGTAAGTCTACAATTTACTGTGTATTATCTGACCTCTACCCAGCCCTGATATTATGATCGGGGTAAGTCTACAAATTACTGTGTATTATCTGACCTCTACCCAGCCCTGATATTATGATCGGGGTAAGTCTACAAATTACTGTGTATTATCTGACCTCTACCCAGCCCTGATATTATAATCGGGGTAAGTCTACAAATTACTGTGTATTATCTGATCTCTACCCAGCCCTGATATTATGATCGGGGTAAGTCTACAAATTACTGTGTATTATCTGACCTCTACCCAGCCCTGATATTATGATCGGGGTAAGTCTAAAAATTACTGTGTATTATCTGACCTCTACCCAGCCCTGATATTATGATCGGGGTAAGTCTACAAATTACTGTGTATTATCTGACCTCTACCCAGCCCTGATATTATGATCGGGGTAAGTCTACTAATTACTGTGTATTATCTGACCTCTACTCAGCCCTGATATTATGACGATGGTTTTGTAACAGGACAACCTTCTTTTCCTACAGGTGATCTAGTTGATATCTGTTTCTTTTCTGACTTCTTGGTCATTGTTATATTGAGGAAAATAGCCAATCGCAAAGACCCGTGTAGGCAGCATTTGTATTAGTGAGTGGATGCTGAGAATGCCCTAGTGATTATCAGAAAGTTAAGACCATTTTCTACATATCACTGTAGAACTGTACATTATTTTGTATTTTGCATGCTCAGAATACTTGTAAAGAACTTGAGGCGAGAGTCACGCGTAAAGAGAGGACAATTGCACCAATGAAAACGCAAATGTAAACTTTTATTGTGTAGGATAATGTGGCAAATACACAAACTGTTAGCTTGTGTTGATTCCTGGTACTACTGTGAACCCCTCTAATAGATGGATGGTGATCCTGTGGTCAGGGCAGGAATGCTTGTTATGGCAGAGGTGTATACACTAGACACTTCTCAATGTTCAACAAACTTTAAATTTTGGTTAAGTATGGGAATATCTTGAATGAGTATATATTGAAGAGTGACAAGATCAACATCTGTATTTATCCGATGATAAGCCCATGCTTACAAATAAGCCCACCTATATCTATTTCGCTTCAGTGCATGCCAACTCATGCTATTCTATTATCACACAATAAGCCAAACCCCACTTTGTGTCAGAGTTCATGTACTGACTCTCTCAGCTTCCTATATATCTGGTATAAGTAGTTTTGTTCCTGTAGAAACGTTGATGATGACATTCTGCATTATATAGTGGTCCAATAGGGACCTGGTTGAGGTGACTATACAGACAATGGTGTTTTATATGGCTGCTGGTTATCAGGAACCCACTTAGACACCTAGATATGTAGTTAGTCAGTAGACTTGGTCACAGAGGACAACAGACATCGTTATGTTGTACGATTATTTATTGCTTTGTGACCTTCCATTAAACGATGTTGAAAAAACGGAAGAAATGGCCAGCATACTGTATTACACACGAGACAGGTATTATAATGCTTTGTAATGTATTGTTATGTCCTAACCACAATTACAGGTACTTTTTTTTTCTCATGTCAAAGTAGCTGATGTATCCTTGAGACCCGTATATGTCACAAGACGCCTAAAAGTCACATTCTGAAAGAAACAAAAACTGAAGTTTGATTAATATTTATGATGAGAGGTTGGTCCAGTCGCGTATTGCGTAATGCCTTTAAGGTTTTTTTTGACTTGAGGGGTAGACAGATTATTTACATAGAAATATGGCATCGCAGTTGTCATATCACTAAATAGGTACTTGTTAAGTTGGATGGCAAGGAAGAAATGATAAATCAATTGGAATACTTAGGCAAATAGTTCAGGACCTCTGTGCCAGTACTGTACTGTGGGTCTTAGCTCACCTACCCGAAGGGCTAGTGCATGCTGGGGCACGACATAATTCGCTGGTGTTCCGTCTGTCACTTCCCTATAAATCCCTACTTAAGTAATGAACAACAAACAGATTTTGACCAGATTTTGCCAGAAACATCCTAGTGGGAAAAAGAAAATAATTTGGTATAAATGGCGGGTCTTGGACCCCGAGGACATGAGGGGCTGGGCCCAATTGGGGAAAAAGAGCAAGGATACTTTTGCTGACCAAATTAATTTGAGTTGATTTGTCAGATGAGATATCAGTGTGAAGTGCAGGGTTGGAAGCCAGGTCTAGTGTACTGAAGTTTCAGAAGACTCTAGTGTACGGCAGTTTCAGAAGACTCGAGTGTACGGAAGTTTCAGAAGACTCTAGTGTACTGAAGTTTCAGAAGACTCTAGTGTACTGAAGTTTCAGAAGACTCTAGTATACTGAAGTTTGACAGAAGAGTCTAGTGTACTGAAGTTTGACAGAAGACTCTAGTATACTGAAGTTTGACAGAAGGGTCTAGTATACTGAAGTTTGACAGAAGGGTCTAGTGTACTGAAGTTTGACAGAAGAGTTTAGTATACTGAAGTTTCAGAAGAGTCTAGTATACTGAAGTTTGACAGAAGAGTCTAGTGTACTTAAGTTTGACAGAAGAGTTTAGTATACTGAAGTTTCAGAAGAGTCTAGTATACTGAAGTTTGACAGAAGGGTCTAGTGTACTGAAGTTTGACAGAAGAGTCTAGTATACTGAAGTTTGACAGAAGACTCTAGTGAACTGAAGTTTCAGAAGAGTCTAGTATACTGAAGTTTGACAGAAGAGTCTAGTATACTGAAGTTTGACAGAAGAGTCTAGTATACTGAAGTTTGACAGAAGAGTCCAGTGTACTGAAGTTTGACAGAAGAGTCTAGTATACTGAAGTTTGACAGAAGAGTCTAGTATACTGAAGTTTGACAGAAGAGTCTAGTATACTGAAGTTTCAGAAGAGTCTAGTTTACTGAAGTTTGACTGAAGAGTCTAGTATACTGAAGTATGACAGGAAAGTCTAGTATACTGAAGTTTGACAGAAGAGTCTAGTATACTGAAGTTTGACAGAAGAGTCTAGTGTACTGAAGTTTGACAGAAGGGTCTAGTATACTGAAGTTTCAGAAGAGTCTAGTATACTGAAGTTTGACAGAAGAGTCTAGTATACTGAAGTTTGACAGAAGGGTCTAGTATACTTAAGTTTCAGAAGAGTCTAGTATACTGAAGTTTGACTGAAGAGTCTAGTATACTGAAGTTTGACAGAAGAGTCTAGTATACTTAAGTTTCAGAAGAGTCTAGTATACTGAAGTTTGACAGAAGAGTCTAGTATACTGAAGTTTGACAGAAGACTCTAGTATACTGAAGTTTGACAGAAGAGTTTAGTATACTGAAGTTTCAGAAGAGTCTAGTATACTGAAGTTTGACAGAAGGGTCTAGTATACTGAAGTTTCAGAAGAGTCTAGTATACTGAAGTTTGACAGAAGGGTCTAGTATACTGAAGTATGACAGAAGAGTCTAGTATACTTAAGTTTGACAGAAGAGTCTAGTATACTGAAGTTTGACAGAAGGGTCTAGTATATGAAGTTTGACTGAAGGGTCTAGTATACTGAAGTTTGACAGAAGACTCTAGTATACTGAAGTTTGACAGAAGGGTCTAGTATATGAAGTTTGACTGAAGGGTCTAGTATACTGAAGTTTGACAGAAGACTCTAGTATACTGAAGTTTGACAGAAGGGTCTAGTATATGTAGTTTGACTGAAGGGTCTAGTATACTGAAGTTTGACAGAAGAGTCTAGTATACTGAAGTTTGACAGAAGACTCTAGTATAGTGAAGTTTTAGAAGAGTCTAGTATACTGAAGTTTGACAGAAGAGTCTAGTTTACTGAAGTTTTAGAAGAGTCTAGTATACTGAAGTTTGACAGAAGAGTCTAGTATACTGAAGTTTGACAGAAGAGTCTAGTATACTGAAGTTTCAGAAGGGTTTAGTATACTGAAGTTTGACAGAAGAGTCTAGTATACTGAAGTTTGACAGAAGAGTCTAGTATACTGAAGTTTGACAGAAGAGTCTAGTATACTGAAGTTTGACAGAAGAGTCTAGTATACTGAAGTTTGACAGAAGACTCTAGTATAGTGAAGTTTCAGAAGAGTCTAGTATACTGAAGTTTGACAGAAGAGTCTAGTATACTGAAGTTTCAGAAGAGTCTAGTATACTGAAGTTTGACAGAAGAGTCTAGTATACTGAAGTTTGACAGAAGAGTCTAGTATACTGAAGTTTCAGAAGGGTTTAGTATACTGAAGTTTGACAGAAGAGTCTAGTATACTGAAGTTTGACAGAAGAGTCTAGTATACTGAAGTTTGACAGAAGAGTCTAGTATACTGAAGTTTGACAGAAGAGTCTAGTATACTGAAGTTTGACAGAAGAGTCTAGTATACTGAAGTTTGACAGAAGAGTCTAGTATACTGAAGTTTGACAGAAGAGTGTAGTGTACTGAAGTTTCAGAATACTGAGAAGAGTATTATATTTATTGCATCTTTATGATTTGTTCATAATGTGTAGTGTAAGATATGGTTTTTCTCCTAAATTGATTCATCAAAGCTGTGATCAGGCTAGAAAAAATAATCCCCATGCAATGCTAAGATCCTGTCAGTGGTGTGAGAATCCTCAGATACTTAATACACTAGCAAGATGGAGGAACTAGCAGACGATTGGAAACTGAACTAACGATTCTTGAATATAAATTGTTAAGTGATAACTTTCAGGAGATTTCTTAAATTTAGTTTTTGGTAAGCAGAGTATTTTTACGATTGCTTTGGGAGATGATAACAATGTGATGCCTAAGATCACGTTTTATGTCGCTGTAATGTCAGTAACTTTTTTTTCTGTTGGATGTTGTGACACCCCGAAGAGCTCATTAACCGAGAACATCAGTAACAATATCCCCAAGCAGGTACTCAATATATCGTAGATTGAAATCAGAGTACTGGTGAATACAATAACCTTAGGACTTCTATAGATGTATTCGTCAATGTTATAACGGCGATATATAATCTGGAAACCTTTTTTCATTAAAGAAGAAACAGAAATAGAAAGGCATCACAGAATATTAAATCAAATTTAAAATCTCACATGGGGTTTGATTTCTGTCATTGCTACAGCATATACAAAACAAAAAGGCAGACAAAAAGACGCTCTCTTTAAATGAAAGATTAGTGTTATTTACTTAGAAGATGTTGTTCCTCAGTCAATACTCAGATAACACGAGATGTTGTTTCTCAGTTAATACTCAGATAACAGGAGATGATGTTTCTCAGTTAATACTCGGATAACAGGAGATGTTGTTCCTCAGTCAATACTCAGATAACAGGAGATGTTGTTTCTCAGTTAATACTCAGATAACAGGAGATGATGTTCCTCAGTCAATACTCAGATAACAGGAGATGATGTTCCTCAGTTATTACTCAGATAACAGGAGATGATGTTCCTCAGTTAATACTCTGATAACAGGAGATGTTGTTCCTCAGTTAATACTCAGATAACAGGAGATGTTGTTCCTCAGTCAATACTCAGATAACAGGAGATGTTGTTCCTCAGTTAATACTCAGATAACAGGAGATGTTGTTCCTCAGTTAATACTCAGATAACAGGAGATGTTGTTCCTCAGTTAATACTCAGATAACAGGAGATGTTGTTCCTCAGTTAATACTCTGATAACAGGAGATGTTGTTCCTCAGTTAATACTCAGATAATAGTCGCTGTTGTTCCTCAGTTAATACTCAGATAACAGGAGATGTTGTTCCTCAGTTAATACTCAGATAACAGGAGATGTTGTTCCTCAGTTAATACTCAGATAACAGGAGATGTTGTTCCTCAGTTAATACTCAGATAACAGGAGATGTTGTTTCTCAGTTAATACTCAGATAACAGGAGATGATGTTCCTCAGTTAATACTCAGATAACAGACGATGTTGTTTCTCAGTTAATAGCCAGATGACAAGAGATGTTGTTCCTCAGTTAATACTCAGATAACAGGAAATGTTGTTCCTCAGTTAATACTCAGATAACAGGAGATGTTGTTCCTCAGTTAATACTCAGATAACAGGAGATATTGTTCCTCAGTTAATACTCAGATAACAGGAGATGTTGTTCCTCAGTTAATACTCAGATAACAGGAGATGTTGTTCCTTAGTTAATACTCAGATAACAGGAGATGTTGTTCCTCAGTTAATACTCAGATAACAGGAAATGTTGTTCCTTAGTTAATACTTAGATAATAGTCGCTGTTGTTCCTCAGTTAATACTCAGATAACACGAGATGTTGTTCCTCAGTTAATACTCAGATAACAGGAGATGATGTTCCTCAGTTAATACTCAGATAACAGGAGATGTTGTTCCTCAGTTAATACTTAGATAATAGGAGATGTTGTTTCTCAGTTAATACTCAGATAACAGGAGATGATGTTCTTCAGTTAATACTCAGATAACAGACGATGTTGTTTCTCAGTTAATAGCCAGATGACAAGAGATGTTGTTCCTCAGTTAATACTCAGATAACAGGAAATGTTGTTCCTCAGTTAATACTCAGATAACAGGAGATGTTGTTCCTCAGTTAATACTCAGATAACAGGAGATATTGTTCCTCAGTTAATACTCAGATAACAGGAGATGTTGTTCCTCAGTTAATACTCAGATAACAGGAGATGTTGTTCCTCAGTTAATACTCTGATAACAGGAGATGTTGTTCCTTAGTTAATACTCAGATAACAGGAGATGTTGTTCCTCAGTTAATACTCAGATAACAGGAAATGTTGTTCCTTAGTTAATACTTAGATAATAGTCGCTGTTGTTCCTCAGTTAATACTCAGATAACAGGAGATGTTGTTCCTCAGTTAATACTCAGATAACAGGAGATGATGTTCCTCAGTTAATACTCAGATAACAGGAGATGTTGTTCCTCAGTTAATACTTAGATAACAGGAGATGTTGTTCCTCAGTTAATACTTAGATAACAGGAGATGTTGTTCCTCAGTTAATACTCAGATAATAGTCGCTGTTGTTCCTCAGTTAATACTCAGATAACAGGAGATGTTGTTCCTCAGTTAATACTCAGATAACAGGAGATGTTGTTCCTCAGTAAATACTCAGATAACAGGAAATGTTGTTCCTCAGTTAATACTCAGATAACAGGAGATGTTGTTCCTCAGTTAATACTCAGATAACAGGAGATGTTGTTCCTCAGTTAATACTCAGATAACAGGAAATGTTGTTCCTCAGTCAATACTCAGATAACAGGAAATGTTGTTCCTCAGTTAATACTCAGATAACAGGAGATGTTGTTCCTCAGTTAATACTCAGATAACAGGAGATGATGTTCCTCAGTTAATACTCAGATAAAAGGAAATGTTGTTCCTCAGTCAATACTCAGATAACAGGAAATGTTGTTCCTCAGTTAATACTCAGATAACAGGAGATGTTGTTCCTCAGTTAATACTCAGATAACAGGAGATGTTGTTCCTCAGTTAATACTCAGATAACAGGAGATGTTGTTCCTCAGTAAATACTCAGATAACAGGAAATGTTGTTCCTCAGTTAATACTCAGATAACAGGAGATGTTGTTCCTCAGTTAATACTCAGATAACAGGAGATGATGTTCCTCAGTTAATACTCAGATAACAGGAGATGTTGTTCCTCAGTTAATACTTAGATAACAGGAGATGTTGTTCCTCAGTTAATACTTAGATAACAGGAGATGTTGTTCCTCAGTTAATACTCAGATAATAGTCGCTGTTGTTCCTCAGTTAATACTCAGATAACAGGAGATGTTGTTCCTCAGTTAATACTCAGATAACAGGAGATGTTGTTCCTCAGTTAATACTCAGATAACAGGAGATGTTGTTCCTCAGTCAATACTCAGATAACAGGAGATGTTGTTCCTCAGTTAATACTCAGATAACAAGAGATGTTGTTCCTTAGTTAATACTCAGATAACAGGAGATGTTGTTCCTCAGTTATTTCTCAGATAACACGAGATGTTGTTCCTCAGTTAATACTCAGATAACAGGAGATGATGTTCCTCAGTTAATACTCAGATAACAGGAGATGTTGTTCCTCAGTTAATACTTAGATAATAGGAGATGTTGTTTCTCAGTTAATACTCAGATAACAGGAGATGATGTTCTTCAGTTAATACTCAGATAACAGACGATGTTGTTTCTCAGTTAATAGCCAGATGACAAGAGATGTTGTTCCTCAGTTAATACTCAGATAACAGGAAATGTTGTTCCTCAGTTAATACTCAGATAACAGGAGATGTTGTTCCTCAGTTAATACTCAGATAACAGGAGATATTGTTCCTCAGTTAATACTCAGATAACAGGAGATGTTGTTCCTCAGTTAATACTCAGATAACAGGAGATGTTGTTCCTCAGTTAATACTCTGATAACAGGAGATGTTGTTCCTTAGTTAATACTCAGATAACAGGAGATGTTGTTCCTCAGTTAATACTCAGATAACAGGAAATGTTGTTCCTTAGTTAATACTTAGATAATAGTCGCTGTTGTTCCTCAGTTAATACTCAGATAACAGGAGATGTTGTTCCTCAGTTAATACTCAGATAACAGGAGATGATGTTCCTCAGTTAATACTCAGATAACAGGAGATGTTGTTCCTCAGTTAATACTTAGATAACAGGAGATGTTGTTCCTCAGTTAATACTTAGATAACAGGAGATGTTGTTCCTCAGTTAATACTCAGATAATAGTCGCTGTTGTTCCTCAGTTAATACTCAGATAACAGGAGATGTTGTTCCTCAGTTAATACTCAGATAACAGGAGATGTTGTTCCTCAGTAAATACTCAGATAACAGGAAATGTTGTTCCTCAGTTAATACTCAGATAACAGGAGATGTTGTTCCTCAGTTAATACTCAGATAACAGGAGATGTTGTTCCTCAGTTAATACTCAGATAACAGGAAATGTTGTTCCTCAGTCAATACTCAGATAACAGGAAATGTTGTTCCTCAGTTAATACTCAGATAACAGGAGATGTTGTTCCTCAGTTAATACTCAGATAACAGGAGATGATGTTCCTCAGTTAATACTCAGATAACAGGAAATGTTGTTCCTCAGTCAATACTCAGATAACAGGAAATGTTGTTCCTCAGTTAATACTCAGATAACAGGAGATGTTGTTCCTCAGTTAATACTCAGATAACAGGAGATGTTGTTCCTCAGTTAATACTCAGATAACAGGAGATGTTGTTCCTCAGTAAATACTCAGATAACAGGAAATGTTGTTCCTCAGTTAATACTCAGATAACAGGAGATGTTGTTCCTCAGTTAATACTCAGATAACAGGAGATGATGTTCCTCAGTTAATACTCAGATAACAGGAGATGTTGTTCCTCAGTTAATACTTAGATAACAGGAGATGTTGTTCCTCAGTTAATACTTAGATAACAGGAGATGTTGTTCCTCAGTTAATACTCAGATAATAGTCGCTGTTGTTCCTCAGTTAATACTCAGATAACAGGAGATGTTGTTCCTCAGTTAATACTCAGATAACAGGAGATGTTGTTCCTCAGTTAATACTCAGATAACAGGAGATGTTGTTCCTCAGTCAATACTCAGATAACAGGAGATGTTGTTCCTCAGTTAATACTCAGATAACAAGAGATGTTGTTCCTTAGTTAATACTCAGATAACAGGAGATGTTGTTCCTCAGTTATTACTCAGATAACAGGAGATGTTGTTCCTCAGTTAATACTCAGATAACAGGAAATGTTGTTCCTCAGTTAATACTCAGATAACAGGAGATGTTGTTCCTCAGTTAATACTCAGATAACAGGAGATGTTGTTCCTCAGTTAATACTCAGCTAACAGGAGATGTTGTTCCTCAGTTAATACTCAGATAACAGGAGATGATGTTCCTCAGTTAATACTCAGATAACAGGAGATGATGTTCCTCAGTTAATACTCAGCTAACAGGAGATGTTGTTCCTCAGTTAATACTCAGATAACAGGAGATGTTGTTCCTCAGTTAATACTCAGATAACAGGAGATGATGTTCCTCAGTTAATACTCAGATAACAGGAGATGTTGTTCCTCAGTTAATACTCAGATAACAGGAGATGTTGTTCCTCAGTCAATACTCAGCTAACAGGAGATGATGTTCCTCAGTTAATACTCAGATAACAGGAGATGTTGTTCCTCAGTTAATACTCAGATAACAGGAGATGTTGTTCCTTAGTTAATACTCAGATAACAGGAGATGTTGTTCCTCAGTTAATACTTAGATAACAGGAGATGTTGTTCCTCAGTTAATACTCAGATAATAGTCGCTGTTGTTCCTCAGTTAATACTCAGATAACAGGAGATGTTGTTCCTCAGTTAATACTCAGATAACAGGAGATGTTGTTCCTCAGTTATTACTCAGATAACAAGAAATGTTGTTCCTCAGTTAATACTTAGATAACAGGAGATGTTGTTCCTCAGTAAATACTCAGATAATAGTCGCTGTTGTTCCTCAGTTAATACTCAGATAACAGGAGATGTTGTTCCTCAGTTAATACTCAGATAACAGGAAATGTTGTTCCTCAGTTAATACTCAGATAACAGGAGATGTTGTTCCTCAGTTAATACTCAGATAACAGGAGATGTTGTTCCTCAGTTAATACTCAGATAACAGGAAATGTTGTTCCTCAGTTAATACTCAGATAACAGGAGATGTTGTTCCTCAGTTATTACTCAGATAACAGGAGATGTTGTTCCTTAGTTAATACTCAGATAACAGGAAATGTTGTTCCTCAGTTAATACTCAGATAACAGGAAATGTTGTTCCTCAGTTATTACTCAGATAACAGGAGATGTTGTTCTTCAGTTATTACTCAGATAACAGGAGATGTTGTTCCTCAGTTAATACTCAGATAACAGGAGATGTTGTTCCTCAGTCAATACTCAGATAACAGGAGATGTTGTTCCTCAGTTAATACTCAGATAACAGGAAATGTTGTTCCTCAGTCAATACTCAGATAACAGGAAATGTTGTTCCTCAGTTAATACTCAGATAACAGGAGATGTTGTTCCTCAGTTAATACTCAGATAACAGGAGATGATGTTCCTCAGTTAATACTCAGATAACAGGAAATGTTGTTCCTCAGTCAATACTCAGATAACAGGAAATGTTGTTCCTCAGTTAATACTCAGATAACAGGAGATGTTGTTCCTCAGTTAATACTCAGATAACAGGAGATGTTGTTCCTCAGTTAATACTCAGATAACAGGAGATGTTGTTCCTCAGTAAATACTCAGATAACAGGAAATGTTGTTCCTCAGTTAATACTCAGATAACAGGAGATGTTGTTCCTCAGTTAATACTCAGATAACAGGAGATGATGTTCCTCAGTTAATACTCAGATAACAGGAGATGTTGTTCCTCAGTTAATACTTAGATAACAGGAGATGTTGTTCCTCAGTTAATACTTAGATAACAGGAGATGTTGTTCCTCAGTTAATACTCAGATAATAGTCGCTGATGTTCCTCAGTTAATACTCAGATAACAGGAGATGTTGTTCCTCAGTTAATACTCAGATAACAGGAGATGTTGTTCCTCAGTTAATACTCAGATAACAGGAGATGTTGTTCCTCAGTCAATACTCAGATAACAGGAGATGTTGTTCCTCAGTTAATACTCAGATAACAAGAGATGTTGTTCCTTAGTTAATACTCAGATAACAGGAGATGTTGTTCCTCAGTTATTACTCAGATAACAGGAGATGTTGTTCCTCAGTTAATACTCAGATAACAGGAAATGTTGTTCCTCAGTTAATACTCAGATAACAGGAGATGTTGTTCCTCAGTTAATACTCAGATAACAGGAGATGTTGTTCCTCAGTTAATACTCAGCTAACAGGAGATGTTGTTCCTCAGTTAATACTCAGATAACAGGAGATGATGTTCCTCAGTTAATACTCAGATAACAGGAGATGATGTTCCTCAGTTAATACTCAGCTAACAGGAGATGTTGTTCCTCAGTTAATACTCAGATAACAGGAGATGTTGTTCCTCAGTTAATACTCAGATAACAGGAGATGATGTTCCTCAGTTAATACTCAGATAACAGGAGATGTTGTTCCTCAGTTAATACTCAGATAACAGGAGATGTTGTTCCTCAGTCAATACTCAGCTAACAGGAGATGATGTTCCTCAGTTAATACTCAGATAACAGGAGATGTTGTTCCTCAGTTAATACTCAGATAACAGGAGATGTTGTTCCTTAGTTAATACTCAGATAACAGGAGATGTTGTTCCTCAGTTAATACTTAGATAACAGGAGATGTTGTTCCTCAGTTAATACTCAGATAATAGTCGCTGTTGTTCCTCAGTTAATACTCAGATAACAGGAGATGTTGTTCCTCAGTTAATACTCAGATAACAGGAGATGTTGTTCCTCAGTTATTACTCAGATAACAAGAAATGTTGTTCCTCAGTTAATACTTAGATAACAGGAGATGTTGTTCCTCAGTAAATACTCAGATAATAGTCGCTGTTGTTCCTCAGTTAATACTCAGATAACAGGAGATGTTGTTCCTCAGTTAATACTCAGATAACAGGAAATGTTGTTCCTCAGTTAATACTCAGATAACAGGAGATGTTGTTCCTCAGTTAATACTCAGATAACAGGAGATGTTGTTCCTCAGTTAATACTCAGATAACAGGAAATGTTGTTCCTCAGTTAATACTCAGATAACAGGAGATGTTGTTCCTCAGTTATTACTCAGATAACAGGAGATGTTGTTCCTTAGTTAATACTCAGATAACAGGAAATGTTGTTCCTCAGTTAATACTCAGATAACAGGAAATGTTGTTCCTCAGTTATTACTCAGATAACAGGAGATGTTGTTCTTCAGTTATTACTCAGATAACAGGAGATGTTGTTCCTCAGTTAATACTCAGATAACAGGAGATGTTGTTCCTCAGTCAATACTCAGATAACAGGAGATGTTGTTCCTCAGTTATTACTCAGATAACAGGAGATGTTGTTCCTCAGTTAATACTCTGATAACAGGAGATGTTGTTCCTTAGTTAATACTCAGATAACAGGAGATGTTGTTCCTCAGTTAATACTCAGATAACAGGAGATGTTGTTCCTCAGTTAATACTCAGATAACAGGAGATGTTGTTCTTCAGTTATTACTCAGATAACAGGAGATGTTGTTCCTCAGTTAATACTCAGATAACAGGAAATGTTGTTCCTCAGTCAATACTCAGATAACAGGAGATGTTGTTCCTCAGTTAATACTCAGATAACAGGAGATGTTGTTCCTCAGTTAATACTCAGATAACAGGAGATGTTGTTCCTCAGTTAATACTCAGATAACAGGAGATGTTGTTCCTCAGTCAATACTCAGATAACAGGAGATGTTGTTCCTCAGTCAATACTCAGCTAACAGGAGATGTTGTTCCTCAGTTATTACTCAGATAACAGGAGATGTTGTTCCTCAGTTATTACTCAGCTAACAGGAGATGTTGTTCCTCAGTTATTACTCAGCTAACAGGAGATGTTGTTCCTCAGTCAATACTCAGATAACAGGAGATGTTGTTCCTCAGTTAATACTCAGATAACAGGAGATGTTGTTCCTCAGTTATTACTCAGCTAACAGGAGATGTTGTTCCTCAGTCAATACTCAGATAACAGGAGATGTTGTTCCTCAGTCAATACTCAGCTAACAGGAGATGTTGTTCCTCAGTTATTACTCAGATAACAGGAGATGTTGTTCCTCAGTTAATACTCAGATAACAGGAGATGTTGTTCCTCAGTTATTACTCAGATAACAGGAGATGTTGTTCCTCAGTTATTACTCAGATAACAGGAGATGTTGTTCCTCAGTTAATACTCAGATAACAGGAGATGTTGTTCCTCAGTCAATACTCAGATAACAGGAGATGTTGTTCCTCAGTTAATACTCAGATAACAGGAGATGTTGTTCCTCAGTCAATACTCAGATAACAGGAGATGTTGTTCCTCAGTTAATACTCAGATAACAGGAGATGTTGTTCCTCAGTCAATACTCAGATAACAGGAGATGTTGTTTCTCAGTTAATACTCAGATAACAGGAGATGTTGTTTCTCAGTTATTACTCAGATAACAGGAGATGTTGTTCCTCAGTTAATACTCAGATAACAGGAGATGTTGTTCCTCAGTTAATACTCAGATAACAGGAGATGTTGTTCCTCAGTTAATACTCAGATAACAGGAGATGTTGTTCCTCAGTTAATACTCAGATAACAGGAGATGTTGTTCCTTAGTTAATACTCAGATAACAGGAGATGTTGTTCCTCAGTTAATACTCAGATAACAGGAGATGTTGTTCCTCAGTCAATACTCAGCTAACAGGAGATGTTGTTCCTCAGTTATTACTCAGATAACAGGAGATGTTGTTCCTCAGTTAATACTCAGATAACAGGAGATGTTGTTCCTCAGTTAATACTCAGATAACAGGAGATGTTGTTCCTCAGTTAATACTCAGATAACAGGAGATGTTGTTCCTCAGTTAATACTCAGATAACACGAGATGTTGTTCCTCAGTTAATACTCAGATAACAGGAGATGTTGTTCCTCAGTAAATACTCAGATAACAGGAGATGTTGTTCCTCAGTTAATACTCAGATAATAGGAGATGTTGTTCCTCAGTTAATACTCAGATAACAGGAGATGTTGTTCCTCAGTTAATACTCAGATAATAGGAGATGTTGTTCCTCAGTTAATACTCAGATAACAGGAGATGTTGTTCCTCAGTTAATACTCAGATAACAGGAGATGTTGTTCCTCAGTTAATACTCAGATAACAGGAGATGTTGTTCCTTAGTTAATACTCAGATAACAGGAGATGTTGTTCCTCAGTTAATACTCAGCTAACAGGAGATGTTGTTCCTCAGTTAATACTCAGATAACAGGAGATGTTGTTCCTCAGTTAATACTCAGCTAACAGGAGATGTTGTTCCTCAGTTAATACTCAGATAACAGGAGATGTTGTTCCTCAGTTAATACTCAGCTAACAGGAGATGTTGTTCCTCAGTTAATACTCAGATAACAGGAGATGTTGTTCCTCAGTTAATACTCAGATAACAGGAGATGTTGTTCCTCAGTAAATACTCAGATAACAGGAGATGTTGTTCCTCAGTTAATACTCAGATAACACGAGATGTTGTTCCTCAGTTAATACTCAGATAACAGGAGATGTTGTTCCTCAGTTAATACTCAGATAACAGGAGATGTTGTTCCTCAGTTAATACTCAGATAACAGGAAATGTTGTTCCTCAGTTAATACTCAGATAACAGGAGATGTTGTTCCTCAGTTAATACTCTGATAACAGGAGATGTTGTTCCTCAGTCAATACTCAGATAGGAAGAGATGTTGTTCCTCAGTTAATACTCAGATAACAGGAGATGTTGTTCCTCAGTTAATACTCAGATAACAGGAGATGTTGTTCCTCAGTTAATACTCAGATAACAGGAGATGTTGTTCCTCAGTTAATACTCTGATAACAGGAGATGTTGTTCCTCAGTTAATACTCAGATAACAGGAGATGTTGTTCCTCAGTTAATACTCTGATAACAGGAGATGTTGTTCCTCAGTTAATACTCTGATAACAGGAGATGTTGTTCCTCAGTTAATACTCAGATAACAGGAGATGTTGTTCCTCAGTTAATACTCAGATAACAGGAGATGTTGTTCCTCAGTTAATACTCTGATAACACGAGATGTTGTTCCTCAGTTAATACTCAGATAACAGGAAATGTTGTTCCTCAGTTAATACTCTGATAACAGGAGATGTTGTTCCTCAGTTAATACTCAGATAACAGGAGATGTTGTTCCTCAGTAAATACTCAGATAACACGAGATGTTGTTCCTCAGTTAATACTCAGATAACAGGAGATGTTGTTCCTCAGTTAATACTCAGATAACAGGAGATGTTGTTCCTCAGTTAATACTCAGATAACAGGAGATGTTGTTCCTCAGTTAATACTCAGATAACAGGAGATGTTGTTCCTCAGTTAATACTCAGATAACAGGAGATGTTGTTCCTCAGTAAATACTCAGATAACACGAGATGTTGTTCCTCAGTTAATACTCAGATAACAGGAGATGTTGTTCCTCAGTTAATACTCAGATAACAGGAGATGTTGTTCCTCAGTTAATACTCAGATAACAGGAGATGTTGTTCCTCAGTTAATACTCAGATAACAGGAGATGTTGTTCCTCAGTTAATACTCAGATAACAGGAGATGTTGTTCCTCAGTTAATACTCAGATAACAGGAGATGTTGTTCCTTAGCTAATACTCAGATAACATGAGATATTTTTCCTAGTTATTTCTTAGATTTGCAGGAATGATACTTTCCTGTTCTAAAAGATATGATGATGCATTATTATTTTAAAAATGCTAATATTTTAATACTTTTTAAAACTGCTTTTCATTTTGAAATTGAAAGTTATCACATTAAAAATATTTAGAAATTATTTAAATGCAGAAGTCACACAGAAAATTGCAGTGATGACGTACGCTTCCCACCCAAGTTCCTTAGTCTTATTAAGAGTGGAAAGATAAACCTAAATATTTTTTATGAATTTGAAAATTAGCTTATATCGGTAATGGATATAAATATTGATTAACGAATCTGTTAACTGTGGAACCAGCACAGAACCATAACCTTTTCCGACTGATGAAAACAAATGTCAAACGTAAAATCCGACTTTTGAAGTCACCTTGGCCAATTGAATATTGTCTGTCACTTTTCCCGGTTGTTGTACCAGGAAGTCGAGAGATACACTTTACGAGGATATGTTAATTGGAGACAAACTGAATTCCTGCGGAATATTTAGTGCTTCAGAGCGAATTTAATCTTCTGTGAAATATCACTGGTGATTTTTTTTTCTCTGTAAACCTCAGTAAGCCTAACTGCTGAAATGCCAATTTTGTATACCTTTGAAGTTCTTCGACATTCAACAACTTATCCCTGAGTAAATTAAACAACTCCTACAGGCGTCAACTCTGTCGAATGGGTTATTGGGCTTCAAAGTTTCAACAATTCTAATTAACAAATTTTCTGTTCTAGTCAAAAATGTGTGTAATTGACTTGCATTTGATTTATTTGTGTACATGTGAAAAGCGAGAAGATTTGGCAGAATGCTTCTTACACTGGAGAAAGAGCCCATTTGTTCTGTTATCACAGCTTGAGCACTTCTGAACAGACACTTGTGTCAGTTTGGGTGCTACATTGTCTGAAAAAATGTGCTGTCATCCTCAATTGAGATGACATTATAACACAATCTGCATCATGCCTGCAGGCCAGACAGATGTGGAGGTATTAGCCAAGTGGCTGAGGATCAGTATAGTTAGCTCCTGAAAGTCTGTAAGATTCTGATGATTTATTACTGTATTTGTTGATAACAATATATATAAAAGGAGTGGTACTCAACATTCAAAAGCTTCAAAAACTTGAGTAGATAATTAGACTTTTTATTGCTTGCCGACCGGTTTCGCCAGTTACGGCTCGTCAGGGCACAGAACAACAAATTTTAACCCCTGAAGTACACTCAAAGTGGTGCACTTATCACGTGACTATTAATTGTTATAAGGGGCGGTCATTCTAATTTAGTGATGTACAAACAAAATCATGTTATCTTTACTTACTAGTTCCAACTGATTAAAATTACTTAAATTATAAAATTAAAATGTTCATTGTTCATATTCTGAAATATAGATGATAATTAGATAATGTTACAATATAGTCCAATGTTTTACTCCCTTTCATCCTGGCAATCGGTCCCTTCACTCTGGTATCCGAGTTCTTTGTAATTCACAAGTTCATGTTCTGAATCATTGGATGTTGATGCTGTGTCCTCAGAATCACAATCGCTTAATTCCAAATCTTGTTTAAGAAGTTCCATTACCGTATCTAGTACTGGTCTTGTTTTATGCCTATAGTCCATATCTCCTATGGCCTGTGATGGTTTAATCCTAAATTTTACTCGCTCCAATTGCGTCAGTGTTAACGCTTCCGATGGTCTCCTCAATGGTTCTGGTTTTTGCGGTTCCTGAGTGAATTCTTCTGGTTCTACATGATAACCCGGGTGTTCAGTTTTCATGTGTCTTGTATGTGCATCTCTTCGTGTAAAGTTTTTTCTGCACATTTTGCATTTATACCATTTGGCATAAATGACGTGAGCATGACTAGCATGCCTTCTTAAAGTTCTTAAGCTCCCATACGTTTTACCACACCTGATGCATGGTATTTTCATCTTTCCTGTACCTGTGACGATCTTTCGTGGTGTTGTCTTCGTTTTTACCATTATGAGATGATGTTCATGCCCCACGGCTGCTTTGTTTTTAACGTTTGAATCCACGTCTCTTCGGTTCTGAGCCTGACGTTGACGTCACTGATACCAGTTGTTATGCCGGTAACCTTGACGTCATCGACATTGTGATCAGGTTGCGCGAAATGTATTGCTACTGGTTTGTACTTATCTTTGTTCTGTATATCGTATAGATGGCCTCTGATTCGAACGTTTAATGTATTTGATGTTTGTCCTACGTATTGTTTATCACATTTATTACATGTGATTAGATATATAGTGTTTGGACTCTGACAGTTTATTCGTCCAAATATCTTATAACTTTTCCCTGTACTGTGACTGGTGTAACTGGAACATGTGTTCATATGTAGACATATTTTACAGTTCTTTTTGCACGGTTGACTGCCCCTTTGTCCCGTGAATTCTCTAATGTCACTCCTTACTAACATATTTCTAATTGATCTCGGAACTGTGTTTACGACCCTGATTTGTGTGTTCAATATTTTTTCCGTTTCCGGGTCATTTTCCAGGATATTTTTGTGTTCGTGTAGAATTTTCGAAATCGGTGGGTTCCCGGGATTATATGGTAATACAAATGGTATCGAATTCTCATTTCTCGTTACCGTTTTTTCAGTTAATAGCGAATCTCGCGTCACCTTTCTTGCCCTATCTATGGCTTCCATAATTAGATTCTTTGGATATGATCTGTTCAACAATCTATTTAGCAACTTATTACACTCCTCTTCAAAGTCTATATCTTCACTGCATATTTTCCTCACCCGTAATGCTAGAGCGTACGGTATGTTTTTCTTCTGGTGTACAGGGTGGCAACTATGATAATCCAAGTACATGAACGCATTTGTGGGTTTATTATATACTCTTGTGCCCAGGGTGTTATCTTCCCGTAGAAATACAGTGGTGTCTAGAAAGTCCACCGATTTGGTACTTACTTCTGCCGTTAATTTAATAGTCGCGTGACATGAGTTCATCGAATCCAAAAAGGAGGAAAGGTCCTCTCGTGAATGGGTCCAAATGAAAAAAACATCATCAATGTACCTCCACCATACTAATGGGATTTTCGAACATGTAGACAGAAATTTTCTTTCCCAGTAGTCCATGAATATTATCGCATAGTTCGGTGCCATTTTCGTCCCCATTGCTGTGCCTTGTTCCTGTATAAAGTAATCCTCATCGAATCTAAAACAATTATTAGTAAGGATAAGTGCAATCATTCTCAAAATAATCCATGTCGCTGGGTTCTTATCCTCTCTATTATCCAATAGTTCTTTAGATGCTCTTATTCCTTCTCTGTGTGGGATAGATGTATATAGCGACGACACATCTGCCGTGCATAATAAACTTCCTTGTGGTAATTCACCTATCTCTTGAATTTTCCGTAAGAAAGAATTTGTGTCTTTCAGGTACGAGTCTGTATTTGATGCTAAAGGTTTTAAATGATAATCTACAAACTCTGACAGTTTCTCTGTGCAGCTACCTATTTGTGATACTATAGGCCGTCCAGGGTTTCCTGGTTTATGTATCTTGGGTAGTAAATAAAATATTGGAGTTCTTATGTTTCTAGTCTGTGTACCTAAAGTCAGGATGATGTTTCTAGTCTGTGTACCTAAGGTCAGGATGATGTTTCTAGTCTGTGTACCTAAGGTCAGGATGATGTTTCTAGTCTGGTACCTAAGGTCAGGATGATGTTTCTAGTCTGTGTACCTAAGGTCAGGATGATGTTTCTAGTCTGTGTACCTAAGGTCAGGATGATGTTCTAGTCTGGAACCTAAGGTCAGGATGATGTTTCTAGTCTGTGTACCTAAGGTCAGGATGATGTTTCTAGTCTGGTACCTAAAGTCAGGATGATGTTTCTAGTCTGTGTACCTAAGGTCAGGATGATGTTTCTTGTCTGTTTACCTAAGGTCAGGATGATGTTTCTAGTCTGTGTACCTAAGGTCAGGATGATGTGTCTAGTCTGTGTACCTAAGGTCAGGATGATGTTTCTAGTCTGGTACCTAAGGTCAGGATGATGTTTCTAGTCTGGTACCTAAGGTCAGGATGATGTTCTAATCTGTGTACCTAAGGTCAGGATGATGTTTCTAGTCTGTGTACCTAAGGTCTGAATGATGTTTCTAGTCTGGTACCTAAGGTCAGGATGATGTTTCTAGTCTGGTACCTAAGGTCAGGATGATGTTCTAATCTGTGTACCTAAGGTCAGGATGATGTTTCTAGTCTGTGTACCTAAGGTCTGAATGATGTTTCTAGTCTGGTACCTAAGGTCAGGATGATGTTTCTAGTCTGTGTACCTAAGGTCAGGATGATGTTTCTAGTCTGTGTACCTAAGGTCAAGATGATGTTTCTAGTCTGTGTACCTAAGGTCAGGATGATGTTCTAGTCTGGAACCTAAGGTCAGGATGATGTTTCTAGTCTGTGTACCTAAGGTCAAGATGATGTTTCTAGTCTGTGTACCTAAGGTCAAGATGATGTTTCTAGTCTGTGTACCTAAGGTCAAGATGATGTTTCTAGTCTGTGTACCTAAGGTCAGGATGATGTTTCCAGTCTGTTTACCTAAGGTCAGGATGATGTTTCTAGTCTGTGTACCTAAGGTCAGGATGATGTTTCTAGTCTGTGTACCTAAGGTCAGGATGATGTTTCTAGTCTGTGTACCTAAAGTCAGGATGATGTTTCTAGTCTGTGTACCTAAGGTCAGAATGATGTTTCCAGTCTGGTACCTAAGGTCAGAATGATGTTTCCTGTCTGTGTACCTAAGGTCAGGATGATGTTTCTAGTCTGTGTACCTAAGGTCAGGATGATGTTTCTAGTCTGTGTACCTAAGGTCAGAATGATGTTTCCAGTCTGGTACCTAAGGTCAGAATGATGTTTCCTGTCTGTGTACCTAAGGTCAGGATGATGTTTCTAGTCTGTGTACCTAAGGTCAGGATGATGTTTCTAGTCTGTGTACCTAAGGTCAGGATGATGTTTCTAGTCTGTGTACCTAAGGTCAGGATGATGTTTCTAGTCTGTGTACCTAAGGTCAGGATGATGTTTCTAGTCTGGTACCTAAGGTCTGAATGATGTTTCTAGTCTGTGTACCTAAGGTCAGGATGATGTTTCTAGTCTGTGTACCTAAGGTCAGGATGATGTTCTAGTCTGGAACCTAAGGTCAGGATGATGTTTCTAGTCTGTGTACCTAAGGTCAGGATGATGTTTCTAGTCTGTGTACCTAAGGTCAGGATGATGTTCTAGTCTGGAACCTAAGGTCAGGATGATGTTTCTAGTCTGTGTACCTAAGGTCAGGATGATGTTTCTAGTCTGTGTACCTAAGGTCAGGATGATGTTTCTAGTCTGGTACCTAAGGTCAGGATGATGTTTCTAGTCTGTGTACCTAAGGTCAGGATGATGTTTCTAGTCTGTGTACCTAAGGTCAGGATGATGTTCTAGTCTGTGTACCTAAGGTCAGGATGATGTTCTAGTCTGTGTACCTAAGGTCAGGATGATGTTTCTAGTCTGTGTACCTAAGGTCAGGATGATGTTTCTAGTCTGTGTACCTAAGGTCTGAATGATGTTTCTAGTCTGGTACCTAAGGTCAGGATGATGTTTCTAGTCTGTGTACCTAAGGTCAGGATGATGTTTCCAGTCTGTGTACTTAAGGTCAGGATGATGTTTCTAGTCTGTGTACCTAAGGTCAGGATGATGTTTCTAGTCTGTGTACCTAAGGTCAGGATGATGTTTCTAGTCTGTGTACCTAAGGTCAGGATGATGTTTCTAGTCTGTGTACCTAAGGTCAGGATGATGTTCTAGTCTGTGTACCTAAGGTCTGAATGATGTTTCTAGTCTGGTACCTAAGGTCAGGATGATGTTTCTAGTCTGTGTACCTAAAGTCAGGATGATGTTCTAGTCTGTGTACCTAAGGTCTGAATGATGTTTCTAGTCTGGTACCTAAGGTCAGGATGATGTTTCTAGTCTGTGTACCTAAGGTCTGAATGATGTTTCTAGTCTGGTACCTAAGGTCAGGATGATGTTTCTAGTCTGTGTACCTAAGGTCTGAATGATGTTTCTAGTCTGGTACCTAAGGTCAGGATGATGTTTCTAGTCTGGTACCTAAGGTCAGAATGATGTTTCTAGTCTGTGTACCTAAGGTCATGATGATGTTTCTAGTCTGGTACCTAAGGTCAGGATGATGTTTCTAGTCTGGTACCTAAGGTCAGGATGATGTTTCTAGTCTGTGTACCTAAGGTCAGGATGATGTTTCTAGTCTGGTACCTAAGGTCAGGATGATGTTTCTAGTCTAATACCTAAGGTCAGGATGATGTTTCCAGTCTGTGTACCTAAGGTCAGGATGATGTTTCCAGTCTGTGTACCTAAGGTCAGGATGATGTTTCTAGTCTGTGTACCTAAGGTCAGGATGATGTTTCTAGTTTGTGTACCTAAGGTCAGGATGATGTTTCTAGTCTGTGTACCTAAAGTCAGGATGATGTTTCTAGTCTGTGTACCTAAGGTCAGGATGATGTTTCTAGTCTGGTACCTAAGGTCAGGATGATGTTTCCAGTCTGTGTACTTAAGGTCAGGATGATGTTTCTAGTCTGTGTACCTAAGGTCAGGATGATGTTTCCAGTCTGTGTACCTAAGGTCAGAATGATGTTTCAAGTCTGTGTACCTAAGGTCAGGATGATGTTTCTAGTCTGTGTACCTAAGGTCAGGATGATGTTCTAGTCTGTGTACCTAAGGTCAGGATGATGTTTCTAGTCTGTGTACCTAAGGTCAGGATGATGTTTCTAGTCTGTGTACCTAAGGTCAGGATGATGTTTCTAGTCTGTGTACCTAAGGTCAGGATGATGTTTCTAGTCTGGTACCTAAGGTCAGGATGATGTTTCTAGTCTGTGTACCTAAGGTCAGGATGATGTTTCTAGTCTGTGTACCTAAGGTCAGGATGATGTTTCTAGTCTGGTACCTAAAGTCAGGATGATGTTTCTAGTCTGTGTACCTAAGGTCAGGATGATGTTTCTAGTCTGTGTACCTAAGGTCAGGATGATGTTTCTAGTCTGGTACCTAAGGTCAGGATGATGTTTCTAGTCTGTGTACCTAAGGTCAGGATGATGTTTCTAGTCTGTGTACCTAAGGTCAGTATGATGTTTCTAGTCTGGTACCTAAGGTCAGGATGATGTTTCTAGTCTGTTTACCTAAGGTCAGGATGATGTTTCTAGTCTGTTTACCTAAAGTCAGGATGATGTTTCCAGTCTGTGTACCTAAGGTCAGGATGATGTTTCTAGTCTAATACCTAAGGTCAGGATGATGTTTCTAGTCTGTGTACCTAAGGTCAGGATGATGTTTCTAGTCTGGTACCTAAGGTCAGGATGATGTTTCTAGTCTGTTTACCTAAGGTCAGGATGATGTTTCTAGTCTGTTTACCTAAGGTCAGGATGATGTTTCTAGTCTGTGTACCTAAGGTCAGGATGATGTTTCCAGTCTGGTACCTAAGGTCAGGATGATGTTTCTAGTCTGGTACCTAAAGTCAGGATGGTGTTTCCAGTCTGTGTACCTAAGGTCAGGATGGTGTTTCTAGTCTGTGTACCTAAGGTCAGGATGATGTTTCTAGTCTGTGTACCTAAGGTCAGGATGATGTGTCTAGTCTGTGTACCTAAAGTCAGGATGATGTGTCTAGTCTGTGTACCTAAGGTCAGGATGATGTGTCTAGTCTGGTACCTAAGGTCAAGATGATGTTTCTAGTCTGGTACCTAAGGTCAGGATGATGTTTCTAGTCTGTGTACCTAAGGTCAGGATGATGTTTCTAGTCTGGTACCTAAGGTCAAGATGATGTGTCTAGTCTGGTACCTAAGGTCAGGATGATGTTTCTAGTCTGGTACCTAAGGTCAGGATGATGTTTCTAGTCTGGTACCTAAGGTCAGGATGATGTGTCTAGTCTGTGTACCTAAGGTCAGGATGATGTTTCTAGTCTGGTACCTAAGGTCAGGATGATGTTTCAAGTCTGTGTACCTAAGGTCAGGATGATGTTTCCAGTCTGTGTACCTAAGGTCAGGATGATGTTTCTAGTCTGTGTACCTAAGGTCAGGATGATGTTTCTAGTCTGTGTACCTAAGGTCAGGATGATGTTTCTAGTCTGGTACCTAAGGTCAGGATGATGTTTCTAGTCTGTGTACCTAAGGTCAGGATGATGTTTCCAGTCTGTGTACCTAAGGTCAGGATGATGTGTCTAGTCTGTGTACCTAAGGTCAGGATGATGTTTCTAGTCTGGTACCTAAGGTCAGGATGATGTTTCAAGTCTGTGTACCTAAGGTCAGGATGATGTTTCTAGTCTGTGTACCTAAGGTCAGGATGATGTTTCCTGTCTGTGTACCTAAGGTCAGGATGATGTTTCTAGTCTGTGTACCTAAGGTCAGGATGGTGTTTCCAGTCTGTGTACCTAAGGTCAGGATGATGTTTCTAGTCTGTGTACCTAAGGTCAGGATGATGTTTCTAGTCTGTGTACCTAAGGTCAGGATGATGTTTCTAGTCTGGTACCTAAGGTCAGGATGATGTTTCCAGTCTTTGTACTTAATCCATCAAGTCTGTATATATATTATATGATGATATTGATATGTAATCATCACAGTGAGTTGTACAGTGTGACAGTGTAATCTACAGGGTGACAGTGTAATATACAATGTGACAGTGTAATCTACAGTGTGACAGTGTAATCTACAGGGTGACAGTGTAATGTACAGGTTGACAGTGTAATGTACAGGGTGACAGTGTTATCTAAAGGGTGACAGTGTAATATACAGTGTGACAGTGTAATCTACAGGGTGACAGTGTAATCTACAGGGTGACAGTGTAATATACAGGGTGACAGTGTAATCTACAGGATGACAGTGTAATATACAGGGTGACAGTGTAATGTACAGGGTGACAGTGTAATCTACAGGGTGACAGTGTAATCTACAGGGTGACAGTGTAATATACAGGGTGACAGTGTAATCTACAGTGTGACAGTGTAATCTACAGGGTGACAGTGTAATGTACAGGGTGACAGTGTAATCTACAGTGTGACAGTGTAATCTACAGGGTGACAGTGTAATGTACAGGGTGACAGTGTAATATACAGTGTGACAGTGTAATCTACAGGGTGACAGTGTAATGTACAGGGTGATAGTGTAATCTACAGGGTGACAGTGTTATCTTCAGAGTGACAGTGTAATCTACAGGGTGACAGTGTTATCTACAGTGTGACAGTGTTATCTTCAGAGTGACAGTGTAATCTACAGGGTGACAGTGTAATCTACAGGGTGTCAGTGTTATCTACAGGGTGACACTGTAATGTACAGGGTGACAGTGTAATATACAGGGTGACAGTGTAATGTACAGGGTGACAGTGTAATATACAGGGTGACACTGTAATGTACAGGGTGACAGTGTTATCTACAGGATGACAGTGTAATGTACAGGGTGACAGTGTAATGTACAGGGTGACAGTGTAATATACAGGGTGACAGTGTTATCTACAGTGTGACAGTGTTATCTTCAGAGTGACAGTGTAATGTACAGGGTGACAGTGTAATATACAGGGTGACAGTGTAATGTACAGGGTGACAGTGTAATATACAGGGTGACAGTGTAATGTACAGGGTGACAGTGTTATCTACAGGATGACAGTGTAATGTACAGGGTGACAGTGTAATCTACATGGTGTCAGTGTAATATACAGGGTGACACTGTAATGTACAGGGTGACAGTGTAATGTACAGGGTGACAGTGTAATGTACAGGGTGACAGTGTTATATACAGGGTGACAGTGTAATCTACAGGGTGACAGTGTTATCTACAGTGTGACAGTGTTATCTTCAGAGTGACAGTGTAATCTACAGTGTGTCAGTGTTATCTACAGGGTGACACTGTAATGTACAGGGTGACAGTGTAATGTACAGGGTGACAGTGTAATGTACAGGGTGACAGTGTTATATACAGGGTGACAGTGTAATCTACAGGGTGACAGTGTTATCTACAGGGTGACACTGTAATGTACAGGGTGACAGTGTAATCTACAGGGTGTCAGTGTTATCTACAGGGTGACACTGTAATGTACAGGGTGACAGTGTAATATACAGGGTGACAGTGTAATGTACAGGGTGACAGTGTTATATACAGGGTGACAGTGTAATCTACAGGGTGACAGTGTAATATACAGGGTGACAGTGTAATCTACAGGGTGACAGTGTAATATACCGGGTGTCAGTGTTATCTACAGGGTGACACTGTAATGTACAGGGTGACAGTGTAATGTACAGGGTGACAGTGTTATATACAGGGTGACAGTGTAATCTACAGGGTGACAGTGTAATATACAGGGTGACAGTGTAATGTACAGGGTGACAGTGTAATCTACAGGGTGACAGTGTAATATACAGGGTGACAGTGTAATGTACAGGGTGACAGTGTAATCTACAGGGTGACAGTGTAATATACAGTGTGACAGTGTTATCTTCAGAGTGACAGTGTAATCTACAGGGTGACAGTGTTATCTACAGTGTGACAGTGTTATCTTCAGAGTGACAGTGTAATCTACAGGGTGACAGTGTTATCTACAGTGTGACAGTGTTATCTTCAGAGTGACAGTGTAATCTACAGGGTGACAGTGTTATCTACAGTGTGACAGTGTTATCTTCAGAGTGACAGTGTAATCTACAGGGTGACAGTGTTATCTACAGTGTGACAGTGTTATCTTCAGAGTGACAGTGTAATCTACAGGGTGAGAGTATATTCTACAGGGTGACAGTGTAATATACAGGGTGTCAGTGTAATCTACAGGGTGACAGTGTAATATACATGGTGACAGTGTAATGTACAGGGTGACAGTGTAATCTACAGGGTGACAGTGTAATCTAGTGTAATGTACAGGGTGACAGTGTAATGTACAGGGTGACAGTGTAATGTACAGGCTGACAGTGTAATGTACAGGGTGACAGTGTAATCTACAGGGTGACAGTGTAATCTACAGTGTGACAGTGTAATGTACAGTGTGACAGTGTAATATACAGGGTGTCGGTGCAATCTACAGGGTGACAGTGTAATGTACAGGGTGACAGTGTAATCTACAGTGTGACAGTGTAATATACAGTGTGATATACAGGGTGATAGTGTATTCTACAGTGTGACAGTGTAATATACAGGGTGACAGTGTAATATACAGGGTGACAGTGTAATGTACAGGGTGACAGTGTAATGTACAGGGTGACAGTGTTATCTACAGGATGACAGTGTAATGTACAGGGTGACAGTGTAATCTACATGGTGTCAGTGTAATATACAGGGTGACACTGTAATGTACAGGGTGACAGTGTAATCTACATGGTGTCAGTGTAATATACAGGGTGACACTGTAATGTACAGTGTGACAGTGTAATCTACAGGGTGACAGTGTAATCTACAGGGTGACAGTATAATCTACGTGGTGACAGTGTTGTCTACATGGTGATAGTGTAATATACAGGGTGACAGTGTAATCTACAGGGTGACAGTGTAATATACAGGGCGACAGCGTTGCTGTTGTAACATCTATACAATTATAATATTTACCGAGCAATATTCTCCCTGCTAACACAATATTATAGTAAGCCTGTCTTACTTCGACATAGATACTCCCTGAAACACAATGATTGGTTATGACTTCTCCCTGAAACACAATGATTGGTTATGACTATTCCCTGAAGTGTATGCACATGACTTACAAGGCGACCCCTTGCAGGTACATAGACTTGCTAACAATAACATATATGAAATACTAATGTGATTATGTACATGTACAATGAGGGGCGATCCCCAAACCTGAGCGATCTCGAGGCTTAGCTACCTCTCGGGTCGCCGAGAGGTAACGAACTACCAGATGTACCCACTGGAAACAACCGAGCGATCCCGGAGTTCAATAGGTAAGAAAGAAACTCAAGGCGATCCAAGAGTTTGAAGTGTATGCACGTGACTTACAGGGCGATCCCTAGCAGGTACATAAACTTACTAACAACATATATGAATTATGCGATTATGAACAAACTTTAGGTAAGCAAAGAACAACATATAATAAATTGGGGGTATAATTCCCCCGAATTACATGCCCAAATGAGTGCAGTTACCACATAAAAATTAAAGTTGTAACAAGCGAGAGCCCCCAAGAATATATGTTGCCAAAAGTGAGGATAACAAAACAGTGGTACTTAATTAGTTGTTACAAAAGTTGAGTTTGAGCTGAGCATTAAGAATGGTGGAAGGTTGGGTTCTTATATAAGTAGTAAAACATGATGATTTCCATCTACCTAATACCTGTAGAACATGACCTTCAACTCCCCCTGCAGCTCCGGATGTGCAAGCACCTATTCTGAAAGAATGACCGCTGTATGACGAGTCTGCATATCCCAATTTACTTAAAGCTTCGCGGAGTAATTTCAAGAAGAAAGCTCTGGTAAGAGGTTTGTTGCTATAATCATTTTCTATGAATAGAGGGGAGTACTCTGAAGCTCCTTGACTACGCCTCATATCTAGATATTTGACCATGGTTTGAACAGGATAAAGCGGAGCGCTTTCGAAGATGGGTACCACGACGCCTCTATGAAAAGGATCGGTTTTGGATGAACGTAGGTTCAAAGAAAATTTTGATTTGTCGTGATCAACACAAATATCATTTAATGTTACAAAGTTGTCATTTAAAGATTTACAAGTGAATTCGCCGCATCTTAAGAAACCATAAAAGGCTGTTTGAAAAGCACATGCTAGCATTGTATCAATAAAAGGTGTAAACATCCCCTTAACTAGCCCATTACACAAATTGGATAAAATTGGAAAAGTGATAGGCAGACGCTTACTTTTGTCTGTCTTTTGAGTTCTCCTAATTGCTCTCAAGATATAATGTAACCGTAACACACTGTTCAGTGGATCACCATGTCCATGTTTGATATAGTGAAATCTTACGCCTGCCAAATACAGTTTGATAGTATCAAACCTGAAGTTCAGAGTCCCTTGGCAGTAGGTGACGAATGAAATGAGTATGTCCTCGGAAATACCAGGTAGTGCTCCGGCTGGCCAAGGAGCCACGAGACGTGCCATTATTACAAATGTCAAGAAACAGGACAGGGCGGACTTGTAGGTAGCTAGTGTAGACTTGCTGAGGGCATTGTCCCACCAGAAAGCCAGGTTGTCCTTCACTCCATCATAAGTGCTTCCAACAGTAGACACGAAGTTGGCTGCCGGTCTGCCTGTGGGGCAAGTTCCCTGAACTTGGACATCTGCCAACGAGAAAGTGCATCCGCAATACAGTTATTTTTACCCTCAATATGCTTCGCATAGACAATAAAATTGTGTTTGGCTGAATGAAAAGTTAGACGCCTCATAAGTTTCATAATGCTCTGCACTTTCGATCTCCCTTTACTAATTATTTCCACTACCGCCAAATTGTCACAGTAGAACAAGATCTTTTTGCGCGACCACATATGCCCCCACAACACACATGCCATAACAATAGGATAAAGCTCGAACAGGGCCATAGACTGTTTCTCTGCATAAAGATCCTCCGGGAAATGGCCTTGAAACCACTTGTTGTTAAAGTATCCCGCGTAAGAGGTCGGTGTGGCATCTGTATACAACTCCATATCGATGGCTCTTGTCATTTTGTCGTCAAGGAAAAAAGATGCACCGTTCCAATTACTAAGGAAAAACGACCACATAGCTAGATCAGATCTCACAGCCGCTGTAAGAGTAACATGGTGGTGAAGCTGTTTAACAGTAGTCGACAGGCTGATGAGATGCGACACGAAAGATCTGCCTGGGCGGATAATTCTACTCGCGAAATTCATATGACCTAACAAACACAACAGCTGCTGTTTAGTGCAGGTTTTCCGCTCTGAGAAAGACTTCAAAATTTCTTGAATTCTACAAATTTTCTCCATGGGTAAACTAGCTTCCATCTTTATCGTATCGAGGCGCACACCGAGATATTCTAGAGATGTACATGGTCCTTCGGTTTTGTGTGAAGCGATGGGAATATTAAGGCGGTTAAAAATCCCTAGGAAAGTTGACATGGTTTCTTGAGCATTCGAGCCAGGAGGCTCCACAACTAGAAAATCGTCTAATAAATGCAACAAGTTGGCAATCTTATAATTCATGTTTGCGATCCAGCAAATAGCTGTAGACAAATTGTCGAAGATTTTAGGGCTTGATCTACTCCCGAACACTAACCGCACGTAGAAATAGTATTGGTTCTCCCAAGAAATGCCGTGAAAGGGCCACAATTCAGGTTTAATAGGCAGAAGTTTGAAGGCGTCCGAAATGTCTGTCTTCATCAGTAGAGCCCCCTTTCCTAAGCGCTTGATGATTGAAATAGCGTCGTCAATGGTGACATATTTTAACGAGTGACTATCTTTGTCTATTAGACTGTTCAAGCTTGGATTTGCTGGATCCTCATGTGGTGCAGACATATCCACAATTAACCGTTTCTTCTTGGAATATTTATGTTCTGAAAGGCCCAGAGGATTGATTCGCACTAAATGATAGGGGACTGCGTCGAAAGGACCTATCAGGAAACCTTTATCCAGTTCTTTAGTTATCAGACTTGAAACTGCATTTTGCTCTTTTAATGCTGACTGTAAATTCCTGCACTTGATGGACTTGTATGGTAACTTGGAAAAGCCAGTGTCAAAACCGTATGCGAGACCATTTATGAGGTAAGACACAAAATCTTGGTCAGGATGGGAGGTAAGTTCCTGTGCTAAATTTTTTTTTAACAGCTATCGGTGTAGTTGCTGAAGCGGTTGTTAGCGTGTCTTGGCTTGAGGCCCATGTTTCCCTAAAGGGCACTGGCATTGGGGGTGTGACGACTTGCAGCCCAAACAAATGTGAGCTTTGTTGCATGTTTGTAAAGAGCATCCCCTCTCTCCATTAAAGTTATTACAAATCTCGAGATTTCCATGAAACATTCTTGCTCTTCCATGCGTATCTACGTTAGCCTGGCCGTTGTTTCCTTTAGTAGCAGTAGGTTTGACAGAAGAAGTGTTTTTATGACTAGATGCAGGGCAGAAACTGGACAAGTGCAAGGTACTGCCACAATGGGAACACTTATTGGCAGGGCGATTAGTAAAAATATTGTTGAACAGAACAGTGTCCCTCACAGACCAATCTACGCATCTGTTGTTGTATCTAAGCTGTGCAGCAGCGTTCTTTGAGAATTCACAGTGGTACTCGTAGAAGGCTGGTCCTGGGAAACGTGAGGCCATCTCAATAATATCCCGTTCGTACAGGTCTAGTTCAGCCCTCCTGTGTGGAAATTTCCTACACATGACTTGTTTATATGTGCTGAAGGCTTGGATAAATTCACCAAGATTTAGCGTTTTGTTGAGCCTATGGTCAGGTTTGCTATCTGTCGATGTATTGTCCCCTGATCCCCGGAAATGAGGAATTAACATTGAGGCCAAGTTAATATCCTTACCTGCAACAATGTTTTGCTGGAGCGTTGGCGAGATTGTTTCCACCGTCGGCAAGGAATGGGCAGCATACCCGAAATTTGTCCTGGTGGCAGACGGAACGAAGTGTGTGGCATTGTCTGGTGATCTAAATAATTGCTCGGCACTACCCGCCGCTGCAGTTGGCACGCTGTAGAATGCTTGATACGCACTGTTCAAGTCAAAAGCACTCGGTGTAGATCCGCTTGTGTCTGTTAAATTTGCGACTCTCCCCTGCGCGGCTTCGTTTGTTGACGAACTCGATAGAGCATCGTTTTGTGTAACAGTGTTCCTGTTCATTTGCTGTTCCATGACGGACACCTTAGACGTTAAAAGAGCCACACTGTTGGCCAAATTGGTCAACATGCCGATCACGCTGTTATCATCATGGGCGCGGCCATCTTGGCTGACGTCACTTACAGGGGGATTATGGGATCGCGCACTGTCTGTGTCAGGTTGGGCTTCTGGTAACTGAGGGGACCGTCTCGAAACGCTTTCGTCGCTCGATGAGTGTGAGGCCGATTGTAGAAGTCGAATAATAGCAAAACGGCGAGCAGTACTGGGGCAATAAATACCTCGTTCTTTACAAGCTTGCTTTAGACGAGCCGTCGTCCAATTTTCGAGCCTTTCTGGGTCATACGGCGCAGGACGGTTCGACGATTTTCTTTTTGGCGCCATGGTTATGATACCACACAAGTGAAACTTACGATTACTAGTCCGATAGTTAGATCACGACAGTCAAGAGCTGTTCACACGAATCAAACATGGAAACGTAGTGCTTAGAAAACTCCTGCCTTGGACGGAAAAAACATCGTGAGTCCGTATAAAATTATTGTTGTCCCGACGAACGAGATGACGCTCGCGTGCCCCAACTTCCTCACTACAATTATGTAATCCTCCTCTTTCTTGGACACAAACAATTGCAAAATCACAGGCTATCACAGTATTCAGAAAGTGTCATTTAAACGTGATTTCTTCAGTGTCAAACTTCTGTATAACGATGTGGGTAAAATCCAATAAAGGGGTTGAAAAAATATGACTGATGCTGGGTCTCCCTCAAACACTCACTGACTGATGTGATGACGCTAGGCAATAGGGGGACCCCTCTAGGGTTCAATGACCACTGGTCAGTCACGTGATAGGATGACCAGCCTCCCTGGTATACAGGAGAGGGCTACACGGCAAGGCGAATAGATAAGGGTTAAATGGGGAAATTCTAAGTAATATATTTACATTAAGAGATCATGATAGGACCACAAACCAAGAATGTTGGTCAGTGTAGGGATAAACAATAGTCATGTATAAACAATTATTTAGGCAAACAAAATAAACATAACACAACGATTGGTTATGACTATTCCCTGAAACACAACGATTGGTTATGACTACTCCCTGAAACACAATGATTGGTTATGACTTCTCCCTGAAACACAATGATTGGTTATGACTACTCCCTGAAACACAATGATTGGTTATGACTACTCCCTGAAACACAATGATTGGTTATGACTTCTCCCTGAAACAGAATGATTGGTTATGACTTGATCCCTCATTCCAACTGTTAAAGTTGTCTTCATTAAACTTTAAATTTACCTATGTCACCCACAGAGAAACCCATTCAATGTCTTTATTGGCTAATAAACAACGACTTATGTATCTCTAGTGTCAATTGTTCAACTGTTCTTAGTTATTTATTCATTACTGTAAAACCATTATCGGTATCAGCGTGGTTTAGCCTTTGGAAAACGTACACGACTTAATTCTACAGAAGCTTTTCAATTGATTATATACTAGGATTCCAACAGTGAGCTTTTAGAGATGATCATTTGGAATCAAAGGTTTATTTCAAATGACGAAAACAAACATAGGCAACAGTAACATTCTTTTGTCCATTAAGTTCTCTGAGGTGAAAGGCTTTCAGGTTTTGGTAATTGCTAGATCAAAAGCCTGGTTCTATAACAGGCTTGTGATCGAAGGATTGCGAGTTCGAGTCCTTGTCACGGCACTTGTGTTGTGTCCTTGAGCAAGATACTTTACTTTGTTTGTTCCAGTCTACTCAGCTGCAAATGAATACGAGGTTGGGCAGTGCTAGAAATTGTAGAATGCAAGATGTGAGCGCCGAGATGGCAGCACCGTTTGTATGCTCCCCAGGGAGTTGAGAACGATAATGGCTGGATGCTAAGGCCCTATAACCACGGATAATAATTTGTGAACAGCTTTGAGGCGATCTTCAAGTTGTGATAAAGCGGTATAAAAGAACCTCGAATTATTATTTATTATTATTATAAAATCCTATGTAAAAGCTTTTGTATTTATTTTTCTACGGGAATCTTGAGCTCTGTCAGTTTATCAGTATCTGCCTCCTTTGACTTTATCTAGGTCCCTGAAAGAAGTTTGCATTGTTTGGGGTCTGTTGGGTGGTTTCTGTAATAGATCCAGTTCCAAACCTGATACAATATTGACAATCTGATTAAAATAGTGATCCTCACTATTACTATCGTGTGTAGGATCTGACAGCGACCAGTAGAAGGTCATGTGCAGATGACCTTTATTATTTCCATATCTAGGAAATGAACCGCCAATCAAAATACACCTTGTAAACGGTGTTTGGTAGAAGAACAAAAATGGCGGCAGATCGAAGCAAAGAAGAGAAAATCATTCAAGGCTTTATATAGCAATTTGATAAGTATATTTTGTGATCATTTCATTAAGTCAGCTGTTATTTCTTTTTGGACAAATGAAAAACTACAAATCAAACAGATATTGCTAAAAAGAATGCACGTCTTGGCGTAGAGAACGCTGAACTTGGCGCTACCATTTTTGTATACGGTTGTTCGGGTTTCTCGCTACTTAACTCTGGTTTAACGACAAGTGTAGAACCAAATCGAAATTAGCGATTTGATTGGTGAATACAAAGGTCATCTGCACATGGCCTTCTACTGTAACACACGATAGTAAGAGTGAGGATCTGTATTATCCACGATAATTAGATATTATCATATTATCTCTAGATCTCGAAAAATTTAATTTTTGTAAATTTAGATTTCCTCATTTTGAGTACAAAACGCGAAAATTTAGACTCGCTGAAATAACCAGCTATATAGTACATAGTAATTACTTTCCATTCTACGTACTTTATCTGTGTACAATGTTCCTGGTCCCAGGTACAAGTTGCAGGGCTCCATGTTTGGGTTCATTGTTTGAGGGGTTTAGTTTATGTCTGTGTAACATCTGGAGTGAACCAGACCATCAGTATTAATTCCTGACAACCATAAAAGAATTACCCTGAGGACAGCCTGGCACTCAAAGTTGTACTTGTCTTACAACACTCCCAAATCAGGGGTTGTCTAGTCCGGGAATTATGGGACTCTTATTGGTCAATTATCTTAGTGTCCTGGCTAGACTCCGGACTTCATGGCTGTAAGATGGATAATTCAGTAATAAATCTCATCCAAATATTTTCATCTCCTGATTTGTGAATTCTTTTGAAGGAAGCTGTTGTTTTAGCTCCTCTGGTGTGGCGTCTTCTGTTCGCTTAATGACAGGCAGTTCCGGTAAAACTTGTTTCCTCCAGTTGAAAGATACAGGCTCTTTTTATCCTTGGGTGTGGACCTTACCTGGGGGTAAAATTGGAAATTTCTCTGGACCTGATTATTTCCAATTTTTGACTCTGTCCTGACAGGTGTTAATCTAAAATAAAGAAAGTTTTACCAAATGAGGTTTGGAGCATCCCCTGTGCAGGGGAAATTAAATGTTGTACCAAAAAACAATAGGGCAATCGAGCTTAGGAGAGGACCCATGGACCTTTTGCTTGTAACAGACAATGTTTGTTCTACAACAGGACCAATGGACCTCTTGTTTGTAACAGACAGTGTTGGTTCTATAACAGGACCCATGGACCTCTTGTTTGTAGCAGACAGTGTTGGTTCTACAACAGGACCCATGGACCTCTTGTTTGTAACAGACAGTGTTGATTCTACAGCAGGACCCATGGACCTCTTGTTTGTAACAGACAGTATTGGTTCTACAACAGGACCCATGGACCTCTTGTTTGTAACAGACAGTGTTGGTTCTACAACAGGACCCATGGACCTCTTGTTTGTAACAGACAGTGTTGGTTCTATAACAGGCCCCATGGACCTCTTGTTTGTAACAGACAGTGTTGATTCTACAGCAGGACCCATAGACCCCTTGTTTGTAACAGACAGTGTTGGTTCTACAACAGGACCCATGGACCTCTTGTTTGTAACGGACAGTGTTGGTTCTACAACAGGACCCATGGACCTCTTGTTTGTAATTACATGGTCCTTCAACAGGGTTGACAAAACTTTTTTGTTTAATGATCGGCACTCATGCAAAAATCTTCTTTGATAATCTTATTGATTTCAAAGTAGTAAGCTGATTTATAATATATTGCATTTTCGGCTCTAATCCTATGGAAACTTAATCTAGTGCTCAGACATAGAGAAAACAAGACAGAGGTGTCAGGAACTAAACAAACATATAAGGTTATGTTGTTTTATAAGAAATGGATTACTTAAGCAACCTTTTATCTAGGTTATATTTATACCCCCCCCTCACAGAAGTTAGGGGGGAGGGGGGGGGGTGATTTTAGAATCAGTTTGTCTGTCCATCCGGCTGTCTAGAAAATTTGTCCAGACAACTCCTCTGAAACCTATAATGTTTCACATATGGTCGATGTGTAAAGGGAACATTTCTGCCGTAGTTCACTTTATACTCGGTAAGGACATTTCTGAGCCAGTTCACTACGGTATACTCGGTAAGGACATTTCTGAGAAACTGTGCATCATTTACAAATAGTAAGCAGGCAGAGTTAGAGTTAGTCTGGATTAATGACATCAACAACTTGTGATGCTGTGTCAGATACAGACACAACCCCTGGTAAAGAACTGTCTATTTAGGAACCGGGTCACCAATCAATAGATCTACGTTTGTATAGGTGTTTGTGGTAAAACCTACAATTATTTGACCTCCATCATCTACCAGCGTTTTCGTCTCGAGACACATCTGGACCCTGCTTCCCAAGAGGCAATGCAATGTCTGTCGGTCACAATGGGGATTGCTGTCTCTTTTTAACTTGGTTTAGTTCAGTTTATTTTGAAGGGTGACATTTCTCGATATATACATTTAGACCTTCACCCGTGGACAATCTTATGCTCTATTTCGAGTTGATGTTGTCATTAAGAGTCTCCGAGTTTGTCCAGCCATTTCTAAAATGTTATTTGGGAAAGTACTTAAATAAAATCCTTGAATGAGGAGTTCCCTTTTTAGCATCTCCAATTAACTTTTTCTTCGGGCAGTCTTCGATAATGGTGTTGGATCATTCTCCCTTGTGTAGTTGATAAATATCCAAACATTTAGCATGTTGCCGTTTCAGAATTATGGAAACTTCCTTATTCTGTCTACCTAATTATTAAGGATAACATGTACATACCGGTACATGTAATTAGGACTTATCTACAAAAAGCACCTTGTTGCCCCAACCCATATTATGTAAATACAGCATCTTGTTGCTCTAGCAATTTCCTTCATTTCACAATAGCCCCTTTCAGTAATTAATGCATAACTGACTAAATGAGGTGTATTTTTTTCAATCTTTTCACAGAAGAAAGTGATTACTTTTTTTAAGATAAAAAATCACCAAAAAGGTTTTTTTTTGTAAAATTTAAAAAAAGGACCTAATATGTTACATTAACCCTACAATATTTACCTGTTTCTGTAGTCAAGTCATTAATTTGATTATTCCTTTACCTTTATGTCACATTCTGAAGACTATAGAAACCTCAGGTACCATTTTATCTATATTAGTGTGTTTATAACTTAACTGGAGCTGGCTTTTCTAATTATTGAATAAAACACAAATATTTTATATCAGTTCAGACATTTGATCAATACGTGTATCACCCAGGATAATTAGTCTAGACCTATCTTAGTAACGCTGGGCCAATCTAACCATAAACCTGCTAACTTTTCACGGTTTTACAAGTATTTCCTAATCAAAAAGTCAGGACCTGCATGTCTAAGTGTGCAATTAAATTTTAGGGTCACCTAATTTCATTTAAGTATGAAAGAAAAGACATAAGATAGGTTGTCTCTCTCACCATAAAACAAACATTATTTAATTGATTTTTTTTCCTTTTGCCCTTTTAAAGTTTTAAAGAAAAAAAATTTGTGCAGGAAAGAAATTTGTGTGAAAACTTCATACCGTAAAACACTTCCTAAAATAAATGAATTTTCAATGAAAAAAGTCGCAGGATCCTCACATATTGCTTAGACTTTGGTATATCAATAATTTATCAAATTACCTACCGGGACAATATTCCTATCGGGGCATTATCAGGATAGAATTTAACTTCAAGGTCTTGCTGAAGTGTATAATAACAAGCCAATGACGATTTAGGACCTGCATCTAGGTTTACTGTGTGGAATGGTCTAGGAGTTTCATTAAGATAATTGAGGGTGTGGAACCTGGAGGCCAGATTGACCATTACTGGGGAGCCTGTCTGTGGCAGCCACATGCAACAGCGGCCTCCGAATTGTTTCCAGTGATAGGTTTTGTTGTTGATGTATGTAGGACAGTTGATTGTTGACTCCACCACTTAGAGGTAGGGTCAGTGTCTGTGTCTGATTTCATTACAAACTCTGCACAATCTACATGACCCCAAACTGGAACTGTCAGATTCTTACAAACATTTTAGCGAGACAACTTCTTACAGATGTGTACACATCCCATATTGTATCTCTGGTTTACTGTATCATTGGATAATAAGTGATTTGTGGGGAATAATACACCTATGATGAAGGAAACCATGCAACTTGATATCTGCTGCAATATAACGCAGGTTATCTGACTTGAGAAAATTTGTTATGCTAACATTCTCCTTTCCAATTTCCAAAGTGGAAGTTATCTTGAATTTTTACCTCCATCTGTAAAGGGACATTTGTGTAGAAATGAAATTTATATTGGTTGATAGGCTGTATTTGTGAGGGAATGCTTTGTAATAATTATTGAAGGTCTGTGGGAATGCCTTTGTAATAATTATTGATAGGCTGTAGGTCTGAGGGAATGCCTTTGTAATACTTATTGATAGGCTGTAGGTGTGAGGGAATGCCTTTGTTATAATTATTGATAGACTGTAGGTCTGAGGGAATGCCTTTGTAATACTTATTGATAGGCTGTAGGTCTGAGGGAATGCCTTTGTAATACTTATTGATAGGCTGTAGGTCTGAGGGAATGCCTTTGTAATAATTATTGATAGGCTGTAGGTCTGAGGGAATGCCTTTGTAATAATTATTGATAGGCTGTAGGTCTGAGGGAATGCCCTTGTAATAATTATTGATAGGCTGTAGGTCTGAGGGAATGCCTTTGTAATACTTATTGATAGGCTGTAGGTCTGAGGGAATGCCTTTTGTAATAATTATTGATAGGCTGTAGGTCTGAGGGAATGCCTTTGTAATAATTATTGATAGGCTGTAGGTGTGTGGGAATGCCTTTTGTAATAATTATTGATAGGCTGTAGGTGTGTGGGAATGCCTTTTGTAATAATTATTGATAGGCTGTAGGTGTGAGGGAATACCTTTGTAATAATTATTGATAGGCTGTAGGTTTGAGGGAATGCCTTTGTAATACTTATTGATAGGCTGTAGGTTTGAGGGAATGCCTTTGTAATACTTATTGATAGGCTGTAGGTCTGAGGGAATGCCTTTGTAATACTTATTGATAGGCTGTAGGTGTGAGGGAATGCCTTTGTAATACTTATTGATAGGCTGTAGGTGTGTGGGAATGCCTTTGTAATAATTATTGATAGGCTGTAGGTCTGAGGGAATGCCTTTGTAATACTTATTGATAGGCTGTAGGTCTGAGGGAATGCCTTTTGTAATAATTATTGATAGGCTGTAGGTCTGAGGGAATGCCTTTGTAATAATTATTGATAGGCTGTAGATCTGAGGGAATGCCTTTGTAATAATTATTGATAGGCTGTAGGTGTGTGGGGAATGCCTTTGTAATAATTATTGATAGGCTGTAGGTGTGTGAGGAATGCCTTTGTAATAATTATTGATAGGTTGTAGGTCTGAGGGAATGCCTTTTTAATAATTATTGATAGGCTGTAGGTCTGGGGGAATGCCTTTGTAATAATTATTGATAGGCTGTAGGTTTGAGGGAATGCCTTTGTAATACTTATTGATAGGCTGTAGGTCTGAGGGAATACCTTTGTAATAATTATTGATAGGCTGTAGGTGTGAGGGAACGCCTTTGTAATAATTATTGATAGGCTGTAGGTCTGAGGGAATGCCTTTGTAATAATTATTGATAGGCTGTAGGTCTGAGGGAATGCCTTTGTAATAATTATTGATAGGCTGTAGGTGTGTGGGAATGCCTTTGTAATAATTATTGATAGGCTGTAGGTCTGAGGGAATGCCTTTGTAATACTTATTGATAGGCTGTAGGTCTGAGGGAATGCCTTTTGTAATAATTATTGATAGGCTGTAGGTCTGAGGGAATGCCTTTGTAATAATTATTGATAGGCTGTAGATCTGAGGGAATGCCTTTGTAATAATTATTGATAGGCTGTAGGTGTGTGGGGAATGCCTTTGTAATAATTATTGATAGGCTGTAGGTGTGTGAGGAATGCCTTTGTAATAATTATTGATAGGTTGTAGGTCTGAGGGAATGCCTTTTTAATAATTATTGATAGGCTGTAGGTCTGGGGGAATGCCTTTGTAATAATTATTGATAGGCTGTAGGTTTGAGGGAATGCCTTTGTAATACTTATTGATAGGCTGTAGGTCTGAGGGAATACCTTTGTAATAATTATTGATAGGCTGTAGGTGTGAGGGAACGCCTTTGTAATAATTATTGATAGGCTGTAGGTCTGAGGGAATGCCTTTGTAATAATTATTGATAGGCTGTAGGTCTGAGGGAATGCCTTTGTGATAATTATAGCACCAGTTGGTATAAGACGGCAGAAAAGCCGCTAAAGTAATTTGCTTTGTGTTTGATCTCAAGTCTTTGATTTTAATTGAGTTTTCTAGATTAGATTCAGGTGTATGCTATGTTTTACTAATTATTCACAATAAAAGCACTGATAACTGTTTTAGTCTTCTCTGTAAAAAGTTTTGAAGTTTTCTCATCTTTTTAAAATTTTGGCTGAAAATTAGTCCTAATTTTGAATATGAGTGCATTTTGTTACCTTTCCTCGAAACAGTTAAAATGTAGATCTGATTTAATATAGCTCTGATTTAATAGAAATTTGACTTAGTATAACTCTGATTTAATATAAATTATAAAGACAGCATTCATGCAGGAAATTTAGAGAACACAAAGAAACAGATTTATTTTGTCCATAAAGAATTTAAAATCTTCATCTTAATGAGATTATAGATGAAATAAAGTGCATTTTCTACCAGATTATGAGGAGATGTTAGTTTACCAGTACAGTTTGGTTCACAAAAGTTTCTGAGTTAATTAGTCTGTTGTTTAGATATAACTCATGGACCTCAGTGCTGACATATTGATGGTGACCTTGGGAAATATTTTGTCGCTGAGCAGATATCGCAAAACTCTATACTAATCAAAACTTGAACAACTTTTATAAGTTACTGTTGACTTGTATCCTCTTGACTATAAACAAAATTGTTATATTCTAGAATTTTTTGTTCTCATCTATTTCTACCCTTTTTTATACCCTCACCCTTGGGTGGGGGTAATATTGGTATAGCTTTGTCACTCCATCAGTTCAGTTGTTCGTTTGTTTGTTTGTTTGTTCGTTGGTATGTTCGTCTGTCAACATTTGTTTTGTCCGACACTTTTCCGAGAACTATTTGAGTGATGTTGATGAAACTTCACATAAAGGTTATATGCATGAATTTCAAAATTCATTCAATAAGTCGTTGCAGAGTTATGACCCTTCAATTTCGAAAACTTCAACAAATGTAAAACTGGTCCTTGTCTGACACTTTTCGGGAGAAATATATTGAGGATGTTGATGAAAAGTCACACAAAGGTCATATGTATGAAGACCTAAAACTGAGCTTATTTTGAAATGCAATCAACATGTCATTCCAGAGTTATGGCCCTTTAATTATGCTCATTGATTTTGCGGGTGGGTGTATCATGTACTGTCCCCGGTACTATTGTTGTCTATTTGATGGGATAAGGTAAAAAGCTGTGATTGATGAGTAAGGTACCATGGTAGGGTGTAGAAGCATTCAGTTACATTTATGTTCAAATTGTGGTTATCAACGGTTACCAGTGGTTACTTGGCTGAAAGTCTGTGCCCCGGTTACCCATACCTGTCAAGTCTCCCATCAAGTCTCCTGCTTTGGACGGGAGACTCCCGATTATTTATGACAGAAATCAAAATCTCCAGTTTGAAATTAATGATCCGCAGGGGTCCCGCATTTTATTAAATTCTCCCGTTTTCTCCCGCTTTGCGGTAGCCCAAGCCATCCGCCATTACCCTCTGTAAAGATTTGGAACTCTTCAAGCTTGAAACAACAAAAAACGCACAAGGGACAGTCAGACGCTTGTCGAGCATGCGTTAATGCAAGCGCTGAATTAACCATGATTGAAATTGAGTACACTTCCACGTCACTCGTTACCGATACCAGACTCGATGTTCGTGACAGTTTCTGTCGTGAATACTACTCATAGTTTGATAGCTGAACAGAATTTGAGGTAATTAATCTATATCACACCTTCGATCGTAGTCATTCTGAGAATAGATATGGAAAGAGGCAGTACGAACGGGAGGAAACGAACCTTCCTGGACCACGCAATTTTTCAAGGGGGGACACAAAAAAAGCAGCGAAAATATAATCGTGTTTTTAGAAAGAATGAGTCAATTTTTCCCTGGATTATCCCTAGCGATCACACTAAAAGTTCTGCATATTGCAAGCCCTGCAATTCTCATTTTGGAGTATATTTTGGTGGTAGAAACGATGTCACAAAACATGTAAAACTACGACACTTGTCATGTTGTGATAAGTCTGTATAGTTGTCAGTAGGTTTGGGGAAAATGTTCGGAAACGTAGACCAGTCCTTTGGGAAAGCCATATTTCCATCCCTAGCAAAACTGTCAGAGATGGACTTATCTCAAACAGCAATAATGATTCTGAAATAGCATTAACATGATCAGGAAGATACAAACAGACAAGTGGGGACTACAATGTATATAGAAAACAGCACTATCTGTGACACTTTGTCTTGTAAATTTAAAACCAGGACTGTAAATACTGGAATAACCAGCCTTCATATAGTTTGTCTTGAAAACTTCAAGGATAGTCACTTGGGAATACAAAAACAAAACAACACTAGAGCCAGTTTAATTTACTGTTCAGTATAGTTTCATTCACTGTAATTACTCAACTGTTTTCACTTGTTATTAAACTGAATATATTAATCATAATATGTACATGGGTTGATGTTTTTTGTTTTGTTGACGAATGCACCGTGTTCAGAAAAATGTCGTCACGCGTAATCTTCAGTTTGAGAATAGTCAGCAAACTGGAGATCTCCAGTTTGCTAGCATTTGACCCTTGACAGGTATGGTTACCAAAATCTGTTGGCGAATTATTAAACATATTTTTTCCCCATTGGGATCAGCCCTATGTTTACCTGAATTGTACATATGTATGGATGTAATAGGAAAGAGTAATGAAAAAACAAATCTGCCCCCACCAGGGTTTGAACTTAAGTGACCCTCCTGTCATCTTCGGAAACCTACATTACACTGTACTTACGTTTGTGTCCTGCGGGCCTGAACAGACGGAAAATCTCGTTCTCCCAAATAGAAGTCTCTCCTGAGATTTTGACCAATCAGAATGGCCGTTTCTTGTGGCACTTGGTTAGATAATTTTACCTTGGTATATTTCTGAAGGCATTATGCTAATGTCAATGTCCAGTAGGACTTATTGTCACTATGTTGTTCAAACACAACCGACATGTTTTATTGGCAGGCAATGTCGCAGCCATGTTGGTTTGTATTATAGCTACCAACGGGATATCCAGCCTAAATGTAGCCAAGGATAAAAGAAAAAATATGATTGGCTACTATTTTTATTACGAAAATGAGATTCTCCGTCTCTTTTAGCCCACGGGACACAAATGTAAGTGCATTGTCATGTGGATTTCCGACGATACCCACCTGTCTATGAAGTAGAAACCACTTACAGAGGGAGCACTAGAGAGTCTTGGTGATGTACTCATTGATAAAGGCAGAAGTCTGCGTGTTCTATTTACCAGACAGATTATAAATGTGGAACCAAAGATCAAGAAGACCTGAAGCACAGCATTCTTTTTAATAGAACATTTACCTAAAAAATATTATCAGAAGAACTAAGCACTTGTGATGTATTTGTGAGATTTTTTTCAAATGAATGACCTTGATATGTATTCTAGATTACAGGGTCAAATATGTTTAAAGTCTCTAAATGACTATGAATAATCATCAGTTTCAGGAAATATGCCTAGGTTTTCATTTGATGACGCTGAACTTTCAAGATTACTTTCAGTCAAAACTGTATAAGTCTTTAAAAACCCTTAAATCTCAATAAACAAAGCTTTTTTTGGGTGGTAATATTAGCTCCTGTCTGAGATGAATAGCTTTAAAGTTGTACAATCTATGCAATGACCTGGTTCAGTTTCCGAAGTCACAGATCTTATACTGATACCTTAACTATAGCTTTGTTTTAGTTCTAATATAAATGATATATATGTGAGAATAGTACCAGGTGAGTGATACAGGCCTATTGTGCCTCTTATTCTGTAAAGATACCACTTCAAGATTGGACCTTTCTCAGGGGAAATTTGTCACAAGTTGTTTGGCCAAAGTGAATTTTTCCAAAGTAGGAACTTGAAGTAAGCTGTCAAGTATCAAACTTAACACAAGTTATCTCCCTTGGTCCATTTTTTATCAACAAATACAAATTCATACACAGATGACGGAAAGCACAATTAAAATTTTTTATCTGATTAAATGCAAATGATAAAAATGATAATCCCTAATGTTTGAATGATATGTTTAGTAGAGACAATGATGTATCGCAGGCTTCACCAGGCTAGCTTTTCAATGTGTCTTTATTATCTCCACGACACAAGTTTAGTAATCAGGGACTGTCTGTCCACCATCCATCAGAGTCTGACACGCTTTGTTTGTGCCGATGCTTCAGCAGGAGCTATAGAAATACGTTATAAACGCTATTCATGAGTGTTGCTGTAAAAGTAATGAGGGTAAAAAAAAAAAAAATTGGAATGGTTTTGTGTAAAAAAAAAGATTAAAAACTTCCTGAAATTGTTTCTATTGTCCACCTGCTGTGTTGTGTTCAAGCAATATAATAAGAGTTCATTTATTGTGTTTTAATGTAGTAACAGTACATTCATTATGTTCTAATGTTAAAGCAGTTCATTTATTGTGTTTTAATGAAATGACAGTTCATTTATTGTTTTAATGAAATGACAATTCATTTATTGTAAGAGTTGAATCATTCATTTTTTTAATAGAAAGAATGGATAAAAAACCTTTTCCTTCTTAATTCAGTCTTTGGTGTTTGTGACCAGTGATGGAGTGCCACCTAGTGGCAGCTGTCAGAACTATATCCCCATGTGACTGAGGAGAATCCTTAAAAACATTCAACCTAGAATTGATAAGAATCTGTTACATTGTTAGATATGACAGTGTATCGCTCAAGGACGTTCCTCTCATTATAGCGTCGTCGCCTATATACATATATTATAATCAGTTTTTATCATGTTTGTAGCCTCGAAGATTGATATTATTTTATCTAACATGACTGTTTTGTTGTGAGGATGAACCAGTCTGTTTCGTGCGAGAGAATAAAACTGCTTGCAACAAAGTATATTACCGTAGCTCTACAGTCTGAAAAGAATGTGTCAATTTATATAAATGGCATCTGAAAAACTACAAAGGATGTGAAATACAATATTTAAATGTGAAATACAATATATTTACCAGTACTCTGTTTTAATTTTCAAAAGGGTAAAAAATTTAAGTTGTGGGAGTGTGTCGGGGGAGAAGCAATAATTGTATTGTTTTTTAGTATTATTTATTTAATTTAGATAGAAACAGATCAATATATTTAATATCCTATATATTTGTATTTAATTTAGATAGAAACAGATCAATATATTTAATATCCTATATATTTGTATTTAATTTTGATAGAAACAGATCAAAATATATATGATATCCTAATGTAAAAAAATAGGTTGTTTTCATGTGTAGGTAATGAAATAGATAAAATAAATAAAAATAAGACAAAATCAACTTCCAAACGCTTTAATCCTCTTTACAGCTCTTCAGAAAAGTTTTATTTCGAAATGGACAACATTATGACGTTATAAACAAAGTGACGTCACAATACACATGTGTTCATGAAGCAAGTTTATAAAATGGCGCAATTTTTCTATGGCCAGTTCAAATTTTGTTTTAATATCATTTAACAGTTGGTCCTGTTCTTTTCTAATAAAACAATGTCAGACAAATGTAATTGATTTAAAGGTATCACATTAAACTGATCACTGTTGGCAACTGTCAGATACTGTGATCAATTTCTGTTATTTAAAATTCTGTCTGTGGTGTTAAAATTGCGGCTACTCACAACCAAAGTGCCAGTTTTGGTTAAACTGAATGAAATATTTATTCAATTTCGATTGAAATCTAGTAGCAAATCATTGCTAACTGAACTTTGCCCTACAGTTGGAAAGTCAATTTGTTTACAATGATATATGTTTTTGTTTTATTCAGGAGGCTATAAATGTGATAAAATGCTGTAATATATTGCTATAGATAGGTAAACTTGAGTAGGGTTGCCAGTATTTTGATGTGGGTATAGATTGTTGAAGTTGAGTAGGGTTGTCAGTGTTTTGATGTGGGTATAGATTGTTGAAGTTGAGTAGGGTTGTCAGTATTTTGATGTGGGTATAGATTGGTAAACTTGAGTAGGGTTGCCAGTATTTTGATGTGGGTATAGATTGTTGAAGTTGAGTAGGGTTGCCAGTATTTTGATGTGGGTATAGATTGGTAAAGTTGAGTAGGGTTGTCAGTATTTTGATCTGGGTATAGATAGGTAAAGTTGAGTAGGGTTGTCAGTATTTTGATGTGGGTATAGATTGTTGAAGTTGAGTAGGGTTGCCAGTATTTTGATGTGGGTATAGATTGTTGAAGTTGAGTAGGGTTGCCAGTATTTTGATGTGGGTATAGATTGGTAAAGTTGAGTAGGGTTGTCAGTATTTTGATGTGGGTATAGATTGTTGAAGTTGAGTAGGGTTGCCAGTATTTTGATGTGGGTATAGATTGTTGAAGTTGAGTAGGGTTGCCAGTATTTTGATGTGGGTATAGATTGTTGAAGTTGAGTAGGGTTGTCAGTGTTTTGATGTGGGTATAGATTGTTGAAGTTGAGTAGGGTTGCCAGTATTTTGATGTGGGTATAGAAAGGTAAACTTGAGTAGGGTTGCCAGTGTTTTGATCTGGGTATAGAAAGGTAAACTTGAGTAGGGTTGCCAGTATTTTGATGGGGGTATAGATAGGTAAAGTTGAGTAGGGTTGCCAGTATTTTGATTTGGGTTTCTAGATAGGTAAAATTGAGTAGGGTTGCCAGTATTTTGATGTTGGTATAGATTGGTAAACTTGAGTAGGGTTACCAGTATTTTGATGTGGGTATATAGATTGGTAAACTTGAGCAGGGTTGCCAGTATTTTTAGGAAAGTATAGATTGGTAAACTTGATCAGGGTTGCCAGTTTTTTGATGTGGGTTTATAGATAGGTAAACTTGAGTAGGGTTGCCAGTATTTTGATGTGGGTATAGATTGTTGAAGTTGAGTAGGGTTGTCAGTATTTTGATGTGGGTATAGATTGGTAAACTTGAGTAGGTATGCCAGTATTTTGATGTGGGTATAGATTGGTAAACTTGAGTAGGGTTGTCAGTATTTTGATATGGGTATAGATTGGTAAAGTTGAGTAGGGTTAGGGTTGCCAGTATTTTGATCTGGGTATAGATTGGTAAAGTTGAGTAGGGTTGTCAGTATTTTGATCTGGGTATAGATAGGTAAAGTTGAGTAGGGTTGCCAGTATTTTGATCTGGGTATAGATTGGTAAAATTGAGTAGGGTTGCCAGTATTTTGATCTGGGTATAGATAGGTTAAGTTGAGTAGGGTTGCCAGTATTTTGATTTGGGTTTATAGATAGGCAAACTTGAGTAGGGTTGCCAGTATTTTGATGGGGGTATAGATAGGTAAAGTTGAGTAGGGTTGCCAGTATTTTGATTTGGGTTTATAGATAGGTAAAATTGAGTAGGGTTGCCAGTATTTTGATGTTGGTATAGATTGGTAAATTTGAGTAGGGTTGCCAGTATTTTGATGTGGGTATATAGATTGGTAAACTTGATCAGGGTTGCCAGTATTTTGATGTGGGTATAGATTGTTGAAGTTGAGTAGGGTTGCCAGTATTTTGATGTGGGTATAGATTGTTGAAGTTGAGTAGGGTTGTCAGTGTTTTGATGTGGGTATAGATTGTTGAAGTTGAGTAGGGTTGCCAGTATTTTGATGTGGGTATAGAAAGGTAAACTTGAGTAGGGTTGCCAGTATTTTGATGTGGGTATAGATTGTTGAAGTTGAGTAGGGTTGCCAGTATTTTGATGTTGGTATAGATTGGTAAACTTGAGTAGGTTTGTCAGTGTTTTGATGTGGGTATAGATTGTTGAAGTTGAGTAGGGTTGCCAGTATTTTGATGTGGGTATAGATTGTTGAAGTTGAGTAGGGTTGCCAGTATTTTGATGTGGGTATAGATTGTTGAAGTTGAGTAGGGTTGCCAGTATTTTGATGTGGCTATAGATTGGTAAAGTTGACTAGGGTTGCCAGTATTTTGATGTTGGTATAGATAGGTAAACTTGAGTAGGGTTGCCAGTATTTTGATGTGGGTATAGATTGTTGAAGTTGAGTAGGGTTGCCAGTATTTTGATGTGGGTATAGATTGGTAAACTTGAGTAGGGTTACCAGTATTTTGATGTGACTATAGATAGGTAAACTTGAGTAGGGTTGCCAGTGTTTTGATGTGGCTATAGATAGGTAAACTTGAGTAGGGTTGCCAGTGTTTTGATGTGGGTATAGATTGGTAAACTTGAGTAGGGTTACCAGTATTTTGATGTGACTATAGATAGGTAAACTTGAGTAGGGTTGCCAGTATTTTGATGAGGCTATAGATAGGTAAACTTCAGTAGGGTTGCCAGTATTTTGATGTGGGTATAGATTGGTAAAGTTGAGTAGGGTTGCCAGTATTTTGATGTGGGTATAGATAGGTAAAGTTGAGTAGGGTTGCCAGTATTTTGATTTGGGTATAGATTGGTAAAGTTGAGTAGGGTTGCCAGTATTTTGATGTGGCTATAGATAGGTAAAGTTGAGTAGGGTTGCCAGTATTTTGATGTGGGTATAGATAGGTAAACTTGAGTAGGGTTGCCAGTGTTTTGATCTGGGTATAGAAAGGTAAACTTGAGTAGGGTTGCCAGTATTTTGATGGGGGTATAGATAGGTAAAGTTGAGTAGGGTTGCCAGTATTTTGATTTGGGTTTCTAGATAGGTAAAATTGAGTAGGGTTGCCAGTATTTTGATGTTGGTATAGATTGGTAAACTTGAGTAGGGTTACCAGTATTTTGATGTGGGTATATAGATTGGTAAACTTGAGCAGGGTTGCCAGTATTTTTAGGAAAGTATAGATTGGTAAACTTGATCAGGGTTGCCAGTTTTTTGATGTGGGTTTATAGATAGGTAAACTTGAGTAGGGTTGCCAGTATTTTGATGTGGGTATAGATTGTTGAAGTTGAGTAGGGTTGTCAGTATTTTGATGTGGGTATAGATTGGTAAACTTGAGTAGGTATGCCAGTATTTTGATGTGGGTATAGATTGGTAAACTTGAGTAGGGTTGTCAGTATTTTGATATGGGTATAGATTGGTAAAGTTGAGTAGGGTTAGGGTTGCCAGTATTTTGATCTGGGTATAGATTGGTAAAGTTGAGTAGGGTTGTCAGTATTTTGATCTGGGTATAGATAGGTAAAGTTGAGTAGGGTTGCCAGTATTTTGATCTGGGTATAGATTGGTAAAATTGAGTAGGGTTGCCAGTATTTTGATCTGGGTATAGATAGGTTAAGTTGAGTAGGGTTGCCAGTATTTTGATTTGGGTTTATAGATAGGCAAACTTGAGTAGGGTTGCCAGTATTTTGATGGGGGTATAGATAGGTAAAGTTGAGTAGGGTTGCCAGTATTTTGATTTGGGTTTATAGATAGGTAAAATTGAGTAGGGTTGCCAGTATTTTGATGTTGGTATAGATTGGTAAATTTGAGTAGGGTTGCCAGTATTTTGATGTGGGTATATAGATTGGTAAACTTGATCAGGGTTGCCAGTATTTTGATGTGGGTATAGATTGGTAAACTTGAGTAGGGTTGTCAGTATTTTGATGTGGGTATAGATTTGTGTCTGTTTTCAATATGCTTCTATTTCGTTTCTGAAAGCATCTCTGACAAAATTGTTTTAAGCTGATTCAGTGTACCAAGTATTTTTGAAAAATAATGCTAACTGTAAATGACAGTAATGTTATACCTATGAGACATTGACCCTGGCTTGACTCTCCTAACACCGCTGACCGTTGTTGGGCCGCTATGTTAGTGACTCGCTACGTGACCGAGAGTTGGAGAGCCACCGTAGTGATGACAGGGTAATTGCCCCGTGATGGACGCTCGCTCTCTCCGGCACTATTATCTCCTCGTTGAACACCCATCACGGACACGAAGGATTCCCTGCCATTGATTTTCAATTAGAGGCATTAACTGTCACACACATGGATCGGCCACCGCCTCCTTCTGATCTGTTACTTACTATTATGAGATTTATAATAACTACACACTTACGGGATTAATTCGTAGATTATATTTCCCTGGGTAGTGATATATACATGATATATGTCAATTGTCCATCTTGTTTTGTGTAAGTGTATATATATGATCACAAGTTGCTATCTGATAAAATGATTGTTTAGTGATAATTGCAATCTGAGTTACAATTTGTTTTCAAGAAAGCAACAGTTTCAGTGTATTTTTCCCCTGACCTGTTGAATTTTTTTTTTTTTTTGGGGGGGGGGGGGGGGGGGGGGGGAGTTGCTGTAAAAAATGTTCAGATATTAAGATATTAATGACATTGACTTGGATCTAAGAAGTCAAATGATGACCGGTGTAATTGAGTCTGCTATTCTTTTTTGGGAGGTTTATCAAGAAACTGGACACTGATGTCATGGTGTCACGTACTCCCTCCACTTCTGGGTTGCGATCGTTCATGGCCAATGCCAGTTTCCAGGTACTGGCCATATTTTTTTAATGTTTTCTACGGGAAGTCTTGCTTTCCTCCACCACCAAAACCTGGTACGTCCTTAAATAAACGTAGCTGTTCATAGGATATAAAACACAAAAACGAACCAAACCGAATCAATTTGTGACTTGTTTACTGGTAAACTGTGTATGATAGGATACTAAAGATGATGTAACACCACGAGTTAAAGTCAGATTTACTAAACATATTGCATCAGCTAGCGTGGAACAAGCACGACTAAAAATCACCCCATCATATGTCACAGTCACGGCACACACAAAGTTTCTGTCATTGTGACAAGCTCAGAGAATATCAATTGGGCTGATTTTGGATGTTTGTGATAGGATGAGGGGGACAAACTGTCTATTGATTCTTAATACTCCGTCGTTACTCCTCCTTGTTCCGTACAGGAAATGTGCTGGATTCAAAGCTTTAAGGCTGTCTTGGCCACGGGTCTTGTCTCATTGTGTTGTATAACAGCGAGGAAGCCTGCCCTTTATAACTAAACAGCAGGAGGAAATGTCCATTGAGATTTCACATTCTCAACTGAATTCATCTGTAATGCTGAGGTCAACTTTGAAGAAAGTAGAAAAAGTGTTGGTAATGCTATTGGGGACGATGTAGATTGGTTGGGAGTAGAATCCAATAGACTGTTGGTTTGTTGATTGAATACACGTTGTTAATGCCTTAGGAGTTCTCCGGTGCGTTTCATTATCACAAAGCAAACATTCCTCTTTGTTAGTGCTACAACACAATTACAAAAAAGAAATATTAAGATCAAATATTAAAATTGAACTTCAAAGGAAACTTAAATTTGGCAGTGGTGTGACAATATGTATAATAAAACCCCAGTTACTCGAACTAATGGGGACCTGATCAATAGTTCGAGGAATACATGGTATTCAAGTAATCTGAGGTTGGTTTAATATGTACGAACTCAGGCGGTACCAAATGAAGTGTTTGATAAATGAGGGGTATTCAAGTAAGTAGGGTTTTACTGTACCCGCATCATATAACATGCAACGTCCATTAAAATCTATTGTTTAGCCAAGGGTCATACTTTAAATTGTTTGGAATTAAAGTAAAGCAATGAGTGATACATCACTGACTATAGAACAGACTTATTTGACCTTCAACATCACTGACTATAGAACAGACTTATTTGACCTTCAACATCACTGACTATAGAACAGACTTATTTGACCTTCAACATCACTGACTATAGAACAGACTTATTTGACCTTCAACATCACTGACTATAGAACAGACTTATTTGACCTTCAACATCACTGACTATAGAACAGACTTATTTGACCTTCAACATCACTGACTATAGAACAGACTTATTTGACCTTCAACATCACTGACTATAGAACAGACTTATTTGACCTTCAACATCACTGACTATAGAACAGACTTATTTGACCTTCAACATCACTGACTATAGAACAGACTTATTTGACCTTCAACATCACTGACTATAGAACAGACTTATTTGACCTTCAACATCACTGACTATAGAACAGACTTATTTGACCTTCAACATCCCTTCATACTTACATAACTATTGAATTGTCATAAACAGATAAACCGAAATAGCCATCAGGTTGTAAACTTTTACTGCCTTTCAACCTAAAACAAACCAAACAACATCAAATTATAATTGCAATATCCGACAACAACAACTGCCAAAAAACACATAGTCTGCTTCATATCAACTCATCAGAATAGAAATTAACAGTTCGATATATTGCCACATAATCTGAATGTACATAAACACTCATGCATTGACGGGTCCATTTGTTCCAATGTCAGTCGGATATGATCATATCGAGAGCAGTGTCTCTGCTTCCACGTTCCATTGTGAACAGGTTCTCTTAAATGCCAACAAGGCAAAACCAAAACAGGAAGAAGCGACAAGCACCGGAATGAGAATCCCATAACAACTTGATCTATTTTAACAATACAATTAGGATAAGTTTAGTGACTGTTACGTTCTGATACACATTGATATCGGGAAAGAATCATCCTAACTCAGTAAAAAGTGGGACGGACATCCTAAGTACCACCTTATAGAAGGCAATTAAGAAAGCGAGGATGCATACATTAGCTTTCCACTTTGAACTACATAGCAGCAATCAGCCATACAGCTGGTGTCCAGTTAGTTCTGATGGGTAGACAGAAGGAGCTTCTCAATGGCCGCTCACCTTGCCGTCAGGGAGAACTGAGAGACTGGCACTACCCAGAAGGATCTTCTCAAAGGTCGCTCACCCTGTCGTCAGTGAGAACTGAGAGTCTGACGCTTAACCCAGGAGGAGCTTCTCAAAGGCCGATTACCTTGTCGTCAGGGAGAACTGAGAGTCTGGCGCTAACCAGGAGGAGCTTCTCAATGGCCGCTCACCCCGTCGTCAGGGAGAACTGAGAGCCAGGCGCTACCCAGGAGGAGCTTCTCAATGGCCGCTCATTCTGTTGTCAGGGAGAACTAAGAGCCTGGTGCTAACCAGGAGGAGCTTCTCAATGGCCGCTCAACCTGTCGTCAGGGAGAACTGAGAGCCTGGCGCTAACCAGGAGGAGCTTCTCAATGGCCACTCACCCCATCGTCAGGGAGAACTGAGAGTCTAACGCTAACCAGGAGGAGCTGCTCAATGGCCGCTCACCCCGTCATCAGGGAGAACTGAGAGTCTGGCGCTAACCAGGAGGAGCTTCTCAATGGCCACTCACCCTGTTGTCAGGGAGAACTGAGAGTCCGGCGCTAACCAGGAGGAGCTTCTCAATGGCCGCTCACCCCATCGTCAGGGAGAACTGAGAGCCTGGCGCTACCCAGGAGGAGCTTCTCAATGGCCGCTCATTCTGTTGTCAGGGAGAACTAAGAGCCTGGTGCTAACCAGGAGGAGCTTCTCAATGGCCGCTCACCCTGTCGTCAGGGAGAACTGAGAGCCTGGCGCTAACCAGGAGGAGCTTCTCAATGGCCGCTCACCCCGTCGTCAGGGAGAACTGAGAGTCTGGCGCTAACCAGGAGGAGCTTCTCAATGGCCGCTCACCCCGTCGTCAGGGAGAACTGAGAGTCTGGCGCTAACCAGGAGGAGCTTCTCAATGGCCGCTCATCCTGTCGTCAGGGAGAACTGAGAGCCTTGCGCTACCCAGGAGGAGCTTCTCAATGGCCGCTCACCCCGTCGTCAGGGAGAACTGAGAGTCTAACGCTAACCAGGAGGAGCTTCTCAAAGGTCGCTCACCCTGACATCAGGGAGAACTGAGAGTCTAACGCTAACCAGGAGGAGCTTCTCAATGGCCGCTCACCCCGTCGTCAGGGAGAACTGAGAGTCTAACGCTAACCAGGAGGAGCTTCTCAAAGGTCGCTCACCCTGTCATCAGGGAGAACTGAGAGACTGGCGCTACCCAGAAGGATCTTCTCAAAGGTCGCTCACCCTGTCGTCAGTGAGAACTGAGAGTCTGACGCTTAACCCAGGAGGAGCTTCTCAAAGGCCGATTACCTTGTCGTCAGGGAGAACTGAGAGTCTGGCGCTAACCAGGAGGAGCTTCTCAATGGCCGCTCACCCCGTCGTCAGGGAGAACTGAGAGCCAGGCGCTACCCAGGAGGAGCTTCTCAATGGCCGCTCAACCTGTTGTCAGGGAGAACTGAGATCCTGGCGCTAACCAGGAGGAGCTTCTCAATGGCCGCTCACCCCGTCGTCAGGGAGAACTGAGAGTTACCTTTATGTATATATTAAGCAAATGATGATATAGAAGTGTTTATTTTTTTACTGATTCGTACAGATTTGTTATTTCATCCTTTCATGTCTTTGATTTGATTCAGGTGGTTTTGTTGTGAAGAAGTTAGCACAGTTAAGCCGCTGTCTTGATTTGGGAGCAGTTGTTTAAATATCTTTCACTAAATGAGGGTTAAATGGCCGAGGGTTGAACTGTATGAAGATGGGAAGTGGTTGTTTATTTTGTGGTACATGTATAAAGAATAAAGGTCTTTAATCATACGCTGGGCCTGCAGCAACTCAGGGGTGATTGATTCCGACATGTTTGATGAAAGGCTTTACAAAAAACAAGCCTGCAAACATTGTAGATATCATGTTCTGGAGCTGTACTCACAAATACACTCGCAGTCGACACAGAAAAAATGGTGGTCATCCAAAGTGGTTGCCTGAATCGCTTGGTGTAATTATCATGTCCACTTTTGTAGCTTGACCTTTCATACTATAGCTAGCCACCCCTGAGGAAATACAGTTTTCAAATTCATTAGTGCTGGTCTGTTTTGGACCAAGCACTTGGTTCTTTTGCATGACCTTCCAATTACCCTTCCATCCACTAAATACCTGGAAGCACTCACGGAAGGAAGCCCTGAAACCTGGCTGTAGATAGGTAATAACATTATCTACAGCCTTACGTAGACCCTGTTCACTATCTAATCCTCTTGATTAATAAACAGAATTAATAAATAGAGGTGGTCAGCAAATACGTTTACATCTGAGATAACATACAAGTCATTTATTAAACAGAAATATCGCAAAGAATCATAGCAAGTAGATCAGGGTTAGATATAAAAGGTAGGCAGGGCTAGAAATATAGCATAGAATAGCCAAATGTAGCAAAGCAGATTAGGGTTAGAACAAAAAGCGTCAACCAAACCATAATCCAAAATTGAAATTGATTAAACTAAGGGCAAAATATGAACATAGGAGATATTTACATGGAGACCCATGAAAAAGTACAAGAGAATAAGACCAGGTGTTACGGAAGAGTAAGCTTCTTCTGGTTCATCGGCGACAACCGCCATGTAAGTCTTGGTCACATTCAAGTAAATGTCATGCCTTCAAAGTGATAACCGAGTCATAATTCTCAATCACAACAAGAAAGCACACTAATGAGCATACTCGAAAACGTCCATCTTCATATCACACACAAATACAAAATATTTCTCCATGTGACAAAGATGGTGCCCATAATACTTGCTCATAGTACTGATCATCAACCAGCATCTCTTGATACCTGTGTCATAAGCATAGAATAGTCAAATGTAGCATAACTGATCATAGATAGTTCTAAGTTATCATAGAACAAGAAATGATTATAGAAACCATTCAATGATACCCTATTTCTATGGTAAGTACTTACATCTATTGAAGAATGTTTTATTGGCTAACTGATTGCCTCCCATGGCTGTTAATTCAGATTTACTAAGGAGTATACCCTGCTAGAATGTGTATTGCTGAAGGATCTGTAATACGTTGAATGGCTGAGCGGATGGATATTGTAGAAGATTTCAGCACCACTCTACACTAAAGTTACTTAGATTTTATTCCATCCCAGACATCGTTTGTTTGCAGTTATTGTTTGTTTCAATTTGTTTTTCAAATTTTAGACGATAAACTCAACATTTAGACAAGAAAATCAAGAGTTATGTTTTACAAAAAAACAGAATGTGATATAAACAAGGATTGTTTGTAAAACAATAAAATATAATAGCACATGAATCCTATATCTGGTGTGCATGCCCACTGCTGTAATGTCTCGGAGTACATAGTGTGTGGTTTGTATATTTGCAGATGTAATTGTCTGCTGAAACTCTTTTTGGTGAAAGTCAAATAAAGTTTTATGATCGGAATTTTTCCTTTATATAGCAATGAAATACTGAGATTCATCTATGAATTATTGGAGTTATATGAAATAAATCTTACGTAAAAATGAAAATTTTTAACAGACCCATTAAATACCCAAACCTGGAAAAATTCAGTTGCAATGATTGTGTTTGTGTGAGGATTTCCTGTATTTTAAGTATGTAAGATTTATTGACTGAGCCATGAATACCGTTTGTATCAAAATAATGGTTTTCAGAGTAATACTAACCGTGCCTGTTATATGGGTCCTAAAAACTCCTTAGGGTACGATGTGTAGGTAATGGTTATACCGGTTCCTTTATAGCTATCTGGAGTGAAATTTAGTTTACGTAATACTTAATCATGACGGTTCATACAGCTGGGAAAATAAAGTAAAATAAACCTGAAAAAATAAATATACCGGTAGATTAATGTACGTTGTATAATATAAATAGCATATCAAAGAAGAAATAAGCTTCATACAGTTTTTATTTTGGACTCTGTTGATCTGAAAGTGATCAATATGGAAAGTACATGATACGCTTCTATTATGTTATTTAGGTGTTTTATATATAAGCATCAAGAACTAAGGGGCCGCGGTGGCTTAGTGGTTAAGATGTCCCAACATTCTACCAATAGCCCTCCACCTCTGGGCCGCGGTGGCTTAGTGGTTAAGGTGTCCTGACATTCTACCACTAACCCTCCACTTCTGGGCCACGGTGGCTTAGTGGTTAAAGTGTCCCAACATTCTACCAATAGCCCTCCACCTCTGGGCCGCGGTGGCTTAGTGGTTAAGGTGTCCTGACATTCTACCACTAGCCTTCCACCTCTAGGCCGTGGTGGCTTAGTGGTTAAAGTGTCCCAACATTCTACCAATAGCCCTCCACCTCTCGGTTGTGAGTTCAAATCCCACGTCGGTGGTTTTTCTCTGGGTACTCCGGCTTTGCCCCACCTCCTTAACCTGGCACGTCCTTAAATGACCCTGGCTGTTAATAGGACATAAAACAAAATAAACCAAACCAAACCAATCAATGACTTTGAAATTCAGGTCACAATAAAACATAAACGGGATATTTAACTTGTAGTTTTACATTACGGCATGGCAGTGGTCAATAAACAAACAGGTATAAATCATTTGTCAGGCTGACAAAAAAAAAAGAGATATTGGGGGCATAATGTTCAGTGTTTTGGATGTTGGAATAAAGGGGTTTTTAATTTGTTCAAATGAATGGCATTGATGTATATGTGATTGATGCAATTAAATGACCTTGACCCACTTTCTTGGTCAAAATTGGTCAACTGTACGTTTTCTGAAGAACTGGATTGCTTGGCTTAGTTTTAGCTGCCAGGTTGGTGACTATCGTAAATGATCTTGATAATTTCACCAGAGCAAATCTAGTTCAAATGTTTAACCAAAGATTGATAAAGTAATGATATTTTTCTTCTAGTGTTTAAATCATTGCTGGTTTAATGAAATAGATTTTATCTTGAACCACCTTTAAGATCAGACTGATGTGATGTCATTGGAGTTTGAATAGCTTTAGAGTAATACATGCCCATTAGGTCTCTTGTTACTAAAATTCTAAAACTGTTTAAAAAAATCCTATGTAATGGTATCTGTTGTTTATCGTTGGTAAGAATACAAACATCAGGTATTTAGAGTGACATACAAAAGGTCAGCCAGGACATAAGAGGTCATACGGGACACAAGAGGTCATACAGGACATTAAGGGTCATACAGGACATAAGATGTCGTCAGGGACATAAGAGGTCATCTAGGACATAAGAGGTTATCCAGACATAAAAAGTCATCCAGGACATAAGAGGTCATCCAGGTCATAAGAGGTCATACCAGATATAAGAGGTCATACCAGACATAAGAGGTCATACCAGACATAAGAGGTCATACCAGACATAAGAGGTCATCCAGGACATAAGAGGTCATCCAGGACATAAGAGGTCATCAGGGACACAAAAGGTCATCTAGGCATAAGATGTCATCTAGGCATAAGAGGTCATACAGAACATTAGAGGTCATCATGGACAAAAGAGGTCTTCTAGGTATAAGAGGTCATCCAGGACATAAGAGGTCATCAGGGACATAATAGTTCATCCAGGACATAAGAGGTCATACTGGACATAAGATGTCATCCAGGACATAAGATGTCATAGAGGACATAAGAGGTCACACATGGAGAGAGGATTAACAACACATGGAGAGAGAGGATTAACAACACATGGAGAGAGAGGATTAACAACACATGGAGAGAGAGGATTAACAACACATGGAGAGAGAGGATTAACAACACATGGAGAGAGAGGATTAACAACACATGGAGAGAGAGGATTAACAACACATGGAGAGAGAGGATTAACCACACATGGAGAGAGGATTAACCAAACATGGTGAGAGAGAATCAACTATACATGGAGAGAGAGGATTAACCAAACATGAAGAGAGAGGATTAACAACACATGGAGAGAGAGGATTAACAACACATGGAGAGAGGATTAACCAAACATGATGAGAGAGAATCAACTATACATGGAGAGAGAGGATTAACCACACATGGAGAGAGGATTAACAACACATGGAGAGAGGATTAACCAAACATGGAGAGAGAGGATTAACCACACATAGGGAGAGAGGATTAACTACACATGGAGAAAGGATTAACTACACATGGAGAGAGAGGATTAACTACACACGGAGAGAGAGAGAATTAACCACACATGGAGAGAGGATTAATTAACACATGGAGAGAGAGGATTAACCACACATAGAGAGAGAGGATTAACAACACATAGAGAGGGAGGATTAACCACACATGGAGAGAGAGGATTAACCACACATGGAGAGAGAGGATTAACCACACATAGAGAGAGAGGATTAACCACACATAGAGAGGGAGGATTAACCACACATGGAGAGAAAGGATTAACTACACATGTAGAGAGAGGATTAACCACACATGGAGAGAGAGGATTAACCACACATAGAGAGAGAGGATTAACCACACATAGAGAGAGAGGATTAACCACACATGGAGAGAGAGGATTAACCACACATGGAGAAAGGATTAACTACACACGGAGTGAGGATTAACTACACATGGAGAGAGAGGATTAACCAAACATGGAGAGAGAGGATTAACCACACATGGAGAGAGGATTAACAACACATGGAGAGAGAGGATTAACCACACATAGAGAGAGAGGATTAACCACACATAGAGAGGGAGGATTAACCACACATGGAGAGAGAGGATTAACCACACATAGAGAGAGAGGATTAACCACACATAGAGAGGGAGGATTAACCACACATGGAGAGAAAGGATTAACCACACATGGAGAAAGGATTAACTACACACGGAGTGAGGATTAACTACACATGGAGAGAGAGGATTAACCAAACATGGAGAGAGAGGATTAACTACACATGGAGAGAGAGAATTAACCACACATGGAGAGAGGATTAACAACACATTGAGAGAGAGAATTAACCACACATGGAGAGAGGATTAACTACACATGGAGAGAGGATTAACCACACATTGAGAGAGGATTAACCACAAATTGAGAAAGAGGATTAACTACACATGGAGAGAGGATTAACTACACATTGAGAGAGAGAATTTACCACACATGGAGAGAGGATTAACCACACATGGAGAGAGAGGATTAACTACACATGGAGAGAGGATTAACAACACATGGAGAAAGGATTAACTACACATGGAGAGAGAGGATTAACTACACACGGAGAGAGAGGATTAACCACACATGGAGAGAGGATTAACAACACATGGAGAGAGAGGATTAACCACACATAGAGAGAGAGGATTAACCACACATAGAGAGGGAGGATTAACCACACATGGATAGAGAGGATTAACCACACATAGAGAGAGAGGATTAACCACACATAGAGAGGGAGGATTAACCACACATGGAGAGAAAGGATTAACCACACATGGAGAAAGGATTAACTACACACGGAGTGAGGATTAACTACACATGGAGAGAGAGGATTAACCAAACATGGAGAGAGAGGATTAACTACACATGGAGAAAGGATTAACCACACATGGAGAGAGGATTAACAACACATGGAGAGAGGATTAACCAAACATGGAGAGAGAGGATTAACCACACATAGGGAGAGAGGATTAACTACACATGGAGAAAGGATTAACTACACATGGAGAGAGAGGATTAACTACACACGGAGAGAGAGAGAATTAACCACACATGGAGAGAGGATTAATTAACACATGGAGAGAGAGGATTAACCACACATAGAGAGAGAGGATTAACAACACATAGAGAGGGAGGATTAACCACACATGGAGAGAGAGGATTAACCACACATGGAGAGAGAGGATTAACCACACATAGAGAGAGAGGATTAACCACACATAGAGAGGGAGGATTAACCACACATGGAGAGAAAGGATTAACTACACATGTAGAGAGAGGATTAACCACACATGGAGAGAGAGGATTAACCACACATAGAGAGAGAGGATTAACCACACATAGAGAGAGAGGATTAACCACACATGGAGAGAGAGGATTAACCACACATGGAGAAAGGATTAACTACACACGGAGTGAGGATTAACTACACATGGAGAGAGAGGATTAACCAAACATGGAGAGAGAGGATTAACCACACATGGAGAGAGGATTAACAACACATGGAGAGAGAGGATTAACCACACATAGAGAGAGAGGATTAACCACACATAGAGAGGGGGGATTAACCACACATGGAGAGAGAGGATTAACCACACATAGAGAGAGAGGATTAACCACACATAGAGAGGGAGGATTAACCACACATGGAGAGAAAGGATTAACCACACATGGAGAAAGGATTAACTACACACGGAGTGAGGATTAACTACACATGGAGAGAGAGGATTAACCAAACATGGAGAGAGAGGATTAACTACACATGGAGAGAGAGAATTAACCACACATGGAGAGAGGATTAACAACACATTGAGAGAGAGAATTAACCACACATGGAGAGAGGATTAACTACACATGGAGAGAGGATTAACCACACATTGAGAGAGGATTAACCACAAATTGAGAAAGAGGATTAACTACACATGGAGAGAGGATTAACTACACATTGAGAGAGAGAATTTACCACACATGGAGAGAGGATTAACCACACATGGAGAGAGAGGATTAACTACACATGGAGAGAGGATTAACAACACATGGAGAAAGGATTAACTACACATGGAGAGAGAGGATTAACTACACACGGAGAGAGAGGATTAACCACACATGGAGAGAGGATTAACAACACATGGAGAGAGAGGATTAACCACACATAGAGAGAGAGGATTAACCACACATAGAGAGGGAGGATTAACCACACATGGATAGAGAGGATTAACCACACATAGAGAGAGAGGATTAACCACACATAGAGAGGGAGGATTAACCACACATGGAGAGAAAGGATTAACCACACATGGAGAAAGGATTAACTACACACGGAGTGAGGATTAACTACACATGGAGAGAGAGGATTAACCAAACATGGAGAGAGAGGATTAACTACACATGGAGAGAGAGAATTAACCACACATGGAGAGAGGATTAACAACACATTGAGAGAGAGAATTAACCACACATGGAGAGAGGATTAACTACACATGGAGAGAGGATTAACCACACATTGAGAGAGGATTAACCACAAATTGAGAAAGAGGATTAACTACACATGGAGAGAGGATTAACTACACATTGAGAGAGAGAATTTACCACACATGGAGAGAGGATTAACCACACATGGAGAGAGAGGATTAACTACACATGGAGAGAGGATTAACAACACATTGAGAGAGAGAATTTACCACACGTGGAGAGAGGATTAACTACACATGGAGAGAGGATTAACCACACATTGAGAGAGAGGATTAACCACACATGGAGAGAGGATTAACCACACATTGAGAGAGGATTAACCACACATTGAGAGAGGATTAACCACACATGGAGAGAGGATAAACTACACATGGAGAGAGGATAAACTACACATGGAGAGAGGATTAACCACACATGGAGAGAGGATTAACCACACATGGAGAGAGGATAAACTACACATGGAGAGAGGATTAACCACACATTGAGAGAGGATTAACCACACATTGAGAGAGAGGATTAACTACACATGGAGAGAGGATTAACTACACATTGAGAGAGAGAATTTACCACACATGGAGAGAGGATTAACCACACATGGAGAGAGAGGATTAACTACACATAGAGAGAGGATTAACAACACTTTGAGAGAGAGAATTTACCACACGTGGAGAGAGGATTAACTACACATGGAGAGAGGATTAACCACACATTGAGAGAGAGGATTAACTACGCATGGAGAGAGGATTAACCACACATGGAGAAAGGATTAACCACACATGGAGAGAGAGGATTTACCACACATGGAGAGAGGATAAACTACACATGGAGAGAGGATTAACCACACATTGAAAGAGTATTAACCACACATTGAGAGAGAGGATTTACTACACATGGAGAGAGGATTAACCACACATGGAGAAAGAGAATTAACCACACATGGAGAGAGGATTAACAACACATTAAGAGAGAGAATGAACTACACATGGAGAGAGGATTAACTACACATTGAGAGAGAGAATTTACCACACATGGAGAGAGGATTAACCACACATGGAGAGAGAGGATTAACTACACATGGAGAGAGGATTAACAACACATTGAGAGAGAGAATTTACCACACGTGGAGAGAGGATTAACTACACATGGAGAGAGGATTAACCACACATTGAGAGAGGATTAACTACACATTGAGAGAGAGAATTTACCACACATGGAGAGAGGATTAACCACACATGGAGAGAGAGGATTAACCACACATGGAGAAAGGATTAACTACACACAGAGTGAGGATTAACTACACATGGAGAGAGAGGATTAACCAAACATGGAGAGAGAGGATTAACTACACATGGAGAGAGAGAATTAACCACACATGGAGAGAGGATTAACCACACATGGAGAGAGGATTAACCACATATTGAGAAAGAGGATTCACTACACATGGAGAGAGGATTAACTACACATTGAGAGAGAGAATTTACCACACATGGAGAGAGGATTAACCACACATGGAGAGAGAGGATTAACTACACATGGAGAGAGGATTAACAACACATTGAGAGAGAGAATTTACCACACATGGAGAGAGGATTAACCACACATGGAGAGAGAGGATTAACTACACATGGAGAGAGGATTAACAACACATTGAGAGAGAGAATTTACCACACGTGGAGAGAGGATTAACTACACATGGAGAGAGGATTAACCACACATTGAGAGAGGATTAACTACACATTGAGAGAGAGAATTTACCACACATGGAGAGAGGATTAACCACACATGGAGAGAGAGGATTAACCACACATGGAGAAAGGATTAACTACACACAGAGTGAGGATTAACTACACATGGAGAGAGAGGATTAACCAAACATGGAGAGAGAGGATTAACTACACATGGAGAGAGAGAATTAACCACACATGGAGAGAGGATTAACCACACATGGAGAGAGGATTAACCACATATTGAGAAAGAGGATTCACTACACATGGAGAGAGGATTAACTACACATTGAGAGAGAGAATTTACCACACATGGAGAGAGGATTAACCACACATGGAGAGAGAGGATTAACTACACATGGAGAGAGGATTAACAACACATTGAGAGAGAGAATTTACCACACGTGGAGAGAGGATTAACTACACATGGAGAGAGGATAAACCACACATTGAGAGAGAGGATTTACCACACATTGAAAGAGTATTAACCACACATGGAGAGAGGATTAACCACACATGGAGAGAGGATAAGCTACACATGGAGAGAGGATTAACCACACATTGAGAGAGAGGATTAACCACACATGGAGAGAGGATTAACCACACATTGAGAGAGAGGATTAACCACACATGGAGAGAGGATTAACCACACATTGAGAGAGAGGATTAACTACACATGGAGAGAGGATTAACTACACATTGAGAGAGAGAATTTACCACACATGGAGAGAGGATTAACCACACATGGAGAGAGAGGATTAACTACACATAGAGAGAGGATTAACAACACATTGAGAGAGAGAATTTACCACACGTGGAGAGAGGATTAACTACACATGTAGAGAGGATTAACCACACATTGAGAGAGAGGATTAACTACGCATGGAGAGAGGATTAACCACACATGGAGAAAGGATTAACCACACATGGAGAGAGAGGATTTACCACACATGGAGAGAGGATAAACTACACATGGAGAGAGGATTAACCACACATTGAAAGAGTATTAACCACACATTTAGAGAGAGGATTTACTACACATGGAGAGAGGATTAACCACACATGGAGAAAGAGAATTAACCACACATGGAGAGAGGATTAACAACACATTGAGAGAGAGAATTAACCACACATTGAGAGAGAGGATTAACCACAAATTGAGAAAGAGGATTAACTACACATGGAGAGAGGATTAACTACACATTGAGAGAGAGAATTTACCACACATGGAGAGAGGATTAACCACACATGGAGAGAGATGATTAACTACACATGGAGAGAGGATTAACAACACATTGAGAGAGAGAATTTACCACACATGGATAGAGGATTAACTACACATGTAGAGAGGATTAACCACACATGGAGAGAGGATTAACCACACATTGAGAGAGAGAATTAACTACACATGGAGAGAGGATTAACTACACATTGAGAGAGAGAATTTACCACACATGGAGAGAGGATTAACCACACATGGAGAGAGATGATTAACTACACATGGAGAGAGGATTAACAACACATTGAGAGAGAGAATTTACCACACATGGATAGAGGATTAACTACACATGTAGAGAGGATTAACCACACATGGAGAGAGGATTAACCACACATTGAGAGAGAGGATTAACTACACATGGAGAGAGAGGATTAACCACACATGGAGAGAGGATTAACCACACATGGAGAGAGAGGATTAACAACCCATTGAGAGACGCTTAACCACACATGGAGAGAGGATTAACCACACATTGAGAGAGAGGATTAACTACACATGGAGAGAGGATTAACCACACATAGAGAGGAAGGATTTACCACACATAGAGAGGGAGGATTAACTACACATGGAGAGAGAGGATTAACCACACATGGAGAAAGGATTAACTACACACGGAGTGAGGATTAACTACACATGGAGAGAGAGGATTAACCACACATGGAGAGAGATGATTAACTACACATGGAGAGAGGATTAACCACACATGGAGAGAGGATTAACCACACATGGAGAAAGGATTAACCACACATGGAGAGAGGATTAACTACACATGGAGAGAGGATTAACCACACATTGAAAGAGGATTAACCACACATTGAGAGAGAAGATTAACCACACATTGAGAGAGGATTAACCACACATTGAGAGAGGATTAACCACACATTGAGAGAGGATTAACCACACATTGAGAGAGAGGATTAACCACACATTGAGAGAGGATTAACCACACATTGAGAGAGGATTAACCTTACATGGAGAGAGGATTAACCACACATTGAGAGAGAGGATTAACCACACATTGAGAGAGGATTAACCACACATTGAGAGAGGATTAACCACACATTGAGAGAGGATTAACCACACATTGAGAGAGAGGATTAACTACGCATGGAGAGAGAATTAACCACACATGGAGAGAGGATTAACCACACATGGAGAGAGGATAAACTACACATGGAGAGAGGATTAACCACACATGGAGAGAGGATTAACTACACATTGAGAGAGAGGATTAACCACACATGGAGAGAGGATTAACCACACATTGAGAGAGAGGATTAACTACACATGGAGAGAGAGGATTAACCACACATGGAGAGAGGATTAACCACACATGGAGAGAGAGGATTAACAACCCATTGAGAGACGCTTAACCACACATGGAGAGAGGATTAACCACACATGGAGAGAGAGGATTAACCATACATGGAGAGAGGATTAACCACACATGGAGAGAGGATTAACCACACATTGAGAAAGGATTAACCACACATGGAGAGAGGATTAACTACACATGGAGAGAGGATTAACCACACATTGAAAGAGGATTAACCACACATTGAGAGAGAAGATTAACCACACATTGAGAGAGGATTAACCACACATTGAGAGAGGATTAACCACACATTGAGAGAGGATTAACCACACATTGAGAGAGAGGATTAACCACACATTGAGAGAGGATTAACCACACATTGAGAGAGGATTAACCATACATGGAGAGAGGATTAACCACACATTGAGAGAGAGGATTAACCACACATTGAGAGAGGATTAACCACACATTGAGAGAGGATTAACCACACATTGAGAGAGGATTAACCACACATTGAGAGAGAAGATTAACTACACATGGAGAGAGAGGATTAACTACACATTGAGAGAGAAGATTAACTACACATTGAGAGAGAGAATTAACTATACATGTAGGGAGAGGATTAACCACACATGTAAAGAGAGGCTAAGAGAACATGGAGCGAGGGAGCACAGTTGAAAATTCATTTGGCTTTGTTCCCCCAACTGCTTTCATATTTTGTTAACGGTATAATAAGCATTAGCCTGGGTTTCTGCTCCTGATGTAGGACCGGGAAGCCAGGGGCAATGTTTCCTCATTTTGTGACATTCCAGGCAATTCAATTATTTCTTCTTTGAGACAGGTTTAAGGGAGCGTTTCAGAATCAGTTTTCTAATAGGCTCTTAAGCCTTCCCTTAACTACAGCCCGAGGAGGATTGTGTATCACAATGTTTTTTTGTTAGGTCTTCCCTGAGTTTTCACACACCATTCGGTGTCGGAATTATCTGTGTTTTATGCATCGTTTGTCTTTGAAGAAATGTCCTTCTCCCCTCGACATGAATGCTATGTTTTATTGAATTGAACACAATAAATCATATTCCTTATAATATTGATTATGCTGATTCTATTATAAATAGCTAATGATGAAAGTACACCGTTACTGTATTATACTGAAAGTCATTAATTCTAACAGAAATGGAATCTGGTCTTTTTCCTGTTTTCATTTTTTATTGTTCATAATAAATTTGACTTCCTCTGAAGGGACATTAAATGACAAGAAATTTTAAAGTTTGCTTGAAATTCAATTTTGTTTTCAATTTCAAGATGGGGACAATGTTTTAAGCTTAATTTAACAGCTGGAGATGAACTTGGCCTTGGGAAAGAACCTGTGTGTGGGCCGCTTTGGTTACAAGATGACGAAGGTCCACCAGGTGGTGACCTTAAAGGAGATTTTGTAATTCAGCTGTGCATGTATTTGTGTATTTGTTTATAGAAATAAGAGTTTCAGGAAAGTTCAATTTAGCATTGTTTAAAGACCGAGGTAAAATTCAGGGTGGACTGTCAAGGTGGGAGATTGTTGAAGGTCAAGGTAATGTTGAGGGTTGAATGTCAAGGAAGAGGTTGAAGGTCAAGTTGATATTGAATAGCCAGGTAAGAATGAATGCTGAAGTTTGCAGAATCTGATGAGGAAAGTTAAATGTCAAGACAATATCGAAATAAGGAAGATCAAGGTCTCATCAAAGGTTTAAAGGTTAAAGAATGTTGAATATTTAATGTGATGTGATGTTGAAATGGTGGTGAGGTTTAAAGCTTAAGGTAATGTTGAAGGTCAATATAAAAATAGAGTTGAAGGTTAAGGTATTGCTGAAGGTCAATATAAAAAGAGAGATGAAGGTTCAGGTAATGCTGAAGGTCAATATAAAAATAGAGTTGAAGGTTAAGGTATTGCTGAAGGTCAGTATAAAAAGAGAGTTGAAGGTTAAAGTATTGCTGAAGGTCAGTATAAAAAGAGAGTTGAAGGTTCAGGTATTGCTGAAGGTCAGTATAAAAAGAGAGTTGAATGTTAAGGTAATACTGGAGGTCAGTATAGAAAGAGAGGTTCAGGTAATGCTGAAGGTCAGTATAAAAAGAGGGCTGAAGGTTAAGGTATTACTGAAGGTTAGTAAAAAGAGAGTTGAAGGTTAAGGTATTGCTGGAGGTCAGTATAAAAAGAGAGTTGAAGGTTCAGGTATTGCTGAAGGTCAGTTTAAAAAGAGAGTTGAAGATTAAGGTAATGTTGAAGGTCAGTATAAAAAGAGGGTTGAAGGTTAAGGTATTGCTGAAGGTCAGTATAAAAAGAGAGTTGAAGGTTAAGGTAAAGTTGAAGGTCAGTATAAAAAAGAGGGCTGAATGTTAAGGTATTGCTGAAGGTCAGTATAAAAAAGGGTTGAAGGTTCAGGTAATGCTGAAGGTCAGAATAGAAAGAGAGGTTAAGGTAATGCTGAATGTCTGTATTAAAAGAGGGCTGAAGGTTAAGGTATTGCTGAAGGTCAGTATAAAAAGAGAGGTTAAGGTAATGCTGAAGGTCAGTATAAAAAGAGAGGTTAAGGTAATGTTGAAGGTCAGTATAAAAAGAGAGATGAAGGTTCAGGTAATGCTGAAGGTCAGTATAAAAAGAGAGTTGTAGGTTAAGGTAATGCTGAAGGTCAGTATAAAAAGAGGGCTGAAGGTTAAGGTATTGCTGAAGGTCAGTAAAAAAGAGAGTTGAAGGTTCAGGTAATGCTGAAGGTCTGAATAGAAAGAGAGGTTAAGGTAATGCTGAATGTTTGTATTAAAAGAGGGCTGAAGGTTAAGGTATTGCTAAGGGTCAGTATAAAAAGAGAGTTGAAGGTTAAGGTTATGTTGAAGGTCAGTATAAAAAGAGAGGTTAAGGTAATGCTGAAGGTAAGTATAAAAAGAGGGTTGAAGGTTAAGGTAATGTTGAAGGTCAGTATAAAAAGAGAGGTTAAGGTAATTCTGAAGGTCAGTATAAAAAGAGAGTTGAAGGTTCAGGTAATGCTGAAGGTCAGTATAAAAAGAGAGTTGTAGGTTAAGGTAATGTTGAAGGTCAGTATAAAAAGAGGGCTGAAGGTTAAGGTATTGCTGAAGGTCAGTAAAAAAGAGAGTTGAAGGTTCAGGTAATGCTGAAGGTCAGTTTATAAAAAGAGTTTAAGGTTAAGGTAATGTTGAAGGTCAGTATAAAAAGAGGGTTGAAGATTAAGGTATTGCTGAAGGTCAGTATAAAAAGAGAGTTGAAGGTTAAGGTAATGTTGAAGGTCAGTATAAAAAGAGGGCTGAAGGTTAAGGTAATGTTGAAGGTCAGTATAAAAAGAGGGCTGAAGGTTAAGGTATTGCTAAAGGTTAGTATAAAAGAGGGTTGAAGGTTAAGGTAATGTTGAAGGTCAGTATAAAAAGAGAGTTTAAGGTTAAGGTAATCCTGAGATCAGTGTGAGATTGAAGATCTAGGAGCTCAAGGTCAAGGTAATATTGTTGGAAACTGGAAGTCAAGGGGATGTGGAAGAATTTTGAGGATTGAAGGATGAAGTTATATTGAAATTTCAGTGTAGAGTCAGGTGTTGAGTCAAGGGACAACAATTTTTTTATTTTCACAGTGAAAATAAATTGGTATCAATTCAAGGACACTCCTTCTTAGGCTTCTGATTCAGGTGTCACGGGCTTCCGAGTCAGGTGTCACGGGCTTCCGAGTCAGGTGTCTCGGGCTTCCAAGTCAGTTGTCTCAGGCTTCCAAGTCAGGTGTCTCAGACTTCTGATTCAGGTGTATCAGGCTTCCGAGTCAGGTGTATCGGGCTTCCGAGTCAGGTGTCTCATGCTGCCAAGTCAGTTGTCTCGGGCTTCCGAGTCAGTTGTCTCAGGTTTCTGAGTCAGGTGTCTCATGCTACCAAGTCAGGTGTCTCGGGCTTCCGAGTCAGTTGTCTCAGGCTTCGGAGTCAGTTGTCTCAGGCTTCCGAGTCAGTTGTCTCAGGCTTCCGAGTCAGTTGTCTCAGGTTTCTGAGTCAGGTGTCTCATGCTACCAAGTCAGGTGTCTCATGCTACCAATTCAGATTTCTCGGGCTTCTGAGTCAGTTGTCTCATGTTTTTGAGTCTGGTGTCTCAGGTTTCTGGGTCAGGTATCTCAGGCTACCAAATCAGGTGTCTCGGGCTTCCGAGTCAGGTGTCTCGGGCTTCCGAGTCAGGTGTCTCGGGCTTCCGAGTCAGGTCTCTCAGGCTTCCAAGTCAGTTGTCTCAGGTTACCAAGTCAGGTGTCTCATGCTACCAAGTCAGGTGTCTCGAGCTTTCGAGTCAGTTGTCTCAGGTTTCTGAGTTAGGTGTCTCATGCTACCAAGTCAGGTGTCTCATGCTACCAATTCAGATTTCTCGGGCTTCTGAGTCAGTTGTCTCATGTTTTTGAGTCAGGTGTCTCAGGTTTCTGGGTCAGGTATCTCAGGCTTCCGAGTCAGTTGTCTCAGGTTTCTGAGTCAGGTGTCTCATGCTACCAAGTCAGGTGTCTCGGGCTTCCGAGTCAGGTGTCTCGGGCTTCCGAGTCAGGTGTCTCGGGCTTCCGAGTCAGTTGTCTCAGGTTTCTGGGTCAGGTGTCTCATGCTACCAAGTCAGATGTCTCGGGCTTCGGAGTCAGGTGTTACAGGCTTCTCAGTCAGGTGTCTCAGGTTTCTGAGTCAGTTGTCTCAGGTTTCTGAGTCAATTGTATCGGGCTTCTGAGTCAGTTGTCTCATGCTACCAAGTCAGTTGTGTCAGGCTTCCGAGTCAGTTGTCTCAGGTTTCTGAGTCAGGTGTCTCATGCTACCAAGTCATGTGTCTCGGGCTTCTGAGTCAGTTGTCTCAGGTTTCTGAGTCAGATGTCTCATGCTACCAAGTCAGGTGTCTCGGGCTTCTGAGTCAGTTGTCTCAGGTTTCTGAGTCAGATGTCACATGCTACCAAGTCAGGTGTCTCGAGCTTCCGAGTCAGTTGTCTCAGGTTTCTGAGTAAGGTGTCTCATGCTACTAAGTCAGGTGTCTCATGCTATTAAGTCAGGTGTCACAGACTTCTTTGTCAGTTGTCTCGGGTTTTTGAGTCAGGTGTCTCAGGTTTCTGGGTCAGGTATCTCAGGCTTCCGAGTCAGTTGTCTCAGGTTTCTGAGTCAGATGTCTCATGCTACCAAGTCAGGTGTCTCAGGTTTCTGAGTCAGTTGTCTCAGGTTTCTGAGTAAGGTGTCTCATGCTACTAAGTCAGGTGTCTCATGCTATTAAGTCAGGTGTCACAGACTTCTTTGTCAGTTGTCTCAGGTTTCTGAGTCAGGTGTCTCATGCTACCAAGTCAGGTGTCACAGGCTTCTGAGTCAGTTGTCTCAGGTTTCTCAGTCAGGTGTCTGATTCAGTTGTATAAATAGAAGAACAGCTTTTCACTGATAAACAATTAAAATATCAAACTTCTGTTTTAGGTTTTTGTTGAAAGTTTGAATAATTTTGATATAGGCCAGCATGTCCTAAATATGTCACCAGGTCAACGATAATTGAAATATGAAGGATTAAAAAAAAAAACCGATTTATTTGAAAAAAAGTATCAGCTGGAACTGGCTAAATGAAGATTATTTTTTAGAACCAGCTTTCAAAGGAAGTGGAGAAAAGTCTTTGTTGAAGTTTAGCAGTAGACACATTGACTGTTTTCAAGTGTAAAAATTTGCCTTGAAGAGGATATGGAGATATGTACGGTAGACTGAAGCAGTGTTACTAATTAGGACTGCTCAAGACCCTCCATCCAATTACAGTACACCTCATCTCCTGGTGGAGTCAGAACTTAGCCGTGGGTGGCAAACTTACCTCGAAAGCAAAATATTACCAAACAAAACAGGATCATCTTACCAAAATCGTGGATAATTTCAGCAATTATAAAGACTTAATCTAAATCTGTACAAACCTTAGTTTTTCGCTAGCCCGTCTGTTCTGAATATCAGATTATAGACAAGTTGCTCTGGTTCATAGTCAGATTTTGTGTTATTTTATCATCTAAATAATGCAGGACATAATTTCAAATATATAGCTCTGGTAAAAGGATGTAAATGTTATTAGAAATAATCTACTAATTGTCAACCTGTATAATGTCATGAAATACTGCTCTATCTGATGTCCACTAATACAAATGTAAGTTTTGTGCAAATACATGTAGTAATGTGTCTCATAAGCCATCTGCGACTGGGCAGTACATCAATTTTGATTTTGGAAAAGTATTTTTAATTGATGCCTTTTACCAGTAATGTTGATTCCATTTATACTGTATTTGTATATTATGTTATATGTGATGTAATGCGTGACAGGGAAATAAACTATTGATTGACTGATTATAATGGGTTCACTATGACCAATATGTTTGGGTTCACTTTGACCTACCGGTATATTTACAGCTCATTGTGACCTATATTTCGGGCTCACTGTGACCTATATTTTGGACTCACTGTGACCTATATTTACGGCTCACTGTGACCTATATTTTGGGCTCACTGTGAGTAATATTTTTGGGTTCACTCAATGATTACTGTGTAAAAAGAGAAATATGCACATTTAACAGTTTAAACTGGTTGAAATGTGCATTGGAAACAGTGTTTGCCTGATCTGTCGATAAAATTTTAAATAGATCAGGCTGAGGTGTACATGTCTTTGATACCTCTTCCTTACAACACAAGAGATGAAGAATTTTTTATTGGCCTCTTTCAATATTGTTTCCCGTTCATATCTTTTGGCAGGTTGATCTTGCAGCCATTGTCAGTATCAATCAAAGCCGTGTCTTACACAGGGGAAATTGCTTGTTAAATATGATCAATATTTAATGCATATCTTACTATTGACTGAACAAGCCTTGAGCTATGACCTAGGAACGGTTTACAAAATCTGATCTTGGACATTTCGCTGTCAAATTTGAGAACTGGAATATATTGTCAATTAGACGAGATAGGGTATGATTTTCTCCACAATGGCTAATTCCTGTAACTTATGATGGCAGTTTTAGATTGGTGAAACCTTTCAGGTTAACAGTCTCGTAATAGACAAGAACCGATTGACATTTTTGTAGGATTTCCTTGCTAATAATATCAAGGGAGACAACTCCTTCCCAGAGACTCGTGCTACCTACAGAACAACACAGCAGACAGAATTCTGTTTAAAATGCCCAGGCAACACAGGCACTTAGGGATGAGACAACAATCTGAGTTAGAAATGTCGTAGGTAATGTTTGGTGATGGCCTCAAACTGGAGTCGTTGTAACCCGTCACCATGTGCTATCAAAGATGGATGATCGTGTCTGCCAAATGTATTTTTAAAGGTATAGATGGGTCTCAAACACCCAGACTTTATAGTTAAGCTAGTTAGTTTGTTTGTCGGAAGCCTCGGAAGAAAATGATTTCGTACAACTTGTTGTGGGAGATTTTTCATGATTTGACTAATTTGAAAATAGACTGTAGACTGTAATGTATAGCTATAAAAACAAAGTCGTTCCAAATGTGTCCTCCTGATTGAAAACTTGCCACTGCCAATACAATACCAAAATACATGTGCAGTACAGTGAGGCAGATTGACAGTGTTTTGTCCAGGAAGGTGATGAGAATCGGGCTTGTATTTAGGATCAATGACATATGCTTACCCTGTAGATAGATTAACTTGTCTACGATATCAGTACAAAGATTCCTGGCCAATGATCCCTCCAAAGCTTGCTCTACGGTAATGCTTTCAAATAGGATTGGAAAGTTTATATCTGTGGATCGGAGAATTAAAAACAGAATTTATATATTTTTGTCTTGTAACGTTAATTTGCTGACGACTAAACGAAAGGGGAACAGATAATAATCTGCTATATATACAGCGCGTTCACTTTCAATACCTATGTGACCAAAATCTGAAAGTTTTTGGACTTTTCTAATCAGCATTTGTCTCCTTTATCTGGGATAGAATGAAGTAGAGGGAATGATAGAAGTTAACGGAGTCTGTACTCTATAGGGTCAGTACTCTATAGGGTCAGTACTCTATAGGGTCAGTCAATGTCCTCTAACACGATACAGTTGTTAAAACTGTGTGTACTGGTGTCTGAGTCTGTACTCTATAGGGTCAGTACTCTATAGGGTCAGTTCTCTATAGGGTCAGGGTCAGTACTCTATAGGGTCAGTACTCTATAGGGTCAGTACTCTATAGGGTCAGTACTCTATAGGGTCAGGGTCAGTACTCTATAGGGTCAGTTCTCTATAGGGTCAGTCAATGTCCTCTAACAAGATACAATAATTAAAACTGTGTGTACTGGTGTCTGAGTCTGTATGTTAAAACTCTGTGTGTACTGGTGTCTGAGTCTGTACTCTATAGGGTCAGTACTCTATAGGGTCAGGGTCAGTACTCTATAGGGTCAGTTCTCTATAGGGTCAGGGTCAGTACTCTATAGGGTCAGTTCTCTATAGGGTCAGTCAATGTCCTCTAACACGATACAATAATTAAAACTGTGTACTGGTGTCTGAGTCTGTATGTTAAAACTCTGTGTGTACTGGTGTCTGAGTCTGTATGTTAAAACTGTGTGTACTGGTGTCTGAGTCTGTATGTTAAAACTGTGTGTACTGGTGTCTGAGTCTGTATGTTAAAACTGTGTGTGTACTGGTGTCTGAGTCTGTATGTTAAAACTCTGTGTGTACTGGTGTCTGAGTCTGTATGTTAAAACTCTGTGTGTACTGGTGTCTAAGTCTGTATGTTAAAACTCTGTGTGTACTGGTGTCTAAGTCTGTATGTTAAAACTCTGTGTGTACTGGTGTCTGAGTCTGTATGTTAAAACTCTGTGTGTACTGGTGTCTGAGTCTGTATGTTAAAACTCTGTGTGTACTGGTGTCTAAGTCTGTATGTTAAAACTCTGTGTGTACTGGTGTCTGAGTCTGTATGTTAAAACTGTGTGTGTACTGGTGTCTGAGTCTGTATGTTAAAACTGTGTGTACTGGTCTCTGAGTCTGTATGTTAAAACTCTGTGTGTACTGGTGTCTGAGTCTGTATGTTAAAACTGTGTGTACTGGTCTCTGAGTCTGTATGTTAAAACTCTGTGTGTACTGGTGTCTGAGTCTGTATGTTAAAACTGTGTGTACTGGTCTCTGAGTCTGTATGTTAAAACTGTGTGTGTACTGGTGTCTGAGTCTGTATGTTAAAACTGTGTGTGTACTGGTGTCTGAGTCTGTATGTTAAAACTGTGTGTACTGGTCTCTGAGTCTTTATGTTAAAACTCTGTGTGTACTGGTCTCTGAATCTGTATGTTAAAACTGTGTACTGGTGTCTGAGTCTGTATGTTAAAACTCTGTGTGTACTGGTCTCTGAATCTGTATGTTAAAACTGTGTACTGGTGTCTGAGTCTGTATGTTAAAACTGTGTACTGGTGTCTGAGTCTGTATGTTAAAACTCTGTGTGTACTGGTGTCTGAGTCTGTATGTTAAAACTCTGTGTGTACTGGTGTCTGAGTCTGTATGTTAAAACTCTGTGTGTACTGGTGTCTGAGTCTGTATGTTAAAACTGTGTACTGGTGTCTGAGTCTGTATGTTAAAACTGTGTGTGTTCTGGTGTCTGAGTCTGTATGTTAAAACTGTGTTCTGGTGTCTGAGTCTGTATGTTAAAACTGTGTTCTGGTGTCTGAGTCTGTATGTTAAAACTGTGTACTGGTGTCTGAGTCTGTATGTTAAAACTCTGTGTGTACTGGTGTCTGAGTCTGTATGTTAAAACTGTGTTCTGGTGTCTGAGTCTGTATGTTAAAACTGTGTACTGGTGTCTGAGTCTGTATGTTAAAACTCTGTGTGTACTGGTGTCTGAGTCTGTATGTTAAAACTGTGTGTACTGGTGTCTGAGTCTGTATGTTAAAACTCTGTGTGTTCTGGTGTCTGAGTCTGTATGTTAAAACTGTGTACTGGTGTCTGAGTCTGTATGTTAAAACTGTGTTCTGGTGTCTGAGTCTGTATGTTAAAACTGTGTGTGTACTGGTCTCTGAGTCTGTATGTTAAAACTGTGTGTACTGGTGTCTGAGTCTGTATGTTAAAACTGTGTGTGTACTGGTGTCTGAGTCTGTATGTTAAAACTGTGTGTACTGGTCTCTGAGTCTTTATGTTAAAACTCTATGTGTACTGGTGTCTGAGTCTGTATGTTAAAACTGTGTGTGTACTGGTGTCTGAGTCTGTACTCTATAGGGTCAGTACTCTATAGGGTCAGGGTCAGTACTCTATAGGGTCAGTTCTCTATAGGGTCAGGGTCAGTACTCTATAGGGTCAGTTCTCTATAGGGTCAGTCAATGTCCTCTAACACGATACAATAATTAAAACTGTGTACTGGTCTCTGAGTCTGTATGTTAAAACTGTGTGTGTACTGGTGTCTGAGTCTGTATGTTAAAACTGTGTGTACTGGTCTCTGAGTCTTAATGTTAAAACTCTATGTGTACTGGTCTCTGAGTCTGTATGTTAAAACTCTATGTGTACTGGTCTCTGAGTCTGTATGTTAAAACTCTATGTGTACTGGTCTCTGAGTCTGTATGTTAAAACTCTATGTGTACTGGTCTCTGAGTCTGTATGTTAAAACTCTATGTGTACTGGTCTCTGAGTCTGTATGTTAAAACTCTATGTGTACTGGTCTCTGAGTCTGTATGTTAAAACTCTGTATGCACTTATCTATATGTTAAAACTCTGTATGTAATGGTTTCTAAGTCTAAGTCTAAGTCTAAGTTTTTTAACATGATGATAGAAGAGCAATTAGATTTAATTTTGTGTATGAATAGTATGATGGAACAGTTGATGTTTAGATTCAATTTATCGGTTTTTTTTTGAAAAACAAACATGATTTGAAAAAAATTCAAACCCCGAAATCCAGAATGTCACATAATGTTTCCAAATGGCAAGATTACTAATGTTCACTGATAGTTTCAGTTGATCTCCCTCCTCAAATCGTAATGTTTGTCATACAAAACAACGACAGCACACTTTCGTATGTCCTTGCCTCAGTCTGTCTGCTCAAATACCGTGATTGAGTGAAACCTAAAAATGATTTCTTCTCCGCTACACCTCCCCAGGCGTCTATCTTTTATGACCTTAACAATTGTGAGGACACAAATGTTGAACAGACCAAAAAAAATAAATCTATGATTAAAACCTCTTTGAAAACGGTTTTACACCTCGAGGAAGGGCTTGAGGAAGGATGATTTTAATGTCAACTTAATCTAGGTTACAATTCTATATCGTGAGAGTGCATAAAGTTAAATTCCTTCTTAATCACATTTTAGCTCAATTTTGATAAATCAGATTTTGAAGATTCAAATTTCTCGAAATGTCAAACTTCTTGCAAAGTCAAGATTTTTTTTTTAAATACTTCACTGAGTTTTAAGGAAAGTTGAGGATAAAATTCAATATGTTAACACTATAAAGAGAATGTATATTATTGTTTTACTTTTATATGTAATATTCAGTTGAACATGTACATACAGGTGTGTATACAGTACATATTTGGCAGATGTCATTTCAAGGGAACTTCTGTTCCATTAAAACCCTAATCAACTTAAATAGAACCAGTTCATTTCTAACCTGATAATACAGTACATGATATAAAGGGGATAATACAGTACATGATATAGAGAGGATAATACAGTACATGATATAAAGGGGATAATACAGTACATGATATAGAGAGGATAATACAGTACATGATATAAAGAGGATAATACAGTACATGATATAAAGGGGATAATACAGTACATGATATAGAGAGGATAATACAGTACATGATATAAAGAGGATAATACAGTACATGATATAAAGAGGATAATACAGTACATGATATAAAGAGGATAATACAGTACATGATATAAAGAGGATAGTACAGTACATGATATAAAGAGGATAATACAGTACATGATATAGAGAGGATAATACAGTACATGATATAAAGAGGATAATACAGTACATGATATAAAGAGGATAGTACAGTACATGATATAAAGAGGATAATACAGTACATGATATAAAGAGGATAATACAGTACATGATATAGAGAGGATAATACAGTACATGATATAAAGAGGATAATACAGTACATGATATAAAGAGGATAATACAGTACATGATATAAAGAGGATAATACAGTACATGATATAAAGAGGATAATACAGTACATGATCTAAAGAGGATAATACAGTACATGATATAAAGAGGATAATACAGTACATGATATAAAGAGGATAATACAGTACATGATCTAAACAGGATAATACAGTACATGATATAGAGAGGATAATACAGTACATGATATAAAGAGGATAATACAGTACATGATCTAAAGAGGATAATACAGTACATGATATAAAGAGGATAATACAGTACATGATATAAAGAGGATGATATAGTACATGATATAAAGAGGATAATACAGTACATGATATAAAGAGGATAATATAGTACATGATATAGAGAGGATAATACAGTACATGATATAAAGAGGATAATACAGTACATGATCTAGAGAGGATAATACAGTACATGATATAAAGAGGATAATACAGTACATGATATAAAGAGGATAATACAGTACATGATATAAAGAGGATAATACAGTACATGATATAAAGAGGATAATACAGTACATGATCTAAAGAGGATAATACAGTACATGATATAAAGAGGATAATACAGTACATGATATAAAGAGGATAATACAGTACATGATCTAAACAGGATAATACAGTACATGATATAGAGAGGATAATACAGTACATGATATAAAGAGGATAATACAGTACATGATCTAAAGAGGATAATACAGTACATGATATAAAGAGGATAATACAGTACATGATATAAAGAGGATGATATAGTACATGATATAAAGAGGATAATACAGTACATGATATAAAGAGGATAATATAGTACATGATATAGAGAGGATAATACAGTACATGATATAAAGAGGATAATACAGTACATGATATAAAGAGGATAATACAGTACATGATCTAAAGAGGATAATACAGTACATGATATAATGAGGATAATACAGTACATGATATAAAGAGGATAATACAGTACATGATATAAAGAGGATAATACAGTACATGATATAAAGAGGATAATACAGTACATGATATAAAGAGGATAATACAGTACATGATATAAAGAGGATAATACAGTACATGATATAAAGAGGATAATACAGTACATGATATAAAGAGGAATGCACTGTAATATTTCATTCTAAATATACTGTGAACAAACATATTTTTGTGGTAATCTTAATTAAGCGCTTTTCGCTTGGAAAGTATTGCGCTAAAATATGATTTCGCTAATTGGAGATTTTGCATGCTGCTTATATACATATATTTTCATTTGCGCTGCAACCCACTATATGAACATTACCAGCAAAAATGCCTTTCATAAAAGTATGAAAGCAGTGGTTCTCGAGTCGTAGCACGTGGTTTCATTATGACGTCATAGATCAAGCTTGTTCCATGAGAGTCTTGTCGCGCCGCTTCGAATAACATGGAGAATGCCCTTGCGTCAAACGCTCAAATGACTAATTATCATCATTGGCACCAATTTTATTCAAGCTGGGCTGTTCCGCCAATGTCGTTTAAATGACGACACATATACAAACGCAGGGAATAAACTATGAATTGGAAAAAATATAAATGAAGTTAAGCAATTGATATATAGTAGCGGGCTTCATTCAATATGGATGTAACGGCTGACCTTTCATAGCACTATAAAAGTTAAGAAAATGACTTTCAATCCTTATGTAGTAATTATCAAGGATGAGCGAATTTATCATAGCACTTATATGCCAAAAACTAATAATGCCCTAAAATTTGATTGCGCCAAATTATTTAAGGACATTTACCGGATCTAGATCTACTTTTTGAAATTAGGGCAGACAAAAAATGAAAATTGATGAAAAAATATGCTGACTTCAGGATTTCGTTGAGAGAAGAATGGTGTTCTTTTTTATCAGATTTTCATATTGAGATCAAATGGATGTTGTATAATGATCGGAGATGAATATGAATTGTCTACGTTTCGTAAAACAAGTCGGTGATGAGGTCAGCAGCGGATTATCGTTGACAGCACTCTGGCTATAAATACATCTGTGGCGGCCCACTGTACATGCAGTTCTAGGCCTGTGGTTACGACATGTCAGAACACAGAGATAGTTTATATCTTCCGATTTTAATCCGAATCCCATTATATGTCAGGATTAAGTTTGATGGCGATAATGGTTCAAATTTGTTAAAACTTTCACCTACACAGATTAAGCTTCTATATTTTTGTGTAATGTTGGGATTTTAAATGCAAAAACAAACAGGTTAAGTCATTTGGTATTATTAAATGATGTAATACTGGCGTGATATCGCACCCCCATAGGGCGATGTTAGTAATCTTTATCTAAGTTTTCTAACCCCGGACAATCTGGTTGGATTAACATAGTTTGTCCACTGCCAGGAGAATCCTTGATTTTTGTGTAATTTGATCAATTATTACAAGAGCATTTGGTTCAGACTTTCAGATACATCAAAAATCCATTTTGTTAAATCAGATCATATCATGATTTGTTAGTGCTTTACATGATTTTAAAATGTCATTAGATAACTAGTCCCTGTTACCTAGGTGATATCAGCCCCCAAACCCTGGTGTCAGGTCTGTGTAGGTCACTATGACTAGGGCTAGGTCATTTTATATTTTTTTTATCATTAAACTGTCAATAGTTATGAGTAACATTAATTTTGTTATTTACAGTAATGCATTAAAAACATTAAATTTCCGAGATCTGAGTGTTGCTGACCAGGATTGCTGATAAAACATGATTTGGAATCAAAGTTGGTGAAAGCAGAAGAGATAAGAGTGCACATGCAAAGGCATAAGTGTCAACCTCTGAAACCTCCAATGAGGGAGATCTCCCTCTTTCTGTATTTCGAATGAGGGAGAAAGTGTGTGAAATGCAACTGAAACTGCATTGCTCAATTTGTCTTTCCCTTACTATGTATCAAAATAACTTCACAAAGTATTCATTTGATTCAAATACACCTATTATGGTCATTATGCGCATATCCTACAGTAACTAGGATATAATTTGACCTCAAAATGTAGATTTTGAGTTATTGTGGGTTTGGACTTAAATGAGGGAGATGTCGAGGGAGATTAGTAAATTTTGGTCAAAATGAGGGAGTCTCCCTCCTAATGAGGGAGGGTTGACAGGTATGCACACTGTCCTGTATGAATCCAACATACATCCTTAATACAACCTTAATACATCACGAGCAGTCTTGGTTAGCCGTAATACTGACAGGTGCTTGTATAAAAGGTAAAACATTTGATGGTAAATCAGGAGAAGTGACAAGTTTAGAACACCCTGTTAGGTTATCATTACACAGTTGGACGTTACACCTCCCACTTAACTTTAAACCATCCCTGTATCAAAGTATATCATCAGGTGCAGCACATAATGGCTGTTTACGATACCTTCTGGGATTCTAGATACAGATAGTTTTACTTCTCAAGGCTATAGGCAATTGCAAACACACTGATTAAAATGCACATGTTTTTTTTGCTAATTTGAACATGATAAGTAAACATGATTAAAAGAAGAATATTCAAGATTTGCAAAAATTACATTGTTTGAAACTTTTGAGCCATGGAAATATGAACAGGAAGTTGTGTAATTTTATGTCTTTTCTTAAACTCATTTATCCCTAAAATTTCATATTGGACTATTCCAACCTTTGAATTGAAAGATTTCAGAATGTGTTATCAGGGGTAAATGAGGTATATAAACACATATTTGTATACCTGGTGGTTTGGGTGGAGCAATCGATTGTGTAACAGATCCAACATTTTGGGTGTGATACGTGTAGATGTTTTAAGTTTAAGTGTACATGTCTTAAATTGCCTTAGACACCCTCCATGTGTTTGCTGAAACCATAAAGTTTTTCTTTACAATGTTAGCAGTGGAGGTTTCTGTGTAATATTACATTTGTATACAACATTGAATACTTTGATGCCATTTATGGTCAAGTGCAGGGAAAGATAGTTAAAGCAATGATATAGTTTAGATTTTTTTTTTTATATGGAGCATATACCGGTATAGATATCAGGTAATATTTCAGTAGTGTACTGTAATATAAAGTATATTGATGTGCTAGGGGGAGACAACTGAATGAGTCTTTATTTCAGTAAAATGCTGTAATATAAAGTATATTCATATACTAGGGGAGACAACTGAAGGAGTCTTTATTTCAGTAATATACTGTAATATAAAGTATATTCATATACTAGGGGAGACAACTGAATGAGTCTTTATTTCAGTAAAATGCTGTAATATAAAGTATATTCATATACTAGGGGAGACAACTGAAGGAGTCTTTATTTCAGTAAAATGCTGTAATATAAAGTATATTCATATACTAGGGGAGACAACTGAATGAGTCTTTATTTCAGTAATATACTGTAATATAAAGTATATTCATATACTAGGGGAGACAACTGAATGAGTCTTTATTTCAGTAAAATGCTGTAATATAAAGTATATTCATATACTAGGGGAGACAACTGAATGAGTCTTTATTTCAGTAATATACTGTAATATAAAGTATATTCATATACTAGGGGAGACAACTGAAGGAGTCTTTTATTTCAGTAATATACTGTTATATATAAAGTATATTGATGTACTAGGGGGAGGCAACTGAATATGTGTTTATTTCAGCAATGTACTATGATATAACGTATATTGATGTACTAGGGGAGACAACTGAATGAGTTTTTATATCAGTAATGTACTGTACTATAAAGTATATTGATGTACCAAGGGAGACAACTGAATGAGTCTTTATTTCAGTAATATACTGTAATATAAAGTATATTCATATACTAGGGGAGACAACTGAAGGAGTCTTTTATTTCAGTAATATACTGTTATATATAAAGTATATTCATATACTAGGGGGAGATAACTGAAGGAGTCTTTATTTCAGCAATATACTATAATATAAAGTATATTGTTGTACTAGGGGAGACAACTGAATGAGTCTTTCTTTCAGTAATGTACTGTAATACAAAGTATATCGTTGTACTAGGGGAGACAACTGAAGGAGTCTTTATTTCAGTAATGTAACTGTAATATAAAATATATTGATGGACTAGGGGGAGACAACTGAAGGAGTCTTTATTTCAGCAATGTACTGTAATATAAAGTATATTGATGTACTAGGGGAGACAACTGTATGCAGCTATACCATGGTGCTGTGGTGAAGAGTCTTATGAACATTGCACCATTTAAGACAATTAAAATTTTCTCTAGCTTCATGGCAACATATTAATTTTTATACCCCCCCGCAACGAAGTTAGGGGGGGTATACTGGAATCAGCTTGTCTGTCCGTCTGTCCGTCTGTCCGTCTGTCTGTCCGTCTGTCTGTCCGTCTGTCCGTCCGTCTGTCCGTCTGTCCGTAGAAAAATGTTGTCCGGACAACTCCTCCTAAACTACTGGATCGATTTCAATAAAACTTGGCAGTATTGTTGGGGACCATGTGTAGATGTGCATGCAGGGTTTCGTTTGTCAAAATTTTGGTTGCCATGGTAACCAGGTCACTATACACAGGTTTCCATAATAAAATGTTGTCCGGACAACTCCTCCTAAACTACTGGATCGATTTCAATAAAACTTGGCAGTATTGTTGGGAACCATGTGTAGATGTGCATGCAGAGTTTCGTTTGTCAAAATTTTGGTTGCCATGGTAACCAGGTCACTATACACAGGTTTCCATAATAAAATGTTGTCCGGACAACTCCTCCTAAACTACTGGATCGATTTCAATAAAACTTGGCAGTATTGTTGGGGACCATGTGTAGATGTGCATGCAGAGTTTCGTTTGTCAAAATTTTGGTTGCCATGGTAACCAGGTCACTATACACAGGTTTCCATAATAAAATGTTGTCCGGACAACTCCTCCTAAACTACTGGATCGATTTCAATAAAACTTGGCAGTATTGTTGGGGACCATGTGTAGATGTGCATGCAGAGTTTCGTTTGTCAAAATTTTGGTTGCCATGGTAACCAGGTCACTATACACAGGTTTCCGTAATAACGTGTTGTCCAGACAACTTCCTATAAACCAATGGATCCAGTTTAATGAAACTTGGCAGTATTGTTGGGGACCATGTGTAGATGTGCATGCAGAGTTTTGTTTGTCAAAATTTTGGTTGCCATGGTAACCAGGTCACTATACACAGGTATATACAACTTGTACTACATCATGTTTTTTTCAAAAACATGTCAGACACCTCTAATAAGAGGTAGCGGGGGGGTATTAGTCAGCCATCGGCTTACAGTTCTAGTTAATATTTCACTAATTTCATGTTTGAAATACCAATCATCTCTGTCTGGTGTTTATTAGGAAACGGAAGTTCAATTCCCCGGCTTTAATTCTGAACTTGGGTGTACTTATTTGGAGTATTGTGTTCGGTTGTGAGAACTAATTGTATTGGGCTCTATAATGGAGACATTACCGTGCCACAGCTTCGTTAAGTCGTGTTTACAAGTCCTCAAATCACCCCTAATATAGCGTGTCCTTGAACTGATGACATTGTTTAATTCATTCACCCCTGAAATTCCATAATGAACTATTCCAGCCTTTGAATTGGAAGAGTTCAAATGTGTTTTCAGGAGTGGATATGTTAAATATCACTGCAGTATACTCTCTGTCTATAGAAACCAACCTAAATTTGTTACCAAATTGAAAAATGAAAATATTGTTTGTGTAACGCTTTGACTGAAAATGTTATTATTAGCTCACCTGGACCGAAGGTCCGGTGAGCTTATGCCATGGCGCAGCGTCCGTCGTCCGTCGTCCGTCTTCCGTCGTCCGTCGTCCGTCGTCCGTCGTCCGTCCGTCGTCTGTCAACATTTTCTTCAAATCGCTACTAGTCAAAAAGTCCTGATTGGATTTTAACCAAATTTGGTCAGAAACATCCTTGGGCGAAGGGGAACAGATTTTGCATAAATGGTGACTCTGACCCCAAAAGGGCCAGAGGGGCGGGGCCCAATAGGGGAAATAGAGGTAATTCTTTAAATCTCTTCTTGTCAAAAAGTCCTGATTGGATTTTGACCAAATTTAGTCAGAAACATCCTTTGGGGAAGGGGAACAGATTTTGCATAAATGGTGACTCGGACCCCTAAGGGGCCAGAGGGGCGGGGCCCAATAGGAAAAATAGAGGTAATTCCTTTAAATCTCTTCTTGTCAAAAAGTCCTGATTGGATTTTGGCCAAATTTAGTCAGAAACATTGTTGGGGGAAGGGGAACAGATTTTGCATAAATGATGACTCTGACCCCTAAGGGCCCAGAGGGGCGGGGCCCAATAGGGGAAATAGAGGTAATTCCTTTAAATCTCTTCTTGTCAAAAAGTTTTGATTGGATTTTGGCCAAATTTAGTCAGAAACATTGTTGAGGGAAGGGGAACATATTTTGCATAAATGGTGACTCTGACCCTTAAGGGGCCAGAGGGGCGTGGCCCAATAGGGAAAATAGAGGTAATTCCTTTAAATCTCTTCTTGTCAAAAAGTCCTGTTTGGATTTTGGCCAAATTTAGTCAGAAACATTTTTGAGGGAAGGGGAACAGATTTTGCATAAATGGTGACTCTGACCCCTAAGGGCCCAGAGAGGCGGGGCCCAATAGGGGAAATAGAGGTAATTCTTTTAAATCTCTTCTTGTCAAAAAGTTTTGATTGGATTTTGGCCAAATTTAGTCAGAAACATTGTTGAGGGAAGGGAACATATTTTGCATAAATGGTGACTCTGACCCCTAAGGGGCCAGAGGGGCGTGGCCCAATAGGGGAAATAGAGGTAATTTCTTTAAATCTCTTCTTGCTAAAAAGTCCTGATTGGATTTTGACCAAATTTAGTCAGAAACATCCTTTGGGGAAGGGGGATAGATTTTGCATAAATGGTGACTCGGACCCCAAAGGGGCCAGAGGGGCGGGGCCCAATAGGGAAAATAGAGGTAATTCCTTTAAATCTCTTCTTGTCAAAAGTCCTGATTGGATTTTGGCCAAATTAAGTCAGAAACATTTTTGAGGGAAGGGGAACAGATTTTGCATAAATGGTGACTCTGACCCCTAAGGGCCCAGAGGGGCGTGGCCCAATAGGGGAAATAGAGGTAATTCCTTTAAATCTCTTCTTGTCATAAAGTTATGAATAGATTTTGTCCAAATTTGGTCAGAAACATTGTTGGGGGAAGGGGAACAGATTTTGCATAAATGGTGACTCTGACACCCAAAGGGCCAGACGGGCGGGGCCCAATAGGGAAAATAGAGGTAATTTCTTTAAATCTCTTCTTGTCAAAAAGTTTTGATTGGATTTTGACCAAATATGGTCCCAAACATCCTTTGGTGAAGAGAAACAGATTTTGCATAAATAGTGACTCGGACCCCAAAGGGGCCAGAGGGGCGGGGCCCGAAAGGGGAAATAGAGGTAATTCCTTTAAATTTCTTCTTGTCATAAAGTTATAAATGGATTTTGTCCAAATTTGGTCAGAAACATCCTTGGGGGAAGGGGAACAGATTTTGCATAAATGGTGACTCGGACCCCAAAGGGGCCAGAGGGGCGGGGCCCAATAGGAAAAATAGAGGTAACTCCTTTAAATCTCTTCTTGTCAAAAAGTTATGATTGGATTTTGGCCAAATTTAGTCAGAAACATTGTTGGGGGAAGGGGAACATATTTTGCATAAATGGTGACTCTGACCCCTAAGGGCCCAGAGGGGCGTGGCCCAATAGGGGAAATAGAGGTAATTCCTTTAAATCTCTTCTTGTCAAAAAGTTATGAATAGATTTTGTCCAAATTTAGTCAGAAACATTGTTGAGGGAAGGGGAACATATTTTGCATAAATGGTGACTCGAACCCCTAAGGCGCCAGAGGGGCGTGGCCCAATAAGGGAAATAGAGGTAATTCCTTTAAATCTCTTCTTGTCATAAACTTATGAATAGATTTTGTCCAAATTTAGTCAGAAACATTGTTGGGGGAAGGGGAACAGATTTTGCATAAATGGTGACTCTGACACCCAAAGGGCCAGAGGGGCGGGGCCCAATAGGGAAAATAGAGGTAATTCCTTTAAATTTCTTCTTGTCATAAAGTTATGAATGGATTTTGTCCAAATTTGGTCAGAAACATTGTTGAGTGAAGGGGAACAGATTTTGCATAAATGGTGACTCTGACACCCAAAGGGCCAGAGGGGCGGGGCCCAATAGGGAAAATAGAAGTAATTCCTTTAAATATCTTCATGTCAAAAAGTCCTGATTGGATTTTGACCAAATATGGTCCCAAACATCCTTTGGTGAAGAGGAACAGATTTTGCATAAATGGTGACTCGGACCCAAAAGGGGCCAGAGGGGTGGGGCCCAATAGGGGAAATAGAGGTAATTCCTTTAAATTTCTTCTTGTCATAAAGTTATGAATGGATTTTGTCCAAATTTGGTCAGAAACATCGTTGAGTGAAGGGGAACAGATTTTGCATAAATGGTGACACTGACACCCAATGGGCCAGAAGGCCATGGCCCAGTAGGGAAAATAGAGGTAATTCCTTTAAATCTCTTCTTGTCCAAAAGTTATGATTGGATTTTGACAAAATTTTGTCAGAAACATTGTTGGGGGAAGAGGAACCTATTTTGCATAAATGGTGACTCGGACCCGAAAGGGGCCAGAGGGGTGGGGCCCAATAGGGGAAATAGAGGTAATTCCTTTAAATCTCTTCTTGTCATAAAGTTATGAATAGATTTTGTCCAAATTTGGTCAGAAACATCGTTGGTGGAAGGGGGACAAATTTTGCATAAACGGTGACTCTGACCCCTAAGGGGCCAGAGGGGCGGGGCCCAATAGGGAAAATAGAGGTAATTCCTTTGAATCTCTTCTTGTCAAAAGTCCTGATTGGATTTTGGCCAAATTTAGTCAGAAACATTTTTGAGGGAAGGGGAACAGATTTTGCATAAATGGTGACTCTGACCCCTAAGGGCCCAGAGGGGCATGGCCCAATAGGGAAAATAGAGGTAATTCCTTTAAATCTCTTCTTGTCCAAAAGTTATGAATGGATTTGCCTAAATTTAGTCAGAAACATCCTTGGGGGAAGGGGAACAGATTTTGCATAAATGGTGACTCTGACCCCTTAAGGGCTATTTTGGCACTTAAGGGTTACAAGTCAGAGATTAATTCCAGGTGAGCGATGCAGGCCCATTGGGCCTCTTGTTGGCTTAAAAGTCTATAGGTGCAGACAGAGCCATGAATAGTGCTCTCACTCATCTAATATAGATAATAGTCATAGATAATTCTATTCCTTATTGGAGTGTTAATTTACCCTCAGATTCTGCCCTGTAAGTGACCGTAACAAACATTTCTCTCGTCTTGGACGGAAATATTCAATGTGGTGCTCTAGCTGTGCTAGATTTTTCTGTTTTGTCTGATCTGTATTGCACTTGCAGAATTTCCACTCTGCCATGTGTTCCCCTTGGCACTAATATAAGTGATAAAGAGTAATATTTTCATGATTCTAACATTGTAAAGAAAACATAACCAATCATGTATTTTTTTCATTGTATGGACAGACACCATTGTTTATGGGGGAAGCATTCCAATTTAGCTTGATTAGTAAAACAGATTTATTTAAGGCTTGCACAGGTTATTTTCAGATATTTGTAGACAATATTACTATCCTTGACTTAGATAAACAGAATCTGCAAGTTTTAATGACCTTTTTTTAAGGTCACAGAGGTTAAATGTGTCCAAACCTTCAAATGGCTTATCCTGAAATACTGAAAGACATAGAGATTTGCTATTTGGCTTGAAGATTCCAGGGAAGGACTCAAACAAAGTTTGTGGAAAAGGCCTATATTCAAGGTCACTGGTTTCAAATATTTCAATAGAAACTTTTTCCACATGGCCTGATATGAAACATGATATTTGGCTGAAAGCCAAACAAAGTTCTATATGATTGAAACCTTGCCATGCAAATTCACAGGGATGAAATTTTAACATTCTGTTTTAAATGTCGTAAAAGTCATATATTTTAGACCAGTCGGTAAGGTTACATTAGCAAGATTAAGGGATGTAGGCCCATTGTGCCTCTTTGTTTTACAAAGCGAATCTAAATCTTTGCTTTTATTCTAACAGTAAATTCAAAAAGGCAGTTAATACTAAAAGCCTTTGAAGCAATAAAATATTTGCTAAAGCAAACATTGCATTTGTTACATTTTTTGATGGTGTACAGTACCAATCTGAGTGTTTAACCTCTGTTAAACTGAACATGAACCTACCTTCTACACCTAAAACTCGGCTATAGTGGAGCCACAAACCTACTTTCTACACCTAAAACTTGGCTATACTGGAGCCACGAACCTACCCAGGACAAGTCTACACCTAAAACTCGGTTATACTTGAGCCACGAACCTACCTTCTACACCTAAAACTCGGCTATAGTGGAGCCATGAACCTATCTTCTACACCTAAAACTTGGCTATAGTGGAGCCACGAACCTACCTTCTACATCTAAAACTCGGTTATACTGGAGCCACGAACCTAGCTTCTACACCTAAAACTCGGCTAAAATGGAGCCTCAAACCTACTTTCTACACCTAAAACTCGGCTATACTGGAGCCACGAACCTACCCAGGACAAGTCTACACCTAAAACTCGGTTATACTTGAGCCACGAACCTACCTTCTACACCTAAAACTCGGCTATACTGGAGCCACAAACCTACCTTCTACACCTAAAACTTGGTTATACTGGAGCCACGAACCTACTTACTACACCTAAAACTCGGTTATACTGGAGCCACAAACCTACCTTCTACACCTAAAACTCGGCTATAGTGGAGCCACGAAACCTACCTTCTACACCTCAAACTCGGTTATACTGGAGCCACGAACCTACCTTCTACACCTAAAACTCGGTTATACTTGAGCCACAAACCTACCTTCTACACCTAAAACTTGGTTATACTGGAGCCACAAACCTACCTTCTACACCTAAAACTCGGCTATAGTGGAGCCACAAACCTATACCTTCTACACCTAAAACTCGGCTATACTGGAGCCACGAACTTACCTTCTATATAAACCCTGTAGTCAACATGAAGTTAATTGTCTACCGTCCAGTGCAGAAATGGCATCATAAATAAAGAAAACATCACGACCTTCGATCATAAAAAGTGCATGGCTTCATATATTGGCACATCGGGAATTAACAGAAACAATCTGATCTGTCTGGTTCATATTGATAGCCTGAATGAAACCAAATAAATGTAAGATCAGTCGGCCCGTACATAGATAATCAGATGTACATCTGTATAAGGTAGGATATAGGTGTGTCACTTGTAAGTGGGAAATACGTAAGTAGGTAGGTGTCACAGGTAAGATATAGATGTCGCAAATAAGATAAAGTTGTGTAACAGAATAAAGTTGTTGTGTTCATTCTTGTCAGAAATGTAAAATGATTGTTTTACAGCTTTTCCGGCTGCAACTCAAAAACCATTCAACAAATCTTAAAACAACCTTTCGCACATTTCAAGTTTTGTGCCCTTGTTGTGTCTTTTGCTATTGGTGAGGTTTAAGTTTTGTTATTTTCTTTGTTACCATGGAAACAAAGTCAGATATACAAAATTACTGGTTACTAGCTCTATTGGCTTTGAGAAAATATACATCTTTTGCTATTGGTGAGGTTTAAGTTTTGATATTTTCTTTTAGAATATACAAAATTACTGGTTACTATATAACTTTCTTGGCTATGATTTGAAATTTTGAGAAAATATACATATTAAGTGCCTTTAAGTATTGCTATTTGCAAGTTTCATTTTCGCAGTTCATATGTTACAAATGGAAACAAACTGTTAGAAAAATAAAATTGATATTCTTGGTTACAACATATCACAGGGAATAATGTCACACTTTCTTGCTGCTTGTTTTCACTTTTTTTTGTGTCTGAAAAAAGTTTTCTGGTTAATACCTTGAGTTCCCATAGGCCTACCAACTTCAAACTTGGGATTGCTTGCTTTTCAGGTATGAAGGTCAAAGATCAAGGGCACTGTTACTATAAATATAACAGTAATGCAAAAGCATTTTTTAATCAAAACTGTTGTTTCTTGTTTTAATTTGTCTACGATTGACCACACAGGCACCACATCCAGTACCTGTGATTGAATTGGCTACTTAATGGCTTCCACCTTCTATAGTAAAGAAAATGGGAAGCATCCGTCTGCTCTCGTGTGTGTAAACAAGTTACCTTATCAGGACCAGTTAGGGGAACACACTTTACAACACTTTTGTCTATGTTGTTAGGATAATGAGCAAGCTGGAGATAGCAGGAAGTCCTATACATTGTGGACACTGCAGGACTCAAATTGTTGGATGACCTGTTAACGTTGAGAAAAAAAGGTAAATCAAACAAATGTTCATGTAGGTGCTATAAGCATCTCTGACCAAATTGTTGAAACCCTGCATCCAACAAATGTATAGATTCAGTATATTGAAATAGTGTATATAGTCTTCAGTTTTCTGGTACCACAGTAAGTTACACTGGATATGATTTATTAGCAGTATATCAACAGCTAGGTGGAGTAACAGCAGGTATCAGGCGTAACTGGGAAATGAAGTTTCCAAATAAGTCCAGGGCCTGTATTCATAAAAGCGATCTCATGCTCAAGCATGGAATTTGTGCTCACACTGATTTCTTGTTCTGGCTATAATTTATTTAAAAACTCTTATTTTTTTAAAAGTATCTTGAGAAAATAAAGATCCATGGAGCAAAATACTACACTCAACATTTACAATTGACTTCTTGATCGTTGACATGATTTAGGCTTGAGCACAGAAACCATGTTTGAGCATGAAAATGGTTTCATTAATACGGGCCCAGGCTTCTTTTTAAATGATTATAATCAGCTGATGTACCATGGTCTTCCTGGCTGTTTTCCTTGTTGGAAAAGTGAAGTTTCTATTGAGGATAGTTTCTTAATTGAAGGCAACAATGTCCAGCCAGAACCAGATTTATTCTGTAGATATGCATGTTACTATATGCCTTAAGATAAAATTTATGTTGTGAATAAAAGTAATCCCCTTCAATTGCTCACTTCTGATTATTAAAATGACTTCACCAATTTCCATAACCTTTGCTGAATATGTTGTCGTAATTATTTGATGACTCTAGTGAGGTTTTCCTATTGCTTCATTTAACAAAAAAACTTGGATTTAAGTCCCTCATGTAGATCTAATGTAGTTATTCTGCTAAAGCAATATTTATATAAAAAAATGTCGTCCAAATTTGCAGACTCAATATGCTGATTTGTTGTCATTTTGCCTGAAGGAAATTGAAATAAACTTGAAGGACTTTTGTAGGAAATATGGCATGTAGGTTGTGTCCTTGATCAGTGCTTTCCTATCACGCCCCAGTGTTATATAACAGGCTGATCTGTGTAGATTTGTTAAAGTGTAAGGTCTGGAGCAGCCTATCTGTTAATATTGACGGTCATGTCATACCCACCAGCAGGTATTGCCAGCAGAAAATGTTCTCGTTCTATTTCTGAATGAAGCATTTCTGCACGTGATGTTTCATGCGACTTGTCCTGCCTTTGACAATAGTCTTGCGTGGATTTCCTGGGGTACCAAATGTGTTTAACTGTTACTTATTAACTTGTATAAAAAACATTTACTCAATTTCTTTTAGCTTGCATGACCTACATGTTTAGTACACAAATATTTAAGAATGTGAAATACTAGTTATCAACTGTATAGTTTAATTAAGATTATTAGAAAAACAGACAGATCTTTTTTAACTTTCATTATTTACAATTCATTTTTGTTCCAGTTATTTGTTTCATACCGTCTGTTTAGAAGGTGGGAGGGTAATTTTTTTGTCACAGTTTGAAGGGAAGCTATGGATGTTTTTTCAAAGACTTAGACTGACGTGACGTGACGTAATAAAGCGAACGCTGGCAGAAATGAAATCTCCCTGATTTAATCCTGTACATGAATGTCTGGCGTTTCTGGTTGAGATCACCAATCTAATATATAGTTCAGAGAGCCCGACCTGGTACTGGCCTTTTACGGCAATGGAAGTCTAATTTTTGGCATGGTATATACTGAACTGGTCAATCAGATATAGCTAATAGTATTTACTCTACACGGATATACAGATTCTGATCAATGGGGCGAGAGTTGTCCGCAACCATGCCACGACAAAACCCTACCACCACATCACGGAGTGTGATGTGAGTTCCTCTGATAAATTAATAGATTTCTGATAGAAATTGTGCCATGGTAGTGTGCACTTTTGCGTCAATAATCCTAGAATATCGCCCGTTTCCTATGATCAGCTGGAAAGCTATTTATTTTTTCGTTAGATATATATGTTTTTCAATAGACAAATATCACGGGCTAGTTGTGTGAAGACCGCGCTGCTATCGGGAAGACGGATCAGCAGGGACCGAATCAGGTTGCTACACATACCTCACATCTATCTGTATAAAGTTGTGGCTATTACAGGCGGCAGATCTATCACGCAATATCAGGTGGTTACATCAAGGTAAATAGGGAGTGATGTATGCTGGTACATACCAGATAACTGATTCCTGTTCTACGATGTATGGGGTTCGACTGGGTGTGATGGATAGTCCCTGATTAAGGTCCACTCAGGTACCTTATCTTAATTTGTACGTTGGAGAGTCACTAAGATACAATGGGCAGCCACTGTAGGTGTTACTGTATTTATAGAGTTTAATTCAATAAACTCGTCAATTGTGTTACTTTTTATTTGTCCTTGTCTTGTCTAAAACATTTACCCTCAAAACCACTCGGTCAAGCTCTCACATAAAACTCTCACCCTGTCAAACTTTCAACTGTCAAACTTGCCCCCTGCCAAACTTTCATTCCGTCAATCTTTCATTTCATCAAACTTTCACCTAGTCAAACTTTCATCCCCTCAAAATCTCACCCTGTCAAACTCTCACCCACTCAAACTTTCACCCACTCAAACTCTCACCCACTCAAACTCTCACCCACTCAAACACTCACCCACTCAAACCCTCACCCTCTCAAACTCTCACCCACTCAAACCCTCACTCAGTCAAATGTTCACCCCATCAAACTTTCACCCAGGCAAACTTTCATTCCGTCAAACTTTCATTTCGTCAAACTTACACTCAGGCAAACTTTCATTCCGTCAAACTTTCATTTCGTCAAACTTACACCCAAACTTTCATCCTTCAAAATTTCGCCCTGTCAACTTTCAACTTTCACCGAATCAAACTTTCACCCATGCAAACTTTCACCGAGTCAAACTTTTACCCAGTTAAACTCTCACCCGATCACATAGAGTGAAATGGGTGATTGTATTACAGTCTATTGATATGGGCAGTTGTTTGACAGTGGAGTGAAATAGGCAATTGTTTGACAGTGGAGTGAAATAGGCAATTGTTTGACAGTGAAGTGAAATAGGCAATCTTTTGACAGTGGAGTGAAATAGGCAATTGTTTGACAGTGAAGTGAAATAGGCAATTGTTTGACAGTGAAGTGAAATAGGCAATCTTTTGACAGTAGAGTGAAATAGGCAATTGTTTGACAGTGAAGTGAAATAGGCAATCTTTTGACAGTAGAGTGAAATAGGCAATCTTTTAACAGTGGAGTGAAATAGGCGATTGTTTGACAGTGGAGTGAAATAGGCAATCTTTTGACAGTGGAATGAAATAGGCGATTGTTTGACAGTGGAGTGAAATAGGCAATCTTTTGACAGTGGAGTGAAATAGGCAATTGTTTGACAGTGGAGTGAAATAGGCAATTGTTTAACAGCTGCAAACGTTAAATTTCATGATATACAGTACAAGGTTTTTGAGCTTGTGAGATGAAGGTTTGAGTCCCTGAGTCAGGAGTCACTTTGTTTGACCTTTTCTTTTGACCTAAGCTGTAAGGACAGGTCATTAAACTCTGAGAGAACAAAGAGATGTATAAAGGAACTCGAAACGATTCCCTAGACATATTAGATATAGATTGTCTATCTACAGAAACCTTTGGTAAAATATTAAAAACCACTAATTTGAAATAAAGATGTGGGAGGATACATTAAAAAGATATAAATGTTGTATAGAAGACCCTGTATGTGACAAAGACTTACATATATGGTGCAGTATTAGTATAAAGATTCCCCACTATCAGGTTTCCTTAATACTTCAACCAAAGTAAACGTACCAGACATCAGGTAGGATCTTAATATTACGTTTATATTTAATGTCGGATTCCCACATCAATATTACGTTTATATTTAATGTCGGATTCCCACATCAATATTGCGTTTATATTTAATGTCGGATTCCCACATCAATATTACGTTTATATTTAATGTCAGATTCTCACATCAATATTAGGTTTATATTTAATGTCGGATTCTCACATCAATATTACGTTTATATTTATTGTCAGATTCCCACATCAATATTACGTTTATATTTAATGGCGGATTCCCACATCAATATTACGTTTATATTTAATGGCGGATTCCCACATCAATATTACGTTTATATTTAATGTCGGATTCCCACATCAATATTACATTTATATTTAATGTCGGTTTTTTACATCAATATTACGTTTATATTTAATGGCGGATTCCCACATCAATATTACTATTATTTAATGTCGGATTCCAGCATCAATATTACGTTTATATTTAGTGTCGGACTCCCACATCAATATTACGTTTATATTTAATGTTGGATTTTCACATCAATATAACGTTTATATTTAATGTCAGATTCCCACATTAAAATTACATTTATATTTAATGTCGGATTTTCACATCAATATTACGTTTATATTTATTGTCAGATTCTCACATCAATATTACGTTTATATTTAATGTCGGATTCCCACATTAATATAACATTTATATTTAATGTCGGATTTTCACATCAATATTACGTTTATATTTAATGTCGGATTCCCACATCAATATTACGTTTATATTTAATGTCGGATTTTCACATCAATATTACGTTTATATTTAATGTCGGATTCCCACATCAATATTACGTTTATATTTAATGTCGGATTTTCACATCAATATTACGTTTATATTTAATGTCGGATTTTCACATCAATATTACGTTTATATTTAATGTCGGATTTTCACATCAATATTACTTTATATTTAATGTCAGATTCCCACATCAATATTACGTTTATATTTAATGTCGGATTTTCACATCAATATTACGTTTATATTTATTGTCAGATTCTCACATCAATATTACGTTTATATTTATTGTCAGATTCTCACATCAATATTACATTTATATTTATTGTCAGATTCTCACATCAATATTACTTTATATTTAATGTCGGATTCCCACATTAATATTACGTTTATATTTAATGTCGGATTTTCACATCAATATTACGTTTATATTTAATGTCGGATTTTCACATCAATATTACTTTATATTTAATGTCAGATTTTCACATCAACTTTACGTTTATATTTAATGTCAGATTCCCACATCAATATTACGTTTATATTTAATGTCAGATTCTCACATCAATATTACGTTTATATTTAATGTCGGATTCCCACATCAATATTACGTTTATAATGTCAGATTCCCACATCAATATTACGTTTATATTTCATGTCAGATTTTCACATCAATATTACGTTTATATTTATTGTCGGATTTTCACATCAATATTACGTTTATATTTAATGTCGGATTCCCACTTGGCTATAGGTCTGTTTTTCGGGCTAAGAAGAGTCTAATTATCTTGCGGAAAACAAATATTTTGTGGAAGCTGTAGAAGAAGAGCCAGTTGATGAGGTGTTTTTGGTCATCCCTAGATTAGGTCCGAATGTGTCCAGACAATTACTGATTGATGGAATTACGGTAGGAGTTTCTCGGTCAGTTTTTACATCAGTCGTTAATTGTGTCCTAGTTTTAGAGTCCCTTGACATAACTCATGAGTCAAAGGTCAGCTCCTCCTTAATCAGCAATTTCTTTTTGATTGCTCTACATTCTGTAGATTAAGGTAATTATTCGCAAGCCTATCAGTGGTTAAACTTAATTAACAAAAAAAAAACAAAAAACTTATCACATGGCAATCCCTGATCGTTCATATCAGTGACTTTGACCATTAAAGTAAACTTTATTCAACAAATAATAGACAAACATTTCATGAATAATACTGATTCTAACATGATATGTTTGTAATACGCGTTTTGATTGCTTATATGGACTATGTTCTAATGTGCAATCGTATCAAGCTCCTCCCAAGTATGTCGTATACATACGTTCACGAAGTACGAAACTCAATCCAAATATTCCGCCTCGTCAACATCCAGACCAAGCTTGCGCCAGTAAATGTATGGGTGTGGCTAAATGAACGACTTTTGAAAGCTTCCTTCTGATTGGTCAGTTAGCTATAGAAAGACATGTCACTAGCCAGGTCACAGAGTACTTTACTACCTACTAGTAGCAAGGAAATCCAATGTATCTAAACAAATTAGCGTATTAAATTTGTCAGTGAGTGTCTATATTGGTGATTAGAACATGAGATTTAGTTTAAACTCTCGACCTATCGGTCTCGAGTTCAAACCATATTTCATGTTCTAATCGCCAGTATAGCCAATAAGAACAGTGACTCAAAACAACATACTATCCCCTAAATAATAGAGCTAGTGAGTGAGTGAGAAAGGGAGAGAAAATATTTTAAAATAGTCAACTTTCTGACAATAAAAACAGTCAACTTTCTGACAATATAAAGTCTGTAGCATGCTTTACCCAAGGGTGGTTGATATCTGTAGAACACCAAGGTCATGCAGCTGTACATTTGGCCGATGGACATAAGCTTTGAGCTTTACCCAATAATGGCGGAAATCTGCGTATATATTTAGCAAACGAAGGTCAGCTATTAAAAGCAATAGACATATATCTTCTACTAAGTATACTTCATGTGTCCAGGCCAATAGTGCTGCTACAAACTACAAGACTCCAAAATTACTCGTAGTTTATCGGATGAAAATAAGAGTTTGAAATACTGTAGACATACTATGACTATGCAAATATGTCCAATTTTACCATAAGATGCTAATCAAATGACTGTTTGTCCATGGTCCATTGCATGTCCATCCGTGGTGACCTGATCCATTATTCAATAACTATTATTAAGATCCCTATTTCTCCAGAAGTGCTTGACAGATTTTTCAAAAATTTCATAAAGGGTGGTACTCTTTCAAGAAGTACTGAAGAGAAGAGATCTTTCTCAAATTTAATTAAGTTGTCCTTTTTCTTAACAACATGCCTGATAATAAGCATATGCCTGGCAATGAGCCCATTCCTGTAAAAAAGCCCATGCCTGACAATAAGCCCATGCCTGACAATAAGCCTGCTGGTATCTATTGCACTTCAATGGATGACAACTGATTATAATCAGAGAGTTACCAAGTGGATCAGCTACAGTGCAAATGTTGTTTCATTGTCCTGCAATAATCCCATCCCAAACTTTGCATCCGAGTTCTCCAAGCTTAATTATTACAGGATAATTTTGATAGGTATATGTGGCATGTGAGGGGATTTGTTTTGCTTGCGATACCTTGTTCTTCTTTTACGTTTTCAAAGGTTTTCAGGTAAATCTTTCCTTCGTTCATATTTTGTCCAATTTCGATATCAATTCCCATCGAGAATTATATACAAATCTAAATCTTTGGTGAATATGAACATCAGTGATAAAAACTCTCAATATGCAAAAATTAAGCTTCATCTTAAATTCAGGCATTTACATACATTATCTATGAGCACAGAAAATAATACATTACAAGATAAAGGTCAGAGTATTTTACAGTATTATCATTTCCTTATTCTTATTTGCGATCATATAGCAATGGAACATCAGTAGTTAGTTTAATCCACATTTCTCTGTCGTATCTGTCAGTCAGATAGTGTTGACAGGAGTATCAATTTGAGCCATTAATATAAGTAATACCAAATATTGTGTACACACTGACATTTTCAATCCATTACCTAAACTTGTGACTGCAATATTGTCCATCAGTTTTCAACTGAATCTTTTCCTTGGACTGTTGACAGAGTCAGGTGTAGAACAGAACTTATCGTAGACGGATAACAAAGAGCCCATTAAACGGCACGGTCTGTGTTTCTGTGCCCATTAAACAGCACGGTCCGTGTTTCTGTACCCATTAAACAGCACGGTCTGTGTTTCTGTGCCCATTAAACGGCACGGTCTGTGTTTCTGTGCCCATTAAACAGCACGGTCTGTGTTTCTGTACCCATTAAACGGCACGGTCTATGTTTCTGTGCCCATTAAACGGCACGGTCTGTGTTTCTGTGCCCATTAAACAGCATGGTCTGTGTTTCTGTGCCCATTAAACAGCACGGTCTGTGTTTCTGTGCCCATTAAACGGCACGGGTCTGTGTTTCTGTGCCCATTAAACAGCACGGTCTGTGTTTCTGTACCGGTATTTTAGTAACATATCGTAGACGGATATCAAAGAGCCCATCAAACAGCATGGTTTGTGTTTCTGTACTGGTATTTTAGTAACATATCCTAGAGGGAAAACAAAAACCTCTGGTATTTTACAGAGTTGTTTGTTGAGTCCTTGTACAAATAAACACACTAATGTTTCTGAAATTGGTTCCTGGGGTTAGATCTGCCAATCTTTCTGACAAATCTCACCTAGAACAAATACTTGGTATCAACAGGCAGTGTTTGGAGGTGTGTTTGTTGGTTTTTGAGGTGTTGTTGATAGCATAAGTAGAATTTCAGCTCTGTTAGTGAGTAGAGGTAAAGATCAGATTGAAGCTGTTAAAGACAACATGTCTATGGATTAGGGAAGCTTGATATGTACCATATGTATAGCACATCAAGCTGTGTCTGGGGTGAGGATGGGGTGTAGTACTGGTGGAGGAGGGGTGGGGAGTGGTACTGGTGGGGATGGAGTGGGGGGTAGGGGTGGGGATGGAGGGTGGAGTAGGGGTAGGGATGAAGTAGTGGTGGTGGTGGGGGGGTAGGGGTGGGGATGGAGTGGGGCGAGGGGTAAGGGGTTGGAGTGGGGGGAGTAGGGATGGGGATGGAGGGTAAGATTTAATTATTGAGAGAGAAGGTGGAAGTTATTTTTTTGCTTCATTACAGATAACACTGAAGACAACATTGGTAACATAATATGATGAAACAAATGGTTGCTATCCTGACTGTATTACCTATATATGTCAGGGTGATCGTGTGCCTCTTTGTAGTCAGGTCTATATTTCAGATTCCATTTATTGTGCCAATCTAATTTCATGTGTATATCAAAAGACTTGCTGGAGAAAGGCAATGCTGTGGAAATCAAATATAAAGTAGTTCAATAAACATGATCTGATTAGAATACACTTGACATTAATCATTTTAGATGAGATTGAAGTGACAAATATCGTATAAGATTTCTGTACCGACTGCCATTGTCTTGGCATTCTCTAGCTCAGATAGAAGGGTGAAAGCACTTCATTTGTCACTGTACAAAGCCAATCAAACCGGTGCTGTTGATGCATGCATTTCTGACAATCCCTCAAAGAGTGCCACCTTGACCTTGGGACAAGCTCCGCCCTTTATGATGAAACGAAGAATTGGTTGACCTCCGCTGTACCTACATTTAACGTCATTACCGCACCATTCCCATCAGGGAAGCTAAGCTCTTTGAATGCTATTAACAAATACTGGCTGTTTTTTTAACGACCTTGACCTTTCGTTCCGTTGCCACTAGTGATGTTCAAACCGTGCTGACCTGCTCCAGATGAATATTGACTAATCCAATGTTACCAGGAGGGTTTGTGGATTTACATAATGACATTTCACGGAGATGGGATGATATGACAGAATTATACAACACAGAAGGGTTTCCACTTGGAGGAATATATCTATGCTGAAAGCTTTAGACATAGAGTTACGGACCATGAACAAAGATAACGATATTATAAGTTATTGTCGCTTACTGTTAAAACAATAATTACTCACAGAATATGTTGGATCCTTTTACTAACCTCCAAAATTCCTCTAAATCATTAGGAAGATATGAAATTTCATCAGTTTATTTTTTATATCCAAGACAAGAAATATAGGCTGGAGCACCAAATTTGGGTTTGAGCATGAGAACATGAATAAAGATATCATAAGTTTACTGTAAGATTGAGTTTCTATAAATATTGACATTCCTGGAAGAAGTTCGGATACATTTAGTGAATTACTATTCACAAGTAACACACAGTATATAGAAACACTGTTTCAGACTAGCTAAATTCATACCAAGAAGTTTAGTTCCTATAAACATGTTACTGTAATCGTCTCGTGAGTCAATATATACAAGCTATACGGACTATTTGTAATCGTCTCGTGAGTCAATATACAAGCTATACGGACTATTGTTTGTATCCAACAGACACCAACAATAGTTTTTAGGTCATCTGACCCGAAGGGTCAGGATGACCTATAGTCATCGTGCTTCGTCCGTCGTCGTCCGCCGTCCGCCGTCAGCCGTGCGCCGTGCGCCGTCAGTAAACTTTTCATTTCAAAATGCTACTCCTCCTTCATTTCTTAATGGATCACCACCAAATTTGGTGTGAAGCATCATTGGGGGAGGGCAATCAGATTTTATATAAATGAGGGTGATCGAACCCCTGGGGCCAGAGGGGCGGGGCCCCAAAAGGGGAACTTTGCTGAATTTTTGCTTTAAATTCCTACTCCTCCTTAATACTTGAATGGATTACATCCAAATTTGGTGTGAAGCATCATTTGGGGAGGGCGATCAGATTTTATATAAATGAGGCTGATCAAACCCCTGGGGCCAGAGGGGCGGGGCCCCAAAAGGGGAACTTTGCTGAATTTTTGCTTTAAATTCCTACTCCTCCTTAATACTTGAATGGATTACATCCAAATTTGGTGTGAAGCATCATTTGGGGAGGGCGATCAGATTTTATATATATGAGGCTGATCCGACTCCTGGGGCCAGAGGGGTAGGGCCCCAAAAGGGGAACTTTGCTGAATTTTTGCTTTAAATTCCTACTCCTCCTTAATACTTGAATTGATTGCATCCAAATTTGGTGTGAAACATCATTTGGGGAGGGCAATCAGATTTTATATAAATGAGGCTGATCCGACCCCTGGGGCCATAGGGGCGGGGCCTCCAAAAGGGGACTTTGCTGAATTTTTGCTTTAAAATCCTACTCCTCCTTAATGCTTGAATGGATTGCATCCAAATTTGATGTGAAGCATCATTTGGGGAGGGCGATCAGATTTTATATAAATGAGGCTGATCCAACCCTTGGGGCCAGAGGGGCGGGGCCCCAAAAGGGGAACTTTGCTGAATTTTTGCTTTAAAATCCTATACTCCTTCTTAATGCTTGAATGGATTGCATCCAAATTTGGTAAGAAGAATCATTCGGGGAGGGCGATCAGATTTTTTATAAATGAGGCTGATCCGACCCCTGGGGCCAGAGGGGCGGGGCCCAAAAGGGGAACTTTGCTGAATTTTTGCTTTAAATTCCTACTCCTCCTTATTACTTGAATGGATTGCATCCAAATTTAGTGTGAAACATCATTTGGGGATGGCGATCAGATTTTATATAAATGAGGCTAATCAGACCCCTGGGACCAAAGGGGCGTGGCCCCAAAAGGGGAACTTTGCTGAGTTTTTGCTTTAAAATCCTCCTCCTCCTTAATGCTTGAATCGATCAGCACCAAATTTAATGTGAAGCATCATTGGGGGAAGGTGATAAGATTTTATATAAATGCGACTGATCTGGTCCCAGAGGCCAGAGGGGCGGGGCCCCAAATCCTTTCTCAGCTTTACTTCAAATGTAATTGAAGAAAAACAATCATATTTTACATACAGGAGACTGGTCTTCAGGGCACTGTGAAAGTGGAAAAGTATTAATGTTTAAATCCTAATTCCTGTATGTGGAGAATTTAGCAGAATTTGATATAACATATCAATCCCATTTTGGGAAAGCAATAATAAGGGACTGACCAACACTATATGGGCCAGATGGGAGATAAAAGGGGTACTGTACATGTAGTTTGGCCAGTTTGCATGGAGCACTTGTAAGGCCATTATCAGTAATGTGCATTTTGATTTTTCTATACAATGATAAGGTGGTACACCTCTGTTAAATTGTAATATCATTAATAAAAAACAAAAGCATGCGTTCATATAATTTTATACAGTACCAAAAGTATTTCAGTATTCAGTACTATTTCAAACAATCCTTTTTCTGAGAATATGTGTAATACTCCAAATTCAATGGAAATAAAACGACCTGTCATTCCAACATTGAAATATGATTTTTCCAAATAACAATAAATTAGATATTGGCATAGCCTACCAAATATTTGTAAAAATATTTTTCATGTATACTGTACATAAATGAAAACCATGCATAATACTGTATGCACATGTATATAATAAGGTTTGTTTTCTAATACATTAAATGAAAATATTGTGACTATATGTATCAAACGAATTATCACATAAAATTGCTATAAAACTAAACCTTGCATATTTCATTTTGAAACTATTTCATCATAAGAAAAAAAACTTCTGCTATAAGTGTTTGCAATTGTCAGATGACCGTTTAGGCCCATGGGCCTCTTGTTAATCAGAACGTTATTTAGAGGTCCAGAATGAAGTTGATAGGATTTAACAATTTCTGGCAGCTGATCTTTAAACATAGGTTAAAGTTTTGGTAAGTAATTTCTGTGTTATAATGATACTTACTGTACTTTTATCTGGAGAATGGAAACTATTTCTGTATTATTGCTATTCAACATGCAATACATCAGATTCAATGACTGTCACTTTAATGGGTTTTATTACATATATTGGTCTAGCGGAGTGTTTGGTTTGTACCTAGACGGATCGTAACTACAGGACGAGATTGTTGGAGGTATGGTGTGGCGCTACAACTGTCTACGAATACGAATATTACTTGTTAAAATTAAAAATCGGGAATCTTGGCGGAGTGGATCACGTTTGATATTGAGAGTTTTACATGATTAATGTCCTGAAGAATTTGATTAGAACTTTGGGAATTACCTATAAATATAAGATTTTGGTACATGCTATCAGATTGCCTGATGCCATATGAGCAATATGTCTTTTCAACCTTAATGGATTTTTGGTAGAATTTCCCGATGTTTTTTGCTTGACTTGACCATGTAAATAACTTTGGAGCCGTATTTTCTCGTGCTTATCTTTAATGCATTTTCTATAATCTGATTGGTTGATTGTATTTTTTCTGCCGTCATTATTACGTCATATAATGCAGACAGATTGGCAAAAGTACAAAATATTTAGGAGCAAATTTTTTACCAAGATGTTATTGATTTGAATTGCAATCTTTCCATACAGCTGGAAGCATTTCCATTGACTTAATAATCATCAGCAATGTGTTTGTTTACGATGGTGTTATATTGAAGATGTTATAGAGAACTTTGCTTCTAATAACGAACATAAATCATCCCGTCTGTATTAATCTTAGGTCCCATTTCTCGCACAGGTTATACCGATTACCAACATGTTTCACCTTTACATGTTTATGAAGTTCTGAAAAATCGTGGTTTTTTTTTTTTTGGTTGGTAAAATATGTTTTCTAGATCTAAGGGAAAATTCCTCAATAATGTCTGAAGAGTAATCCATTAACTGGAGTCAAAATTTCCTCACTTCCAGAAACACATTATATAACTCCCTTATAATATACCAGTAGAGTTCATCTGTTTCCTGCCTCAATTTTGCCCCTTACAACACTTACCCTCCCAATCTTATACCCATCGCCCCTTATCCACCGCACCCCTGTCCCAATATCACCCCTAATACCAATCACTCCTTACTGACCGCACCCCTGTCAATATCTCGCCCCTAATACCCATCACCCCTTACCCAATGCACCCCTCTTCCAAATATCACCCCTAATACCCATTGCCCCTTACCCACCGCCCCCCTGTCACAATATCACCCCCTAATACCCATTGCCCCTTACCCACCGCCCCCCTGTCACAATATCACCCCTAATACCAATCACCTCTTACCCGACACACCTCGTCCAAATCTCACCCCTAATACCCATTGCCCCTTACCCACCACCCCCCTGTCAGAATATCAACCCTAATACCCATCACCCCTTACCTGACACACCTCGTCCAAATCTCACCCCTAATACCCATCACGCCTTACCCAACACACCCCTGTCCATATCTCACCCCTAATACCCATCACCCCTTACCTACTGCACCCCTGTCAGAACATCACCCCTAACACCCATCACCTCTCAGCTACAGCACTGCTCTCCTCCCTTACCTTTTAGATACTCCACAAACTGACTGTCGCCCACACATGAAAACTGAGCCACAATTAGACGGTGAACACTGTTCAAACTTTATTACAAAATAACTGAGTAACATGTTTTGTTTGTCTTTATATAGCTCAAAGTTTCTAGTTAAAGTTTTAATTGATAATTTATTTTGTTTTTGAAAGGAAGTTGAGAATAATTGTGTATACATGTAGTTGCCTAGAGGAGGTGATTCTGTTATGCCTGAGAATGATATATGGGCGTATGATATGATGCCTCGATTTGCCTTACTGATTTCTGATGTGATGCCTAGATTTGCCTTACTGATTTCTGATATGACATGATATGTGGTCTGTGTCCGTCGTCTGTCTGTCCTTAAACAATTCTTGTGATAGCTATTTCTTGAGAAGTACAGGATGGATCCTTCTCAATATTTGTATGCATGTTTCCCTTGCTCTCTAATTGTACATTGTCAAGTTTTTGAACAGATCAGATAAACGATATGGCTGACAGGCAGCCATTTTGGATTTTGCATACAATAGATGAAAGAAAAAACTGAAGGGAAAAGATCCAAATTTTTAAGAACAATTGATGGTGATTGCTTGTTGGCACCAAGATCCCTCTAGGATCTCTGGTTCTAGGTTGTCAGTTGCACATGTCCGTCTGCTTTGTTTCTGTTATATCTCTAATATTTCTGTTTTTCTCATTTCAGGTAAGTTGACTTTGCTGTGTTTATTGGACAGTCCGAGGTAGACAGCTGATCAATGTGAGTTGTTTACACGTACAATGTTATCACAAGGGAAACAATAAATATGTTACAAATGAACTTATGTTGATTCTGCCACTAGAAACACATTGAGTGTTGTCATGGAAACATAACGATTGTTGTCATCAAAGTTTATGAAAATTTTGCCATTGAAACAGACAGAGTACTGTTAGAAATGCATTTATTCAGATGCAGTTACCACGGAAATATTTAATATTTATATATTTTTGAAAATAAACTTACTTAATGTGGGGGGTTGGGGGTGGGGGGGGGGGGGTGCTTCACCTTTTGGTTGAGATGGATATGGACACATCAGTTGAAAGTGTTAAAAAGCATTTGAAACGCTGCTGTAGATACACAATTAAAAGGGTGCACTGACTTGGACCAGGTGTGGTAGCACTGTAATACACTGGTCCTTGTCTAACAGCATGTGTCTGTGTCCAATCAGAATGCTCCATAGATCAATGGCTGTCTCCGCAAACTTGATTGGCAGATGCCTGAAATATCTTATCAAGTCTTTGTTCTTAATGGTTTGAAATGAAACAATCAGAATGTTATCAAAATTCATAATTCAAGTTTATTGAGACATAATAGAAAGGAAAGGGTTCGTGATGAAAATGTTGTGTAAGATTTAATTTGGGATTTCGGATTTTAGTCCTTAGTTCGGAAATCTTTTCTTGTGATGTTATCATACACGTAGAGATTAGGCATTGTCTTATCCTTTTAAACAAAAAATTTGACATGACTCATTAGTCTTCAGAAGCTTGAGAAGTTTTTAAAGTAGGAATTAAGAAAAAATAAAATGAACGAATCAAACTTTGATTGCAATCAATCTGTTGATGGGGTACGAGGTCTATGTCCCCACTGAAATTAGTCTAATAACTTGTGTAGATGAGTTATGTGTTTGAGGTAAAGGTGAGACGATTTACGTGTCTAGTAGATTATGGTGATAATATACCACACTGGGTGGCTAATTTGGACTTTGCATGTTGAGTTAGGGAGATATAAAGGTAAGGTGTTAGTAAGAAATATTATGTTGGTCATCAATCCTCGCTTGTCTCCCTTTAATGTGTTAGACATTTTTGTATCATCTCTTTTGGTAGATGATTTATAGGAAATATAAGCTACAGTGTATTATATCTGATAGCTGTAGATGAGGGATGGGGCAGTATTAATGTGAGTCTACATATTGTAGAGGGACGTGTTGTATCGTATAATGCTTCAGTCAAACTTACAATTATCTGGTACATTTATATTTTGTTTGCGGTTAGTATTGGAGAGACGGTTAGGACAATGGTTGGGTGGTGTTGTCATGGTATGGTTGGTTTGGTGAGAGGATGAAGGGAGTATGGTTGGGTGGTGTTGTCATGGTTGGGTGATGTTGTCATAGTTGGTTGGTGTGGAGAGAGGATGAAGGGAGTATGGTTGGGTAGTGTTGTCATTGTTGGATGGTTTTGTTATGGTTGGGTGGTGTTGTCATGGTTGGGTGATGTTGTCATGGTTGGTTGGTGTGGAGAGAGGATGAAGGGAGTATGGTTGGGTGGTGTTGTCATGGTTGGGTAGTGTTAGAGAGAGGATTAAGGGAGTATGGTTGGTTGGTGTTGTCATGGTTGGATGGTTTTGTCATGGTTGGGTAGTGTTGTCATGGTTGGTTGGTGTGGAGAGAGGATGAAGGGAGTATGGTTGGGTGGTGTTGTCATGGTTGGGTGGTGTTGTCATGGTTGGGTGGTGTTGTCATGGTTGGGTGGTGTTGTCATGGTTGGTTGGTGCTGTCATGGTTGGGTGGTGTTGTTATTGTTGGGTAATGTTGTCATGGTTGGGTGGTGTTAGAGAGATGGTAGGGAGCATGGTGTGATGGTGTTGTTGTAGGTCACTGCCAGTTTCATGTGCCGATCACTAAAAAACAGCTGTGACAGAAAAGTTTGAGTGATGAGTGTTGTCTTGCGACACCTCTGTACCTGATGTCCTGTTTGCATGCATGTAAAATTTTCCAATTTGTCGTGATGAGTTACTTGTCAAGGGTCAAGTGTGAATTGATTACAGACATCGCGTGAGGTCTATTTTATTGAAAAGAAAATGTTCATTAATGACCACAAGGTCTAGTCTGACCCAGCACCACTAAGTTTTATAGGAGATAGATAGAAAATTAACTATAACAGATACCAGACTCATACATACTCCTACCCCACATAACCTAGCTAGTGGGCATCACTGAAACTTTGTGCACACTTAATTTCACAAATGGACCTATATTCATGAGCTTGTTAACACTTTGCAAGTTGCAGACAGTAAGTTCCGTCTGCACACAACGGCCGTCTGCTTGTGGTGTCTGTATTAACCAGTCGCTACAATCATGTATCAGTCGTATGTCTTCTAACTTTATGCCAATTACAATCACTATCTATAATTCCTGTGTGTTGTCTCTGGTTTAAACCAAAATGAAAGTTGTTTTTGCAATGTTAAGTTTATTGTTTTATGATGGAGATTTTACCGATTTTTGACGTGATTTTCTGCTGATATAAATGGACAAAGTTTTCTGTGAATTCTTCAGTTAGACATAAGGGGTGCACACACCAAAAGGTTCACAGACGATTTTATAGCGAAGTCCTCCACAGAGATGGAATTGGTCACGCTGACACATAACAGAAATAGAGAACAATTAAATCTTGATTTCAAAAGCAGTGTAAAAGTCTGTTATATAACTTCAATGTAGTTGTCTGGGCTTGGGGAAGATATTTAATTATTTAGCATGCAAAGAGTTAATTACGTTTTGCTCAATGTGCATGTTCTACCTTATTTGTCAATGTTTTGTTTGCCGATATGGGAATTGGAGGTAAAATTTCAACATGAGAAAAATGATGATGTGAGCATAACGAGAACAGCAATGCCTAGAAATATTTCTCTGGCATGGCTGTAGATTTGATAAATCTTAAACATAAACCATGTGTTTGTGGTCCAGGGCATAATTAATTGGTACCTTTGGCATGAGGTTTCAGTGAGATAGCAATATTAACTCGGCATTAGATCCGTGCTATCACAAGGAGGCAAGTACACCAACATACCATGTCTCACATACAATTTTGTCCAAAATTTTAATTATATTAGAGGTTAATTGGATGTTTAAAGATCTAAACCAAATCAATCATTAGTATAAAGCCATAATTATATAGAGTAATCTGTATCCTACTGAGCGATTGATTTTCTTCGGGGACCGATCGCCACCACCAATACCTCCTTTGCCATTGTTCATATATGAAATTATTATGTCATGAAAATGATTAAAACCTGCACTTTTAATAAGTATGTCAACTGTTAGTGCAGCAAGATCAAATATTTTAAAGTAAATATGTAGAGCCTGTTTTGATCTCCCTATACAACAATGAACGGTGATTATATCTGTTTTATAGTGTAGGCGGCCTGTACCTGTTGTGATTTGTTATTCACCTAAGAGTATGTTCCAAATGCTGAACCACTTAACAACATTAGTTATTAAGCTGTGTACCCTCGCATTCTGTTACTGATGTCAGTTATATAGAGGGTTTTTGCTTTTACAGAAATTATGATGGAGATGAGCCATTATCGATTCTTTATCAATTCTGTGCCGCGCTTGGCTTAAGTAAACTTTTTATTTTTGATTCTCAACGATGGTATAATGGAATCAAATTAATAAAAAGTGGGTTCGTTTGTGCCGACACATTTTAGATGGTAAAACGTGTAGAAATGTCAGGAGATCTAGATACAAAAGCCTGACTCTGTGCCACTGTCATTACGATGATGTAATTGTAGATAATCGTCTTATCTATTAACTACACTTAGGACCTAGTGGATTACCGACAACCAACAACCACACAGGGATCGCCATTGATCATATGTTACTGTGATGTCAGACTAGGATGAGAGTATAGTGGACCACACTCCAGCCTTACTTGGGTGACAACCAACAACCACACAGGGATCGCCATTGATCATATGTTACTGTGATGTCAGACCAGTATGAGAGTATAGTGGACCACACTCCAGCCTTACTTGGGTCACGTAATGGGTTAGGGCAGCTATAGGCTTTGGCTATAGAAATCTCATAAAGTCTTTAATAAAGAGCTACCCTGTCAAATCGGAGACAACTTTCATTGATCTTTTGGGTGAAATTTCTGTCAGCACTGTATTTATGATGTACGATACATCTTGTGGTATGTAATGATTATAAGGCACCCTTCCCGCTCTTCCTTCTTGTGTTTTGTCTGTGACTTATAAACCTAGAACATTGAGAGATGCTGAAAGCTGGTGAAGTTGATAGCAGACTCCCATGACTTACTGTAAAACCCCATTATATCTAAGTCTTACACTCGAACGGCCCATTTAATTTGTTCAATTCAAAATATTTGTCGGTCAAACAAAACTTCACATTAAATTTTCAAACTCATTAACTCTCTAAGTTTTCTCATGTTTAATTAATTGATTTGGTTAATTAATTTCCCAATAAAAATTAACGCTTATAAAGAATAGCTCAAATTGTCAACTTACATGGTTGACTTGCAAAATAGACTTTTGAGTTATACTGGCTTGGTGGCCAAAAAGGGGACTCAAATTTAACTTCTCCAAAAGTAAAGCAATAAACTTGGTCTCATAATGCTGACCGTAGCATCATGTCTTCACAGTGTCTTAAACTGCGACAAAATTGAAATGTACTGATCATATAAGTTAGTGCCTTCACCTGAAATGTAGGTAATGAAGCTGAGTGCCCGCCATGCTCCATACTCCTTGACGTTGATGAAATAAAGTACGAGTGTTTTTGGCGATAGCTCAGCTTATTGGTTAGAAAGAACCATTTACACCAAAATTGGTCTAAAATTATTCAACACTCTGGAGTTGTAGTCAATTTCCTAGACCAGTTCTGGTAGGAGATGGGTATAAAAAGAACATAACTTATAGGTACTTGTGTCACTGACCTGTTAAAGTATACATTGCTAGGTACTGTAAAAAAAAAACCTCAACATTATATCTTTAGCAAAGTATTGTGTTCCAGGTTTATCTCCCCTTACTCCTGTGGACTAGGTCTAGTCTGTGTTCCCGGTTTATCTCCCCTTACTCCTGTGGACTAGGTCTAGCCTGTGTTCCCGGTTTATCTCCCCTTACTCCTGTGGACTAGGTCTAGTCTGTGTTCCAGGTTTATCTCCCCTTACTCCTGTGAACAAGGTCTAGTCTGTGTTCCAGGTTTATCTCCCCTTACTCCCATGAACGATGCCTAGTCTGTGTTCCAGGTTTATCTCCCCTTACTCATGTGAACAAGGTCTAGTCTGTGTTCCAGGTTTATCTCCCCTTTCTCCTGTGAACAGGGTCTAGTCTGTGTTCCAGGATTATCTCTCCTTACTCCCATGAACAGGGTCTAGTGTGTGTTCCAGGTTTATCTCCCCTTACTCCTGTGAACAAGGTCTAGTCTGTGTTCCAGGATTATCTCTCCTTACTCCCATGAACAAGGTCTAGTGTGTGTTCCAGGTTTATCTCCCCTTACTCCCATGAACGAGGTCTAGTCTGTGTTCCAGGTTTATCTCCCCTTACTCCTGTGAACAAGGTCTAGTCTGTGTTCCAGGTTTATCTCCCCTTACTCCTGTGAACAAGGTCTAGTCTGTGTTCCAGGTTTATCTCCCCTTACTCCTGTGAACAAGGTCTAGTCTGTGTTCCAGGTTTATCTCCCCTTACTCCTGTGAACAGGGTCTAGTCTGTGTTCCAGGATTATCTCTCCTTACTCCCATGAACAAGGTCTAGTCTGTGTTCCAGGTTTATCTCCCCTTACTCCCGTGGACTAGGTCTAGTCTGTGTTCCAGGTTTATCTCCCCTTACTCCCATGAACGAGGTCTGGTCTGTGTTCCAGGTTTATCTCCCCTTACTCATGTGAACGAGGTCTAGTCTGTGTTCCAGGTTTATCTCCCCTTACTCCCGTGGACTAGGTCTAGTCTGTGTTCCAGGTTTATCTCCCCTCACTTATGTGATCAGGAACTAGTCTGGTCATCTCAATCACAGCAATTACTGTTTAGAATATTATTCTTTTTTCCCTTGACTTTTATGAAAAGAAGTTATTTCTAGATATGTATTGAAGCTTCAGCAATCATAGAAATATGATTTAAATTTGATTTAATTGATGATATCAAATTGTAAGTTATAAATGAAATAATAATAACAGCCCGATTCTAAACATGCATGTCTGTTGAAATATCTGACATGTTTTATGACTCTTGAGTAACTTATTTTCTGCCTTACTCCCTGTCTTCACTGACACACTGTCTTGTATGACCAACCGACCCTGCTCCTCCTTCTGCTGGGTTGAGACGGGTGTCACTGTAGTATATCTACCGCTATGAAGGTAATTCCAGGGTATCAAAATGATTCACCTGCTACTCCTTCTGATGTTACAGGATACGTCAATTTCTATAAATATTTTTGTATCAATAAGAAATGACAAATATCTAATACAACAAGTTTCTGATATAGCCATTAGTATGTAAGGCACAGAAGTAAGTAGAGATATGCTGACAGAACTAATCCTCTAAATTTCTGGAATGTCAATAAATAGAATTATTATGATACAAATATTGGTTAGGACCTTTAGAGTAAGATTTAACTCCCTTTGATTGCTGAACCAAGATGAGCAAACAATAACATCCAAAACAAGGCTCCATTGTATTGTCACAGTCCAGAGTGTTAACAACCGAACACGTTCCTGATAATAGTTCTTCCTTTTCTGATTGTTTCTGTTAGAAGTTCATCTTTTAGATGTTTATGCTGCCTGGATGTTTGTGTTCCAGTTTTATCTTTTTAGATGTTGATGCCCCCATGTTGCTTTAAATCTACTACTTTTATAGGCTGCTCTGCTGACACTTATTTTTATATACATGCAGGCAGTAATGTCTACAGAGGAATACATTCTATACTACCAGGCTGGAGGATTTGCTCTTAGTCTTGTTACCAGTATTTCTATATATGTTTACTTCAATGTGCTAGGTAAAATGTAACAGAAGACAAACTGGTTATTGAACTAAAATTGAAATAAAACAAGTTTGAAGGTTTAAGTGGACTATATATATCATGATAGGATGTGTGATGGGTGGTATTAATATGATGTTTATTAGTCCCCTTTTGGAAACTGGGGGGTAGTGTCAGCCTTCCACTGTAATTTTATCTATATCCCATACACATATCTGTATGGATATATATTGTGTCTCCTCTATAAGAATATATACCAACTGAACACAACAAACACTAGACTCTGAATACATCCATTCATGTGGATTACTTATGACATAATCTTGTTCAATGCGAGTCTCATTGCTCCACTAAGGATAAACATGCCTCTGCGTCAAACGCTCAAATGACTTCATTTGATTATAAGAGCTACTTTTATCGGTTCAGCCCATGTTGTTTAAAAGATGATGCAAAGTTACACAGGTAAAATGTCTCCAGATCAATTTAACTTGACAAAAAATTGACCTGAAATTTAGGTCAATTGACCTAAAAAAAACTACCCTCACAAATCACCTCAGTTTGAGGTAAATTTAGAGCCAACTTTGGGTTGATTTCAGGTAAAATAAATTGACATGAATTGACATTTTGCTCTTTTAAGGTCAATTTGACCCGAAATTGTTCACATGAAATTGACCTCAATTTAAATGTTCATGTTGGTATGAATGCAAATTGGTTACATCCATATATTGATCAATAAGCCTAAGCAGGCTTCATGCAATATAGATATTACTGCTTTTCATTTATACCAACATGAAAATGAATAAATGCTGTTCAATCCCTATATAAACACCTTAAGGTTTGGGTAGGGCACATGTTGATCTCACCTTGAAATTTCTCACTGAGATTTATTTGCGAACCTTTAATGAGTGCTGTGGATATTTATGTAGATATGTAGGTAAGGAATTGTAGGTTACGTTTGTTGTCTGTGATACACTGATACTCCTCGGGAGTGATGTAAAATCAAGGATTGCTTATATCACTTAATTAATATTGATGATGGTTCTTTACCCTGTATTTAATTTCCACGGAGCCCTAGATGTTACCATAAAGTTGTTTTAATGTCGGTTTTTATTGAATTATTGCTTTTACCCTTCATTTCTGAGCTATCAAATTGTCATGTTCCTCATCTGTTCATAGTTTTAACGTATTCATATAAAGTAGTCGTTATGTTGATGCAAATGAGTTTTATGGCTGCTGTTTGAATACCGACAGATTTTTTTGCATTTTTAGTCAGAACCTAATGCTGTTATAAAATAATCTGTATTGTCATCTTTATGTAATAAGAATTGTATGCCCAGAAATTGATGTTTTCTAGATTGCATACTAATAAATAATGTGTTTTTTTGCTTTATAATGGAAACCATCAACCTTCTGAATCCGATATGTAGTCCTGACGTCTGGGGGTAGGTGAGGGTGTGTATGTGTATGTGGACTCAAGGCCAGAATTCTGCATAATCCTGAGACATTCCATGTTCCTACATGGGAAGTTAAGCCATACTTTGTTCCTACCTTGTTGGTTAAGCCATACTTTGTTCCTACCTTGTTGGTTAAGCCATACTTTGTTCCTACCTTGTTGGTTAAGCCATACTTTGTTTCTACCTTGTTGGTTAAGCCATACTTTGTTCCTACCTTGTTGGTTAAGCCATACTTTGTTCCTACCTTGTTGGTTAAGCCATACTTTGTTCCTACCTTGTTGGTTAAGCCATACTTTGTTCCTACATGGGAGGTTAAGCCATACTTTGTTCCTACCTTGTTGGTTAAGCCATACTTTGTTCCTACCTTGTTGGTTAAGCCATACTTTGTTCCTACTTTGTTGGTTAAGCCATACTTTGTTCCTACTTTGTTGGTTAAGCCATACTTTGTTCCTACCTTGTTAGCTCACCTGGTCCGAAGGACCGAGGTGAGCTTATGCTATACCGTGGCGTCCGTCGTCCGTCCGTCGTCCGTCAACAATTGTTTAAACGACTTCTTCTCCATAACCACTGATAGGAAATCAACCAAATTTGGCAGGAATCATCTTTAGGTGCCCAGGATCCAAAATTGTACTAATGGTGGGACTGACCCCCTAGGGGGCTGAGGGCGGGGCCAAAAAGGGTTATTTAGCTATATTAGTTTAAGCGACTTCTTCTCCATAACCACTGATTGGAAATCAGCCTTATTTAATAGGAAGCATCCTTAGGTGCTTAGGATTCAAAAGTGTACTCATGATGGGACTGACCCCCCAGGGGGCTGAGGGGTGGGGCCATAAAGAATTATATAGCTATATTGATATTAGCGACTTCTTCTCCATAACCACTGGTTGGAAATCAACCTTATTTGGCAGGAAGCATCCTTAGGTGCCCAGGATTAAAAATTGTACTAATGGTGGGACTGATCCCCTAGGGGGCTGAGGGGCGGGGCCAAAAAGGGTTATTTAGCTATATTGGTTTAAGCGACTTCTTCTCCATAACCACTGATTGGAAATCAGCCTTATTTAACAGGAAGCATCCTTAGGTGCTTAGGATTCAAAATTGTACTCATGGTGGGACTGACCCCCCCAGGGGGCTGAGGGGTGGGGCCATAAAGAATTATTTAGCTATATTGATATAAGCGACTTCTCCATAACCACTGGTTGGAAATCAACCTTATTTGGCAGGAAACATCCTTAGGTGCCTAGGATTCAAAATTGTACTAATGGTGGGACTGACCCCCTAGGGGGCTGAGGGGCGGGGCCAAAAAGGTTATTTAGCTCTATTGGTTTAAGCGACTTCTTCTCCATAACCACTGATTGGAAATCAGCCTTATTTGGTAGGAAGCATCCTTAGGTGCTCAGGATTCAAAATTGTATTTATGGTTGGCCTGACCCCCTAGGGGGTTAAGGGCGGGGCCAAAAAGGGTTATTTAGTTATATCATGGTTAAAGCAACTTCTACTCCATAACCACTGATTGGAAATCAGCCTTATTTGGCAGGAAGCATCCCTAGGTGCTCAGGATTCAAAATTGTACTAATGGTGGGACTGACCCTCTAGGGGGCAGAGGGCGGGGCCAAAAAGGGTTATTTAGCTATATCGTGGTTTAAGCGACTTCTTCTCAATAACCACTGATTGGAAATCAACCTTATTTGGCAGGAAGCATTCCTAGGTGCTCAGGATTCAAATTTTACTAATGGTGGGACTAGCTGACCCCCTAGGGGGCTGAGGAGCGGGGCCAAAAAGGTTTATTTAGCTATATCATGGTTTTAGTGATTCACTGATGGGAAATCAGCCTTATTTGGCAGGAAGCATCCCTTGGTGCTCAGGATTCAAAATTGTACTAATGGTGGGACTGATCACCCAGAGGGCTGAGGGGCGGGGCAAGGAAGAAAATATTTTCCATGATAACCTAGATACCATTGTATCCAGGTGAGCAATACAGGCCCTTTGGGCCTCTTGTTGGTTAAGCCATACTTTGTTCCTACCTTTAAGATTAAGCCATACTTTGTTCCTACCTTTAAGATTAAGCCATACTTTGTTCCTACCTTGTTGGTTAAGCCATACTTTGTTCCTACCTTGTTGGTTAAGCCATACTTTGTTCCTACCTTGTTGGTTAAGCCATACTTTGTTCCTACCTTGTTGGTTAAGCCATACTTTGTTCCTACCTTTGAGATTAAGCCATACTTTGTTTCTACCTTGAAAGTTAAGCCTTATTATGTTTCACCTGTTAAACTGATACCTTAGACTTGTTTCTATATAAACATTTGTGCCCATAATTTAGTATAATATCTTAATTAAGGCTGATACTGTTCCTTTCCCTGAGGCTATCAGATAAAAAGCTTAAAATTTTAAATATTAGAATCAATATCATTAGACTTACTGAAAAGTCAGAGTTTTTGAATTTAAAAACATTTAGAAACATAATGTAAGAATTCAAGCTATTGAACATAATTTGCTACATCATAAATTTAAGATCTGCCTTTTGTGGAATGACATTGTATTACATATATATCTGATATATATACCCGGTAGTCTACTATTTGTGTTTGTTGCTACAGAATTTTTCATTAACTGAGTTATGATTCAAGGTCAAGGAAACAGGTGTGAAGGTCAGCCTAGATTCAGGTGTTTGTGTGATGTAAACAAGACATCTGTTGTTTTCCAAAATCTATTTGTTATAGGAGAGTAGCTGTTTTCTGTTTTCACCATCGCCTTGCTCGCCATTATTTAGCGGTATGCCTGCGTATGACACCACCACAAGGGTGGCGTAAACGGTTCCCATTGTGTTCTGGTGGAGTAGAGAGCTCTGTTGTTGGAGCTCAGCTGCCTCTGTAAACAGATATGTCGAACAAACAAATCTCAGAAAGGAAGGTACTTGTACCCATCCAGTCAATGAACAGCTGTGTGACATCATAGGTCCTGAGGTAGTCAGCTGTGTGACCTCATAAGTCCTAAAGTTGCTCAGCTTTGTTACCTCATATGTTTTTAAGGTGGTCAGCTGTGTGACCTCATAAATCCTAAGGTAGTCAGCGGTGTGACCTCATAAGTCCTTAGGTGGTGAGCTGTGTGACCTCATAATTCCTGAGGTGGTCAGCTGTGTGACCTCATAAGTCCTGAGGTGGTCAGCTGTGTGACCTCATAAGTCCTAAGGTAGTCAGCGGTGTGACCTCATAAATCCTAAGGTAGTCAGCTGTGTGACCTCATAAGTCCTGAGGTGGTCAGCTGTGTGACCTCATAAGTCCTAAGGTGGTCAGCTGTGTGACCTCATAAGTCCTGAGGTGATCAGCTGTGTGACCTCATAAGTCCTGAGGTGGTCAGCTGTATGACCTTATAAGTCCTGAGGTGGTCAGCTGTATGACCTTATCAATCCAAAGTTGCTTGTTAAATTTCTATGATGCAGTGTCATTGTAGAGAACTGCAGATGTTTGTGATAGAGGATTAGATTGTGATATGTTTAAGGTTGTCCTCTGGGTGACTGTCCGAGAAGTTTATCTGGTCGTGGACCTGTGTTTACAGCCTTTATATAAGTGAACGGTTGCCTCTGTATGACTGTCTGAGAAGTTTATCTGGTCGTGGACCTGTGTTTACAGCCTTTATATAAGTGAACGGTTGCCTCTGTGAACAGACAGGCCAATTTCCTGTACATGCCCAGTGATGATGTATGAAACTTCCTGTTACGCAGGAGATTGGTTTTCACCTAGAAAATCTTTGGTAAAAAAGAAGATGAAAGACATTTGTTCAAACTTGAAGTACAATAATGATGTTTGATCTCTTTCATTTCGATAAAGCTGTGAAGGATGATGTAGAATTATATATATATACAGAACTGTATTGGTTTTGTTAATAAAGCCATATTCCAGTTTTGGTTATTTTCATAAAGAAAATCTTGTTCTGACAGTCTGTTTTAAATTGTATGCAATATGTTTCAAATTGTATTTGGTAAGCGTGGGATGGCGTGAGCATGATAAAGGGAAGGCTTCTTTATGAATGAAAAATGACTGCCAAATCCTCCAGTGGTATGCATGCAGTGAGGAAACTGATTCTTAAAGCAAATTGTCGAGAATTGAGCATCATTAAACAGCAATTCTTAGAAGAAAAGAAATTATCATCGCATTACAATCTTCATTAAATTCATTTAAAAAGCACTTCAGTTGAAATTAACAGGCTAAGAACAATGTGGATTCAATCAGTTTCTATATATAACTACAAATGGAATATAATGTAGATTTGAATTTCACTAGGCCTCTATAAGGGGGGAATAATTGGTGAAGAAATTGTTTGACAGAACAAAGTTACTCCAGAAATCAATAAATGCAAAGTTGCAATGATTAATAGCCATGGAGATGGTTACTGTATTAACAGAGGGATGTAGTTCATGTCACTGCATGAACCTACATCTCAAATAACAACCCTTACATCATTGTCAAATATTCTCACATGAGTGGAAAATCATTTGTAGTTCATCGGTGTTCTCGGAAATGAATTAAAGCCTGCTCAAGAATGGAAGACATGTATTTTTGAGGCCCACTGCTTACTAAACCCTGTAGAAGGAGTGACGAGGATGCTGAATACTGTAGGATAATCTCCTGTAGGGCTTACAGGGCGGATTGGAAGCTCTAAACAAAGGATACACACTTCTTGCTCCTGACAATGTTTGTTAGTTAGCTGTATGAAAGATAACAGCTTTTAGTTAGTATACACAGCACATAGGAGTGTCATGTAAGTGGCATGAAGCATGGAAACATTTTGGATAATGATATCCTTTAATTTTATGGCATTGATATTCTCTGTCAGAATGCTAATTAAAACCACTTCAATACCCTTACAATACTCACTTCACTGTACCTGTGTAAGTGACAAAATAAATTCATGTTGAATCACATGCGGATGTTTAATTGAAGGAATAGTGCAACCCCCCCCCCCCCATTAGACTATAAGAGTATGATGTCTATTAGGTACCAACAGTGTTGTCTGTTAGAGTATGATTTCTTGCATCATTCACAGATTTTTTTCCTCTTCTACCTGTCCAAGATTTCTCTGTCGCCCCCTAGGGTATGACTGATAGCAGGAGCTGACAATAATGTAATGACGTCACGACAACTATATAATGACGTCATAACAACAATATCACACCAAGTCAACAGTTCCATTACATCATGTCAGCATTGTGCTGCATTGATACTTTCGTCAAAAAAAATCAAAAAGATGGGAGAAATATAATCATCTTACCTACGTATCTTGATGTTGTGACAGAAAAATCTCCAACCCTCGGGTGATATGCTTGATAGTGTAACCCTCAGCAGAACCTCTGGTTAGACAACCAAGAAAACAAAGAATATATACATCACCCCTTGGGTGGGAAATTTGTCTGTCACACCCTCAAGGTAGGGGAAGATTCTATTAGCCTATTATAGGTACCCTGGTGTTGTCTGTCACACCCTCAAGGTAGGGGAAGATTCTATTAGCCTATTGTAGGAACCCTGGTGTTGTCTGTCACACCCTCAAGGTAGGGGAAGATTCTATTAGCCTATTATAGGAACCCTGGTGTTGTACATCTGTTAGAGTACAATGTCTATTAGGTACCCACATGTACAGTGATCTGTAAGTGGAGGGAAAATACCAGTAATCTGTATGTTTAATCCGCAGCATTCCAATTCACAAACACAGAAATGCAAACCTTTATCTATCTTTGAGTCTAAAGCAAGCTAGTTCTTGAGCAAAACAACAACTTGTACATTTCTATTGCCGATCCTTGATTGGATGTTAAAAGCTGGGTATTGTTTTTGATAAATTAAGTGATATGACTTTCCTGGTTAATCTTGGTTTCATCAAGATAGACTCATTGTATGTTTTAACTCCTCAAATTAACTGTGCTTGTCATTAAAACGTCAAACAAGTAAAGATTTCAGATTGGCTACAATTTCTGATTAGAAAATCTCTGCTAATCAAAATGGGGCTAATTTGTTTATCACTGCGAAGAATCTCACTTCTGGTTTTTTCAACACGTAATCTTCAGCAAATCATTTCTTTTCTTGTTACGTTATAAAACCTGATTCCATGATTTATCAGCAGCCGCCAAATCTGATGTGAGCAATGCGGGATCCTGTCTTGAAGCTACACAACCGGGATTATTACAGGGAGTGCGGTTTATCTACAAGGAGCATGTCATTACCAGCTCTTTGATCTGGATATTTGTAGAGTAGTGATGGTACCGCTGTAGGAGCCTGGATCTCACTAACATTTACACAGCTATGTCGCCAGTTCTTTGACAATCAGAAATGTTCACCTCTCAAGCGAGTCATTATGTGGGGTGGATTTACAGTCATTCGTCCCCTGTATTACCGAGATTAAAACCAACCATTTCTCCTGACGAATGTCCTGTTTTATTTTGCATCATTCTCCATGATGTAACTTAATCACCGTGTTTTCACTTTATGCAAGCTTTCGTCAAGGTTATGGCCAATTTGTTTGTCAAGCTCCCGCTAATGAAGAAAAGACACGCCAATAAAGAGATGTACTTTTTCACTGATTGAACATGTTTTTACATTAGAATTTTTGATAATAAATTTTGAAAGCTTTTAAAAGGTGTATATGCCATCTTTCTCAAGGCCAAACACGAACACCATCTCTTAATCAACATATTAAGCCCCATTTCTAATGCTAATTCAGGAAAAAGTTGTCAGCTTGTTTATGCTGATAGGTATTGTAGAAAGCGACTTAGATTTATCATTATTACAGAAGGATATTGTATATTATATTACAATGTTCGTTTGAGTTTTTTGTGCTGATAGGTATTGTAGAAAGCGACTTAGATTTATCATTATTACGGAAGGATATTGTATATTATATTACAATGTTCGTTTGAGTTGTTTGTGCCGATAGGTATATTGTGGAGATTTTCAGTATTATGAGAGGATATTGTATATTATATTACAATGTTCGTTGTTTGTGCTGGGCTATTTTGTGTGCTGTAACTGATAGCACCACCCCTGATCATTGCATGGTACAGTAGCACCATCTAACACCTCCACTTGTGGTGCTCTTGTTAATCCTTTAGATAATTTTAAAAGTTAATTGGAACTACCGTACCTTGCTGTATTTGCATGCTGTCGTGTAATCATACCTTGCTGTATTTGCATGCTGTCGTGTAATCATATCTTGCTGTATTGGCATGCTGTCGTGTAATCAATCGGATCATTGTTTTGGCTGCATGGTTACACATGTGTCCTTACTTCTGTGCTGAAGGTCTCTAACAAGTCCAGCTTTGAGTTGGTTTATTAGGAAGTCCTTAGCTATATCTTGGTGATCTGAAGATCGCTGTAGTCATTTGAACTCAATTTCAGACATGATTGTGTTTCTGACTAGAATCGTGTCATATTGACCCAGGGGCAGGCGGATGTTGTCCAGGATCAGATTTCTCTATGTTAGATAGGTCTGGTTGTGCAGCTGTCCTCTAGGTTGACCAGTCCTATGTTGACATAGATATATTGTTTCCGCTGACATATATAATAGTGTTTTTAGGTCGTAAAAGACTGAATATTAGTGAATTTGTATGTATCTAGGTCCATCAATGAGTTGAGCATTTTTATGCTAGCCTGCTGCTTGTTCAGTCATCAGTTGATTTGTTTTTGTCTAATTTTGTGACTGAATTCATCAAAAAATTTCTTTGTGATGCAATTTTATTGTTCAAATCCTTGCAAAAAAAAAAAATTATTAGAAAATCATAACCCACTTACTTCGTTTCATGATCAGTTGTGTAAATTTTGGCCAATATTTACTAGCTTACTGAAAAAAAACACTTCAATTGTATTCTTTATTTAATTAGGGAAAAGAACAAACTTTGATCATTCTTAAAGGTCACATGTGAAAACGTGAATCATAAATACGGGCCCATTATGCATTTTGCTAACATCCAGCCACCTACATGTAACTAGACTAAAATCAGATATCAATAATTTTGTAAAGGCACAACCAATTTTCACAATAACCTCTACGCACCGAGATGTTTTATTTCAGTATTTATAGCTTTCTTGTTCTATCCTTGAGGACAACAATTTTGTCTACATTTGTCTTAGTCTACAATGTGTTTGTGTTGGGTGAGTTTTTAGCACCAGTCGGCTTGAGAATCTGTAGTCTTTAGATGCTTGAATAGACATCATACTGTTTGAAGGGCAAAAAGGACACTGTGATATTTAAGATGAAAATGAAGTAAATAAGTTATAATTTATCAAGAAAGTGCACTCTGAGCTGGCTTCTTTTTTATATACCTTCATAAAAAGTGGCAAGTACAGTGAAGGTTCTGAAGATTTGATGAAACTTTAAGCTATATTATTAGCTCACCTTTATGACATGGCGCGGCATCCATCGTCCGTTGTCTCTCCGTTCGTCTTCCAACAACATTTTCTTCAAATCGCTACTAGTCAAAAAGTCTTGATTGGATTTTAACCAAATCTGGTCAAAAACATTCTTGGGGGGAAAAAGAACAGATTTTGCATAACTGGTGACTCTGACCCTCCAGGGGCCAGATGGGAGGGGCCAAATAGGGGAAATAGAAGTAATTCCTTTAAATCACTACTAGTCATCAAGTTATTAATGAATTTTGATCAAATTTGGTCAGAAACATCCTTAAGGGAAAGGGGAACAGATGTTGCATAAATGGTGACTCTGACCTCAAAGGGGCAAGAGAGGCGGGGCCCAATGGGGGGGAAAAGAGGTAATTCCTTTAAATTGCTATTAGTCATAAAGTTATCAATGGATATTGACCAAATATGATCAGAAACATCCTTGGGGGAAGGGGAAAATATTTTGCATAAAAGGTGTTGCTGACCCCTTAGGGGCCAGAGGGGCAGGTCCCAAAAGGGGAAATAGAGGCAAAGCTTTTTAAATCACTACTTATCCTAATGTTAAAATGGATTTTGACTAATTTTTGACCAAAGTACTGGATGGATCTTTTTGGAAAATATTTAACCATCATTACCTAGGTACCAATATATTCAGGTGAGCAATACAGGCCCTCTGGGCCTCTTGTTTGAGGTTGTTGTCACCTCAGCAATTAAATGCTGCTCATACATATAAACATCTACCTGTTTGGCCATCTCCTGCATACAGACTAAATCATAAATAAGTTTATATCTCTAGCAGTATAAAGGTACTTTTCCCTGAATAAAGTGTGATAATGAAGATTTTTTGGTCAGTATTATTTAGTTAGCTCCCCTGTATATGTTTGAGACAATGTGATTATCTCCCCTGCATACTATCATAACTTATTTAACTCCCCTGCATTGAAGAATTATTAATGAGTTTTGTTTCCTGCTTATGAAATTAACACATATATATCTGCCCTGTTATAAGAATGATATATGTAAAAGTTAAAAATGATACGGACACATTCTTTAATATATATAAATATAAATTATCTCCCTTGCTTATAAGAATAGTATATAAATTATCTCTCTTGCTTATACAAATAATATATAAAGCATCTCCCCGGCTTATAAGAATTATATATAAATAAACTCTCTTGCTTGTACAAATACTATAAAGATTATCTCCATTGCTTATAAGAATAATATATAAGTAATCTGCCTGCTTAAACAAATAATATATGTATTACCTCATTTTTAACCTAAAACTGTTTTTGGGGTAAGATAAGATAGAATAAGTTTATTCAAAGTTGGCATGTCAGATACAACAAATAAAACACAAGCTCTAATGAGCTTTTATGACCAACATCAACTGGGGTGACAGATATGATTCATTAGGTAAAAATACGACTGAGGTAAGATTATCTGAGGTAAGATTATCTGAGGTAAGACTATCTGAAGTGAGATTATCTGAGGTAAGATTATCTGAGGTAAAATTATCTGAGGTAAGATTATCTGAGGTAAGATTATCTGAGGTAAGATTATCTGAGGTTAGATTATCTGAAGTGAGGTTATCTGAGGTAAGATTATCTGAGGTAAAATTATCTGAGGTAAGATTATCTGAGGTAAGATTATCTGAGGTAAGATTATCTGAAGTGAGATTATCTGAGGTAAGATGGCTGTCTCAGGTAAGATGGCTGAGGTAAGATAAGATTATCTGAGGTAAGATTATCTGAGGTAGGACTATCTGAAGTGAGATTATCTGAGGTAAGATTATCTGAGGTAAAATTATCTGAGGTAAGATTATCTGAAGTGAGATTATCTGAGGTAAGAATATCTGAGGTAAGATTATCTGAGGTAAAATTATCTGAAGTGAGATTATCTGATGTGAGTTTATCTGAGGTAAGATGGCTGTCTCAGGTAAGATGGCTGAGGTAAGACTGTTTGAGGTAATATGACTGAAATAAGATTGTTTGAGGTAAGATGGCGTAGGTAAGATCGACTGAGGTAAGATTACTGAAGTAAGATCGACTGAGGTAAGATTGTTTGAGGTAAGATTGTTTGAGGTAAGATGACTGAGGTAAAATGACTGATGTAAAGATAGTGTGTTCTCGCTGTAAAGAATCAGGTGAAACATTGATTTGTCACTACTTGAATGCTGACCTGTATTTCTTCCTTTCTTTTTTATTGGAAATGTAAAAGAGTGCGCCCAATAAAAGCCTGTAGTTAGTTTGTGTGCTGAACATTAAACTTAAAATTTAAAAGATGGAAGCTTTTCTAAACGTGTGTGACACTCAGGAATTGTTCAGATCGATAGCTCTAAGATGGATAGAGTCAAGTAGGTGTTGGTAATTTGATTGGAGTTTTGTAGAGTTCTCAACTTGTTAGAGCAACGTATCGTGCTTATGTCGTATATATTGTCACCGTTTTGTTTTTAGTGTCTCTTGAAAAACACTTGCACGATTTAAACACTTGAAGCATCAACTGCTTATTGATTCTGATATTACCACATGGACACTTATGATTCTACTTTAAAGATGTATCAATTAAATTTTCTTTATTTCTAATATTTCCAGCAAATCTACAACAAGAAGCCGTTTAAGTGTGATAAAAGTTATCACATTTATCCACATTTAAGTACTTTACAAATAGAAATCATTGGTTAGGTATCATTAGAGGGATAATCTGGAGAGTCTGTTTACCATTATTTTTGGTACTGAGGTGCTAGATGATAGGTTTCAATGACTTAATTTGTGCCAGGAATGACCTATATCTAATGTTATAGCAGGTCATAAAGCAACATTAGGTTTCTTCCTCCTTCCTCAGGCTTATAATAACCTATTCTAGGATTACAGGTCATAAGGTCACAAGAGATAGCTTTCCTCTGTCTTTCAGATTATACTAGGTCACGAGGTAGATATGTGATCTACTGTAACAGATAGAATTAGGACAAACTATATGTTTCATCGTTGACTAGCTCAGGTGACCTCATTCTGATTGCTTTGGCTATCGTTGTACGCCAACACTGATCAATGTGACACTATTAAAAGGTGTCACTGGCTGAACTTGTGTAAACTGTTTTTATATTTTCGACTTATTCTCAAAACCTAGTGGATACAATTTGGTGAGAATCATCCTTGGCCTGACTTTAATTACAATTGTAAAATTGGGATTCACACCTAAAGGCCAGATTGTGGGTCTCTATATGAAATTTTGAACTCAAATAGTAAACTGCAAGTGCATTCTAGCAACAATCAGACTAACAGTACATCGGTACAGCAGCTTGACCAGGTGTTAACTTACACTTCATATTGTTATTACGATAGTTCATAACCTTTGGGGGCCAGTCCTGGTTTGTATATTTTACTGTAGTTTATATAGGAAAACAACACTTTTGGTTATACATATGTATTTTGTTAAATTTCTTTTGGAAATAATTCAAACTTTGTTGGAATTATAAGCGAAAGATGGCGGTTTTATCTTATGAACATTTTGACCCTGGCTGATACTCCAAGGGCTGTAGAGAGGGGCTCAAAAGGGTCAAATAGAAGTAGCAGGACTATCAATCATTACATGTCGGGGTTGGGAGTCTCACTCAAACTAAGTGTACAAAACTTTTCTCTTGGTGGTGATTCTCAAATATCTTTTTAACACTTTGGAAAATGAGTCAATATGAAGAGGATCCAGAGGCCTATTATCAGTGGCGAAGTGTTGATTTGACCAAATATTTGGGTTAGAATAAGATGTTTGGCAGTTCAAGGGCATCTGATTGTGGGAGCTGTATTTAGGTGATATTGTTATAGATTTGTAATGATGTAAGGGACGAAGCCGTGATTGTGTGGTGATTGTGTGGGATCGTTCTGCCAGTGGAGGACAGGTATACATTTAGGTGATATTGTTAGATCTGTAATGATGTAAGGGACAAAGTCGTGATTGTGTGGTGATTGTGTGGGATCGTTCTGCCAGTGGAGGACAGGTATACATTTAGGTGATATTGTTAGATCTGTAATGATGTAAGGGACAAAGTCGTGATTGTGTGGTGATTGTGTGGGATCGTACTGCCAGTGGAGGACAGGTATACATTTAGGTGATATTGTTAGATCTGTAATGATGTAAGGGACGATGCCGTGATTGTGTGGTGATTGTGTGGGATCGTACTGCCAGTGGAGAACAGGTATACATTTAGGTGATGATGCTGGGCTTCTCATCAATAACTATCCCTAGGAAGGTGGGACTGTCTGTGGAATTGCCAGTATAATATAAGATAGGGTTACAAATAAGTCTGTTTAGGAGGCTAGCTATTAATACATCCAGTGACCTTGACCTCTGACTCTATAGAGCATGTGTTAACAGTAGAGATTATATATATATAACATCTTCAACTGAACATTGGTAAATAATTGTAAGTAATGCATACAGACTAGACATATCATTCATTGTTATTATTTTAGCATGATGAGAGAAAAATTAACTGTAAAATTGTATGATTTTTTTAGCTCACTGGGACTGAAGGATTATGGCTAGGTAAAGCCGAACTGCAGCGTCTGTCCTCTGTCTGCATGTACGTCTGTCTTTTAACTTTTCCTATAAATCCCTACTTGTCATGAACCATAAAGCAGACTTTGACCGGACAGAAGCATGCTTGGGGGTGGGGGTATGAGGATCCATTGTTGTACAAGTGGCTCTGATACTGCTCCTCGCTGAAACTTCATACTTGCATTATAGCTAGGTTAACCTTGGTAAGATGGTCACATTCGGTGGGGGACTATAATTCTTTGAATTGTGTTTTGTAATCATAGCTAAAACAGATGTTTCATTTTGTGTATTTGTTTGAACTGTTGTAAGTAGTTTACTCTGAAAAGTATATAGGTACATAATTGAGGCCTTACAGTAGATATTTCGTTGTGTGTATTTAGGTCTAGACCTGCTACTTTAAAAGTCAATATCTTTGCGTGTCACATTTTTCGCTTAGTCAGCCTCCAAACTGTTCGCGATATGAATATTTTCGCGCTGGAGTCATGCTCTTTTGCACTGTGTACATTATAATACTATTCTACACTGTAGAGTTTGAGTGGTGTTCAATATGTTCGTGTGTGGATATATTCGCAGAGATTTAATGCCAGCCAAATAAGTGAAAATTTCCACATCGCGAAAAATACCACTTTTACAGTATATGGTTGAGGTCTCTTGAACCATGTTCTTCCTTGGGTTGTTTTGGTGTCGAATATTTTGTGTTGCGGAAATCTCTCCGAGGGCCTTTAACTTTTAGGATAGGTATTTTACAGGTGTATGACATCACTAGCGACGTCAATTAGTAGAAATCTACTTGCTATCTTTAAAATAGAAATGAACAAATTGAGTTTGGATGTCAGCGAACCTTCAGTGAATTAGATGGTATTATAGACCCTTAAGTATGATAGCTAAAAAGGTAAGGAAGTCTGTCAGCAAAGGTGGGCGTCGTTTTACATTTCCTGGTGGTTCAGATTCAGGTGTAGAATCCGCCAACATAATGTCAAATTAGATGAATGCTTCATTACCTTCCGGGATTATGCTGATACTTCTGCATGTCCGCAGTTGGCAAAACTAGCAGACATATTTTTTTCCTGCCAAGTTGATTGTCCCAAGTCCGGGAATTCTCGTTATATGTTGGTATTTAAAGAGATGCTTTTAACTTTGGATTTCAAATACATTAAAAAAACGGCTTAGAGGATGGTGCAATGCAGTATTGGATGTCATGGCTGTCTGACCGATTTTAATTCGGAACACAAAAATCGGAAACTGAAAAAAACGTGCAGTAAAAGACTTTCTAGTACTATTTAAACCATGAATATCAAATAAACCATCTAATACTATTCAGAATGAAAAATACATTGCATTTAGTTCAACAATTGGCTTGCCTGATTGGACTGCGGTGGCCAAGTGATTAAGGTGTCCCAACATTCTACTACTCCACTTCTGAGTTGTAAAATTGGAACCCAGGTAGGGCAGTACTGACTGTACATACATTGTAGGTCAGCGTTTTTTCTCCAGGGACTTCAAAACCTGGCAGGTCCTTAAATAACACTGGTTGTTAATAGAACATAAAACAAAATAAACCAAATTATACCAAAGACTTGTCTGACGGAAACTGTGCACTTTGAGAGTTTCATGAGTAGATATGCTTGCAGTACTTGTAACATATTGTCCTGACAGTATCATTTACCAACATACTGATGGACAATAATCAATCGTCCCCTATGGCTTTGCTTCAGAAAGAAATGTAACTATCATGATTTATTTGATGCAAAGGGGCCTCTTAAGGGATCTTTTCTTGCTGTTATAATTTTAAGACGCTCTGCGGGTGGATGTTGTTAGATATGACAGATTTCTGAGGAGTAAGATGTCGTCACCATGCAATTTATTGAATGTAAACACGGCTCTGACATAGAGCATTATTTGACACTGCAGAGACCATTGTGTTTTACCAGAATGGTATTCTCGTTTATTTCTTGAAAATTGACTTTCAGCGGGAATTACAGAGACTTTCATGATACTTGAAAAAAACATGAAAATAATGTACATTATTTGAAGGAAAATACATTTTTGTGTTGAAAAAAAAAAATCTAGAGTACACACCCCTCATTAGTCATGTGGGGTAATTGTGGCTGTGTAATACTTCAGGAGTGTATATAATTATGTTGTCTATACATGTAAAGACAGACCAGATGATTCTTTCTAGAACAGTTTATTAAACCGTCTAGTTTTTATGTCAAAAAAACAAAATATTGATGGCCTAAGGATCAATTAGGTCTTGCTAGAAATGGAATCAAAAAATATTTCCCTTGGGTGATTTATTACAAAAATAAATCAAAGATACAATATTTCATAAATGTTACCCAGACCAATGCTGACAAACAATCACCGAGATATGGATTTTATGGTATCTCAATGACGATCTAGACCCATGTGACACTGTCAGATTACTCCAACACTAGAGTACATCACCTAGTCAGGTGGGCAGCCTCCCCAATACAGGTAAGACTCCCCAATACAGGTAAGACTCCCCAATACAGGTAAGACTCCCCAATACAGGTAAGACTCCCCAATACAGGTAAGACTCCCCAATACAGGTAAGACTCCCCAATACAGGTAAGACTCCCCAATACAGGTAAGACTCCCCAATACAGGTAAGGCTCCCCAATACAGGTAAGACTCCCCAATACAGGTAAGACTCCCCAATACAGGTAAGACTCCCCAATACAGGTAAGACTCCACAACACAGGTAAGACTCCCCAATACTGGTAAGACACCCCTATACAGGTAAGACTCCCCAATACAGGTAAGACTCCCCAATACAGGTAAGACTCTCCAATACAGGTAAGACTCCCCTATACAGGTAAGACTCCCCAATACAGGTAAGACTCCCCAATACAGGTAAGACTCCCCAATACAGGTAAGACTCCCCTATACAGGTAAGACTCCCCAATACAGGTAAGACTCCCCAATACAGGTAAGACTCCCCAATACAGGTAAGACTCCCCAATACAGGTAAGGCTCCCCAATACAGGTAAGACTCCCCAATACAGGTAAGACTCCCCAATACAGGTAAGACTCCCCAATACAGGTAAGACTTCCCAATACAGGTAAGACTCCCCAATACAGGTAAGACTCCCCTATACAGGTAAGGCTCCCCTATACAGGTAAGACTCCCCAATACAGGTAAGACTCCCCAATACAGGTAAGACACCCCTATACAGGTAAGACTCCCCAATACAGGTAAGACTCCCCAATACAGGTTAGACTCCCCAATACAGGTAAGACTCCCCAATACAGGTAAGACTCCCCTATACAGGTAAGGCTCCCCAATACAGGTAAGACTCCCCAATACAGGTAAGACTCCCCAATACAGGTAAGACTCCCCAATACAGGTAAGACACCCCTATACAGGTAAGACTCCCCAATACAGGTAAGACACCCCTATACAGGTAAGACTCCCCAATACAGGTAAGACTCCCCTATACAGGTAAGGCTCCCCAATACAGGTAAGACACCCCTATACAGGTAAGACTCCCCTATACAGGTAAGACTCCCCAATACAGGTAAGACTCCCCTATACAGGTAAGACTCCCCTATACAGGTAAGACACCCCTATACAGGTAAGACTCCCCAATACAGGTAAGACTCCCCGATACAGGTAAGGCTCCCCAATACAGGTAAGACTCCCCTATACAGGTAAGACTCCCCAATACAGGTAAGACTCCCCAATACAGGTAAGACACCCCTATACAGGTAAGACTCCCCTATACAGGTAAGACTCCCCAATACAGGTAAGACTCCCCAATACAGGTAAGACTCCCCAATACAGGTAAAACTCCCCAATACAGGTAAGACTCCCCAATACAGGTAAGACTCCCCAATACAGGTAAGACTCCCCTAAACAGGTAAGACTCCCCAATACAGGTAAGGCTCCCCAATACAGGTAAGACTCCCCAATAAAGGTAAGACTCCCCAATACAGGTAAGGCTCCCCAATACAGGTAAGACTCCCCAATACAGGTAAGACTCCCCAATACAGGTAAGACTCCCCTATACAGGTAAGACTCCCCTAAACAGGTAAGGCTCCCCAATACAGGTAAGACTCCCCTATACAGGTAAGACTCCCCAATACAGGTAAGACTCCCCTAAACAGGGAAGACTCCCCAATACAGGTAAGGCTCCCCAATACAGGTAAGACTCCCCAATACAGGTAAGACTCCCCAATACAGGTAAGGCTCCCCAATACAGGTAAGACTCCCCAATACAGGTAAGACTCCCCAATACAGGTAAGGCTCCCCAATACAGGTAAGACTCCCCAATACAGGTAAGACTCCCCAATACAGGTAAGACTCCCCAATACAGGTAAGACTCCCCAATACAGGTAAGACTCCCCTAAACAGGTAAGGCTCCCCAATACAGGTAAGGCTCCCCAATACAGGTAAGACTCCCCAATACAGGTAAGACTCCCCAATACAGGTAAGACTCCCCAATACAGGTAAGACTCCCCAATACAGGTAAGACTCCCCTATACAGGTAAGACTCCCCTAAACAGGTAAGGCTCCCCAATACAGGTAAGACTCCCCAATACAGGTAAGACTCCCCAATACAGGTAAGACTCCCCAATACAGGTAAGACTCCCCAATACAGGTAAGACACCCCAATACAGGAAAGACTCCCCAATACAGGTAAGCCTAGAAGTATGGGATATGTTAGGAATATATTATTGAATAGAAACCAATCTTGACATCATAAGAATTATCTTGGATCCTGAAAAGAAAAGAGTATAAAATAAACATGGGGCAGTGATGGCTACATGGTTAAGGTGTCTGACATTCTGCTACCACTAGCCCTTCATGACTGGGCCATGGTGGCAAAGTGGTTAAGGTGTCTGACATTCTGCTACCACTAGCCCTTCACCACTATGCCACAGTGGCCAAGTGGTTAAGGTGTCTGACATTCTGCTACCACTAGTCCCTCCACCACCACATCATGGGTTTGAGACATACATGTAAGGGGGACATTTGCCAGGTACTGGCACATCCTTAAATGACCACAGCTGTTAATAGGATGTTAACATAAATAAATTAGACTAAACCAATAAACATTCTTGGTGTATATCCGATTTTAGGTTGCCTGCCATTACTATAGAGGAGGATAATTGGCAGTAGCATGTTCAGATGAAGAGTCGGGGACAAATGACCTTCACCAATATTCAAAATCAAAGAAGTGAAAATACTGAAAAGTCTATTCAACTGACTAACATTGCTAGACTTCCAAGTTCAGAGTCGTCCAATGTTTTATCTCTGTTTACAGGTTTTACTGAATGACGAAATGTTATATATGTAATACTATCAAGCCTGTTGCCGTACAGTGGCATCTGTCTGCCTGCTCATTACTTGTACCTCACCAATTTCTTCTTATCTTTTCCTCCAGAGGGAGCTGGTATAATTCGGCCAAAAAGGAATGGGTTCTCTGGTCTAACTCCTAGGGACCAATTTCATAGATCAGAACCGGAAACAGTTGATGTCCCCATCTTTAAATATAGTAATACAATTGCTGGTTATAAAGAAATTAATACATTTATGCTTCCAGGATTGCACCAGTTTTGGGCCCTATCTATAGAGACTTATATATTGCTGGACATAATAGGTTAAACACAGCCATACTTCCTACCCTGATCCTGGGGTTCCACCCTTAGGGACTTAGTTCCTTCAACATAATATGGGACTCCTTATGATTCACTATTGCTGAGCATGAACATTAATACAGTGAATTTATAAATTTGCTTCCAAAACTTGGCATCTCAGGGAACATTAAGCCTGATCCCTTTTCGTTTTCCCCTTACTACCATCAATGACAATGTTTTAGCCAATTGATTACTCAAAGGCAACTTATACAGGCCCATAGGGCCTCTTGTTTACACAATTAAAGCATATTTGAATTGGTTGACATTTAAGGGTTACACAAATGAGATTAATTTAAGATGAGCAATGTCAGCCAATGGGAGGCCTGTATTCAAGTGTTTTATTGAATAAAAAGTTTCAGATAATTTAATCCTAGAGTAAAATTGAATGAACAATATTGGATAGAAGAAGTGCTTGGATTAATGTGTTTGAACAAGGTAAACAGGTTTGTACTGAGCTGAGTTTGGACATGAGGTCTAATTGCTGCCTGTGATCAGATAGATAGAGGAGGTTTGTGGTAGGGAACACATTTGTTTCCTTTAGTTAGTGTTGGACATCAGTGATATAAATGTATCTTCAATTCAATTCGGTGTTTTGAATTTTAAATAGATTTTTGCTGCTGTATATAACATTTGGTAGCGTCCTGGGTTTTATAAAACAACATCTAGTGTAAGTTTATCAAACACAATTTTTATGTTAGATGGTAAGTAACAGGAACATTAGACTTCGGAATATCAGCACCATGAGGAACAGACACTGATGGTTAAGGACAGACATCAACAGTGAATGGACAGACATCAACAGTGAATGGACAGACATCAACAGTGAATGGACAGACATCAACAGTGAATGGACAGACATCAACAGTGAAATGACAGACACCAACAGTGAATGGACAGACATCAACAGTAAATGGACAGACACTGATTGTTAATAGACAGACACTGATGGTTAATAGACAGACACTGATGGTTAATGAACAGACACTGGTGGTTAATGAACAGACACTGGTGGTTGATAGTCAGACACTGGTGGTTAATGAACAGACACTGGTGGTTGATGGACAGACACTGATGGTTAATGAACAGACACTGGTGGTTGATGGACTGACACTGATGGTAAATGAACAGACACTGGTGGTTGATGGACAGACACTGATGGTTAATGAACAGACACTGGTGGTTGATGGACAGACACTGATGGTTAATGAACAGACACTGGTGGTTGATGGACAGACACTGGTGGTTAATGAACAGACACTGGTGGTTGATGGACAGACACTGATGGTTAATGAACAGACACTGGTGGTTGATGGACAGACACTGATGGTTAATGAACAGACACTGGTGGTTAATGGACAGACACTGATGGTTAATGAACAGACACTGGTGGTTGATGGACAGACACTGGTGGTTAATGAACAGACACTGGTGGTTGATGGACAGACACTGATGGTTAATGAACAGACACTGGTGGTTGATGGACAGACACTGATGGTTAATGAACAGACACTGGTGGTTGATGGACAGACACTGATGTTAATGAACAGACACTGGTGGTTAATGAACAGACACTGGTGGTTGATGGACAGACACTGGTGGTTAATGAACAGACACTGGTGGTTAATAGACAGACACTGATGGTTAATGGACAGATCAGCACTTGCAGTGAACAAGGAAACAGACTGACGATGAATGGACTGACACTCAGATTGTGAATGAAGAAACAGCCTGATGGTGAATGGACACAGACTGACAATGAATGCAGAGATACCTAGTGTTTGGTCTTTGTGACATTAACACATCTGTGTTTGTGTCACAAAATATCTGTCATTTTGTGGATCTTGGATAGACAAGACGGCCTCATTCAGCTCTGCTGTTAAAATGTTTGCAATCCCACTCAACCAAAATATTTTAGATGTTAGGATATGTGTTCTCACTGTTTGTCTACACAATCCTGATCCTGGCTGACTGACCGTTTGTAAGTTCTGACGGTTCACACATGGTGCGACTTTCACAGCCTAACCACTAACCTCGTTTATCTTCATTTTGATGTCCACCATCCTGGTAAGGTGATGTAATGTGGTCTGTCCCAGACACCTTATCCGGACTGTCCATTCTCCATGCTAGTTAGAGCGGGTATCTAACAGCCAGAGTTATGAACAGTGATGATGTGTAAGACTTCACAGGCTAATTTTGTTTGATACCAATCCTGGAAAGCTGCCGTAATTTTCCTGAAATATTTCCCGTGTGTGCCAACACGTTTGGGAAGCACAGGCCTAGGGTAGTGATCGAGGCATCATCAACGGCTGGTTTTATTACCAGGTATAGGCTTTAGTGAAAAACATTTAGTGAAAAAATCAGGAAGAAAACGCCATCAGATTTGGTTTGAACCATTCTGTATAGGTCATCTTGAACCACATTCAATGTATTCAGCATTGAATATGTTGAACAATGATACAATGAAAGTTAAGATCATCATGTTTACTGGTGATAAGGCTTATGATTGAGTATGTTTAAATTATTGATTAATTGTTTTGATTTTTAGAGCCCAAAACACAAAATGCGTTCAAACTTAAACATTTTATTCTACAGAACTATGAGCTGTAAAATGATTCAATATTATCAGGATGTTGTTTCTTAGTTAAAAAGATCTATCAGTTCGCATAAATTGCCTTGGTGTTGATAAGGGGCGATGGTTGCCAGGTGGTTAAAGTGTCCCGACATTCTACCACTAGCCCAACCCCTCTGGGTTGCGAGTTCCTAACTCAAGTTGGGCAGTTACCAGGTACTGTCCATAGGTAGGTGGTTTTACTCTGGGTTCTCCGGCTTTCCTCCACCTCCGAAACCTGGCACATCCTTAAATGACCCTGGCTGTTAATAGGATGTATAGCAAAATAAACCAAACCAAGCCTTGATGAAGATGTACACTGAGGTTAAATTATGTTATAAAATTTCAAACATCTTCTTCTTCAGAACAATATGTTCTTGTTTCATGACATTTTTCCTGGAGCTCTTGCTGGATGCTGGAGTGATGGGCTATGAGTTTTGTTTCAAATTGAAACCACAGATTTGTCGAATACCCTGTATTCCTCAAACTAATTGATCTGGGCCCTACAGTTTTCGAGTTAGCAGGGCTTTACTGTAGTTACAAGCACTACCTCACCTACCAACTAGATTAAAGTCATCCAACATTTTTGTTTGAGAAAATATTCTCTAGAGGGAATGCATGTCTGGTCCAATATTGATGTTTGAGACTTAATGCCCTTGACTAGCTCTCAAGGTCATTGAAGTTTTTAATCGTAAAAAAAAAAGCTGTTCATCGTTTTCTCTTGTTGAGTTATGTGGTGATGTTAGCCTTTTCTGTGGTGATGTCAGCCTTTTTTGTGGTGATGTCAGCCTTTTCTGTGGTGATGTTAGCCTTTTCTGTGGTGATGTCAGCCTTTTCTGTTGTGATGCCTTTTCTGTAGAGATCATGCCGTTTTCTGTGTTTGCACTTTTGTTAATTTTCTGCCTAAGATGTGAACAAGTCTGTCTAATTTGAATCATCATTATTTTGAATCACATCTTTAAGACACATGTAAATCATTGTATGGAAGCTTGATAAGGAGAGAAAGATTCACCAGGCTGAACATTAATCCCAGTAAGGTAATACATACCCGGCAAAATTAGGTAACAATGTTTCCTTACACTTAATTAAGTAGCTTAAACCTGCAGCCCTTACTAAACAGATCGGGCGTGATAGACACAAGCCCTGATTAACGATGTTATGTTTTCTTGTGTACATCGTGTATATTCGGGGATGGGGAAAGGACCCGTCTCCAATTAGGGAATGCAGTTATCAATCAACCAAATACAAACTGACGGTAAATCTATAACGGTGTTTTATACTAGTAAGACATGTCAGTATCTAACACCCTTGTTTACCTTGTTTGTTTGTGAGTGGAGCTGGTACCACCTGCCAGTGTATCACAAGGTTTACATCATTATGACGACATCTGTGTTTCCAAACAAAAATCAAGACTGAGATAATTGTAGATTAGTGAAACAGGAATTACATCACCACAAAGTCTGTTTACCATATATCTGATAAATCAATACCCTATTTATTATATTATATACACCCCCCCCCACCCCCCCACCAAACCTGTGTCTGTATAAGCAGGGGTTGGGGGGAGGTAGCAGAAATCCTGACACTGTCTCTATGTCTGTTAGTGCAATATTGTTAGCTTACCTGGCCCAAAGGGTCAAGTGAGCTTATACCATGGTGCGGCATCCATCTGGCCGGCTGTCTGTTGTCCGTCAGCCATCCGTCTGGCTGGCTGTCTGTTGTCCGTCAGCCGTCGTACATCATGCATCCATCAACTTATCATTTAAACGACTTCTTCTGAAATGCTGAAAGATCTAGAGACATAATATTTGACTTAAAGCTTTCTTTGAAGGAGCTGAACAAATTCACTTTGACTGACCTTCAAGGTCAAAGGGGTCAAATATGTCAAAATTTATATGACTAATTCTGGAATACCGAAAGGCCTAGAAACATGGTGTTTTGCTGGAAACTTCGTGGGAATGAACCTAACATAGTTTATAAGAATAAATTACTTTAAACTACGTTCAAGGTCAAATGGTCAAATATGTCAAAATGACTCTGAAATATCAAAAGGGCTAGAGTCTTGATATTTGACTGGTTAGGCTTCCTTAGATGGAACTGAGCAATATGTTAGTAAAATCTACCTTGACATACCTTCAAGGTCATAGGGGTCAAAAATGTTTAAGCTTTACTGTATTCTTTAGAAAGACTTAACTCTTTCAGCCCCAGCACAGTTTACTGGGGAGTGCCCCAGCACCCCCTGAGGCTGGCTAGGGCCATGTGCCCCAGGCCCTAATTGACCATCTACACTGATCAGTGGTCAGAGCTTGGGTAGCCAAATTTAAACTCTCATAAAGTTGATTTTCATCACGTTTTTGTATTTATAGCAAAAAGAAAAAAGACAGAAGAAACTTTTATCATTGTGTGTGTGTTTTCATTTTTGAAATTGGATAATTAATAAGTAATTTGAGATAAAATTATCAAAATATTTTCAAAAGTTATATTGAGCACACAACTAAAGCAGAGAAAATAAACAAACAAAAAACCCCATAAATAAGTACATTTTTCACAGGTATCCAATAAAAAGAACACCTGCACTTTATCTACTTACAAACTTAAGTAATATAACACAAGAAAAACATTCAAAATTGTTAAAAATATCACACGAATTCAAACCCTTCCAGTGATATTGCTTGTAGTACAAGACACACACAAGTACATTTTTTATCAATTTTATAATATTTCTGTTGCTATAAATAAATATTTTATTTGTATATATTTTTTGGGAATACTTGCGATTTTTCGAGGCGTCTATGGAAACTTTTTGGGTAATTTAGGGGTTCTTGAAAAATTCTGTTTTTATTGGTATCCCCTACGATGTTAACGAAACTCAAGACTGAAAATTGTGTTCTCACTTCGCCGCCGACATAACAATTACTAGGCCTGTATTTCCTGTAAATTCTGCTATAAATGGTCTTCAAATACTTCTTTTCCATTCTCTTTTTAATTTAATGTGTCATAAGCTTTATAATCTAGAAGTAAATCGTAAAATGCTCGGTATAAACATTCTTAGCTAGCGCCATTAGAATCTCGAAGGGCCAATCTTCATCCTCCGATTCGTCGCATTTGTCGGAGCTTGAAATGATTTTTAAATGTTTAAATCATCATCCCGTAATTTCTATATAAGTTCTTGATGCTGATGTACAAATTTCCTGACATCTTTCCGATCAAAACCATCAAATTCTTCTCCGGGACTATCGTTATATTGGATAGTACACCGCCGTCTGTGACGCCATGTTTACATTATGAATGAACAAAGGTGAAGGTTAAAACCTTTCTTTGTGTGTATCAGCCAATCAAATCATAGTAAACAACCTACCAATGTGTTCAGTAAAACCTCCTCTGATTGGACGAAATCATGGTATTTCCCTTGGAATGTTTGTTCTCAACTAATCGTAGCAAACGTAACTACAGGTTTTAGCCCGCCTGTATGCGGGATCGGCCATTTACGACGAGCATGGCTAGACCGCCTGTATGCGGTATCGGGCCGGCAGGGGGGTTGTAAATATCACGCACAGAGGCGGGATCGGCCGCGAAAGAGTTAATCATAGGTTTTAGACCACTTTTAAAACAATACAAATGTGAGATTAATACAAAGTAAGTGGTACAGGCCCATTGGACCTCTTGTTCAAATTTTAAGGATTCTGATATCAAACACAAAATCCAGCAAGGGGACATGAATGAAGTTGTTGAATTGGTATTACCCCCCCCCCCCCCCCCCCCCCACCCCATCCCTCCTTATGTATGTCCTAAAGTGCCTTTCTTTGATTTTGTTTTAAATTTGATGAAATATTTTAATAAGGTCACCTGTTAACAGGTTTTGCCCCCATACTTTAAAATATTGTTTTTTTTTTTATTCCACTTTCCTAAATGCTGATTTCAATTCCATTAACAGTTTTTGTTTGTAGCAAAAATATAGTATAAGGGGAACTTGCATAGTTGGGTCACAGACTACAGTGATATTTAAGATTTTTTACATTAACTTTTAGTCATATTGCAGTCCTGGAATTTCATGAGAATTTTTTTCATTTTTTTTTTATCTTTTGCAGATAAAGCATTTTAGTACTTTAAGATTAATCTTTTCTGGTTTTATTGTATTATCCCAGTATTAAACAAGTGATTTAGATTCACTATTGTAATCCGGGGAACCTGATAACCATTATGTGTGCCTAAGAGTTCAGATTTAATTTGATTAAAAGATTTTTTTATAAGTTTTTGCACTGTAATATTCTCATTAAAGTAATTGACCCTTCACAAACTGTAATTTACAGAGAAAAGAATTGAAACTGATACAAACTTTAATTTAGAGAGAAAGGAATTGAAACTGATACAAACCCTTTGATTGTATTGAATTTTATAATTAAAACTGCTAATTAACACAATTAAGTTTTAGTATAAAGCAGTTCTTGGTAACACAATGGGGCTATACATGCACAGCACCTGGCTAAAAGGAATGTTGCAACTGACAATTCTCCATAGACTTCTTATTAAAGCATTTCCACTAATTTAAAAAAAAAATCTTATTATACAATGACAGTGTGACCAATTTTAATCCACTTTATATTTGGTATGCATCAGAATTCAGTGAAGTTTTTAAAACTTATTTCTGGGTTAAATAGCATTCTGATTCAATAAGTTGCAGAGCTGTTTGAAGTTGAAAATTATTTGCGACCTCACATTTCTATGAAATTAACATTATCGTCTGTGGGAGATGTCCATTTTACAGATTTCATTTGGACTTTAAACATCTCAACACCACAACATACAGACTACATCTCCCCTGAAAACTTGTTTTGGAAGCTCCAATCAAGTATGAAATAACAAACAGAATTTATTGAAATTGGTCAAGCCGTTATTGTACGATGACATTTACAAAATTGGTGGAAATGCACTAAAGTTGTTGGGAAAATATTAGGTGTGACATTACTTACGGCCAGGTTCTGTACCTACCTTAACTGTTTTGTAAAGTCATGTAAGGTCTTAACAGGCCAAACCTCAAGCTCATACAATCAAAGGTCAAGGTCAAATTTTACATCTCTTCACTGCTAAACATTTTGTTATGACATTATGAAGCAAATTTGGTAAGTATCAAACAAGATGACAACTGGCCAAACATCAAGGTCATTGGATCAAAGATCAAGTCAAATTTTACATTTCTTAACTGCCTAAACTATATGATATTTGATAACAGGATGGGACCCCTCTGGGATCTTCTGGGACCCTTCTTGACCTGCCAGTGCTTAAGTTCTGCATAAACTTTAAAAGCAACAAATTTGTAAGTAATATATAACTGTGAACTGATGTGGTCTTAGTGTGACTTCCTATCTACCTGGTATTCTCCTCAATATGCCTATTCTCCATAATCATTTTCCCTTATTTAATCAATGATAATTTTGGAACACCAATAGATTCTTTACTATTGACTTTATTTTGTCCTTCTATAGTCTCAATGATAATTTTGGAACACCAATAGATTCTTTATTATTGACTTTATTTTGTCCTTCTATAGTCTCAATGATAATTTTGGAACCCCAATAGATTCTTTACATTTGACTTTATATTGTCCTTCTATAGTCTCAATGATAATTTTGGAACACCAATAGATTCTTTACTATTGACTTTATATTGTCCTTCTACAGTCTCAATGATAATTTTGGAACCCCAATAGATTCTTTACTATTGACTTTATATTGTCCTTCTATAGTCTCAATGATAATTTTAGAACCCCAATAGATTCTTTACTATTGACTTTATATTGTCCTTCTATAGACCCAATGATGATTTTGGAACACCGATAGATTCTTTACTATTGACTTTATATTGTCCTTCTATAGTCTCAATGATGATTTTGGAACACCAATAGATTCTTTACTATTGACTTTATATTGTCCTTCTATAGTCTCAATGATAATTTTGGAACACCAATAGATTCTTTACTATTGACTTTATATTGTCCTTCTATAGTCTCAATGATGATTTTGGAACACCAATAGATTCTTTACTATTGACTTTATATTGTCCTTCTATAGTCTCAATGATGATTTTGGAACACCAATAGATTCTTTACTATTGACTTTATATTGTCCTTCTATAGTCTCAATGATGATTGTGGAACACCAATAGATTCTTAACAACTGACTTTATTTTTCCTTAGATAGACTCAATGATAATTTTGGAACACCAATAGATTCTTAACTATTGCCTTTATTTTGTCCTTAGATAGACTCAGTGATAATTTTGGAACACCAATAGATTCTTTACCATTGCCTTTATTTTGTCCTTCTATAGTCTCAATGATAATTTTGGAACACCGATAGATTCTTTACTATTGACTTTATTTTGTCCTTCTATAGTCTCAATGATAATTTTGGTACACCAATAGATTCTTAACTATTGCCTTTATTTTGTCCTTAGATAGACTCAGTGATAATTTTGGAACACCAATAGATTCTTTACTATTGACTTTATATTGTCCTTAGATAGACTCAGTGATAATTTTGGAACACCAATAGATTCTTTACCATTGCCTTTATTTTGTCCTTCTATAGTCTCAATGATAATTTTGGAACACCGATAGATTCTTTACTATTGACTTTATTTTGTCCTTCTATAGACTCAATGATACGTTTGGTACGCCAATAGATTCTTTACTATTTACTTTATATTGTCCTTCTTTAGACTCAATGATACTTTTGGAACACCAATGGATTCTTTACTATTGACTTTATTTTGTCCTTCTATAGTCTCAATGATAATTTTGGAACACCAATAGATTCTTTACTATTGACTTTATATTGCCCTTCTATAGTCTCAATGATAATTTTGGAACCCCAATAGATTCTTTACTATTGACTTTATTTTGCCCTTCTATAGACTCAATGATACTTTTGGTACCCAGATAGATTCTTTACTATTGACTTTATTTTGCCCTTCTATAGACTCAATGATAATTTTGGTACCCCAATAGATTCTTAACTATTGACTTTATTTTGCCCTTCTATAGACTCAATGATACTTTTGGTACCCAGATAGATTCTTTACTATTGACTTTATTTTGTCCTTCTATAGTCTCAATGATAATTTTGGTAACCCAATAGATTCTTTACTATTGACTTTATTTTGCCCTTCTATAGTCTCAATTATAATTTTGGAACACCAATAGATACTTTACTATTGACTTTTTTTGTCCTTCTATAGTCTCAATGATAATTTTGGAACACCAATAGATTCTTTACTATTGACTTTATTTTGTCCTTCTATAGTCTCGATGATAATTTTGGAACACCAATAGACTCTTTACTATTGACTTTATTTTGTCCTTTTATAGACTCAATGATAATTTTGGAACACCAATAGATTCTTTACTATTGACTTTATTTTGTCCTTCTATAGTCTCAATGATAATTTTGGAACACCAATAGATTCTTTACTATTGACTTTATTTTGTCCTTCTATAGTCTGAATGATAATTTTGAAACACCAATAGACTCTTTACTATTGACTATATTTTGTCCTTCTTTAGACTCAATGATACTTTTGGTACCCCGATAGATTCTTTACTATTGACTTTATTTTGTCCTTCTATAATCTCAATGATAATTTTGGAACACCAATAGATTCTTTACTATTGACTATATTTTGCCCTTCTATGGACTCAATGATACTTTTGGTACCCCAATAGATTCTTTACTATTGACTTTATATTGCCCTTCTATAGTCTCAATGATAATTTTGGAACCCCAATAGATTCTTTACTATTGACTTTATATTGTGCTTCTATAGTCTCAATGATAATTTTGGAACACCAATAGATTCTTTACTATTGACTTTATTTTGTCCTTCTACAGTCTCAATGATAATTTTGGAACCCCAATAGATTCTTTACTATTGACTTTATATTGCCCTTCTATAGACTCAATGATAAATTTGGAACACCAATAGATTCTTTACTATTGCCTTTATATTGTCCTTCTACAGTCTCAATGATAATTTTGGAACCCCAATAGATTCTTTACCATTGACTTTATATTGTCCTTCTATAGACTCAATGATAATTTTGGAACACCAATAGATTCTTTACTATTGACTTTATTTTGTCCTTCTATAGTCTCAATGATAATTTTGGAACACCAATAGATTCTTTACTATTGACTTTATTTTGCCCTTCTATAGTCTCAATGATAATTTTGGAACACCAATAGATTCTTTACTATTGACTATATTTTGTCCTTCTATAGTCTCAATGATAATTTTGGAACCCCAATAGATTCTTTACTATTGACTTTATATTGTCCTTCTATAGTCTCAATGATAATTTTGGAACACCAATAGATTCTTTACTATTGACTTTATATTGTCCTTCTATAGTCTCAATGATAATTTTGGTACCCCGATAGATTCTTTACTATTGCCTTTATATTGCCCTTCTTTAGACTCAATGATACTTTTGGTACACCAATAGATTCTTTACCATTGCCTTTATATTGTCCTTCTATAGTCTCAATGATAATTTTGGTACCCCGATAGATTCTTTACTATTGCCTTTATGTTGCCCTTCTTTAGACTCAATTATAATTTTGGACCATCAATAGATTCTTTACAATTGACTTAATGTTGCAACGACGGGGCCCTTAGAGATAGTTCCCATCTCCATGTCATCTGGTTGAGATGATAATATATTTGTAATGCCCTTCCTGTTCCCTTTAAAGATTTTTGACCACTTTATCCTGTTTGCATGGTTTCAGTATCTTTATAGGAAATATTTGTATAAAGTGAACATTTGTGAATCATGACCATGGTTTCCACATTTTTGTTAATTGGAATGCCATGGTTTATATTGAAAACAAAATGATATCTCATAAAACTGTCCCTAATGGATGAAATGGAGAACACTGAGCATTGTGTTGTCACGCTTTAGTTATAAAATACGTGTTACAACGGCTGTGTGGAAATTGTGCTTTTAGAATGATTAGAGGATGTGTTTAAGCATTGTTGGAAACTTGTTCTGCTGGTGGCTACCAATGGGTGGTGGTAATGTTAAAATTGTGCCAGCTTTGTGGTGGTATTATGAGACATTTTATTGACAACTAAATGCTTCAGATTCTTGTAGTGTTGTTAAGTTTTTGCAGGAACGGAAATGAAATGAAATTTATAGATTTCATGCTTGAAAAAACATCCTTTCACCAAATTCATTTACATGGGATAAAGTGTTTGGAATTCACATTTAAACTCAAAGCAATAATTTACAATTACATTTTTCATTTTTGAGTGCAGTCCTTAAGTGGTAAAGAAGGTGTAGGCTGGCTGGCGTACGCACCATGCATGTCATCGTGAGTGTTGTATATAGACAATGGTTTGTATACTGCTGGAGTGTTATTGCTTTTACTGAGAATCGGGGAATAATTTAGACTTGGGGCTGGATTGTATTGGTGACTGATAAATGTTGAATGTGAACGTGTGTAATGCTGTTTGTTATTTTGGTGTTGGCTCAAATACTGTGAAATTCATTTGTTTTAATTCTCTTTTTTATTGAAACTGTCATCAACTGAATGAATTGCTGAATTGAATAACGTTCTGCTCTGAATACTGGATAAATGTGGCTGTTTGGTAAAGAGTATCAGGGTATTTGAAAACAAAAAAAAGTGTTCCTACTTTTTGAAAAAAATAATATTCAGGACCTACTTTTTTTAGCAATTTACTGACCTGCACTAGCGATGTTCAACTTGACTTTTCCTGGTATGGTACGTAACGGATGAGTCTATCACTATTATATGGAAGTAAAATTGTTGGTGCGACTACCATTGTGTATGTAGTAGGAATATAAAATTGTCGGTGCTACAACCGTGGGGTAAAATTAGGAGATTTGAAATTATATGTGTGACTACTGTTGTATAAAAGGGAGTGAAAAATGTAGGTCATTGCTCTAGAAAGAAATTAATTAATCCAAATACGTAAGCAGTATCATGTTTACAAGTGTAATGGTGAGGAGCTCCCTCCCTAATCAACCTGACAAAGATTGTCCATGTACAGAAATTAATGGTGCACATGGCCTCCTTCAAGTCAAAATCAATAGAAAGCTGAGACAGGCCATATTCTTCCAGCACAGTTCCTTGATTAACAAAGATTTTGTTTGGTTTGGTTAAATGACCGGTTCCTTGAGGGATTAACAAAGATTTTGTTTGGTTAAATGGCCGTAGCTGCTAATCGGATGTACAGCACTATTTTACATCCCATTAACAGCTAGGGTCATTTAAGGACATGCCAGATCTTAGCAGTGGAGGATAGCTGGATTTCCTCAGAGAAATAAACCACTGACTTACAGCCATGATTGATGACCACCCTGTGTAGGCCTGAAACTGGGGACCTAAAGGTGGAGGGCTAGTGGAAGCAGAATGTCAGACACCTTCACCACTTGGCCTCCTGGCTCAGAGGTGGAGGGCTAGTGGAAGCAGAATGTCAGACACCTTCACCACTTGGCCTCCTGGCTCAGAGGTGGAGGGCTAGTGGAAGCAGAATGTCAGACACCTTCACCACTTGGCCTCCTGACTCAGAGGTGGAGGGCTAGTGGAAGCAGAATGTCAGACATCTTCATCTCTTGGCCCCCATGACCCATTGGTGGAGGGCTAGTGGTAGCAGAAAGTCAGACATCTTAACCACTTGGCCCCCATGACCAAGAGGTGGAGGGCTAGTGGTAGCAGAATGTCAGACACCTTCACCACTTGGCCTCCTGACTCAGAGGTGGAGGGCTAGTGGAAGCAGAATGTCAGACATCTTCATCTCTTGGCCCCCATGACCCATTGGTGGAGGGCTAGTGGTAGCAGAAAGTCAGACATCTTAACCACTTGGCCCCCATGACCAAGAGGTGGAGGGCTAGTGGTAGCAGAATGTCAGACACCTTAACCACTTGGCCCCCATGACCCAGAGGTGGAGGGCTAGTGGTAGCAGAATAGAATGTCAGACACCTTTACCCCTTAGCCACCACGGCTGCCTTAGCCTGTATTAACAAACATATAAACCAGTAAAATACACTGGGGTATATAACAACAGATCAACTATTGACACACAATTGGAAGATTGATTTGAATGTTGATCCCTAACTTCCTCAGCATGTTTCGATTCGTTAGAAATGTCGTCCAGTCACCTAGTGCTGACTGACGTGTGATGTTGGTATTCATTTCTCCTGTCAGTCACCGGATACTGATGCTGGAGGATCTGTGTAGCTGTTCCTGAGCATTGGATTACATTGTGATGTATGTGATAAGGTCGTACATGGTTTACTTTCTATTACAGAAGCCTGTCCCAAGTTTACCATTGCCAGCAGTATCTATCCACTTATGCTACAGTGCTGCTCCAAGTTCTAGGCCAAACTGCTTTTTTCGCAGACAATTTGTCCCTTGTTTTTTTCTTCCAATGTCCTTAAACTTTTTCAAATGACATTGTTTTTAGCAATTTCTGAAATCTCTATTAAGATTGCTGATCCCCAAACTGTCGTAAAGCCCTAATTGGTTGTTCTGCTGTGATGTTCCGCTGTAGAAATCGCAGTGTATCATCTCCAGAGGGCTAATCTCTACCTGGTATTAACAACAGTATTCCATATCGTAAAAAGAAAACAGAATTTACAATATGATCGATCAGCCTCTGACAGCGTAAAAAAAATACCCACAAAAACAGAACAAATGGAAAATGGATATTTATAACATCCCATGGGGGAAATTCTGAAAAGAGATTTTGAAATCACACACTGCTACAAGGTTGTAGATTACAGTCAAGAAAATGGCATAGAAAGCTTTAGAAAGGTCTGTGATTAGTGTTACATAACAATGTACTATATTTTACAGGACGAAGTTAGTTGATCAGTGGTGCTGGTGTGGTGAGCTATGAGTTACCTTGTATTAAAGTGTACCACTAATTAACACCTACACCAGTCTAATAAGGGAGGAATCCTCAGTATACCCACCAGTGTGTTTAAGGTCTAGTCCTACCACAGTACTGGAGTACTGAAAGGGGAAGTAGTCACTCCTGCATATGTACCTTTATCGGGTGGATATTTGATCTAAACTTTCACTTAAAGTTGCCAAGATAGAACATTTTTAAATTGCAAAATGCCATTTAAACTTTGCACTGCACGATAACCAGAGTTATGGCCCTTTGTTGATCTAATGTTTAGGGATATATGATATGCATGGATAGGGTTGGTTTTCACTAAGGTAACTTGGGTTTGATTCCAAATTCAGACATGAAAAGTTATGGAGTCAATTGCAGACCACATTCAGGTTTTCTCCGTGTACTCCAGTTTCCTCCCACATTAAAACCCGGGCCCACGTGCCAACATTGAGGCCAACAAGATTTGATTAATATATTAAGTTGAAATAAGTTGTTTTATGATTGTTGTTAAATGAATAAACTTTCAAAAAAAATCTTATTTATTCTTTTATGTATAGAACCAATTGATTTTTCAATATCAAAATTCATAGGCATAAAATCATGTCTCTGTATGCTTGCCTTGTATTCAAGTATTTTATTTGATATTTTTTCTGCATATATCTACAAAGTATATATATATAATGCTCCCTTAATGGATTGAACCCCTGAAACATGTATTTACACACATGCAGGCCTAGGGTCATAGTATTGATAGCTTTATAGCTATAACTTCTGTTTTTCTTTTCTTTTACAAGCTTATAGATCAATAGTAATAAGTATAATGATATATATTGATAAGATAAAATAATAAAACTGATAGATTTATACTTGTGAACAATTAGATGAAGCCAATATTGAAGTTATAAAACATATTAATCACCTTGCATGAAGGGCTTTTAAGTTGGTTTAAATATATGACCTTGACACAGTGTTATTTTGTTAGAAGACTTTTACATGACAGTGATGAAAATTTGCTTGTAGCACGATTCTTTGGAGGAGTTATGAAGTTTGTTCAAATTAACAGTATTGACCTAGTTTTCAAGGTCACAGGACAGATGTGTATGTAAAAGGTTGAGACAACTTTCCTGAAAACAAAGGGTGTAACTGGTGTTGATTTTAGGTTTTCTACGACTGTGTCATCTGCTGTCCTAACTGAGTGCTCATGTAGGAGACTGTCATTCAAGCTAACCAGACTTGGGTTCTCTAAAATATTTGTCAGAGGTGGGTTCACAAGTACTTGTGTGAGGTGGCTTCACAAATACTTGTCAGAGGCCGATTCACAAATATTCATCAGTGGTCATGGGTTCACGATAATACTTGTCAGATTAAACTTTTCCTTCAAACAAATTCTTCTCAATAATCAAAAGTCCAGGGTGCTGATATTATGCAAGGAGCATATACTGGGATGAAGGGCTACAAGTTTTTCAAATGAATGACTTTTATCTACTTTCAAGGTCATGGGGGTTAAGGAGCATATACTGGGATGAAGGGCTACCAAGTCTTTTCAAATAAATGACCTTTATCTACTTTCAAGGTCATGGGGGTTAAGGAGCATATACTGGGATGAAGGGCTACCAAGTTTTTCAAATAAATGACCTTGATCTACTTTCAAGGTCACGGGGGTCAAATATGTTTAAATCTTCAAGCTTCTTTCTCTCAGTAACCAAAAGACCCAGGGAACTGATTTTTAGTCTGTAACATGCTGGGATGAAGGGCTACCAAGTTTGTTCAAATGAATGACCTTGACCAATTCTAAAGGTAATAGGGGTCAAATATATTAATGTCTTTAGTAATAACCAACAAAAATTATATATAGTCAGATGACCGTTAAGGCCCAAGGGCCTCTTGTTTATTAAAGCTATCACTGTATTTCCATGATTCAAAGTTTTACCAAGGTCAAAAACATGTAACCATGCATCACTACAGCACCATAACAATACATCACTCATACTAAGCTGTGCTGGATTTGGGTGTCTTGTCCCGGCCTATCAGCTAGATCCTGATAGCCACTCCGGCGATGTATTTCACAGAAAGTCTAATATATTAAATTCTTCATGAGAGCTTGTTTCTGCTTCAGTGCGTCAAGACAATTCAGTTGGAAAGTTAGCAAGCCCATACAATCAATGTTTAATGCTTTTGGCAGGAGATTTTGTTTATATATGTCACTGCACTGTACTTTTCGCCATAAATCGCCCCGGTTTGGCCGACTGAATTGGCCCTGTTGAAGAGGCGTCGCTCAGCAGAAGGGTGATCGAGAGACACGTAGGGCGCTGGAGTGGGACTAGCACAGAGAAGCCAGCTGATTGGTTTGTAAACTTCCCTAACCGACAGCTCTTGGACGTCAGTGAAGTGGAGAAATAAACTGCCAATGACCTGTCTCAGCTTTCTAGTCTTTGATGTCAATGCTTTATATGTCGCTAAAGTCTCACGCTTAAAATCTTACAGACTGCTGCACCAGCTGTCAAATACAATTTTCCAAATATTGCTTTTATGTTTATTTCTTTAATCTCATCGCCCTTGGTTAACGTTAAAAAAATAAAATTCCAGACAAGATTATTGGAATTATAGATAATCTTTACAATTCTGACAATACCTGAGAGAGTGGACGTATTGCTGTTACTTATAGAGCATGCTGTTGGCCTAGAGTGACATGTCTCTACACGGAGGTCCCAATCAATTATCCCTCATCTCCTACAAGGCAAACTAGCTCAGCAGGGTCAGATGGTCGTTGTCTTTGATCTCAGATCTTCATTCTTATAAATTTTCCTAACACCTTTTAATTTCTGTGGTTGGCTTCTTTTTGTTAAGCGCTCAGAAGCCAATTGCAGATTAGGAATCCTTAGTGTAAACAGGAAATGGGTTTAAGGCAGAGCATAAAAAAATACAACTTTCCTGTTTTCAAAAAAAAATGCTTTATTTCCATAATTTTAGAAATCAATTGATCACATTAAGTTTGGTTCAATGACAAAACCACTGTTTGTTTTCTATACAGATCTGTTTTGCACAAAAGTAAGTTTAATGTACAGCATAACATGCTGTAAACACTAAGCAATATTTTGTTACAGGATTATCCTGTAAAACACTAAGTAATATTTTGCTACAGGATCGTCCTGTAAATGCTCAGCAATAAAATGTTTTCCTTCAAATTAATCAGTTGTGTTAACAGCAGTATTCTTCAAAACACAACATTCACAAACTCTGTGTACAGTTATTATTTCTGGAGAACTCAGAGAAAAGTTGTTTGCATGTAAAAGACTATGATCCTGCAAAATGTGGAGTGATCTAATTACTTGTAAACATACAGGCTAGCTATTACGTCGGTGTTTTTTCACCCAACAGATTGATAAGCATTTAGAAACTCACTATTTATTTTCACTGTAAAAGTCACTTCTATCTGTTTAAGGAAGATACTTTGTTTATGTTACATTTGTGATATAAAATTTTAAAGAGGACCAGTGATTAATATCGCTATTAACATTGCGTTCCTAATGTACAGTAGAACCTCGTCATCTTGAACTCACATAACTCAAAGATCCTATTTAATTCAAAGCATTTGTCAGTCCTGACCAAGCTTTATGCTAGCATTCAAACTCCCATAACTCGAATACTAATATAACTCATGTGCGAATATGCCTAATCGGTGCTAGGCACTTTACCAGAAGAAAAAGACCTTAAAGTTTTCCTATGATCTTGTCAGCTTCGAGATAACTGTATTGTGTTTATGACAATTGTGTGTGTACGTTGGATTATATTTATCAAAGCTTCCCTGTGACATATTACTTACAGCAGGGAGGGGTTGCTGTATGTAATATATAGGTAAACATAAATGCCTTGACTTTTCCTGGAGAAACTCTTGATTGTTTTGCTCTTTAAAGAATTAAATTCATTAAATGTCTCAGAGAAAAATCATGCTCAGCTAACATCATCCAAGTAGTGGCGTGTGAGTTTGAAGACCGTAATTGGAGATTTCTGTCCCCAAATGTTAGAATAGGAACCAGTATTGCTGGAAGCCTGAGACTTCCATTAGTGCTCTAATAGGATGTATTGACCTTGGAACATGGACTAAATCTCGTTTTGTTATATAATGGTGTTGTTCATCAGACTGGAAATTCTATATAGGAATTCAGCAATTAAAATCTCAACAAGTCTGCTTTGTGAATCAGCCAGACATTTTTACTCAATGATCATGTGATCAGTGTAATCTAATCAGTGGTAAAACCAGAGGGTATCAGAATGGATCAATGATAAATGATGAAGGTGTCCAAATGCTTTAAGAATGTTATTTTGTCTTGACTAGAAAAGTATTAATGGAGTTATTTTCAGTAAGATCTGGAAGGTTTCTAAACATGGATACTAACCATTGGGCATTTTCTGTTAAAGATTCAGTTAATCAATTCATATATGATGTCACATACTGTACTTGCCAACTTTTTGAAATTTCCATGGGGGAGATTACGCGTCCTCAGAATTGAAAACATAAATAATATGTATACATAATGTACATTCAGAGGAAAAATAAATGGCTTCTTTTGAGCTCTTCTTTCAGATGGAGTCATCAGATCTTTAAAAATAAGAACTGTGCAATTAAGCAAATTCCAAAGTTGAAAATGCAAAATTTAGGGTCCAAAATCGGGAATCTCCCTCTTAAATAGGGAGGGTTGGCAAGAATGCTTTTTTGTATGTTATATTAAATGCCAAATGCTTTCCATGCATTCAGTTTCTACAAAGGAATAGGCTAGGTTAGAAACTTGATCTGTGTATTGTTTTGTTGATATTGAAGACGAAATTATTAAACTGTGTATGTGATTCATCAAAAAGCATGTCTGCATACTGTTATCACATTAGCAGCTATTTATTTAGCTCTGAGCTTATTAAATACTACAAGCATGAATTAAATGATAAAATGATCGAAATTTTTGGATGGTAGGAAAAAGCAAGCATTATTCTTTGTACAAATAGAACACTTACACATACGGCTGTAGCATAATGGAACAGAAAATCTGATTTATAGTGCATACTTGTAAATTTTGAGCAAGTTAACATAAAAATATATGGTACAGTATACACATGAGGTTTTAATTTCTACAGTACAGCCAATTCAGATCATGATTAAAACATGCAATTGGGTTGGAAACAAAAATAAAATGATCCTTTACCATTTCAAATATGAAACAAAGCATTCAATACAATTGTTTATTTTCTAAGAAGAGCCTAAATGGTAGATTGCCTTTGCATGGATAAATTCATTCCATACCCGCTCAAGAGAACATGGGTCCTTGTAGTACAAAACAACTGTATGACCATGAGAGATAGGTTTTTACAATCCCTTCGGTACAATTATAGCCATTTATATTAGACTGTGGAACCATATACCCACAGAGCGTAATATCCTGTGTAACAAATACTGACTGGTGTACCCTATCTAGTACGACTGTGCCAGGCTAGCATAGAATTACTGTGGGCTAGAGTAACGGAGAGAAAGTTGAAGAGTTACACAAAGAGTGATAGACATATTCAGGTTTGCTCCTGTACTTTTGAGGGTTTCTTCTTTTTCTTTTTTTGTTTACCCAGGTGAAGGATTGTTTTAAAAGCCTTTCTGAAATCATCGTTAAATAGTGTATAAAGTATAGGATTAAGCGCGGAGTTGGCGTAGCCAAGCCAGATAATGGCTGCCTGTATGTGTACATTCAAATCACACGAGGCACAAAAACTTCTAATAGTATACATGAACAGAAATGGAATCCAGCACACCGTGAAACAGGCCATCACTATCGCCATTCGCTTCGTTGCCCTTTGTTCCCGTAACTCATACTTCGTCTTTATACTGTTAAGCTTTCCGTTTCTCCTTGTAAAAGAATTCTTGTGTTTTTTTATTCGCGCGTTTGAACTTCTTTTGGCACGCTTTTTAGTACTGGAGCGATGAGAGTTACTGGAATTGTTTTCTTCCGTTTTGTTTTCTTTGTCTCGATGACAGTGTCCGTTTTTCTTTTCCGCTTTGGGTAAACAGTGAATAATGTTTTCAGAGTTGCTTGTTGATTCGTCATTTTCATCGTCCACAAACGACTCCTGACAGCTCTGGGTGCGTATGATACTGATTTTCGGTGGGCAGCTGGTGTCTTTGCCCCAGTTTTTAGACGGTAAACGTTTAGGTTCTGATTTATTGTCATGCTTATTGTTATGTGTACCTTTTTCATTGATTCCGTAGTCGGGGCTTGGTTTCTGGTAGATTTTTGTTTTATCGTCATCATTTGGAGGTTTTGTATTATCGGTAGATATGCTCGTTTCTTGTGATGATGACATCTTTTGATTTAAATAAATTGATGGTTTTGGTTCCAGTAGAAAGTTTCCCGATGACTTTGCGAGCAATGGACTTATTTGGGTGGCCTGGTCTTTCATTTGTGTAAAATCTCTGGAATGTAGCTCCATTCGACTATTACTTTCTGGCATAATTCCGCTCTCCATATCACTTTCCATAGGTAGAGAAAGGTTTCGTTTTGGTTTCAGATGTTTCATGCGTTTTTTCAGCACAAAGAATATTCTGACGTACAAGAAGGACATTAGAACAATTGGAATTACAAATGAGCACATGGCTGAGTATACCACGTACCCCTCTGTTTGAAACAACACACACTCGTAACGATTCAGCATGTTATTATACTGGTATAACTCTGGGATCATTTCTCTCCATCCAATAAACGGGGCAAGGGACACAACTATAGAGAATAGCCAAACAAAAATAATATAAGCCAGAGCTCGCATTGGAGATCGCCGTTCAAAGTACCACACAGGATATACCGTAGCAGTATAGCGATCCACAGCTATGGTAACGAGCCCCCATATTGAGGCTGTGCAGTAAAGCACGTCAATACACAGCCACACTCGGCACATCACATCCCCAAATATCCAGTACCCCAGTAGGTCATTTCCTGTCGAGATGGGTAATACCGTTAAGGCCAGCAGTGAATCACTCATTGCCAAGTTTCCAATCAAACAGTTGGACATAGATCGTAGATTTGGAAACTTGTACAATGCAAAGCACACAAGAAAATTTCCAAATATGGTCCATAGGGTGATTACTCCTAAGAGAATTGCCACGAATACTAACACCCAGAAGGAAGTGAAGTTTAGTGAACATACAGGGTCGGCAAGTTTCCATCGAGTTGAGTTTGACATACAGAGATTGGCACGAAGGTGCTCCATCCCAAACATGTCATGGCCCCCCGTGGAGTTGGCCAGCGTACTGTACTGGTTGTAATGCTCGTACACACTCGATACCTGGTCCAGTGGTAAGATCAATGAATCCCGTGGCGATTTCGTTGTATTTTTCAAAACTTCCATCTCGGTTAACATTCAATCACAGACACTAAGTTCACATGGAAAACAGCAGAGAAAATTCTATAAATCCCAGCTTGGAAAATCACTCATAAGTTTCGTGGAAAACGATGCATACTATCCAATACATGGCACAAAAGTAGTTACATCCATTCTAATCAAGCTTTTCATCTAAATTATCACAACTGGTTAATAAACAGCTTCGTATAAATCACTGGTTCCATACATGAATATCACAGATAAAACGTAAGTCGCGAAATGTTTACATATTGATTTGTAGTAATTTGGTACGTGGTGTGACCTATTTCCTCAGTGGTCACATGTACTAAAGAAAGACCGTGTAATATTTATCCTCAATGAGAAGTTTCAAGAGTCACTTGTTTCCATCACATTGAATAGTGAGCATCAATGTAAAATTTTACACTTCTCAGTACCGCATAGTAAATAACACATAAGAGACGAGACATTGAAGTGGTCTACCAAAACCAGTTTTGAAGATAACACAAGCAGAAGGGCAGTTAACTTATGCAATTAACACTTTGTAAGTAACGCATAAGATATAGGCCTGTGTACACTTCACACTTTGTAAGTAACGCGTAAAAGATTGGCCCGTTAAAATTGGTTTAGTCTGTACGTAAAACTCCAGGACAGCTTTATTGGTTAGTGTAGAACTTGTTGGTCCAACATTGGTTCAGTATTAGGGAACACCGGGCAATCGAGGGAACCGAAACCACAGAGCAACCACAAAAACCACAGAGTAACCATATCAGTTGGTGGGTTAGAGATTCCATTACACTGTTCCTATAGCCCTTCCTTCTTCTATCAGCAGTTCACACAGAATATTGCAGTACTACCAAGAGTTTGTCAACCAAAACTTCAGCCTGTATCTAAGTGTCTAATCACAGACAAGAAGTTTGGATCATATGCTGTGCTGGCTGTCGTCGAGGTATTGTTGTAAGCGAGCCCTTGTTTATTGTCACGCGTCCGTATCTTCGTCACAGTACCAGGGGTATGTCATTCCTATGGTTACCGGAATTGTTCTCGCTTTCTTGATTGTTCCTGTGAAAATGAAATAAAAAAATTAAGTTTTAGGTTTGAAATGGTCATATTCTGCAATATCGGTGAAATTTCATTCATTAAAATTAATTACCTTAAAAGATTAAACATATTTTAGATATACAGGTATACATAGATTGATGGATGTAGGTTAAGTTTACAGCCGCTACACCTCATTTCCACACTGGATTATAACAATACCTGCAGGTTTAACGAGAGTGCAGAGGGCACATCGCTCGTATTACACAATTGAATTAAACTGCAAAATTTCTGTCCATGTACATAGTGATTAGCATCAGAAGAAGGCCCTGGTGTTGTGTGGAAGCTGAAGTGTGTCAGCACTTGTCACTATGGTGGTGCGCGGGCAATTAGTCGGCTTGTTTCTCCATAGTTTACAGCTCCCCCTATAATGCCTGTTCGGGTCGATCAAACACAATCAATAAAACGCCAGTAAGCATTAATTGTTAAATTACTATACCCTTTGCTGTTCATTGATCTTAATTTGTCATATTTTCTTAAAATATCATTATGATGGAAGAGGGGTGTGATTGGTTTTCTCCCAACCTTTTCTTATCTGGATGCGTTAATTGAAAAGCTAGCAATTTTGAAATTTTGTGTAGTATGCAAGTTTTGTAGATATAAAATTCTAAAAGAAAATTACAATTGATGTGAACTGTAAAACAAAAACATATTTAAATATCCTGTATTGTTGACAATTGTTGGGGTATTTTTGCTTTAAGATGAACAGATGTAAGATGGTATGCTGTAATGCCATACATTTTAACGCCCAATAAGTTTTCCATTAAACTAAAATATTTCCATTTTGGGCCATTCTTGACAAAATCATGTGACGTTTTGTAACAATTGGGGATGAGTGATAAAAGCAACAGCTGCAACCATCCCCAGCGAAGCAGTTAGGCGGGAAGCCTTGACTTTTATACAGTGATTCCACCGCATTATGAAACACCAGAAATAAAATTTCATCTTTTATGTCAATATTTGTTCCTTGCCTCTACTTCCTGCTGTGAATGGGAGCGACTTTAGGGAGTGTTGTTGAGAAAATACAAAAGTAGCGATTTATATATAGCTCCATAGGGACATTCAACTTCTAGGATTAGCAGGCCGACGACGAGTTAGAAAGCACGTTCTTCTGACATCAGGTCAATCTCTCGCTCGGAATACATCGAAGGGAGCCACGACAAATTGCGTTCATTATATACCCTTCGACAACAAGTTTCAAAGAAAAAATTGAAATAAAAGCACAGTTTGTGTTAAGTTCTATATGAGAGACTGTAAATTTTACTCAAACTGAAAACAATTTACCAGTAAACTCTCATTTAAAGTGTCTTTAATGAGGCTATCTAAAACTTGCGACCAGGCTGGGTGATTAATCTCGGGTTTAGCACTGTGACAGGGTGTAACCAGGCCTCCGGCTTAAGCTGGAGCAAAGCGAAATTCGATGTAAATGCTGTACTTTAGCGAAGGCCGATCTGTCAGTGTTCACTTTGTAAGTTATTCCATTACCATATAAGGTCATTTGCATTGGGTCTGTCCACCAGTCCCCATGAGTATTAGGAACAAGAGGTTCTCTGTAGCATGTCAAAGGAAATCAACTGTTCATTTCCACGCCACTGATAACTGCCAGTTTTAAAGAGTTGTATTTGGAAATACTTTGATAAAAAAAATAGTTTAGGTAGCAAGAAAATTGAAAATAGGAAAATTTCAAATACTGTATTTCAAACATTTCCTTTCAGCTAATAAATTAGTTTTTGTAATTGGGTGCAAATAACACTTGGTTTAAAACCAATTTTATAAACATACTTTTTGATATATTTAAGTATAATCTGTATGGGATTGACCTTGACATTGACCTGTATCATTTGTATGGAATGACATTGACCTATATCATTTGGGAATGACCTTGACATTGACCTATATCATTTATATGGGGTGACCTTGACATTGACCTGTATCATTTGTATGGAATTACATTGACCTGTATCATTTGGGAATGACCTTGACATTGACCTATATCATTTGTATGGGCTGACCTTGACATTGACCTATATCATTTGCATGGAATGACCTGTACATTGACCTTTACTGTTTTGTTTCTTGAAAGTTTGTATCTTTCAGAATTAAGTTAACTGAAATTTGAATATTTTAAAATTGTGTGTACTGTCTTTTACACCAACTTTTATCTATATATTCTGACTGTTTTTTGCCATAGACATTGTCTTATTCATAATGATACTATGTCTATGAATTGGACCTTTAAATATATCTATAGAATACAATATAATATAATGGTTTATTGATGATTTCACTGAAGTCAAGGAGTAAAGTGAAAACTTCAAGTATGAGGTATGAAGCAGAAATATAGACACTCGATCTTGTTGTTGGTCATCGACCTTTGAACTGTGCCCCATTTTTAAAAATCATATTTGAGAGGACATTTTGGTGTTTGATCAATAGGTTTCTGGGTATGAAATATCTAGCATTTCTGACATGTGATGCTTTTAAAGTCAACAAACACCCCAAATGAATATTCTGCCTGAAGTTTATCTCTATAATAAAATAAACAGATAGTGAAATCAAGATATTCGGGTTGTCAAGTTGATATTCACAAAATATAAAATATTTACCAAATATGATATAGCGGTAGTGGCTGAAGTGTTCATTATGCCAGCTTGTGTTCGTATTGGATTATTTACTGCAGAAATTTAATTCTGATGTCATCCATTATCCCACTGGTTTCTATGGTAACTCGTATAATTGAAGAAAGTATTAAAAAGCAGATGATGTAACACATGATTATAGAAGGAACCCGGGCCTATTATGTCAATATCAGTGACATCTCTTATACGACTCCTCCTCGTACATAAATACTGTTCTACGCGTCATTATGATGTACGTCACTACAACATCGATGCATCCCCAGGGGAGGTAACTCTACCCTATTTTTGTTCTGTTGCAGACCCATTGATGTCGAATCAACAGTAATGATTATTGAACAACAAAACGTAGGGTCTGTGTGTATGATGTATTGCTCACTAGTGTTGCGCTGATAAAGTGTAAATATTATGTAATTGTGTTATCTCGCTGCGGCAATTGTCCTTGACCTTACCACTAATCAGATCTGGTTAGGGAGCGCCTGACACGGGGGGGGGGGGGGGGGGTGTAGACCACACCTCTAATGATGTCACGGGGGTGTAGACCACACCTCTAATGATGTCACGGGGTGTTTAACAATGTTCTCCAGCACTAATGGAGTCTCCATTTTAAAAACAAATCAATCGTAAAATATGAAACATATTTATGTTGAGTTTCCATCACTCTCCCTCCATTGTCTGAGAACTATTTTAATGGTTTTGTAAAGTTTTGAGATTTTCAAAAATTAACATAAAACTGAAGGTAAGTATTCTTCATTATCTATTTAAAAATGAAATATTTAAAATTGAAATGCCATTTGTTACATGTTTTAATGTATAAGTGTAATAACAGTGGCCTGTATCCAGTATTAGTACACCAAAGTCCTGGTGCCATGTCCCTAAAGCTACCTCTCCCTACTTACTGTACAGTACATCTGTAGAAACAATTCCTGTTCACGTAATACAGTGTATAGGCCACAATTTTATTGCTAAACTGCAATTTCTGTTTGCATTCAATATGTGAAGAAATTGGTGTAGAGAAACTTTGATTTCTTTGTCATGTTCCATTTGTGGTGTTTGAACTTTGATCATCAATTTTTTTTTTTTTTTTTTTATAAAATATTAAATTTTATAAAGCATTGCATGAATTTATAAAACATATATTACATATTAAATGTGTGACAATTCTTGTTTTTATGACCCCACCTGGGGTTTCAGGGTTCGATGGTTCAAGGTCAAACTTTTATTATTTCATGGATTTTGGTCAAACTTTTATTCTTTCATTGATTTTGGTCAAACTTTCATTCCTTCATGGATTTTGGTCAAATTTTCATTCCTTCATGGATTTTGGTCAAACTTTCATTCCTTCATGGATTTTGGTCAAATTTTATTCTTTCATGGATTTTGGTCAAATTTTATTCTTTCATGGATTTTGGTCAAACTTTCATTCCTTCATGGATTTTGGTCAAACTTTCATTCCTTCATGGATTTTGGTCAAATTTTATTCTTTCATGGATTTTGGTCAAATTTTATTCTTTCATGGATTTTGGTCAAACTTCATGGGTTTTGGTCAAAATTTCATTCCTTCATGGATTTTGGTCAAATTTTACTCTTTCATAGATTTTGGTCAAATTTTATTCTTTCATGGATTTTGGTCAAATTTTATTCTTTCATGGATTTTGGTCAAACTTCATGGGTTTTGGTCAAACTTTCATTCCTTCATGGATTTTGGTCAAATTTTACTCTTTCATGGATTTTGGTCAAATTTTATTCTTTCATGGATTTTGGTCAAATTTTATTCTTTCATGGATTTTGGTCAAACTTCATGGGTTTTGGTCAAACTTTCATTCCTTCATGGATTTTGGTCAAATTTTACTCTTTCATGGATTTTGGTCAATCTTTTATTCTTTCATAGGTCAAGGTCACGATTGATAAATATAGAAAGTCTTTGACCGAATCAGTTGACAGCAGAATACCTTGGTTGAGTTTTCAGTTTCTGAATTACAAGTTTGAAATGGTTGAACATTCGATGTTAACAGTGATATCACATAGTGGGTAGGGGAATTCATGTCTTGACATATTTTAGTTACAATATGTATATGGCATCAGGTGGAACCCAGAAACTCGAGAACAATGCTGTAACTACTTGACCTGCTCCCCTCCCCCCCCCCCCCCAAGCCATCTCTGCTTCACACTATTCGGCAGATTTTTCTTGTTAAAGTATCACTGAAATTATTTCTAGCAATGGATGGTTTCAGGACTAAAACATCCACAATCATTATACTGTAGGAGCTTATGTCTGAACATGGGGGAAGTAGTGTTAACTGAAGAACTGTTATTTCTCACTGGAACAGCAGAAGTGGAAATGACTGTACTTTACATTAGGAGAAAGTGTCCCAGGAGAGTCTTGTGGGGCTTAGCCTAAATAACCAATACCTTTCAATCAATCTACACAATTACATACAATTGTAGCCACGACTTCCCTGCTCTCAGCAAATCCACATATAGCGCTATCCAGTTAACTCATACTGCATTGATGAACGTCAGGCAGATATCCGACACAAAAAAGGTCAGAACTCTCCCGTCTGGCTGTTGTGCAGTGACTGCTAACTAGCCGTGTCTGGACATACTGTCTTACTTTTGCCTCTTAATTCTGTCCAGCATTCCTTGGACAGGTTAATACTCCATGTCAGCAACTAATATACGTCATCACCATGGAAACATTCCACAGTAACAGTCTAAAACCCTAAACATTCAGTAACAGTCTAAAACCCTAAACATTCAGTAATAGTCTAAAACCCTTAACATTCACAAACAGTCTAAAACCCTAAACTCTCACGTTGAACAGTCTAGAACCCTAAACATTCACAAACAGTCTAAAACCCTAAACATTCAGTAACGGTCAAAAACCCTAAACATTCACAAACAGTCAAAAACCCTTAACATTCACAAACAATCTAAAACCTTAAACATTCACAAACAGTCTAAAACCCTAAACATTCAGTAACAGTCTAAAACCCTAAACATTCACAAACAGTCAAAAACCCTAAACATTCACAAACAGTCTAAAACCCTAAACATTCAGTAACAGTCTAAAACCCTAAACATTCAGTAACAGTCTAAAACCCTAAACATTCACAAACAGTCTTAAACCCTAAACTTTCACAAACAGTCTTAAACCCTAAACATTCACAAACAGTCAAAAACCCTAAACATTCACAAACAGTCTAAAACCCTAAACATTCACAAACAGTCTAAAACCCTAAACATTCACAAACAGTCAAAAACCCTAAACATTCACAAACAGTCTTAAACCCTAAACATTCAGTAACAGTCTAAAACCCTAAACATTCACAAACAGTAAAAAACCCTAAACATTCACAAACAGTCTAAAACCCTAAACATTCAGTAACAGTCAAAAACCCTAAACATTCAGTAACAGTCTAAAACCCTAAAAATTCACAAACAGTCTTAAACCCTAAACTTTCACAAACAGTCTTAAACCCTAAACATTCACAAACAGTCAAAAACCCTAAACATTCACAAACAGTCTAAAACCCTAAACATTCACAAACAGTCTAAAACCCTAAACATTCACAAACAGTCAAAAACCCTAAACATTCACAAACAGTCTAAAACCCTAAACATTCACAAACAGTCTAAAACCCTAAACATTCACAAACAGTCTAAAACCCTAAACATTCACAAACAGTCTTAAACCCTAAACATTCACAAACAGTCAAAAACCCTTAACATTCACAAACAGTCAAAAACCCTTAACATTCACAAACAGTCTAAAACCCTAAACATTCACAAACAGTCTAAAACCCTAAACATTCAGTAGCTGTAGGTTTATATTGTGAATTTTGTATAGATTTGAAGGTTTGTTTTGTGTATTTTTGTATTGATCTGTAGGTTTATATTGTGTATTTTTGTATTGATCTGTAGGTTTATATTGTGTATTTTTGTATTGATCTGTAGGTTTATATTGTGTATTTTATATTGATCTGTTGGTTTATATTGTGTATATTTTTGTATTGATCTGTAGGTTTATATTGTGTATATTTTTGTATAGATTTGAAGGTTTGTTTTGTGTATTTTTGTATTGATCTGTTGGTTTATATTGTGTATTTTTGTATTGATCTGTAGGTTTATATTGTGTATTTTTGTATTGATCTGTAGGTTTATATTGTGTATTTTTGTATTGATCTGTAGGTTTATATGGTGTATTTTTGTATTGATTTGAAGGTTTGTTTTGTGTATTTTTGTATTGATCTGTTGGTTTATATTGTGTATTTTTGTATTGATCTGTAGGTTTATATTGTGTACTTTTGTATTGATCTGTAGGTTTATATTGTGTATTTTTGTATTGATCTGTAGGTTTATATTGTGTATTTTTGTATTGATCTGTAGGTTTATATTGTGTATTTTTGTATTGATCTGTAGGTTTATATTGTGTATTTTTGTATTGATCTGTAGGTTTTTATCGGGTTTTTTTTGTATTGATCTGTAGGTTTATATTGTGTATTTTTATTTTGATCTGTAGGTTTATATTGTGTATTTTTATTTTGATCTGTAGGTTTGTTTTGTGTATTTTTGTATTGATCTGTAGGTTTATATTGTGTATTTTTGTATTGATCTGTAGGTTTATATTGTGTATTTTTATTTTGATCTGTAGGTTTATATTGTGTATTTTTATTTTGATCTGTAGGTTTATATTGTGTATTTTTGTATTGATCTGTAGGTTTATATTGTGTATTTTTGTATCTATAGGTTTATATTGTGCATTTTTGTATTGATCTGTAGGTTTATATTGTGTATTTTTGTATTGATCTGTAGGTTTATATTGTGTATTTTTGTATTGATCTGTAGGTTTATATTGTGTATTTTTGTATTGATCTGTAGGTTTATATTGTGTATTTTTGTATTGATCTGTAGGTTTATATTGTGTATTTTTGTATTGATCTGTAGGTTTATATTGTGTATTTTTGTATTGATCTGTAGGTTTATATTGTGTATTTTGTATTGATCTGTAGGTTTATATTGTGTATTTTTGTATTGATCTGTAGGTTTATATTGTGTATTTTTGTATTGATCTGTAGGTTTATATTGTGTATTTTTGTATTGATCTGTTGGTTTATATTGTGTATTTTTGTATTGATCTGTAGGTTTATATTGTGTATTTTTGTATTGATCTGTAGGTTGATATTGTGTATTTTTGTATTGATCTGTTGGTTTATATTGTGTATTTTTGTATTGATCTGTAGGTTTATATTGTGCATTTTTGTATTGATCTGTAGGTTTATATTGTGTATTTTTGTATTGATCTGTAGGTTTATATTGTGTATTTTTATATTGATCTGTTGGTTTTATTATGTATTTTTGTATTGATATGTAGGTTTATATCGTGTTTTTTTGTATTGATCTGTAGATTTATATTGTGTATTTTGTATTGATCTGTAGGTTTATATTGTGTATTTTTGTATTGATCTGTTGGTTTATATTGTGTATTTTTGTATTGATCTGTTGGTTTATATTGTGTATTTTTGTATTGATCTGTAGGTTTATATTGTGTATTTTTGTATTGATCTGTTGGTTTATATTGTGTATTTTTGTATTGATCTGTTGGTTTATATTGTGTATTTTTGTATTGATCTGTAGGTTTATATTGTGTATTTTTGTATTGATCTGTAGGTTTATATTGTGCATTTTTGTATTGATCTGTAGGTTTATATTGTGTATTTTTGTATTGATCTGTAGGTTTATATTGTGTATTTTTATATTGATCTGTTGGTTTTATTATGTATTTTTGTATTGATCTGTAGGTTTATATCGTGTATTTTTGTATTGATCTGTAGGTTTATATTGTGTATTTTGTATTGAACTGTAGGTTTATATCGTGTATTCTGTGTTTCTCCGTCTAAGAATGATGGGAAGGATGCTCTGTTATAAATGAATAGCATTCAAAAAAGATTGTCATGGTCATTACACATTTAAGAATTCCACAGAAATAGATCTGTTGGATAAACTAATGATTTCCAAAAATAAAGTTAAAGATAAAACTGTTAAATCAAGCTTTCCCTATTTCCTTGGCAGTACGGCTATCTCGCGTTGATGGAGTTAGGACGTAAGGCACTAACACAACCGGCCTGTGTGCGGAAATCTTGACATCAGGAAGGCGTTAAATCTATTCAACTGTTCTAGCAAATGTTTTAATTAAACGTCTGTCCTCCGATTGCTGAAGGTAGCAGAATCTCCATATCACAGTTAACAAATAAAATCCAGGAATTAAACTTTTTTTTTCAACATGGTCCGGTAATTCCTTCATGGCAAAGAACTTTTAATTTGGGTTTTATGCATCCCTCGGGATGGGGAACATGTGAAATTGAAACCTATAAATGAATGGATAAAGTCGTTTAAGACAAATTTAAATGGACCTGGCGGCGTATTGTAAGCTGTGTTGTTCCCCAGGGTGACAGTTTAGACTTAACACCATTGTCACTGACACTACAGAGGTCCTAGCTCAGCATTGCTTTTATGGCTGGACAGACCATGAGGTACAGCCCTCCAATACACAGACCATGAGGTACAGCCCTCCAATACACAGACCATGAGGTACAGCCCTCCAATACACAGACCACAGACCATGAGGTACAGCCCTCCAATACACAGACCATGAGGTACAGCCCTCCAATACACAGACCATCAGGTACAGCCCTCCAATACACAGACCATCAGGTACAGCCCTCCAATACACAGACTATGAGGTACAGCCCTCCAATACACAGACCATGAGGTACAGCCCTCTAATACACAGACCATGAGGTACAGCCCTCCAATACACAGACCATGAGGTACAGCCCTCCAATACACGGACCATTAGGTACAGCCCTCCAATACACAGACCATGAGGTACAGCCCTCCAATACACAGACCTTGAGGTACAGCCCTCCAATACACAGACCATGAGGTACAGCCCTCCAATACACAGACCATTAGGTACAGCCCTCCAATACACAGACCATTAGGTACAGCCCTCCAATACACAGACTATGAGGTACAGCCCTCCAATACACAGACCATGAGGTACAGCCCTCCAATACACAGACCATAAGGTACAGCCCTCCAATACACAGACCATGAGGTACAGCCCTCCAATACACAGACCATGAGGTACAGCCCTCCAATACACAGACCATGAGGTACAGCCCTCCAATACACAGACCATAAGGTACAGCCCTCCAATACACAGACCATGAGGTACAGCCCTCCAATACACAGACCATGAGGTACCGCCCTCCAATACACAGACCATGAGGTACAGCCCTCCAATACACAGACCATTAGGTACAGCCCTCCAATACACAGACCATGAGGTACAGCCCAGTAGGAGGATCGTGGTGCCAATTGAAAAATCGCAGTACACATTATATACTTTATCTGTGTTTTGGAATCTCCAGTCAGACACAGCTATAAGGTTCCAGAGCTTGTAACAGTCAGGGTTCCCTTTTATGAGAAAAGGGCTGTTTAAATTGGTCTCTAATGAATTTTAAGTACAGAAAGTAATTAGAGAAAAGTTGTACTTTCTTGTTCAAGTTTATAAAGGTAACGGAAAAATCACATTGATTTTGTTCTGCAAATAGATGTTGTTTTCTCCAGATTACAGAAAAACAACTCAATCTTTGGATTATACTTCTCCAGGGATTAAAAAGCACTCTTTATATATATATCAACATTTCTTTATCATGTGGGATAAAAGGGAATCGAAGGACTCGACAGCAATGCAGAATAATCCTTGGAGAGATAGAGGAACATTCTGGCTGTTTAGAAAGAAGGCCTCTGAGAAACTACTATAGGAAGATTTAGCTGTGATTTCAGGGCTGTTTGCTGTACACTACTACTGCAATACCTTCATAGACGTAACAACTGTCATTATGGTAGAAAAAACAGAGATTTGGTCAGAGTTGGTAGAGAAACAGAGATTTGGCCAGAGTTGGTAGAGAAACAGAGATTTGATCAGAGTTGGTAGAGAAACAGAGATTTGGTCAGAGTTGGTAGAGAAACAGAGATTTGGTCAGAGTTGGTAGAGAAACAGAGATTTGGTCAGAGTTGGTAGAGAAACAGAGATTTGGTCAGAGTTGGTAGAGAAACAGAGATTCAGTCAGAAATTATAGAGACATTAGCGATTCAGTGACAGAGAATAAAGTTTATATATCAATTTTATTAAAAAAAATCATAACGTTACACCTTTGCATATGAACTCAAATTCAAGTTATATGAAATTGCCTGACTTTTGCAGGTCTTCCAAATGTTGCAATGTTTTTTGCCAAACTTTTTCAGGTCAACATTATGTTGCCATTGAATTGAAAAGTCATCAGTATTAAATAATGTTGGTTGGAGAGAGATATTTTGATAGTTGTAATGTATCATACAACTGTTTCCTTCTAAGTGTGTTGGGGTTTCAATCGTATCTCTCCCCAGTATCATCAGATTAAAACCGCTGACAGCCAGAACTCAGCGAGGGAAGTCGGGTAAGGGAAATTATGACATGTGTGATGCCATTAGGTATAGGCAGTAGGAAAAGACGCCGTTTACAAATCAAATTAAACAGCACAAGGTTAATGCGTTTTTATAAAAGTCACTCCTCCGGGTGTTGGAATGAAAGCCGAGATTTGATCTGCCCTGATAGATGGAACAGATTTTTGTGCGACACTTCCCAGTTCTGTTTTCAGTTTTAATTTGGTTTGTTGTGAATGGGATCTCCTGATAGGGCCATTGTTTCCAAGTTGCCATAGGTCTTCATGGCTGAAGGGTCCTGGAATATCTAAACTGGTGTGAAACAATCGTGTTTTCCTATCAATCTGTTCGGTGGCGATACTTGTGTTTATTGAGCGGAGAGGCTTTCGCTATATGTAGTGTTTATTGAACCCGATAGCTGTAGCACAATACGGCATGCATTTGGGAAGGAAAAGTACTTCAATTTTAAAAGGAAATATTTCAACTAGGCTACAATAACCTGTTATCTAAACCAGCTACCTCGGCTAACAGAATGCTGTTGGAAATATATCGTCAAGGGACACTTTTAAAATTAGGGTACAAACAAATTTCTGTGTCCTACATGTATGTGACACAGAAAAGATTTCCTCTAGACATAGCATACAAACAAATCTCTGTGCTGTACATGTCATGTAGAAACATACAAACAAATCCCTGTGCTGTACATATGTCATGTAGAAACATACAAAGAAATATCTGTGCTGTACATATGTCATGTAGAAACATACAAACAAAACTCTGTGCTGTACATGTCATGTAGAAACATACAAACAAATCCCTGTGCTGTACACATGTCATGTAGAAACATACAAACAAATCCCTGTGCTGTACATGTCATGTAGAAACATACAAACAAATCTCTGTGCTGTACATGTCATGTAGAAACATACAAACAAATCTCTGTGCTGTACATGTCATGTAGAAACATATAAACAAATCTCTGTGCTGTACATGTCATGTAGAAACATACAAACAAATCTCTGTGCTGTACATGTCATGTAGAAACATACAAACAAATCCCTGTGCTGTACATATGTCATGTAGAAACATATATACAAAGAAATATCTGTGCTGTACATGTCATGTAGAACAGATTTCCTCCAGACAAAGCATACAAACAAATCTTTGTGCTGTACATATGTTATGTAGAAAACATACGTATGCACCATTGCCTTTCCTGACCTACAAATTGACAATGATTGTTAAGTTTTAGCATTGCCTCCCTTTGGCTAGGCAACTCATTTCCTGTGTACCCAAGTATATCTTCAACTTAGGGGACAGACAATCATTTTTCTATATATATAAATACTTATCCACAATAAGTCTGATACCATCACACTGGTAATCCCAACACATGTCCTACCAGCCACCGTAAACATGACAAAATGTACGCAAAATATTCACCTATATCGCATGAGTCAAACTTTTTGTCGATCCTTCATCAATAAAATCCACGTTCAATCATTGCTTATCTTTGTCCCAATAGAATAACTATGAATGTGGTATGCTGTCCTTATAGAATATACATTTGATAACTAAATACAGTATATTGTGTACCGTTATTTATTTCATGATTGTTTGTCCTTATTATACGATGAGTTTATCTACCACTGAAACTTCTCCCCGGAATCAGGGACCTTGTCTTGTAGCCACCAACGCAGATAAAAATGGCCGCTGATATATAGACCTTTCCTTTCTCTGTAAACATGGTGGAACACTATACAAATTGTGAATATTCAGACCACTTTCCCTCCCCATATATAATTGCAGTTGATATTATTCTATTTACCACTAAACTCTTCCCAGAAAGACTTAACATTTTCCACAGTCTCCACAGAATCTTTTGTAGTACTCTACAGGGAAATGTTAACTTTTTTTATTCGTCTTCGTGGAACCTCTATGGAATTTCGGTTCCAATACTCCATGGAGAAAAAATTCTATGGAATATGCCTCTTTTTTTCATGGAGAAAGTTCAACTGGGCAGTATAAGCTAGCTAGGTCATTGGTACATTTTATACAGATGTTCATGCAGGAGCTTTTGTTCCTGGTTAGAAATTAAAGAAAAGATAATTTTGAATTGAATTTCAAGGGACTTCTGGAGAAACAGTAGAGAAATGGTTGGTAATGTCTGGCTGATATATAGGTTAGAAACATAATGAATAATGTAAACCGAAGAAAAGTGTCGCCAGCAGAAACATACATAGTCAATCGACAGAGATTGTAGTTGTCCATAGTCAGACCACCAGTAGGCAGACACTGTGTAAGGGTCGCTTGGCATTGTTGTAAAAACCTAATTGTATTGCTAAATAAATATTCATTATGTTAGACATAAGAAAAAGGTTTGTTGTTGATCCATCCAGTATCGCGGAGTCAGAACTGAAGTCTGTGGTGTACGTATCCCACCTTTAATCGGTCATCAGCACCTTCTTGATATATATGCCCATTTCAATAAAGATGGAGGAATAACGGATCTTGTAAACAGATTCAAAACGCGAACCTAGAGTTAAAAGGTACCAATAGCAATGATTGAAATGGCTATTTGTCTTGGTTTATGACTACTTTGTATAAAATACTCGACATTGATTCCAGATTTCTATGATAGCATCAATTTGCAGGCAATTCCATCAATGCAGTTCAAAGACCTGACATTTGACGATCACAATATTCACCTGTGATTACGTGCCGTGACATCCTGCTTGTTTCAGTTACAGGTGAGATAAGTCGACAACAATCCACGTTTAAAAAACTCAGAGGATGAAGACAATTCTTTTTGAAATGCACCAAGTTATTCACCCCTAAAATCTCATAATGAACTATTCTAGTCTTTGATTTGGAAGAGTTCAAATGAGTGTTCAAGGGTTAATGGGTTAACAGAATGTGGATGGTTCAGAACTTTATTGTCAACTGCTTTTTACATATGATTGTTTTGTGAACAATTTAAGCTTTCACTATTCTTGTGAAAATGGTCTCTGTAGTTTCAATTGTCTTGGATTTATTACTTTAAAGTTATAAATGAGCAAAAATCTGTAGTCGTAATTTTTCAAATGCCTTGCAATCACAGAAAAAAACCCAGAAAAAAAGCAGAAGCTGGTGATTGACTTTTATCATCAATACAGAGAAGTTAGCATTTTAAAAACTTAAACTTTGGTGTGTTATTGATCTGACTGTGGGAAGCTGTTTTTGGTGAAATGTACAAACGTTAAGTATGACGGCATGTAAAGCAAGTCATTTATCACCTTTATCTTAACAACAGTAAGTACTGTTACAGAATAAAATTATCGTGAAATAAAAATGGTACTGAGAACCATAACATCAAAACAGTTGAGATCTCAACCTTGTAATCAGATATACAAGTTGAGCATGAATAGACAAACACAATGATGCTATCAGAATTGATATCAGTTTGGTCCCTTTTGATTTAGTCCCTCTGTCTATCATAACATGAAAATGGTTGAAGGCTTGCTTTTGTCGTAACTCTAGGCATCAAGAGACTAACATTATCATTAGCTACCAAAGCCCAAGGTTTCGGTCCCCCTATTTTACTCCTTGAGTCTAATATTTTCAATACGATATGAGAAAGTTTTGCAATAATAGCTTAGATTTTTAGTATTACAGACCCTTTGGGCCTTTTGTTGTGGTAACTGACTTGACCTTGACCTTCGAGACATGAGAGGCGAAGTTTGTCGTCATTTTCTGTCTGTTTTAGGCTGGTAAACATCGTAGGACTGCAGCACCATTGTATGTTTGACAACATGAATGATCCCAAGCTGTTCATTATAGATGTCCTACCCCTTGTGTTCTGTGTAAGGAACTGTTTCTATATGTCTGTTACTATTGAATGGAAACAAATGATAGAGACGATTTCTATTGTTCCAGAAACCAACGTCCAATCCCAGTGTTATATATGGAAACACAAACAGATTTATAAACTCAGACATCCTTTCAGAAAAGAAACCCAACCCATTTATTACGGTCACCTTGGAACGTTAAAATTTTGTTTTGTTTTAGAGGTCTCGCAAAAATGTTGTATTGATTTTAATGATCCTGTGAGAATGACTTTATTACAAGTGACAAGCTGTGCGGTAATTAATCTATTTCTACATTTCAATGAGCCAGAACAGTATAATATAATTGCCCATTGGTTTACAGTATAGAGAAGATATACACAAGCTAATGCTTTGCTCTGACATCCCAATAAATTAACTGAATGACATTAGAGAGATATTTGGAGGTGGCAACGCTGGCAATAACACATGCAGGACAGGACGTGTTATTTCTGTCTGGGGAGGATCGACTGATGTGTTTCTCTTTATGATAAATGGGAGGATTTTAATGTTGAGCGTTTCCGCTATTGTCATTTTTATAACTTAAATGACCATAATGATTATGATTGACTTTTTAACACAGTTTCAAACATTTCAGACTTTTTCAGATTCTTTCAGTTATAGAAATTTCCAGTTCCCAACGGTAGTTAATTTGGATCTCAAATTATTGTTATTATGTTTTCATCTTTTCCCAATTTTGCGTTTAATTGTTAAGTGGTTCGTTGAAGCTTTCCAATAAACATTTTTCTCAATTTTGTCTCTGTTTGATGTCAAATTGCTGTTTTAGTTTTAATTCGGTTTGGTGTATTTTGTTTTACGTCCTATTAATATCCAGGGTCATTTAGGACATGCCAGATTCTGGAAGTGGAGGAAAACTTGAGTACCCAGAGAAAACCACTGACCAATGGTCAGTACCTGGCAATTAACTGCCCTATGTGGGTGACAAACTCGCAACCCAGAGGTGGAGGGCTAGTGGTAGAATGTCGGGACACCTCAACCACACGGCCACCGCGGCCCAGAGGTGGGGGCTAGTGGTAGAATGTTGGGACACTTCAACCACTCGGCCATCGCGGCCCAGAGGTGAGGCCTAGTGGTAGAATGTTGGGACACCTCAACCACTCGGCCACCGCATCCCCTTGCTTCCATTCTATATTAAACAGAGCAATACAATACATGATATCTAGTTCCTGTACCTGAGTCATCTAGTTACTGTGCTGGTAGTAATTGTCCTGATAGTTTCGAATCACGATAATGTTGGATTCTGCATAGGTGACATGTTTTACATACGTCTTAGACTGTCATTTTCATAAGAGACTCGCCATACAATATTAATTACAAATTAGTGTCAATAATGAATTACTTTGCTTTCATCCAATTTGATTGATTTTCTCGCTTTTTTATTTTAAAAAAATGCGGAGATATTTCCAAGGTTGTCTCAAGGTCTACTTCCGTATGTTTTCCTTTCCCTCAGTGTTTTACAGGATAAACGGTACGTAGGGTTATATATCGGTCTAGTATAAGTGTTTACAATTATTGTAAAACCTTCCCTATGGTGGCGGTTTTAGATACTGGACTGCCGTTCCCTGTTATTTATGATGCAATCTATACTATAATGGCTGTGATTTTGTAACCCCTTGTGGCTGTTTGTGATGGAAGTTTGTGGTAAAAAATGTGTTAGAAATTTGAGCTTCTTCATTGATTATAGATACTGGACCGTCCAGTTTCCCTAGAGCTGGTTACTTTTATACACCCAGTGATGTTTATACCTCCAGCGGTACAGCCACCGTAGCAGGCTTTGGAAGCGTGACCCAATACATGTATGTGTCTTTGACATGTACAGGCATATATAGTGTTTGTATATATAAAGAAAGCTATTCATTCCTAGGAAAGGAGCGGAAATTAAGAAAAACAAACCATTGTTATTTATTTTCTTGTACTCGCTGAACCTGTTAAGAAACATTTCATATGAACAAATACAATAAGGACCAACGGGCAAAAAATGGTTTCTTTCGAATTTGAAAGACAACAAAAAATGTGATATTTCAAGCATGCTTTAGCAAGTTAATAATTTTTGTGAATATCCAAGATAAGAAAAAAATAACAATGAAAATACTTTAATAAATCCCATTTATATCGCCAGTCTTTCACGTACATGGAATCACAGCAATATACAAAACCATCGTTATGGACACTTGGTCTTGTAGACGTTTGACTAGAAGGATGGACACATGCTAAATGTGACAGTCCAAGATGTTTTGTCACCAATGTGAAGTTTAGATATTTGAACCATTCTCATGGAAATAGTTGGAACTATTATGATTTAATTTATAGCACTGGATGTTATTACTAGTTGGATATCAAAAAGATAGTTATTACAATTTTTTGTATGTTTATTTCTTTTAGGGCTGTTTGCTGTGGGCAAACTAAAATTTCGGCACTTCCTTAGAAATATCTGACAACCAGTGGAGATTTTCACTAAACCGAAAGGAAATAAAACGTTTGTTTGAAAGCCTTTTTTTAACAGCTTGAGGTAAAAATTGGCGGCCATTACTGTCTTTTAATTGGCTGTGTTTGGTGTATATTTCCCTTAGTACATGAAGCAAGGTGTGGCGTTCAGCAGATATATAACTGCCATTTCTAAATGTTTATTTTGTGTATGAAGTTCTGTATCAAGTTAAGCCTTAATAACATCCTTATGACCAATAATTTACAAAAATGGACAGGTTTGATATTCCTGTCATTCATGTGTTAATATACCCTTCCTGATTTAATGTGTCAAATACGGAAGCCCATTAGGAGCAAGTCTAGACGTAATGGTACGGCATGTTTATGAACTTGCTCGTAGAATACATATTCAGTAAAGGTCGTGTGACCTTTCTATCGTCTACCATGTCACTTGTTATCAGCAAATTACACTCTCTAGGAATCCTAGGGGATTTTAGGGGTGGGTGGGGGGGGGGGGGGGCGTCACCTAAAATGTCCTGTGTGACTGACAGATTTATAATGATACAGAGGTACTATTCTGTCTAGGGGACTACAGGGCTCACATGTTAGTCCTGTCGTTTATGGGTATTATGGGTATTAGTCTGGGCTGTTAGGGGGTTTGATGTCCCCACTAGCAATAACATATTGTCTGATATATTAATTATGTTTTAAATTAGAGTTATCTCCCTTGAGCCTTTGAAAGAGTTATCTCTCAATAAACCATTTTACTTGGATGGGATGTTCAAGTTATCTCCCTTGAATGTTCTTATATGTGTTTAAGATGCTTGCATTCATTATTGTTATCTTTGTAATGTATCTGTAAATTAATGCTACATTCAAAATTATCTGTAAATTAATGCTACAATCAAAATTATCTGTAAATTAATGTCATATTCAAATTATCTATAAATAAATGTCACATTCAAAATTATCTGTAAATTATTTATACATTAAAAAATATATGTAAATTAATGTCACATTCAAAATTATCTGTAAATTAATGCTACAATCAAAATTATCTGTTAATTAATGTTATATTCAAATTATCTGTAAATCAATGTCACATTCAAAGTTATCTCTGAATTAATGTTACATTCAAATTATCTGTAAATTAATGTCACATTCAAATCATCTGTAAAATGATGTCACATTCAAAATTATCTGTAAATTATTGTTACCTTTAAACTTATCTGTAAATTATTGTTACCTTTAAAATTATCTCTAATTAATTTTACAATTTTTTTTTTAGGAAGTACTGTTTTATAAGATGCATATCCCCAATATGTAAATGCGATACCATCATATCAAGCTAAATACTGTCAATATAACAAGGTTTGTATTACCTACAAAATACTCTGCCTGAATTTCATGGAAGTATTTTGTTTTACTTGATATTCATTTCCTGATCTGGTGAAAAAAAATAATAAAGTGGTAGAACTATTTCAGAGAAAGATTTTGCATCTTATTGAAAGCAGGAAAAGTTTTTAGGGAGAAAACTTTAAAAGTCTGTCTCTGTGGGTATAAATTTCAATGCATTAGCAGATTGATTTGAATACAGCTCTAGCTACTTGATGTCACACATATTCAGTCTGTCCATCATGTCTTGTCTGTACAGGCGTCGGGTGTATGTTACTTCGTTGTGCATTCTCACCCTGGCGTAGATCAGGTACTGAGAGTTTGGTCTGATATATTTTCTGTGATGATGTGACATAATATGTTGGAGGTACGAAGAGAAAGGCAGCTTTAGATAATATACAACAGTGGAAAATTGGCGACAAGAATGATAGAACGATTTAAGGAATTAGCTGCTGCAATCATAGTCGTAGCAGTCCCTGGTCTCTAGCGACAGAACAAGTGTCTTTTACTGCATATAGAGTAGCTTTTGAATTGATGAGATACATTTTCTGATTAATTGTGGCAATTGTATTTCAACTGAAGTCATTGTGCTTATTATTGAAAAAAAGAATGGAGTATAAACGGAATTAAGTGATGGCGAGACCTATGATACAGGTTTGGATCTGTCGGTCTCGTCAGCATCATGGAAGCGTCACATTAGCAATCAATTTAGGTTTCATGTGTGTGTGACCGCCGTCTGTCTGTCTGTCTTCACACCAATTTATCTCGGCTGGTTGTGTTTTCCTCAGTCAATGTTTACGGCGCGGAATCCACGACTGCTTTGCTAATCAAAGAACCACTGGCCTTTAATTACTGGTTCACCTGCTACACTGCTATTTATACGTTCATTAACAATCCCTTGCTAGCAGATTGAACAGCCCCAATGTATATGAGACAGCAGATTTCTGAGGGCTGCTGTGGTATAGATTGAATAAAACACATTTCCTGTCAAAGGAAATTGATGATATTAACAAGAATTAGATATGGTGTCATACGCCAGAAGTTTGCTGTTCTTTGTTCATGTGGTGAATTGTTGACGTGATAACGGGGAGGGACAGGGCCCCTTTGTCCCTCCTGTTACCTGGTGTATGGCCTGAATTGACAGGGGTTAGGGGCAAAACAGGATTGCTTTGTACCTCCTGTTACCTGGTGTACGGCCTAATGTGACAAGAGGGGAGGGGCAACACAGGGCCCCTTCGTCCCTCCTGTTACTTGGTGTATGGCCTAATGTGACAGGGAGGGAAGGGAGTAGGGCAAAACAGGACACCTTTGTCCCTCCTGTTACCTGGTATTTGGCCTTATGTGACAAGGGGTAGAGGCAACACAGGGCCCCTTTGTCTTTCCCGTTATATGGCTTTGTGTGACAGAGATTGAGGGGGCAGAACAGGATACCTGTGTCCCACCAGTTACCTGGCTTAATTACAATCTAATGTAGGTTCCAGTAGGCAATCAAGGGAGTATTTTACCTGACGTGAACTTTTTACCTGGAGATTGTACCTGTGATGTTGGCAATCAGCATATGAGTATGTTTAATGACATTAATCCATCATCACAGCAGGTTTGATTAATTAACTAAAAAAATCAACCCAGGAAATATACTAAACATTGTTGTAAAATACCTGTTATGGCTTTCAGAGACTGGATAGATATATAGATGGAAGTTCTGTATAAAGTTGATGGATGGTGTTACCTCCACTTCTCCCTCTGGGATTCCTAATTCACAATTTTATTATGGATCGGAAACAAAGCACTGAATAGAGCTGATGTTTAACCAGTAGTCCTTGTCTGTTTAGTTAGACATTCAACCTCTGCACCTGTGACCATTAGGATACTACCTACACACCTGTGACCATTAAATACTACCTACACACCTGTGACCATTAAATACTACCTACACACCTGTGACCATTAAATACTACCTATACACCTGTCACCAGTAAATACTACCTATACACCTGTGACCATTAAATACTACCTATACACATGTGACCATTAAATACTACCTATACACATGTGTCCATTAAATACTACCTATATACCTGTGACCATTAAATACTACCTATACACCTGTGTCCATTAAATACTACCTACACACCTGTGATAATTAAATACTACCTTTACACCTGTGACCATTAAATACTACCTACACACCTGTGTCCATTAAATACTACCTATATACATGTGACCATTAAATACTACCTACACACCTGTGACCATTAAATACTACCTACACACCTGTGACCATTAAATACTACCTACACACCTGTGTCCATTAAATACTACCTACACACCTGTGACCATTAAATACTACCTACACACCTGTGACCATTAAATACTACCTATACACCTGTGACCATTAGGATACTACCTATACACATGTGACCATTAAATACTACCTATACACCTGTGTCCATTAAATACTACCTATATACATGTGACCATTAAATACTACCTATACACCTGTGTCCATTAAATACCACCTACACACCTGTGACCATTAAATACTACCTTTACACCTGTGACCATTAAATACTACCTACACACCTGTGTCCATTAAATACTACCTATATACATGTGACCATTAAATACTACCTACACACCTGTGACCATTAAATACTACCTATACACCTGTGACCATTAAATACTACCTACACACCTGTGACCATTAAATACTACCTATACACATGTGACCATTAAATACTACCTATACACATGTGACATTAAATACTACCTACACACCTGTGACCATTAAATACTACCTACACACCTGTGACCATTAAATACTACCTTTACACCTGTGACCATTAGGTGGACTTAATGAGGCTGTGGTGTTTCCTGCTTGTCTCCCATTATATTGCTATGAGGTGAAATTGTTTGTTTTGTCTGACCTGACTGGATCAGATTAGGTATCAGATGTTCTAATTTCCCTGATTTCCCCCAAGCTACATTCCTATAGGTCTACCATTTACACTGTCCTGATTACTGAGAAATCCTACGTATGTATTTTCACTTCAATCTTGGTAACATGTTGCCACTTCAATATTGGTAACATGTTGTCACTTCAATATTGGTAACATGTTGTCACTACAATATTTGTAACATGTTGTCACTGCAATCTTGGTTACATGTCGTCACTACAGTCTTTGTTACATGTTGTCACTACAATCTTGGTAACATGTTGTCACTACAATCTTGGTAACATGTTGTCACTACAATCTTGGTAACATGTTGTCACTACAATCTTGGTAACATGGTGTCACTACAATCTTGGTATCATGTTGTCACTACAATCTTGGTAACATGTTGTCACTACAATCTTGGTAACATGGTGTCACTACAATCTTGGTATCATGTTGTCACTGCAATCTTGGTAACATGTTGTCACTACAATCTTGGTATCATGTTGTCACTACAATCTTGGTATCATGTTGTCACTGCAATCTTGGTAACATGTTGTCACTACAATCTTGGTAACATGTTGTCACTACAATCTTGGTATCATGTTGTCACTACAATCTTGGTATCATGTTGTCACTACAATATTTGTATCATGTTGTCACTACAATCTTGGTAACATGTTGTCACTACAATCTTGGTAACATGTTGTCACTACAATCTTGGTAACATGTTGTCACTACAATCTTGGTAACATGTTGTCAGTACAATATTTGTAACATGTTGTCACTACAATCTTAGTATCATGTTGTCACTACAATCTTGGTATCATGTTGTCACTACAATCTTGGTAACATGTTGTCACTACAAGTTTGGTAACATGCTGTCACTACAATCTTGGTATCATGTTGTCACTACAATCTTGGTATCATGTTGTCACTACTACAATATTTGTATCATGTTGTCACTACAATCTTGGTATCATGTTGTCACTACTACAATATTTGTAACATGTTGTCACTACAATCTTGGTAACATGTTGTCACTACAATCTTGGTAACATGTTGTCACTACAATCTTGGTATCATGTTGTCACTACTACAATATTTGTATCATGTTGTCACTACAATCTTGGTATCATGTTGTCACTACAATCTTGGTAACATGTTGTCACTACAATCTTGGTATCATGTTGTCACTACAATCTTGGTATCATGTTGTCACTACAATCTTGGTAACATGTTGTCACTACAATCTTGGTAACATGTTGTCACTACAATCTTGGTAACATGTTGTCACTACAATCTTGGTAACATGTTGTCACTACAATCTTGGTATCATGTTGTCACTACTACAATATTTGTAACATGTTGTCACTACAATCTTGGTAATATGTTGTCACTACAATCTTGGTATCATGTTGTCACTACAATCTTGGTAACATGTTGTCACTACAATCTTGGTAACATGTTGTCACTACAATTTTGGTAACATGTTGTCACTACAATCTTGGTAACATGTTGTCACTACAAGTTTGGTATCATGTTGTCACTACAATCTTGGTATCATGTTGTCACTACAATCTTGGTAACATGTTGTCACTACAATCTTGGTAACATGTTGTCACTACAATCTTGGTATCATGTTGTCACTACAATCTTGGTAACATGTTGTCACTACAATCTTGGTAACATGGTGTCACTACAATCTTGGTATCATGTTGTCACTGCAATCTTGGTAACATGTTGTCACTACAATCTTGGTAACATGTTGTCACTACAATCTTGGTAACATGTTGTCACTGCAATATTTGTATCATGTTGTCACTACAATCTTGGTAACATGTTGTCACTACAATCTTGGTAACATGTTGTCACTACAATATTTGTAACATGTTGTCACTACAATCTTGGTAACATGTTGTCACTACAATCTTGGTAACATGTTGTCACTACAATCTTGGTATCATGTTGTCACTACTACAATATTTGTATCATGTTGTCACTACAATCTTGGTATCATGTTGTCACTACAATCTTGGTATCATGTTGTCACTACAATTTTGGTATCATGTTGTCACTACAATCTTGGTATCATGTTGTCATTACAATCTTGGTATCATGTTGTCATTACAATCTTGGTAACATGTTGTCTCTACAATATTTGTAACATGTTGTCACTACAATCTTGGTATCATGTTGTCACTACAACCTTGGTAACATGTTGTCTCTACAATCTTGGTAACATGTTGTCACTACAATCTTGGTAACATGTTGTCACTACAATCTTGGTATCATGTTGTCACTACAATCTTGGTATCATGTTGTCACTACAAGTTTTGTATCATGTTGTCACTACAATCTTGGTATCATGTTGTCACTGCAATCTTGGTAACATGTTGTCACTACAATCTTGGTAACATGTTGTCACTACAATCTTGGTATCATGTTGTCACTACAATCTTGGTAATATGTTGTCACTACAATCTTGGTAACATGTTGTCACTACAATCTTGGTATCATGTTGTCACTACAATCTTGGTATCATGTTGTCACTACAATCTTGGTATCATGTTGTCACTACAATCTTGGTATCATGTTGTCACTACAATCTTGGTATCATGTTGTCACTACAATCTTGGTATCATCTTGTCACTACAATCTTGGTATCATGTTGTCACTACAATCTTGGTAACATGTTGTCACTACAATCTTGGTAACATGTTGTCACTACAATCTTGGTATCATGTTGTCACTACAATCTTGGTATCATGTTGTCACTACAATCTTGGTATCATGTTGTCACTACAATCTTGGTATCATGTTGTCACTACAATCTTGGTAACATGTTGTCACTACAATCTTGGTAACATGTTGTCACTACAATCTTGGTAACATGTTGTCACTGCAATATTTGTATCATGTTGTCACTACAATCTTGGTATCATGTTGTCACTGCAATATTTGTATCATGTTGTCACTACAATCTTGGTATCATGTTGTCACTTCAATATTTGTAACATGTTGTCACTACAATCTTGGTAACATGTTGTCACTTCAATATTTGTAACATGTTGTCACTACAATCTTGGTTTTATGTTGTCAATACAATCTTGGTTACATGTTGTCACTACAATCTTGGTAACATGTTGTCACTACAATCTTGGTTACATGTTGTCACTACAATCTTGGTAACATGTTGTCACTAAAATCTTGGTTTTATGTTGTCAATACAATCTTGGTTACATGTAGTCACTAAAATATATTTTAATTTGTAGTAACAATGTTATCACTGTAACTTCATCTTTGCTATTGTAAACCCCAGCTTCTGTTACTCTGTAGGATCACTGCCATTGTTGCCATAGTAACAAACTGATACTATGCAGGATCACTGCCATTGTTGCTTTAGTAACAAACTGATACTATGCAGGATCACTACCATTCTTGTCTTAGTAACAAACTGTTACTATGCAGGATCACTGCCATTGTTGTCTTAGTAACAAACTGTTACTATGCAGGATCACTACCATTGTTAGTCCCCCACCCGAATCCGGGGGGGACTATAGGTTTGCGTTGTGTCCGTCCGTCCGTCCGTCTGTCCATCCTTCCGCACACTATTTGTCCGGGCTCTATCTCCCATACTATAAGACACTGGAACTTCATACTTAGTGTGTGGGTTCCTTGTGGGAAGGCGGTGTGTCGCATACAAAAACCGGGTCACTGTGACCTATATTTTGTCCTCTGACCTACATTAAAGAAAAAGCTTGTCCGGGCTCTATCTCCTACACTATAAAGCACTAGAACTTAATACTTAGTAGTATTGTTAGCTCACCTGGTCCGAAGGACCAAGGTGAGCTTATGCCATACCGTGGCGTCCGTCGTCCGTCGGTCGTCCGTCCGTCGTCCGTCAACAATTGTTTAAACGACTTCTCCTCCATAACCACTGATAGGAAATCAACCAAATTTGGCAGGAATCATCTTTAGGTGCCCAGGATCCAAAATTGTACTAATGGTGGGACTGACCCCCTAAGGGGCTGAGGGGCGGGGCCAAAAAAGGTTATTTAGCTATATTGGTTTAAGCGACTTCTTCTCCATAACCACTGATTGGAAATCAGCCTTATTTAACAGGAAGCATCCTTAGGTACTTAGGATTCAAAATTGTACTCATGGTGGGACTAACCCCCAGGGGGCTGAGGTGTGGGGCCATAAAGAATTATTTAGCTTTATCGATATTAGCGACTTCTTCTCCATAACCACTGGTTGGAAATCAGCCTTATTTGGCAGGAAGCATCCCTATGTGCCCAGGATTCAAAATTGTACTAATGGTGGGACTGACCCCCTAGGGGGCTGAGGGGCGGGCCAAAAAAGGTTATTTAGCTCTATCGGTTTAAGCGACTTCTTCTCCATAACCACCAATTGGAAATCAACCTTATTTGGCAGGAAGCATTTGTAGGTGCTAAGGATTCAAATTTTAATAATGGTTGGACTAGCTGACCCCCTAAGGGGCTGAGGGGCGGGGACCAAAAATAGTTATTTAGCTATATTGATATTAGCGACTTCTTCTCAATAACCACTGATTGGAAATCAACCTTATTTGGCAGGAAGCATTCCTAGGTGCTCAGGATTCAAATTCTACTAATGGTGGGACTAGCTGACCCCCTAGGGGGCTGAGGGGCAAGGCCAAAAAGGGTTATTTAGCTATATCATGGTTTTAGTGACTCACTGATGGGAAATCAGCCTTATTTGGCAGGAAGCATCCCTTGGTGCTCAGGATTCAAAATTGTACTAATGGTGGGACTGATCACCCAGATGGCTGAGGGGCGGGGCAAGGAAGAAAATATTTTCCATGATAACCTAAATACCATTGTATCCAGGTGAACGATACAGGCCCTCTGGGCCTCTTGTTCTCTGTGGGAAGGCAGTGTGTCACGTACAAAAACCGGGTCAATGTGACCTATATTTTGCTATTTTTTGACCTCTGACCTACATTAAAGTAAAAGTTTGTCCGGGCTCTATCTCCTACACTATAAAGGACTAGAACTTAATACTTGGTAGTATGGTTCCTTGTGGGAAGGCCGTGTGTCGCCTACCAAAACCGGGTCACTGTGACCTTTATTTTGCTATATTTTGACCTCTGACCTACATTAAAGTAAAAGTTTGTCCGGGCTCTATCTCCTACACTATAAAGCACTAGAACTTAATACTTGGTACAGTTGTGGTATCGCACAACGCACCAAAAACTGCGTGCGTGCATCGTGCATACATCGTGCACACATCGTTCGCCCATGGTGCACACAACCGGGCGATCTAAAGATCGTGCGTTTATGTGTGCGATTAAATCGCACACACGCACGATTTGGTACAATTGGTCGATACATATTACGGAATGAAAAACATATGGAACCCTGTTGTCCAAAAACTATTTAAATTCGCATCATATTTATTGGGATTATGTCAATTTAACAATATACAGTAAACAGTATTACAGTGATCATAAGACAGCCAAGTGCGGGTTAAGCTACCAGGTATCAGAATATGTAAATAACATGCCGGAGTTATGCCTGTCCTGTGTGCGGCAAAACGCTACGACAGACATTACCGAGCGACCGTTATGAAAACAAACTGGACTCTTATAATCAGTTATTTGAAAAACCCTCCCCTCCCCAACACTTTACCTGTGTTTTCACACCTAGGCGAGTGTTGTAAGTGCCCCGGGCCAGAGATATCTACATATATTGGCCATGTACAGGTACAGTCTATAACTTGGTAAAACTGGCAATATTTACTTGAATGAGAACCTGTCAATATGAGTTGAAAGTTTACATACATGTGTCTATTTGGTTTGTTTCTAGAAAGACTATTATTAGTTTTTGGATATATATATATATAGAACTATCAGCTAATGTAAATAGTTAAAATATAGAAATATGTTTAACACAACTAGCGCGAAACCGTATATTTTGTTAAACCATTTCTAAATTTACATCAACCACGATTGTCATCGCACAATGTTAGTCTATCGTGCGCCCACATGTGCGTTAGAAATAATCGCCTAGGATGGCATCGTTCGCACATCGTGCATACACCGTTCGCCCATCGTGCGCCCACCGCACATCGTGTAACGTTGTGCGATCCCACAACTGTAGTATGGTTCCTTGTGGGAAGGCGGTGTGTCGCGTACAAAAACCAGGGCACTGTGACCTATATTTTGACCTCTGACCTACATTAAAGAAAAAGTTTGTCCGGGCTCTATCTCCTACACTATAAAGCACTTGAACTTAATACTTGGTAGTATGGTTCCCCGTGGGAAGGCGGTGTGTCGCGTACCAAAACCGGGTCACTGTGACCTATATTTTGACCTCTGACCTACATTAAAGAAAGAAAAATTTGTCCAGGTTCTATCTCCTACACTATTAAGGATTAGAACTTTATACTTGGTAGTATAGTTCCCTGTGGGAAGGCGGTGTGTCGCGTACCAAAACTGGGTCACTGTGACCTTTATTTTGCTATATTTTGACCTCTGACCTACATTAAAGTAAAAGTTTGTCCGGGCTCTATCTCCTACACTATAAAGGACTAGAACTTAATACTTGGTAGTATGGTTCCTTGTGGGAAGGCGGTGTGTCGCGTACCAAAACCGGGTCACTGTGACCTTTATTTTGCTATATTTTGACCTCTGACCTACATTAAAGTAAAAGTTTGTCCGGGCTCTATCTCCTACACTATAAAGCACTAGAACTTAATACTTGGTAGTATGGTTCCCCGTGGGAAGGCGGTGTGTCGCGTACCAAAACCGGGTCACTGTGACCTATATTTTGACCTCTGACCTACATTAAAGAAAGAAAAATTTGTCCAGGTTCTATCTCCTACACTATTAAGGATTAGAACTTTATACTTGGTAGTATAGTTCCCTGTGGGAAGGCGGTGTGTCACGTACCAAAACTGGGTCACTGTGACCTTTATTTTGCTATATTTTGACCTCTGACCTACATTTAAGTAAAAGCTTGTCTGGGCTCTATCTCCTACACTATTAAGGATTATAACTTTGTAGATAACAACCCGGTGGGGGACTGTAATTCGTTGAATTATCTTGTTGTCTTAGTAACAAACTGATACTATGCAGGATCACTACCATTGTTGTCTTAGTAACATACTGTTACTATGTAGGATCACTACCATTGTTGCCATAGTAACAAACCGTTACTATACAGGGTCACTACCATTGTTGTCATAGTAACAAACTGTTACTTTGTAGGATCACTTCCATTGTTGTCTTAGTAACAAACCGTTACTCTGTAGGATCACTGCCATTGTTGCCATTGTAACATACTGTTACTTTGTAGGATCACTACCATTGTTGTCTTAGTAACAAACCGTTACTTTGTAGGATCACTTCCATTGTTGTCTTAGTAACATACTGTTACTTTGTAGGATCACTACCATTGTTGCCATAGTAACATACTGTTACTCTGTATGATCACTACCATTGTTGCCATAGTAACATATTGTTACTCTGTAGGATCACTACCATTGTTGTCATAGTAACATACTGTTACTCTGTAGGATCACTACCATTGTTGTCTTAGTAACAAACCGTTACTATGTAGGATCACTACCATTGTTGTCTTATTAACAAACTGTTACTATGTAGGATCACTACCATTGTTGCCATAGTAACAAACTGTTACTCTGTAGGATCGCTACCATTGTGATTACATGTAGTTTAAGTGATGTCAATAACACCCAGGTGTTCTGACTTATGAGTTGTATTTACGTTCTAATTGCTAGTTTCCATGTTGACCTTAGGTGACCCCCAGCCAGATATGAAGGGACATGCAATCTGTCACACGTCTGTTATTTAATTTGTCTATAATAAAACATGTCCAATATATATTACAGCAATGTTTGGGGAGCAATCACCTGAGGAATGGCTGCTTAACTTTGTATCAATACAATGGTGACCAGTTGAGATTCCAGGCGTTGACCGGGAGTGACCCCCAGTCTGATATGAGACTGGACTAGTTCTGTGTAGCTTTAGAGCTTTATTCTAGGATTTAGTGGAGGGCCATTGGACAGTTAAGTAATACATCAGTAAGATTTACTGAGGCAGGTCTTACTGTAGAGTGCTGAAGTTCATTCTATATTCAACAGTTTATGACAAAATTGGTTACCCACTAAGATTTGTCCTTCATTTATAGATGTAATGTCATCGTAAACTCAAGCAACACTCAACCTCTGCCATTCCCCTTGTGTGTAGGACAGGGCTGAAAGGATATCTTGATGTAATCAATATAAGGTGTATATTCCATAACTGACTATATTGTTTTATGGCTTTATAAACAATGTAAAAGAAAAAATCAGACGAGGAAAAGTGATAAAGATAGTGCCGTCGCTGGGATTCGAACCTGTGATCCTTGGCTATCCAGCCGGATGTTCTACCGACTGAGCTTAATCTCCAACCAAGGTTCTTTGACGCCCTGCCAAGGCTTCTCCTCCTTGAAATGGGAAGGGTCATAATGACACCAGTTTAATTGTAATAGGACGAGGAAAAGTGATATAGTGCCGTCACTGGGGCTCGAACCCGCAACCCTTAGCTCTCCAGCCCGATGCTCTACCGACTGAGCTAAAGGGAAATTCCCTACAGCTCATGCTCGTAAGGCAATCTAATCAATGCACATCTTTTACACATCTTCCAAATCTAAAATCATTGATGGCTGTTTTAAAAATGAAGAGAACTTTGGTTAAAAAAATTTCAGTTATGGAGAAAAAACTTTTACATGGTGAGATTAATCTGTTTTCAGCTGTGGATCAGCACATTAGACTTTGGCAACACCAAAATGTGCGGGTGTCGAGAAGAAGGTTATCACATTCTGTTTAATCCAATCACCTATCCAGAGTTTTTTAACAGAAAAATTGGAAGGTGTTGGCCTGGAAGGTGTTGGCCTGTAAAGTGTGGCTGGCATAGCGAGTAATTAATTTAATTGTGTAAAAGTGTACAGGGTAAGGTTAATACCTGAGTAGCACCCAATATGTTTTTACCGACTGTTGATTCACACGTTTTTACCGACTGTCGATTCACACGTTTTTACCGACTGTTGATTCACACACGGGAGATGAGTTACGTAACAGTCAGGCACCTCTATATAGGGAGTGATACACAGCTGAAGGAGAAACTCTAGCTTATAAGATAGAACTCTACGTTAAGTATGTGTAGTGTCTGCCATAAACCGACAGCTTGTAAAACCGAACGTGATCGCTCTCCCTTTCCGTGACTGACTTAGACATGTTCAAAATATAAAACTATCAAAACAAGAAAATCAATGAAATTCGGTAACAATCATGTAAGGTATGTTCTTTATATGTCCAAATATTGGCGGTGTTGTCGACAGCATGTCTATATATGTTTTAGGATGCTAAATCGTGTGTTTGATCAGATCTTTGTATGTAAGATTATAACTGTGAAGGTCACTCGATGGTATCAGGTGTGCATGCTGCTTATTTGTTGAATGTATTGTTAGATTGGATGGGAATGGGTCTAATTCTTTGCACTTAATGTCGATATGTATACTTTACCATAGAAAGAATGAAGGTGGAGGTTGAGAACATTGTATGATACAGGAAGTTGTGCAAAATCAAAAGCTATGTCTATCCAGCACACGACAATATCCTATCCTGCACACATTCATACACCTGACTTATCTTCCCAGCACACAGCAGTTATCTGCCTAGCACCTGCTAATTATCTGCCAGCACATACAAATTATCTGCCCAGCAAACACCAATAATCTGTCCAGCACACACCAGACTTATTTGCCAAACACACATTAGTTATCTGCCCAGCACAAGCCAATTATCTGTCCAGCACACACGGATTATCTGCCCAGCACACACCGATTATCTGCCCAGCACACACCGATTATCTGCCCAGCACACACCAATTATCTGCCCAGCACATGCTAATCATCTGCCCAGCACATGCCAATTATCTGCCCAGCACACACCAATTATCTGCTCAGCACACACCGACTATCTGTTAAGCATGCACCCATTATTTGCAAAGCACACACCAATTATCTGCCCAGCAAACACCAATAATCTGTCCCGCACACACCAGACTTATTTGCCAAACACACATTAGTTATCTGCCCAGCACAAGCCAATTATCTGTCCAGCACACATGGATTATCTGCCCAGCACACACCGATTATCTGCCCAGCACACACCGATTATCTGCCCAGCACACACCGATTATCTGCCCAGCACACACGGATTATCTGCCCAGCACACACCAATTATCTGCCCAGCACACACCGATTATCTGCCCAGCACACACCGAATATCTGCCCAGCACACACCAATTATCTGCCCAGCAAATGCCAATTATCTGCCCAGCACACACCGATTATCTGCCCAGCACACACCGATTATCTGCCCAGCACACACTAATTATCTGCCCAGCACACACCAATTATCTGCCCAGCACACACTTATTATCTCCCCAGCACACACCAATTATCTGCCAAGCACATGCCAATTATCTGCCCAGCACATATGCCAGTTATTTGCCAAGCACACACTGATTATCTGCCCAGCACACACCAATCAATTGCCAAGCACTCACCAGTTAATTGCCAAACACACACAAATTATTTGCCAAGCACACACAAGTTGTTTGCAATGTACATACCAATTATCTGCCCAGCACACACCAATTATCTGTCCAGCACACACAAGATCTTTGCCTATAAGTACATACCTATTATCTGCCTAGCACACACCAATTATCTGCCCAGCACACACCAATTATCTGTCCAGCACACACAAGATCTTTGCCTATAAGTACATACCAATTATCTGCCCAGCACACACCAATTATCTGCCCAGCACACACCAATTATCTGCTCAGCACACACCGACTATCTGTTAAGCATGCACCAATTATTTGCAAAGCACACACCAATTATCTGCCCAGCACATGCCAATTATCTGCCAAGCACACACTTATTATCTGCCCAGCACACACTTATTATCTGCCCAGCACATACCAATTATCTGCCCAGCACACACCAATTATCTGTCCAGCACACACAAGATCTTTGCCTATAAGTACATACCAATTATCTGCCCAGCACACACCAATTATCTGCCAAGCACACACTTATTATCTGCCCAGCACACACCAATTATCTGCCCAGCACACACCAATTATATGCCAAGCACATGCCAATTATCTGCCTAGCTCACACCAATTATTTGCCAAACACACACCAATTATCTGCCCAGCACACACTTATTATCTGCTCAGCACACACCAATTATCTGCCCAGCACACACCAATCAATTGCCAAGCACACACTAGTTAAATGCCAAACACACACCAATTATTTGCCTAGCACACACCAGTTTTTGGCCAAGCACACACAAGTTGTTTACCTAGAACATACCAATTTTATCTGCCAAGTACACACCAATTATCTGCCCAGCACACACCGACTATCTGCCAAGCACACAACATTTATCTGCCCAGCACACACCAATTATCTGCCCTGCACGCTAAGTTAACATCATATCCTTATGTGAATATAGAATTTCATATATGAAGTAGCTGAGCTGATCTGAGCCAAGAAATACACTGGTTTGACACGGAGATATTGTGTTAACAGATAGGTACAGCTATATTATATTGTATAGATACTACCATGATACTATACTGTGTAAGTTTGATCACTGTACCTGTTTTAAGGTTGCTGATCGATTGTTGACGTCTCTAATCACTACTTAATGAATTAATAGCACTAATGTGTGTGTACAGATTATCTGCTCAAACAGTCCACACATCACAGGTACTTCTGTATTAATTAGAAGTTGACATCTGGAAGATAAAGATCTACCCAGTCTTCACATCAAAGAGTCTAATGGATTGTAAGCTGCCACCCTCGACAGCTTTCTATGTGTGTAAACAACCTCAATCACACACGGCCTTAAAGTCGCCTACCACTCATCAATTACCACCACCTTGTATAATTAAATTTATTTGAATTGTAGATTTCTTGACAAGATATGGCCATTGATTATCAATATCAGACAGTTCAGTTTTAGAAAACTTGATATTTCTTTCAATGTTCTACTGACTGATCGAGCTCTTTCAACTTAAATTAAATCTTATTTAGTAAGAGTGCAGATACTTTCGCAAGCAACGTGCCCCCAACCCCCCAACCCCCCAACCCCACAACCCCACAACCCTGCAACCTAGAAATCCAAACCCCCAACCTCCATTGCCCCAATGATCAATGTTAATTTATTCCTTTAGAATTGAAGTAAACCAACCTTCCTTAGCTTTAAGTAAAAGTGCAGATATGTTTGCCAGTACTTAGATGTCTCTAACCCCCTTTCTCTGAAAAAATTATTACAATCGGAGACTGAAGAAAAGTGTAGCAAATATTGACTGATATTTGCGAACTTTCTGAATCACTCCATTGTAGGGTTTTATCATAGGAAGGTGATTCATAGCTGTAGACAAGATCTTGCAAAAATAATCTTATCAGCAGCATAGTGGGTATGATTTTTAATCATCAGAACCATTTAGCATAGTTTTACAATTGAAATGTGAATCAAGGTTTTGTCATAATTGCACATCTCCTGGAGAACTTGTGTGAAACCCACTGCCCATACTAAACAGACAGATCAAATTGGAATCATGCAAAAGTTTTGTTTCCAAATGAATCCATTTGTGAATTTATTATTCTTAGGCTAACCATTCTGCATATTAATGAAGATTTCTCTAAAGATGTTATTGATTTTTATGAAAATATTGATATTAAATTTGCATAGTGTTAAGTTTGCAAAATATTTCTTCAGTGCTGAATTCTTCAAAAAGACAGTTTTAAATCTAGCAGCTGCAAGTTTTTGTGTACCTTATTGAAAACAAGCAAAGCTGTTATTACATTGCTGTAATTTTCTACACCTTGACCTTAGTTGACCTACATTTGACTATCCCCTGACTGGGACTGCCCTTGACCTTTCTTTTGACTGTCCACTGACTGGGGCTGCCCTTGACCTCCTTTTGACTATCCACTAACTGGAACTGCTCGACCTACTTTTGACTATCCATTGACTGGGGCTTCCCTTGACCTACTTTTGACTATCCACTGATTGGGATGCCCTTGACCTTCTTTTGACTATCCACTGACTGGGGCTGTCCTTGACCTACATTTGACTATTCACTGATTGGGGCTGCCCTTGACCTCCTTTTGACTATCCACTGATTGGGGCTGCCATTGACCTACTTTTGACTATCCACTGACTGGGGCTGCCCTTGACCTACTTTTGACTGTCCACTGACTGGGGCTGCCCTTGACCTACTTTTGACTATCTACTGATTGGGATGCCCTTGACCTCCTTTTGACCATCCACTGACTGGGGCTGCCCTTGACCTAATTTTGTCTCCACATTACTGGAGGTGACATATCATGAGCTACGTTTGCCTGCCTGGATCAAGCTTCCACCAGTTGAGTACTTCCACTATCCTAATCTCTTGTTTGTCTGCACCCCTGAAAACAGCACTAGCAAATAAGGATTAATTGGTAATGGCACAATTGGAGAAAAACCTATTTAGACTGACTGCGGGATTCAAACATCCAACCGTTTAAAGGGACATGTGTTTATATGTCTTATAGATGGTTCAATATTATCTTATAGATCTATCAATATACAGTCTGTGTAATCTTTATATGCCTTTAATATCATTTTCAATGTCCTTTTACTGTTATTATTGTTCAACATTTACATATATTATTCATTATGCTACGTTTAGTGTATGTTATTCATTACGCTACGTTTAGTGTATGTTATTTGTTGCACTACTTTATTGTATGCTATTCATTACACTACATTTAATGTATGCATCCTTTGCTTTACACCTCCCACTTAGAACACCAAACTTCACCAAACAAATGGTTTCAGTATAAACAGGTTTTACAGTATAATTATTAATTGAATATATTGAGCGGTTTAACTCAATGCCATAAAAGGAAGCCTTGTGAGCCTAATGTGTTGTCGTTCCATTACCGGAGTGTCAGGTCTAGCATGTCTTGGGCTAAATAGCTTTTATATGGTTCGGTGTTGGATAGGACTTACCCAAGTACCCTGTAACAAAGTAACCTGGAGCTATAGTTAAAACACTCTCCACTACTTTAATAGCTACCTTACTTTAACGAAGAGTAATAAGTTTCTGTTATTGGTAAAGTCGTCTTTTTATTTAATGATCAAGCTTGAAGGTTACACCTCCCCATAAATCTGTAGGAAATTTAGTGTCGGACAATTAAAGACTTATTATGTTGTAAAATATGTTGGCTTGCAATTAACAGAAAACTTTTAAGAGATCGGAAAATTACCCCGTACCCTCATTAAATTGTACAACCAATAAACTGACTTTTATTTTGTCATCAAACATGCTGAATTTCAAACAGAAATTACGATATTAATGAACAAATCAGCTTATTTTCTTTTATGGAAATGCTACAAAGTAACATGTATAATAACATGTTTTTAGGACAAACACTTAACAAATTTGAGAGCATTTGGGGTTTTTCTAAGATTCTAACACTGAATTTGTTTGTAGATGTTTGGGGTTTGTTTCCAGGATTCTGACTTTAAATCTGTTTGTAGATGTTTTGGGTTTGTGTCAGGGGTTCTGACATTGAATTTGTTTGTAAATCAATATTTTGTGTTTGTGTCCAGGGCTTTAATAATGAAGATCATCCTAGGGTGACTTTCTTCCAGAATTAAGTCACACATGACCCTTGTTTATTTCAGAATCGAGTCACACACGACACCCCATATTTAAAGCTGGAAAGCAGTTTTTTCTGACAATGGCAGGGAAATATATTGGATATTGATTAACTTAAAATAGACAAGCGATGTTCCTATTTTTCATAATGGCTGTTTTTATAGATCTATCAATTTTGTCCCCTTCCAGAACAATTTCCAGCTGCCAGTTTCATTGCTTTTCTTAAGGCAGTATCTGGTGCTGGTTTAATTTCGGCCAGAAGATGTACTGACAGAGGCGACAACACACAGGAGGTTTATGTGTGTCACAAGGTTATCGGTGCATTCAGCACTTTCTGCAAGGATAAATTAAATATACATCACTTTGTGAAATCCTTTTGGTAATAATTAAGTGAAAAATCAAATTTGCCAGCCAATATTTCTGAAATTAATTATAAGAATAGAAGCCGCGATTGTACACAGAATTTTCTTGATGATTATGCAGTCTTGTTTATCAGATCTGTTTTAAAGTAGGAAGCTTGGTTTTTAGCCAAATACTACATCGGATTCCAACAAAAAAGAAAATGTGTGGTCTCGTGTTATCAGTTGATAGACAAGAAATTTGATTAGAGAGATAATATGTCAGATTTGGGAAGATACACTGTTAATCTGTACCTCTGTGAGACTGAGCGGAAGTAAATTACCTTTATTGCATATTTACAGTCATTGCTGTAGTTTTATATGATAAGTATTATATAATATCATAAAATATTGCATACCAATGCTCCTTATCTGACAGCAGACTCTCGGTGACTCTGTATACAGCTGATGGCTGGTATCGGGTCAGAGCAACTCAGTCTGTGGCTTATAGATACCTGTACAGCACCAGCAATACAATACTGGCACAGTGCATTCCTCTTTATATCATGTTGCATTTGTCAGATAAAAACATGATATTAACAGGAATGTGATATTAAGAGAAATATGTCTAGTGCATTTTTGATCTCCATAACTAAAAGTAAGCTATTCAATGAACATATGAGGATGTTTCAATTGATAGTTAACAGTATTTCATTTAAAAAAAAAAAATTGTATTTTGTTTATGCAATATTTTTGACAAAAGTATCTGAAACAATGGAAATGACATCATTTTTTGGATATTTTATGTGATTGCTTAAAAAAAATGTGATATTAAGAGGAATTTACCTCAAAATACTTGATATTAATCAAATAAAATTACATAGATTGTATAGAGGGAAAATGGTATTTGGTGAAAACATGATATAAAGAGAAATGTGATATTAACAGGAGTGATATTAATTCGAATCCATCCTGGCTGACAGGACAGTCTCCTGTATCTTGGCTGACCGTGACAGTATTGTGGTGAAACGGTTGCCCATGCCTTGTTATCACATCACAGCTGTTAAATGGAGTGTGCCTTATTTGATAAAAAAAAAAATACACTTTATCTAACAGAGTATTAGCTCACACTTATTACAACAGGAAAAAAGTAATGGGCACCTGGTAACCTCTCCAAAGCACTTAACTTTAGCCAAAATTAATCAGCAATACCAGCTACTTTACATGTATCAGTGCGAGACTGCTCACATCACGTTAGGTACATTGAATAATAAAACCAATCACCCGAGACAATTGCCACTATTGCTGTCTGTGTTAGGGCTGGAACAGTGGGAAGTGGCATTGGTACAAACACACTACTACCAGGCCTCACACCAGTGTCCATACACCAGTGTCCATATATAGACAATGTCCGTACTACCAGGCTTCACACCAGTGTCCATACACTAGTGTCCATATATAGACAATGTCCGTACTACCAGGCTTCACACCAGTGTCCATACACCAGTGTCCATATATAGACATATCCGTACTACCAGGCTTCACACCAGTGTCCATACACCAGTGCCCATATATAGACAATGTCCGTACTACCAGGCTTCACACCAGTGTCCATACACCAGTGTCCATATATAGACAATGTCCGTACTACCAGGCTTCACACCAGTGTCCATACACCAGTGTCCATATATAGACAATGTCCGTACTACCAGGCTTCACACCAGTGTCCATACACCAGTGTCCATACACCAGTGTCCACTGTTGACAGTACACACACTGTTCCTACACACGTAGGCCTCACACCTATGTCCATACACAAGAATTTTATCTTAATATTATGACTTAAGGTGGATGGAATTAAGTTGATATTGTCATGCAATGAGGAAAAGGAACAAATTGGTCAACAGTGCAGCTATTCTTTTTTAGTGAGATTTACTGGTAAGGGGTTAAGGTTATGTTTCAAGACCATAACATGGAAAGGCAGACACCTCTATTAAACTGTTCAAAAGAAAAGAGCTAGACGTATTTGCTGCACTAACGTATGACAGGGTATGTAACATTCACAGTTCATAACATGGAAAGCCAGACACCTTTATTATACTATAGATGAAAAGGGACAGCTAGACACATTCACAGCATGAAGAAATATTGAACCTTCTGTGAAATTTAAAGTATAGGGAAAGTACAGAGGAAGCATGATTCCTCAGTAATGTTCAAAGGCAAATGTGAAACATCAGGTACCTCAGAAATACTTAATTTCAAATGAAGGAATTTGTCATTGAATATAGTCATGACCAACAAGTTCACAGCAATATTTGACTCCAAACACCTCATCAATTCTCAGTTTCAAACACAGCAACACCAAACCCTTCAGCCAATCTTAAAGTCAAAAACAACAACACCAAACATCAGACACTTCAGCAACTTTTAGAGTCAAACATAGCAACACCAAAATCCATTCACCTCATCAATTCTTAGATTCCAACACAGCAACACACAACACCAAACACTTCAGCAACTCTTAGAGTCAAAAAACAACAAAACCAAACATAAGACACTTCAGCAACTCTTAGAGTCAAACCCAACAACACCAAACATCAGACACTTCATCAACTCTTAGAGTCAAACACAGCAACACCCAACATCAGAAACTACAGCAACTCTTAGAGTCAAACACAAACAACACCAAACATCAGACACTTCAGCAACTCTTAGAGTCAAATACAGCAACACCCAACATCAGACACTTTAGCAAATCTTAGAGTCAAACACAACAACACCAAACATCAGACACTTCAGCAACTGTTAGAGACAAACACAGCAACACCAAACATCAGGCACTTCAGCAAATCATAGAATCAAACACAGCAACACCAAACATCAGACACTTCAGCAAATCTAAGAGTCAAACAGTAACACCCAACATCAGACACTTCAGCAACTCTTAGAGTCAAACTCAACAACACCAAACATCAGGCACTTCAGCAACTCTAAGAGTCAAACACAGCAACACCCGACATCAGACACTTCAGCAACTCTTAGAGTCAAACACAGCAACACCCAACATCAGGCACTTCAGCAAATCTTAGAATCAAACACAGCAACACCAAACATCAGACACTTCAGCAAATCTAAGAGTCAAACACAGCAACACCAAACATCAGACACTTCAGCAACTCTAAGAGTCAAACATAACAACACCAAATTCTAGACACATCAGCAATTCTTACCAATTTATTAATCAGCAAAGTCATATGCAGTTTAACTTCAAAAGTAAAATCAGTCCACTATGATTTTTACTTAGCATGTCAAACTAAGACATATCAACTTCTTCCAAGCTTCTATCAAGTAAAGCTCAACCCCTCAGCAGTACTTAACCACTGTACCAGGAAGCAACCTGTCCCTTACAATATTATGAATTGAGACACCTTGGCCAGTATTCATGAAAGCGTGCTCATGCTCAAGCATGGAATTTGTGCTAAACACTGATTTCTTGCTCTGGCTATAGTTTATTTAAAAACTCTTATCTGGTATTTCATCAAAGTATTGGGGGGGGGGGATAAAGATCAGTGAACCAAAATACTAATTTCAACATTTACAATTGACTTTTTGATCTATGACATATATTGTAGGTGAGTTTCAAGAAAGCTGGCTTGAGCACAGAAACCATGCTTGAGCATGAGAACGGTTTCATGAATACAGGCCCTGATAACATGGGAACATATTCCAAATCTTTTACTGGGAAAATTAAACGCCTTAATCATTTCAGGAGAGAGAGTCTATAACAGCCACCTCTACACAGTTTAGGTCCATAAAGATGAGAAAGATTCAGCTGGACACTTCAGCTCAACTCTTTAAGCCCCTTATGTTGGGAATCCATGTTCTGCTATGGCTGCTTAGTCCATGTTAGAAACAGATAACACCATCTTGACACTTCTAAGACTGTTAAACTGGTACGACTCCAGTAGTCACAGACCTCTGGTATAATGCTTTGACGTATATTGACAGAGACCTTGATCTTATAAAGGAAAACTCTGGAGAAATATTGGCTGGTACCAATGATGATGTACACTGGTTCCAAGTACACGATAAGTATGAAACAACCAAAGCTATATATTGTAGTGATTGCTTGCGGGGAGCACTAATCTGTACGATCTAGAGATATAAATGTCCAAACATTGTGAGGACCATGATTAGGGCAGTGACAGTGCAGTTTTGGTATGGTACGTGGATCGGCGATGTTATGTGAGCTGGACGATGTCCGAGCTGACGTGGGCTTAGGTGGACAGACGTGACGCCTAGTGGTTAAGCATTAACATCCACTCATTAACGACGGACATCAGAAAGGCATTTGTGTTTTTTATGTTCTCTTGGTGATGAGGAACTGTAGCCTGACGGAATAAATCAATTTCCCAGAAATTGCTTGTAAAAACACCTGTCTTTTTCAGCTTATAGGGATGTCCGAGTTATCATCTAACTTGGACAACGCTCAAAGTGTACTGTATGTGAAACTATATAGGGGAGTCTAAGTTATCATCTTATCGTAAGTATAAGAATAATCATATTTCTGTCGTGTTTAGCGATTCATTTTATCTTGTTTGACATGTAGAACATTTCAGTTAATAAAAAAGAGTTAAACATTTCCCTTTCCGTAGATTCCGTAACAAGACAGCAGAGCCACTTCATGTGGATTAGCAGAATAATTTGAAATAACCTTGTAAAATGTGTTTAGACCTCTTTGACTTTATCAAAGATAACTTTTGAGCAAGTCATTCCTAAATTCTCCCTGAATGAATGGTGACATCACAGTCAGCAAGTACCAATCGCTGCACATCAATCATGTTTGACGAGCCAATCAAAGAACAAAACCTATTTATATCATTGCAAAATGGGTGCTACGGCAACCGATTCTAATGGTACCATCCTGGGATGGTATGGGATGGTAGCAATAATAACAGAATTAAAGCAGAACGAACGTGGCATAAAGGGATCATTTTGTTGACGATGGTGCTGTTTGCTTCTTCCAAACAAAAGTTTCCGTACAGTAAGTTTAATTCCCTTATATGGCCTATCAAACTCTAACTTTATACAGTGCTTATGTACCAAGAACAATTACTTGGGATTGCTCTTTAGGTTTCAAGGTCAAAGATCAAGGTGACTGTTACAATAAATAGAACAAAGGTTTCCGTTGGATAACTTGTGTTAGCTTCGGCCTATCATACTCAAACATCATACAGTGCTCAATCTTTACCGAAAGTTCTTGCTTGGCATTGCTCTTCAGATTTGAAGGTCAAAGATCAAGGTCACTGTTACTATATATAAAATCCACATCAAACAAGGGTAACAATCTACTGTTGGCCACACAGGCCATACATCAACTTCAGTGGAATTCTTGTTTTTCTTACAGCTGCAAATAATGAAAGCATTTTTTTTCAAACAGTAACATATTTAAAGGTATTCTACTGGTGGCTGTTTACATTGTTTGTATTCTTCAATTCAATTACAAGATATTGATCTTCCAAATGCTTACATACCAGCATGGGCATACAGTTTTATGTTACAGTGTTTACAGTGTATTTATTTACATTGTTTTTCAAGTAACTTATTACAAGGTACCTGTCTCCATGGTGATGATTGCTGCACCAATTAAATGTGAACTTTGTATTGATTGTTATTACTATGTCTACAATATTCTATCTAGACACTCATCTTTGCTTGGACTGTGAAAAGAGTAAGTGACAACTGTTTTATTAATGTCGACTAGAGTTTGAGACAAAACTTAATGTTGACCCGAGTTTGAGACAACGCTTAATGTTGACCCATGTTTGAGACAACACTTAATGTTGACCCGAGTTTGAGACAAAACTTAATGTTGACCCGAGTTTGAGACAACGCTTAATGTTGACCCATGTTTGAGACAACACTTAATGTTGACCCGAGTTTGAGACAACTCTTAATGTTGACCCGAGTTTGAGACAACACTTAATGTTGACCCGAGTTTGAGACAACACTTACTGTTGACCCATGTTTGAGACAAAACTTAATGTTGACCCGAGTTGAGACAACATTTAATGTTGACCCGAGTTTGAGACAAAACTTAATGTTGACCCGAGTTTGGGACAACACTTAATGTTGACATGAGTTTGAGACAACACTTAATGCTGACCAGAGTTTGAGACAACACTTACTGTTGACCCATGTTTGAGACAAAACTTAATGTTGACCGGAGTTGAGACAATGCTTAATGTTGACCCATGTTTGAGAAAACACTTAATGTTGACCCATGTTTGAGACAACATTTAATGTTGACCTGAGTTTGAGACAACACTTAATGTTGACCCGAGTTTGAGACAACACTTAATGTTGACCTGAGTTTGGGACAACACTTAATGTTCACCCAAGTTTGAGACAACACTTAATGTTCACCCAAGTTTGTGACAACACTTAATGTTGACCCGAGTTTGAGACAACACTTAATGCTGACCAGAGTTTGAGACAACAGTTAATGTTGACCCGAGTTTGAGACAACACTTAATGTTGACCCGAGTTTGAGACGACTCTTAATGTTGACCAAAGTTTGAGACAAAACTTAAAGTTGACCCAAATTTTTAGACAACACTTAAAGTTGACACGAGTTTGAGACAACACTTAATGTTGACCCGAGTTTGAGACAACACTTCCTGTTGACCCGAGTTTGAGACAGCATTAAATGTTGACCCAAGTTTGAGAAAACACTTCGTGTTGACCCGAGTTTGACAACACTAAATGTTGACCCGAGTTTGAGACAACACTTAATGTTGACATGAGTTTGAGACAACAGTTAATGTTGACCCAAGTTTGAGACAATATTTAATGTTGACCTGAGTTTGAGACAACACTTAATGTTGACATGAGTTTGAGACAACAGTTAATGTTGACCCAAGTTTGAGACAATATTTAATGTTGACCTGAGTTTGAGACAACACTTAATGTTGACATGAGTTTGAGACAACAGTTAATGTTGACCCAAGTTTGAGACAATATTTAATGTTGACCCGTGTTTGAGACAACACTTAATGTTGAACATTTTCAAAGAACATTATTGGAGGACGATTTATTTCCGTACGACACAGACTTTTCACCTAGGAAGTCTTACACATCATAGTATGTCTGGTTCATCTCCTTACCAAGTGTAATGATATATGAGAAAAGCTTGAGATATAAAAATCTTCTTCATCCACTCCTTAAACAGGCTGATGACTTCTGTAAAGCTGTGGTTAATATCAAATATTTGAAATGATTTCAAGTAAATTTCTTTTTAGTGTCAACTGAAAGATGAACTTAACACAGCAATAGTGGAAGTCTGAGGTTGGAGTTTAATATCAGAAAGCTGGTCATTGGTCTGAGTCTGGAGTTTAATATCAGAAAGCTGGTCATTGGTCTGAGGCTGGAGTTTAATATCAGAAAGCTGGTCATTGGTCTGAGTCTGGAGTTTAATATCAGAAAGCTGGTCATTGGTCTTAGGCTGGAGTTTAGTATCAGAAAGCTGGTCATTGGTCTGAGTCTGGAGTTTAATATCAGAAAGCTGGTCATTGGTCTTAGGCTGGAGTTTAATATCAGAAAGCTGGTCATTGGTCTTAGGCTGGAGTTTAATATCAGAAAGCTGGTCATTGGTCTGAGGCTGGAGTTTAATATCAGAAAGCTGGTCATTGGTCTGAGGCTGGAGTTTAATATCAGAAAGCTGGTCATTGGTCTGAGTCTGGAGTTTAATATCAGAAAGCTGGTCATTGGTCTGAGGCTGGAGTTTAATATCAGAAAGCTGGTCATTGGTCTGAGGCTGGAGTTTAATATCAGAAAGCTGGTCATTGGTCTGAGTCTGGAGTTTAATATCAGAAAGCTGGTCATTGGTCTGAGTCTGGAGTTTAATATCAGAAAGCTGGTCATTGGTCTGAGGCTGGAATTTAATATCAGAAAGCTGGTCATTGGTCTTAGGCTGGAGTTTAATATCAGAAAGCTGGTCATTGGTCTGAGGCTGGAGTTTAATATAAGAAAGCTGGTCATTGGTCTGAGGTTGGAGTTTGATGTAAGAAAGCTGGTCATTGGTCTTAGGCTGGAGTTTAATATCAGAAAGCTGGTCATTGGTCTGAGGCTGGAGTTTAATATCAGAAAGCTGGTCATTAACACACTGACCAGAAGCAGGTTGTTGGCACAAGTACCAGAAAGTCTGTAGTCAAAAGTATGATTTTGGTTGGGTATCATCAGTTTTTACTTGCCGGTCATCAGCATAACATACCCGTAATAGATTGCTGATTAAGTACACTCAGGATAATCCTGATTAATATACTGCTATACTGTTACTGCTAGCCAGAATATGCTTTATCATGTGACCCATATCTGCCTAGCACGTGCCATATCATCCCTGTGCATGTATCAGTTTGGCCCGTTGAATGTATCGATCATATCGCTGAATGTATCATATATTGCCTCTATCATTTTATATTGCCCATGAGTGTGCCATATCGCCCCAGTGAATATACCATATTGCCCTGATAGATAAACTTTTCTCTTGCCCTGGACAGGGATATCCACATTTTTACCGGTGTGAGATTTTCTTTTCTCTCATTTCTAGGTGTGTAATACTGGCCTGTCTAGGGCAATATACCTATGATCGCTGTGGTTGTATTACACACCTACCCATGCAATACAGCCACCGCGTGACGTCACAATGGCGCAACAATGACGTGAAAAAATTGGCCATGTGATGTAATTAAAACATTCCACGATATTTTAATCGTGTACAGTAGAAAACTGAGATTTTTTTCTGCGCAAACTAAGTTTGCAAATATGGGGTATGCTTAATCTTGCTGTATCATTTGTTTTCTTCAAAACGGCTCAAGGAAAAAGTTGATATTTTCAAAATGGTGGCCAGTCAAAAGTATTTTCATGGTTTTTGAGCTTATTCAGGTAGTTGAAATGAGAGAAAAATACTCTTTCATGGTCAAAGGTGTAAGATAGGGAAATTCCATCCTCAAGTTTTCAAATTTGGCAAAACCCTCGGCAAGGCCTGGGGTTTTACCAAATTGAAAACCCCTCGGATGGAATTTCCCTATCTTACACCCCTGGTGATGAAAGAGTCTTATAATCTCACCCTAGTTTGAGACAAGCTGCACATGCTTTTTGCACGTTCTCAACAATTGTATGACGTCAAGGCAACAATACAATGACGTCACGTCGACACCTCAATCCCATCACATCACCATTGTCTTGCATTAATGTAACATCGATATTAGATATACATGAGGTTAAACAGGGTGAGAGAAAAATAATCTTTCACCTCCTTGGTAGTGAGACAGGAGATCTCAACCCTCAGGGTAGGATTCTTAAGCTGCAGCTTGATAATCTTACCCCGAGGGTTGAGATTCCCCTGTCTCACAACCAAGGGGGTTAAAGATTCTTTAAGTATCCCCCATGAACGTATCGTATCGCCCTGTTAGATATACTGTATCGCCCTGATAGATATACTGTATCGCCCTGATAGATATACTGTATCGCCCTGATAGATATACTGTATCGCCCTGATAGATATACTGTATCGCCCTGATAGATATACTGTATCGCCCTGGCGAACGTACCGTATCGCCCCTAGGTGATATTATAATCTCTGGTACACCTAATTGGGCCAATAAGATAAATCTCTGGCTACTTATTGCTAGGGAGGATAAAGGACTCCGACCATTATATATATGGTGTAGGATATAGATAGAATTCATTTTATTTTAGAATTTAATAACATAACGTTCTTTGATAATGATTAAATTCATGCCTGAGTTTGTTCAAGTAAGATTAACAATTACTTTTGTTCAAAAATGGACAAGTCCTGTATGACGTCCGGGACCCCCCACATCTGTGCTGTCCCCACCTCCCAGGTTTATATCAAACATGACAATCCTAAATTTGCTATCGTGATAGTTTTGTTAAAAACATATTAACTGGTAAAATTTTCTGACACTAAGTCAATTATTTCTGAAACAACTCGGTTATGGAAATGTGTTTATAATGAAAAAGAAAGGCGACATCTTAGTGCTTGTTACCCGGGGCAAGTTTTACACTGTAGATTGTATTACCAGATGACAACACAATTTAATCTATGAAATTACAGTGGCAAAATGGATTCCACTCCATCATCCATACTTTGGTAAAAACAACAGCTTTACAGTTTTTTCATGATGTGAAACTCAACTGTCTTCTATGAATGTAAATTTGGATGTGTTTAATTTTTCAATTTGTTTATTTTTTCGCCTTTGTATTTCCAATTTTTGAATATGGATTTGTAACCTTACCCTCTGTCAGCTAGATCATTTGAGATTTATGTCCAGAGAAAACAGATGAGAAATAACCTATTATTCAAATGTTTCTTAAACATTGTTGCGAGAATGAAAGAGGAATACTGTTAAGAGTTATTGGAAATTCTTACTTTTTAGCAGTTTCCAAAAAAAGATTTAAACTAGAAGGAAACAATTTTTTTTGTGAAATTATACAAAAATCAATGAAGATGAAAGGCAAACTATTCAGAAATGAAATGTTTTATGAAAAGATTGATTCTATATTGTTATAAATAACATTATAGGTATCAAAACGTTTACTTAAAGCTGTTTTTATCAGTGTATTCTAGAATAATTGTGATGTATGATAAATTGTACAGGAAATGTACTTGAAATAAGTTTGGTATATCAGCCTTATCATGTAATATTAATCTAATTTAAATGGAAATATTGACAAGTAAATTGTGTCACACCTTAGAACTTAATTAATATTGCTGATGAATATTATGTGAAATTTTATGTTAGAGGCTGTTTTTGAGTTATTATCTAATTTCCGTTCTGCTAATGGTTTCTCTATATAAAGCTGTTAGTAATTTGGTAGTTCATTTGAACAGAAATTAACCAAAAACAATTCTTCACTGTCTTCGTTGTAGTTTTTCTTTTTGAACATTTTTAGCAAAATATAATTTTTCATTTCATTTATATTAAAGTGTTCTATATGTCCTATATTTTTTTTATTAAAATCTTTGGTAATTCCATATTACCATGCTGTAATTGTAATTGCCAGTGATACAAAACAGCATCACCACTTAAGCTGTGAGACATACTCGGTTTTATCTCTGATCATGAGGAAACACCTGTAAGTAAATGAGTTCTCACCTGTGATAAGTAATTATAAATCCTTGTGGTGCCTGTAATGAGGAGTGGCCTGTGGAGGTAAGAGTGCCCCACCTTGGGGAGTGTTATATCCAGCAGGTAATACACCACTGTTATAGCACTGTACAGTAATCCCTGTATGATACAGATGCTGGGAGGAGCAGAGGCAGCATCTCTATGTTACCGCTGCTGGTGTGGTGTTGGACCTCTCATTACTGTCTGATATAGCTGGCTGGTCTGGGCTAGGGTAAGGCTAGGGCTGTGGCTGGTTAAGTCAGAGGCAGGACTGGTGTAGGGTAAGGCTAGGGCTGTGGCTGGTTAAGTCAGAGGCAGGGCTGGTGTTGGGTAAGACTAGGGCTGTGGCTGGTTAAGGATATAGATAGGGGGTAACAAATTTTTTTTTTTGATTTTTTGTTTTTTGCAAAATTGATTACTTATAAACATACTACATCATATAACAAAAAGTAATTTTCAAAATTATGTTCCTTAATGTGTCAATTAACGTGATTTAACATTGAACACGCTCATACAGATCAACACGTGGTACTGTTTACACCATAAACAGATACATCACACAGTGGCGTGGTCAGTTAAAAAGTCATTAGCCCTGTGCTATGGTGGTGTGAAGTGCTGCGTAATCATGCTGCTATAATCCATTAAGTCATGGTCAGTCTTTGATGTAATACATACTATAAGAGAGGGGCCGGAGCGTTTCTAATGACCCCTTCATTACATGGGAGGAGCTTATCCTATGTCCAGTCTGACATTTCGCGGGAAAGGGGCATTTTCACTGAGAAATATTTTAATATTCATTAATTTCTCAGTTATTTGAACCAATGCATGCTCCGTTTTTTCGGAGGACAGCTTGATGGATACATGTCTAGTCATGATTAATGGTTTGGTAGGCAGAATCGGTCAGATAAGTGTTAAAACCAGAGATATCCGATTTCAAAGAGTGGAAATGGTCTTTAGAGCACTTTCATAAATTCAACAAGTTGTCAACTTCAAACAGCCATAACTTTGGCATCTGTGGACCGATTTCTTCCAAACTTTGCAGGATTGTTGGGAATGACCTTGTCAACAATAACGTGCCTCAGTTTCTGAAGAATTTAGCTACAACAAGATTTATAACCAATTAAGTGAATTTGGGCATGAAAATCCCACCCAGAGACCATAAAATCGAAATTACTTCAATTCTAGAACATATAGGAAAAATCTGAGGCACGTTTTTGTAGATGACCTTTCTGTCCATCAATAGGAAAAGTATTGTCAGTTTTTGTTAGAAAATGTGAAAGAAGATCCAAATTCAAAAGTGTCCGTCATTTTTTATATTATATACTATTATGCAATTATGAATTAATTTAACACTATAATTATATGTTCATGTTATAGAAAATTTAATAACCTTTCCAATGATATATGATACATGTATGTGATTAAATGTATATCCAAATTATTAAGCAAAACATCTGAAGAGACTGTACCCCCTATCTATATCCTTAAGTCAGAGGCAGGGCTGGTGTAGGGTAAGGCTTAGGGCTGTGGCTGGTTAAGTCAGAGGCAGGGCTGGTGTAGGGTAAGGCTTAGGGTTGTGGCTGGTAAAGTCAGAGGCAGGGCTGGTGTAGGGTAAGGCTTAGGGCTGTGGCTGGTAAAGTCAGAGGCAGGGCTGGTGTAGGGTAAGGCTTAGGGTTGTGGCTGGTTAAGTCACAGGCAGGGCTGGTGTAGGGTAAGGCTTAGGGTTGTGGCTGGTTAAGTCAGAGGCAGGGCTGGTGTAGGGTAAGGCTTAGGGTTGTGGCTGGCCAAGTCAGAGGCAGGGCTGGTGTAGGGAAAGGCTTAGGGTTGTGGCTGGTGTAGGGTAAGGCTAGGGCTGTGGCTGGTTAAGTCAGAGGCAGGGCTGGTGTAGGGTAAGGCTTAGGGTTGTGGCTGGTAAAGTCAGAGGCAGGGCTGGTGTAGGGTAAGGCTTAGGGCTGTGGCTGGTAAAGTCAGAGGCAGGGCTGATGTAGGGTAAGGCTTAGGGTTGTGGCTGGTTAAGTCACAGGCAGGGCTGGTGTAGGGTAAGGCTTAGGGTTGTGGCTGGTTAAGTCAGAGGCAGGGCTGGTGTAGGGTAAGGCTTAGGGTTGTGGCTGGTAAAGTCAGAGGCAGAGCTTGTGTAGGGAAAGGCTTACTTAGGGCTGTGGCTGGCCAAGTCAGAGGCAGGGCTGGTGTAGGGTAAGGCTTAGAGCTGTGGCTGGCCAAGTCAGAGGCAGGGCTGGTGTAGGGTAAGACTTAGAGCTGTGGCTGGCCAAGTCAGAGGCAGGGCTGGTGTAGGGTAAGGCTTATAAGGCTGTGGCTGGCCAAGTCAGAGGCAGGGCTGGTGTAGGGAAAGGCTTAGGGTTGTGGCTGGTGTAGGGTAAGGCTAGGGCTGTGGCTGGCCAAGTCAGAGGCAGGGTTTGTGTAGGGAAAGGCTTAGGGTTGTGGCTGGTGTAGGGTAAGGCTTAGGGTTGTGGCTGGCCAAGTCAGAGGCAGGGCTGGTGTAGGGTAAGGCTAGGGCTGTGGCTGGCCAAGTCAGAGGCAGGGTTTGTGTAGGGAAAGGCTTAGGGTTGTGGCTGGCCAAGTCAGAGGCAGGGCTTGTGTAGGGTAAGGCTTAGGGCTGTGGCTGGCCAAGTCAGAGGCAGGGCTGGTGTAGGGTAAGGCTTAGGGCTGTGGCTGGCTGGTATGAGCTAGGGCAAAGCTTGAAGCTCAAGAAAAGAAATTGAAAGAGATGCTGGTCAAATTTTTGTTTGGTGAAGATCCAAGTATTTTAGCTCACCTGCCAGAAGCACAGGGTCACCACAGGGGTCAAACATGCCAAGACATTAAAATGACTTCTGAAATACTGAAAGAGCAAAAGTCATAATATTTGGTTAGTAGTTTCCTTGGAAGGTTTCAAACAAAGTTTCCAAATAAAACTGACTTTACCAAATTGTAAGGTGACTGTATGTGGTCATATGTGTTTAATATTTTTTTTACTTGTTGTTTTGAATGACTTGCAGCCATAGATTTGTTTCGTCCACTTTAAGGTTACAAGTGATAAATTGATTAGTAGGTGAGTGATGCAGGCCCATTTGGCATCTTGTTTTCAGAGTGTTAGCCAACAATTTTGAAAATTTTGTAAATGGCTTGACCAACATTGGAGAGACTTAATTGTGTAACACCAATATAATTTTCAAAATTTTCAATAATCAAAATAGTACTTTTCTTTTGTTGTTTGAGAGAGTCACTGGTGTCACACTGGTGCATCTAGGTCTTTTGGTTTTCTTTGACTTTAAAATAAAAGATATAGGTTAGAAAAAAGAGTCCATTTAACATGCAAGAAAATTAGAACTTCATAAGTGAGTTCTGAGATATTTTAGCTTGCTGTATGATAACTAGCCACTGGCATGCATTTGTATTTCCTGTACGTCAGTAGCGCCACATGCCTGACCAAAGTGGTGTTTTGAAAACCCTTTCATCTCAAAGCAAGTTATTAGAAAAAGTTAAAGGAGGGTAATTACAGTTCACTATCGAAATTATTTTATTGCTAAATAAGTCAGTGCCACTTCCATTAGATCATGGTGGACTTAATCTGGGGACCAGCTATACATGGGTACCTCAGGCGTAACAATTAACACCATCAGAGATCGTAACAGCCCACAGCTTAACAGGCAGATAATAAAGGAATGCTGTTGATATAAAGGAATGGTTAATTGTTTTACAATCAGATTTGATTTTTTTCAAACATAAGACCTGTTTCTTTGAGTTAAAACAAATATGTTTGAAGTGTAAGATCAACTGATGAATCTTGCTCAGAAACATTTCATCCAGCCTTGTTTACTCCTTCTCCTATGCCCCTACCCTCTAAAAATTGTGCTCATGCAGTAGTTGGGTCATTGATCATGAGTTGTGCTATCCAATGTCAGCCCTATAATTTACAGCCCCTCCCCCCCCCCCCCATGGTCCTTGATCATGAGCTGTGTTATCCATTGCCAGCCCTATACAGCCCCTACCCTCCATGGTCCTTGATCATGAGTTGTGCTATCCATGGCCAGCCCTAAACGGTCCCTTCCCCCCAGGGTCCTTAATCCTGAGTTGTGTTATCCATTGCTAGCCCTTTACAGCCCCTACCCTCCATGGTCCTTGATCTTGAGTTGTGCTATCCATTGCCAGCCCTTTACAGCCCCTACCCTCCAGGGTCCTTGATCATGAGTTGTGTTATCCATTGTCAGCCCTAAACAGCCCCGTCCCTCCATGGTCCTTAATCCTGAGTTGTATACTTACCATTTCCAGCCCTATACAGCCCCTACCCTCCATGGGCCTTGATCATGAGTTGTGTTATCCATTTCCAGCCCTATACAGCCCCTACCCTCAAGGGTCCTTGATCCTGAGTTGTATACTTACCATTTCCAGTCCTATACAGCCCCTACCCTCCATGGTCCTTGATCCTGAGTTATGCTATCCATTGCCATCCCTTTACAGCCCCTTCCCCCCAGGGTGCTTGATCCTGAGTTATGCTATCCATTGCCATCCCTTTACAGCCCCTACCCTCCTTGGTCCTTGATCATGAGTTGTGCTATCTATTGCCAGCCCTAAACGGTCCCTTCCCTCCATGGTCCTTGATCATGAGTTGTGTTATCCATTGCCAGCCCTATACAGCCCCTACCCTCCATGGTCCTTGATCATGAGTTGTGCTATCCATTGCCAGCCCTATACAGCCCCTACCCTCCATGGTCCTTGATCATGAGTTGTGCTATCTATTGCCAGCCCTAAACGGTCCCTTCCCTCCAGGGTCCTTGATCATGACCTGTGCTATGTATTGCCAGCCCTATACAGCCCCTACCCTCCATGGTCCTTGATCATGAGTTGTGCTATGTATTGCCAGCCCTATACAGCCCCTTCCCTCCATGGTCCTTGATCCTGAGTTGTGCTATCCATTGCCAGCCCTAAACAGTCCCTTCCCTCCATGGTCCTTGATCATGAGTTGTGTTATCTATTGCCAGCCCTTTACAGCCCCTTCCCTCCATGGTCCTTGATCCTGAGTTGTGCTATCTATTGCCAGCCCTATACAGCCCCTTCCCTCCATGGTCCTTGATCATGAGTTGTGTTATCTATTGCCAGCGCTATACAGCCCCTACCCTCCATGGTCCTTGATCCTGAGTTGTGCTATCTATTGCCAGCCCTATACAGCCCCTTCCCTCCATGGTCCTTGATCATGAGTTGTGCTATCTATTGCCAGCCCTAAACGGTCCCTTCCCTCCATGGTCCTTGATCCTGAGTTGTGTTATCCATTGCCAGCCCTATAGCCCCTTCCCTCCATGGTCCTTGATCCTGAGTTGTGTTATCCATTGCCAGCCCTATACAGCCTCTTCCCTCCATGGTCCTTGATCCTGAGTTGTGTTATCCATTGCCAGCCCTATAGCCCCTTCCCTCCATGGTCCTTGATCCTGAGTTGTGTTATCCATTGCCAGCCCTATAGCCCCTTCCCTCCATGGTCCTTGATCATGATTTGTATACTTACGGTCTTACCATTTCCAGCCCTATATAGCCCCTACCCTCCTTAGTCCTTGATCCTGAGTTGTGTTATCCATTGCCAGCCCTATACAGCCCCTACCCTCCATGGTCCTTGATCCTGAGTTGTGTTATCCATTGCCAGCCCTATAGCCCCTTCCCTCCATGGTCCTTGATCCTGAGTTGTGTTATCCATTGCCAGCCCTATAGCCCCTTCCCTCCATGGTCCTTGATCATGATTTGTATACTTACGGTCTTACCATTTCCAGCCCTATATAGCCCCTACCCTCCTTAGTCCTTGATCCTGAGTTGTGTTATTCATTGCCAGCCCTATACAGCCCCTACCCTCCAGGGTCCTTGATCATGAGTTGTGTTATCCATTGCCAGCCCTATATAGCCCCTACCCTCCTTGGTCCTTGATCCTGAGTTGTGTTATCCATTGCCAGCCCTATAGCCCCTACCCTCCATGGTCCTTGATCATGATTTGTATACTTACGGTCTACCATTTCCAGCCCTATATAGTCCCTACCCTCCTTGGTCCTTGCATGATCAGTAGCTCTATTTCAGGAGTATCCCGTGTCTCTGTTGACACTCCAGTTAAGGCTGTATGGTACCTTGTATCCCGTGTCTCTGTTGACACTCCAGTTAAGGCTGTATAGTACCTTGTATCCCGTGTCTCTGTTGACACTCCAGTTAAGGCTGTATGGTACCTTGTATCCCGTGTCTCTGTTGACACTCCAGTTAAGGCTGTATGGTACCTTGTATCCCGTGTCTCTGTTGACACTCCAGTTAAGGCTGTATGGTACCTTGTATCCCGTGTCTCTGTTGACACTCCAGTTAAGGCTGTATGGTACATTGTATCCCGTGTCTCTGTTGACACTCCAGTTAAGGCTGTATGGTACCTTGTATCCCGTGTCTCTGTTGACACTCCAGTTAAGGCTGTATGGTACCTTGTATCCCGTGTCTCTGTTGACACTCCAGTTAAGGCTGTATGGTACCTTGTATCCCGTGTCTCTGTTGACACTCCAGTTAAGGCTGTATGGTACCTTGTATCCCGTGTCTCTGTTGACACTCCAGTTAAGGCTGTATGGTACCTTGTATCCCGTGTCTCTGTTGACACTCCAGTTAAGGCTGTATGGTACCTAGTATCCCGTGTCTCTGTTGACACTCCAGTTAAGGCTGTATGGTACCTAGTATCCCGTGTCTCTGTTGACACTCCAGTTAAGGCTGTATGGTACCTTGTATCCCGTGTCTCTGTTGACACTCCAGTTAAGGCTGTATGGTACCTTGTATCCCGTGTCTCTGTTGACACTCCAGTTAAGGCTGTATGGTACCTTGTATCCCGTGTCTCTGTTGACACTCCAGTTAAGGCTGTATGGTACCTTGTATCCCGTGTCTCTGTTGACACTCCAGTTAAGGCTGTATGGTACCTAGTATCCCGTATCTCTGTTGACACTCCAGTTAAGGCTGTATGGTACCTTGTATCCCGTGTCCGTGTTGACACTCCAGTTAAGGCTGTATGGTACCTAGTATCCCGTGTCTCTGTCGACACTCCAGTTAAGGCTGTATGGTACCTTGTATCCCGTGTCTCTGTTGACACTCCAGTTAAGGCTGTATGGTACCTTGTATCCCGTATCTCTGTTGACACTCCAGTTAAGGCTGTATGGTACCTTGTATCCCGTGTCTCTGTTGACACTCCAGTTAAGGCTGTATGGTACCTTGTAACCTGTGTCTCTGTTGACACTCCAGTTAAGGCTGTATGGTACCTTGTATCCCGTGTCTCTGTTGACACTCCAGTTAAGGCTGTATGGTACCTAGTATCCCGTGTCTCTGTTGACACTCCAGTTAAGGCTGTATCGTACCTTGTATCCCGTGTCTCTGTTGACACTCCAGTTAAGGCTGTATGGTACCTTGTATCCCGTGTCTCTGTTGACACTCCAGTTAAGGCTGTATGGTACCTAGTATCCCGTGTCTCTGTTGACACTCCAGTTAAGGCTGTATGGTACCTTGTATCCCGTGTCTCTGTTGACACTCCAGTTAAGGCTGTATGGTACCTTGTATCCCGTGTCTCTGTTGACACTCCAGTTAAGGCTGTATGGTACCTAGTATCCCGTGTCTCTGTTGACACTCCAGTTAAGGCTGTATGGTACCTTGTATCCCGTGTCTCTGTTGACACTCCAGTTAAGGCTGTATGGTACCTAGTATCCCGTGTCTCTGTTGACACTCCAGTTAAGGCTGTATGGTACCTAGTATCCCGTGTCCATACCCACATATACAATGGTTTCACTTGTTATACTGTATTGTGTGTATTTGTGTGATAAAATGTAGTTTTGTTTACCCTTTCCTACTCTAGAACTTGCTTTTGCATGTTAACTTGCAATTAGTATGTTATTTTTAAGTTAATCTCTATAAAAAAATTGATAAGTGTCGCCACAAACTATTCAGATGTCGTTCTGCAATCAAATATTTATTTTTATTATGTTTGTAAGATCTCGTCAGGGATATCCCAAGCCTGCAGTTATTGGCGCCTTCGTGTTGTTGTTTGTTCAGATCACGCTGATGATAATGGTTTTAATTAGTTGTGGACTTCGTAACACTTGTCAAGTTCATTGGTGTGTGGAAGTTTGCTAGATGAGCAATCTTGTGATACCAATTATGTTGTAAAAGTATAATCTGGGAGCATGTAGGGGCTTAATTGTGTATTGATTAGTGAGGCCAGTAGGTGTAGATATTGTGTACAAACAACAGGGTTCACTCACATGTTAGGGGCTAACACTGTGTGACATGTTTATAATGAGAATCATGTTACTAATGTATTATAGGGTTATCAACATGTGTGTAGGGTTACCAACATGTGTGTAGGGTTACCAACATGTGTGTAGGGTTATCAACATGTGTGTAGGGTTACCAACATGTGTTTAGGGTTATCAACATGTGTATAGGGTTACCAACATGTGTGTAGGGTTATCAACATGTGTGTAGGGTTACCAACATGTGTGTAGGGTTACCAACATGTGTGTAGGGTTATCAACATGTGTGAAGGGTTACCAACATGTGTTTAGGGTTATCAATATGTGTATAGGGTTACCAACATGTGTATAACGTAACCACCATGTGTATAGGGTTACCAACATGTGTATTGGGTTACCAACATGTGTATAAGGTTACCAACATGTGTGTAGGGTTACCAACATGTGTGAAGGGTTACCAACATGGGTATAGGGTTACCAACGTGTGTAGGGTTACCACCATATGTATCAGGTTACCACCATGTGTATAGGGTTACCAACATGTGTGTAGGGTAACCAACATGTGTATAGGGTTACCAACATGTGTGTAGGGTAACCACCATGTGTATAGGGTTACCAACATGTGTATAGGGTTACCACCATGTGTATAGGGTTACCAACATGTGTGTAGGGTAACCAACATGTGTATAGGGTTACCAACATGGGTACAGGGTTACCAACATGTGTATTGGATTATCAACATGTGTATAGTGTTACCAACATGTGTGTAGGGTTACCACCATGTGTATAGGGTAACTAACATCTGTACAGGGTTACTAACATGTGTAAAGGGTTACCAACATGTATATAGGGTTACCAACATGTATTTAGGGTTACCAACATAGGTATAGGGTTACCAACATGTGTGTAGAGTTACCAACATGTGCGTAGGGTTGCCAACATGTGTATAGGGTAACCAACATTTATATAGGATAACCGCCATATATAGGGTTACCACCATGTGTATAGGGTAACCAACATTTATATAGGATAACCGCCATGTGTGTAGGGTTACCAACATGTGTGTAGGGTTACCAACATGTGTGTAGGGTTACCAACATATGTGTAGGGTTACCAACATGTGTGTAGGGTTACCAACATGTGTGTAGGGTTACCAACATGTGTGTATGGTTACCAACATGTGTGAAGGGTTACAAACGTGTGTAGGGTTACCAACATGTGTGTTGGGTTACCAACATGTGTGTAGGGTAACCAACATGTGTGTAGGGTAACCAACATGTGTATAGTGTTACAAACATGTGTATAGGGTAACCACCATGTGTATAGGGTTACCAACATGTGTATGGGGTTACCAACATGTGTATAGGGTTACCAATGTGTGTATAGGGTTACCAACATGTGTATAGGGTTACCACCATGTGTATCAGGTTACCACCATGTGTATCAGGTTACCAACATGTGTATAGGGTTACCAACATGTGTGTAGGGTTATCAACATGTGTGTAGGGTTACCAACATGTGTGTAGGGTTACCAACATGTGTGTAGGGTTATCAACATGTGTGAAGGGTTACCAACATGTGTTTAGGGTTATCAATATGTGTATAGGGTTACCAACATGTGTATAACGTAACCACCATGTGTATAGGGTTACCAACATGTGTATTGGGTTACCAACATGTGTATAAGGTTATCAACATGTGTGTAGGGTTACCAACATGTGTGAAGGGTTACCAACATGGGTATAGGGTTACCAACGTGTGTAGGGTTACCACCATATGTATCAGGTTACCACCATGTGTATAGGGTTACCAACATGTGTGTAGGGTAACCAACATGTGTATAGGGTTACCAACATGTGTGTAGGGTAACCACCATGTGTATAGGGTTACCAACATGTGTATAGGGTTACCACCATGTGTATAGGGTTACCAACATGTGTGTAGGGTAACCAACATGTGTATAGGGTTACCAACATGGGTACAGGGTTACCAACATGTGTATTGGATTATCAACATGTGTATAGTGTTACCAACATGTGTGTAGGGTTACCACCATGTGTATAGGGTAACTAACATCTGTACAGGGTTACTAACATGTGTAAAGGGTTACCAACATGTATATAGGGTTACCAACATGTATTTAGGGTTACCAACATAGGTATAGGGTTACCAACATGTGTGTAGAGTTACCAACATGTGCGTAGGGTTGCCAACATGTGTATAGGGTAACCAACATTTATATAGGATAACCGCCATATATAGGGTTACCACCATGTGTATAGGGTAACCAACATTTATATAGGATAACCGCCATGTGTGTAGGGTTACCAACATGTGTGTAGGGTTACCAACATGTGTGTAGGGTTACCAACATATGTGTAGGGTTACCAACATGTGTGTAGGGTTACCAACATGTGTGTAGGGTTACCAACATGTGTGTATGGTTACCAACATGTGTGAAGGGTTACAAACGTGTGTAGGGTTACCAACATGTGTGTTGGGTTACCAACATGTGTGTAGGGTAACCAACATGTGTGTAGGGTAACCAACATGTGTATAGTGTTACAAACATGTGTATAGGGTAACCACCATGTGTATAGGGTTACCAACATGTGTATGGGGTTACCAACATGTGTATAGGGTTACCAATGTGTGTATAGGGTTACCAACATGTGTATAGGGTTACCACCATGTGTATCAGGTTACCACCATGTGTATCAGGTTACCAACATGTGTATAGGGTTACCAACATGTGTGTAGGGTTATCAACATGTGTATAGGGTTACCAACATGTGTGTAGGGTTACTAACATGTGTATAAGGTTACCAACATGTGTGTAGGGTTACCGACATGTGTATAGGGTTACCAATGTGTGTATAGGGTTACCAACATGTGTATAGGGTAACCACCATGTGTATAGGGTTACCAACATGTGTATAGGGTTACCACCATGTGTATCAGGTTACCACCATGTGTATCAGGTTACCAACATGTGTATAGGGTTACCAACATGTCTGTAGGGTTACCAACATGTGTATAAGGTTACCAACATGTGTATAGGGTTACCAATGTGTGTATAGGGTTACCAACATGTGTATAGGGTAACCACCATGTGTATAGGGTTACCAACATGTGTATAGGGTTACCACCACGGGTATAGTGCTATCAGAATGTGTATAGGGTTACCAACATGTGTGTAGAGTTACCAACATTGGTATAGTGTTATCAGAATGTGTATAGGGTTACCAACATTAATAGTTTGACCAATATTTGAACTTTCCATTACATTTTACTTTTTGGATTTGTTAATTTGTCTGTGCAGTTTCAGATGAAGGATATTTGAGTGAACATTTGTTTAATTTCCATGGAGAAATGTTATTGTATAGAATCCTCTTATCTGCCCCTTAGTTGTATTATACATGTACCTAGTAATTTATACTGACTGTTTAATAACTTTGTGATTCCATTTTTTATTTCCATTAAAAATGAGACCTGCCTTATAGACCTTTTCTAACAACAACTTTACATCGTTGTGATTGTTTCCATGTGTAATGTGATGACTGAAAGGTGACAATCAGTCTGTATACATCATATTTACTTTGTCTTTTTTCACAAGGTTTATATGCATGGACTTAATTAAGTGCGGTTTCAATTTAATTTCATGTCATTTAAACCATAGATTCATCATTTAAAATCTGTACCATATAAACATTTATGTATAATTATCTCCTAGGGCATTTGAAGATATTTTGCAATCTTTTAAAATTAATAAAGATATAACTGAAAGTGACACAAAACACGGTTACCCATAAGACTCATATTAGACTCAGTTTTAGGGCCATTGAGTTTTGGATTTTGTCGTATCCAAATGATGCATTCATACCCACAGGCAGGTGTTGTTTGGGAATGACGGGAGATGACTAAAGTCGGTTGTACTGTAGCTACGGGGTGCACTGTAGGTGCGAGATAACCCATGTGTACCATGTGACATGTGACGGAGGACCAGAAGTTCGAAGACCTCAGCTGGAGACAGGAACTGAGTAGGAGACCTATATGAAGCCAGTAGGAGACTTCATCAATAACATCTCCTATCATACCACATGCTTCACCGAGTTAGAAATTAAAACTAGAAATATGATACGTGTTACAGCATTGTCTCCTACAGCGGTGACTTAATTACGGGGACAGCCATTATTATAGCAGCTTCGAACCAGATTTCTGAACTGATCCTGTCCATAGGTTTTGCTTTTTCTTTAAGAATTTAAAAGTTAATACATCATATTTGTTTCCTTGAGAGATTAAAGTAACAGTTCTGCTGATCCACGCTACTAGCATATCTGTACCTCACGATTCACACTTTTCAGGTTAAAAGCTTAATGGGATTGGAGTGTATTATTGAATGTTTTGTGTATAACCCATAATTTTACAATCAAGCATTACACTGACTAGGTGGGCGCGTAACTGGAGTTGAGGAGATACTTCCTGACAAATACAGTTTGTGGGCTACCATTCATGTTTTAACCATTACTTGCCTAGTCTGTTGGAGAAGTTTGGCAATGCTTTCTCTCTGGAGGCTGACAAGCTATATAGTTTTACTACTTACTAGACTTTTAAAAAAATTGCGGTTTAATGAAATTGTTAGTTCATCCGAAATTGCCTTCATTTGGGTAGTAAAGCTGAATCCCAAGGGTTAAAGCTTGGAGGTCTAAGTGTCGGACCTGGCATGCTATAGATATGTGTATTCTGATAGCTGATCCCCTCCCCTTTTGTAATGATCTACGTAAAATCTAGTGGTATTGTCTCTGTTCCTTACGGCATCAGCTAGCTTGTACAAAGGTATTAACTCCAGATTTGATCGCTGCACCATCTAAATCTGCTCTTACCTGTTTAAGTTCAAAATTAGCATATGTATGTCTTGTAGATATCATAAATCAGCGGGATATTAAAAAAAAAAAAAAATCACCGGTGATTCAACCCATAACAAGTGTCTGTTAAATCTACTTTCATCTTAACTTCAAGGATTTTGTCAGGAACAAAGATTTGAGACAATCCGATCGTATCACCTTACTGCAGGATTAGTTTTATGAGGGCAGCATCACTGCATTGTGAATATAAGTGTGAAACCGAATCAATATTTGTATAATATTTTGCATTGATCATGTAAGTCGAAGTTGTTGTGCAATATCATCATCTGTAAGATATGATGGAGCTGTAAATACCAGTAACTTTGTGTGTCCGTGGTACCAATGGTACGTACTAGCAGAGCTTTCTTGTGGCAGCTTTTAGGTGTAGCATACAGTTATGGTAAATACCAGTAACTTTGTGTGTCCGGGGTACGTACTAGCAGAGCTATCTTGTGACAGCTTGTAGGTGTAGCATACAGTTATGGTAAATACCAGTAACTTTGTGTGTCCGGGGTACGTACTAGCAGAGCTATCTTGTGACAGCTTGTAGGTGTAGCATACAGTTATGGTAAATACCAGTAACTTTGTGTGTCCGGGGTACGTACTAGCAGAGCTATCTTGTGACAGCTTGTAGGTGTAGCATACAGTTATGGTAAATACCAGTAACTTTGTGTGTCCGGGGTACGTACTAGCAGAGCTATCTTGTGACAGCTTGTAGGTGTAGCATACAGTTATGGTAAATACCAGCAACTTTGTGTGTCCGTGGTACATAAATTCTCCCTTTGAAAAATAAAAAAATAATGTCAGAGTGCCTGTTGTCTATTTTCCCAACAAATACAAGAAAAATATTAGTTACAACTTATCTATTTAATTAATGCAAAAAGTATATTTTTCATTTACTGTACTGTTTTTCCATGAGATCTAGCTAATTCCTCATCCACAATAGAAAATTTAAAGCTGAAAAAGAAACAAAAAGGAGATTAAGATACTATGTTATGTTGTGATCCCACACCTGTGGATACTTATAAATCTATTATAGCTATAATTAGTACATGGGAAGAAATGTCTGTTTCCTCCTTGACATCATAGTACAGTGTCACAGTGTATGGACGGAACTGTACGCTAAATGTTAATGTAGTTTGTCGAAGCGAGCGCCCGTGCTAGTTTGCGTACATATTTCCCAAGTAAATGATAGAAAATGATGCATTCTGACGGATATTCACTAAACTGAACTGAAAGGACCGCCGATAAGTAACTTGGAATTTCTATGAACGATACATAAGTATTTCGCTCCAGATACTGCAATACTCAACTAAATGTGACCTCATAAACATTTGTAAACAAAACTTTCAGAGACAAAATTCAATGTTTGCAATGTAATTGTGGAAAAGTTATGGAATGATTAAGTGACATATCTACTGCAATCGAAATATAGATATACCAATAATGTATGCTACTTACCACCTGTCATGTTACATTGCAAGAATTGATTGAAATAACCCGTTCAGCCGTCGCTGCATCTTGAAGTTACTGTACCGTCATTGTCATCGCTACTGTACTGTTGGTTCAACTACCATAGAAAAAATCTGTACTGTTATTTCGTCTTTTCTGAATTTCAGGTGTTGAAATGGATAGGACAAAATTCTATCACTGCCTCTACTAGCTGCGAAGTCTAGTTTTGATAATACCACAGAACACAGATGTGTCATCATGCACCCAATCTTTGAACTTAAATTTTAATAAAAAAGCAAACAAATCAGCAAAAATAAAAATAAAAAACCTACCACATGACGCCAGTCACTTATCTCAGCAAAAACAAAAGTATAACTGCTGATCTAAACTCAGAAAAGATCGAAATGTCTTAACACACAGATGATAGTGTCTCTACGCCATTCCAGTGTCCAAAGAAATTCAACTCCAAAGAAAACAGGTCTACAGAGTGATTTTGGGAATGATGATGTGATGATGAAATCGGCCAGAAAAAAAACTTATCTTGAAATGTCGATTTCTTATCTCGTCATCTATATATACTTATTATCCATATAAATAAATATAAGTGTAACTCTAAAACTGTTAACTGAATTCATACCGACAGCAGAGATACATTTCCGGGTGTGATACGGGAGTCCTGACATTACAAAGATTAACGAGCACATGACAGGCGAACAAACTCATGAACATAAGGTCAAAGGTCAAGACCTAATAATAGACTTTTTTAGAAATGTTTTTAGGTTGACCTCACTCAAAAGCCAAAAGCGTTAGTTGTACTGCATGCACAGTTATTTCTGCTGGTAGGTCTTGGTCGGGGATAACCCTTCAAACGAAAAGATATCAGAAAAAAGTTTAAGTTCAATGCCTCACTGTGTTCTCAAAATTTGAAAATTGAACATACAATTTTTTTTTTTCATTTTCACATCCCTTATTGCAAAAGCATGCTTTACTAACGATATTTCCAAAAATGTTTAGGGCGTAACATAAAAAATTGCGCAGATATGGCACTTTGAACATGTTCATTTTCCTGTAAAAAAAACACCACTCTCTTAAACCTTCTTCTCCGTCATCCATACACATACAGAGTCGGCAATGGACACATGCTTAGCATTAATGTTGGTCTACAAAAACAATTGACATTACACGTGTATAATTATACCCTTGAATTAGTTCCTGCATTTGACCCTATTTTCCACCTTGAAAGCAACAGCTCAAACCACAGTTGCTTTAGTTTCTGTCAGTAAATAATATATACATAAGGAGCCACCCATTAAAGAATGTATTCTATAATGGGCGGCTCCTTGTTATACATCTTTTTTATTATTTACTGACAGAAACTCAAGCAACTGTGCTCCAACATGCTCATTTGGATTGCATATCTTGTCCATTGTGAGGTCATAAACAATTAACTTCTTTACGACGGTATATGATTGTCCCAGAAGTGAAAATATACAGTCAAAGTAAAAAATTGCCTTTTTTTTATAAAGAACAAAAATTGAGAGTTTTCGTTTCTCATGAATATAAGTTATGTAATAAATAGAATCTTACTCTCGTGTCAATGTTATATGGAATATACCAAATTCGTTAAAGAATTTAATATGTCACTCGCTCAGGACATATCAGATTATCGAACTCGATTAATAAATTCCATATTACATTGACACTCATGTATGATCCTCTATTTAGGGCATCTACATAAGAATAATAAAAATGGCTAATTTTGGATTTTGACTTTTCGGTCAGTTTGCACGAAATGACAACAAAAATAATTGATGTTGAGCCTTTTCAAATTATGCGAAATTATTGTTAAAAAAATAGCAAGATTTCTAACTACATCTGTTCCTGATTTGAATTTTAGCAGCAAAATCACATTACATAATACTTATTGACAGAGGCGTGTATGTCACACAGATGGCTTTTATGTCTCTGTTATTACTTACTGACGAGTAAGAAATATAAATGACTTAAGAAATGTATGAATATTAATTTAATTTTTAAGACATCATGGAAGTAAAACATATCATTTTAGTTTATTTTTACATTTATGATTTGTAATGATACAACCAAATGGCACCATTTGAAGTCATTACTAATAAATGTTCGCAGGGCTTGCACATTAAAATACTTCCCGCTACGCCCCCTTGCTATTAGTCATGATACCTGGTAAGACCGTTTTATAGCCAAATTTTAAAGTCCAACTACAATGAAATATGGCTGCCATGACGTCATAGTCATCGCACAGTGTTCATGCAATTATATAAAATAAAATGTTGATTGTGGCCGGTGTTAACTTTCCACAAGTAATCAGAAAAAAATGAAAATACAAATTTTCACTTCGTGTACAAGTTCAACAAAGGTTACAAATTTGTAATTTTTTTTTTTTAGATTTAATTTTTGTTCTGCCACCCTGAAGAAAACGCTTTATTTGGTTTTTCTTATGTAGATCGTTTAGTTACCTAGAAATTAGTATGAAACACCCCCACCCGTTCGCTCTTCAAATATCATAAACCAAATATTGCGTAGTTAGAAAAAGTGAAGGAAAAGTGTACAAAAGCGACCGTCAAATGTCTGAGAACACTTCATACTCACTTTCCTGGGGGAAATCCCGCGTTTTGATCTTGAATAAATCTAGTTTGACTAGTATTTACTAGAGTAGAACAGTATATTGCAGCTAACAGAATTATACATAAATGAAAATAAAATAATGTATTTGATAATCTCTCTCCATCAAAATTCAAATATTTTTTCCGGTTAAAACGTCATCAATTGCAACAGCCTTTCTAGATATTGTAATGAATAAGCACAGTTAACCGAAATAACGGCACAGTAAACATGGCACTTGCCGTACAGACAACAATCGGGCAAAATGAACTAACGATACAGATTTCACATTTGAGTAAGCTGGACGAAAATAGCATTTTATTTCAAAATGAAGCAAATTTGATGGAACCAAGATATTGCATTATATATATATCTGTATATTCTCCGAGACATGGGCTTTGTATTTGGTATTAAAATGATTAAATTTTTATGTAATGGGTGAAAATAAACAGGATAACCTGATAAATTCTGTTGAGCATCAATGTTTGTCTGTGGGTTATTCAATGAAGACTGAGTGTTTGCGAGTCACATCCACCCATGTGATGTAGAACATGATAAATAATGGTTAAATAGTTACTAACTTGCCTGAAGTCCTAATGAGAAAATAACACAAAACAGTGCTCATTTTTATTTGGTCACAAAATCATCTGCTTTGATAAACCGCACTAACATATAGCGTACAATTTTGTGCATACACTGTGAGTATAACTTGCCTAAACCAGCCCCGGCCCTGTCTTATCTGAATCCCTGTCTATCCTGGCCTAACAGTTCGGTCCCAGCATTTCCCTATGAACTCATATCAAACCTCTACAAACTGGACACCTGTATAAACTGGCAAAACAAATTGGTCCCAATGACATTCAGTTTAGACAAGTTACATTGTAACTATTGTTATAAAGGATTCTCAATCACTAGTTTTAGATGTCTGAATGATGCAGGTACTTACAATAATAATAGGTTATATTATAATTTTCTACCACAACACCCTGTGTGCTGATTGTTGACCTCGTCACAATTTGGCGGGAATATATACGAGATGATGTGTTTTCATGCAAATATTCTGTGGTTCATTCCAAAAAACAACATGCAGATACTGCCGACTTAATATTGTGGTAGAAACAGGTCACACGACTCATGGTTATTGGATATAGAATTTATTTCACTCTTGATAATTATTTTTTAGAAGTTACAAAAGACACGAGCTTTAGCGAGTGTCTTTTGTAACTTTAAAAAAAAAAATTAACTTGAGTGAAATAAATTCCAAATCCAACAACCACTGGTTGTGTAACCTCTATTTGTACTTGATAACATATTGAACTACATGTATATGCTCATCTTCTATGGTTAAAACCCATACCAAAAAAAAAGTACAATAAGTTATATTTTTTTTAGGTACAAAAAAGTTAAAATTTTTAATGCTAGATTGGAACCACATTTGACCAGGGTTCCACTCTAGTACTAAAAATTATAACTTTTAGGTAAAAAAGGTAAAAAAGTTATAACTTTTAGGTAAAAAAGGTATAAAATTATAACTTTTAGGTAAAGAAGGTATAAAAAGTTATAACTTTATTTAAACTTTTTGGAAGTAGAGAAGGAAAGATATAAAAAGGTATAAAAAGTTGTAACTTTTTGTAACTTTCTGTTTGTGTTAAGGAAGCAAAAGGTACAATAAGGTATAACTTTTTGGTAGTGGAAAAGGATAGGTACAATAAGGTATAAACATTATGTAGAAAGATGGAATATCACAGCCAAAAACCATGCAAGGTCACCATACTTCAATACATTTCAGTCATCAATCATCAAAGATGGGTTTCCAGAGCAGTTCTGAAAACTTGACACACTTTGACTTTGGCCTTGGACTAGTTGGCAGCAATATTGCCAGTGTATCCTGTTTTCTGTTTAGAGAAGTTGAATTTCTGGGTGCTAGAATATGGTGGTTTTCTGAACTACAATGTAGCTCATGATAAATTAAAGTTCACCCAATGTTGCTGCCAGGTATTAATATTTCGTTCAGAAGCTTACCTCTGAATCCAATGTTATGGATGATAATTGTGTTTGTGTAATCTCAACTTGTCATTGTGTTGGTTTGATGGGAGTTCTTTTAATACATATTTAAATTGGTGTTTTATTTCCATAATCGACAGTAAAATGGTAAACTGGTCCTTTCATATAATCGTTGGGTGTCTAATTTCATTATATTTTTATTCAGTATAAGATTTGTCCTTCAATGTGACTGAAAGACACCAGAACTGTGTTTCAATTTTAAGTTGTTGAGTGTGTTGGAAACATTGATTTACCGGTATGTGTTAAGTGGGCTGAAGAAGATCTCCGATAAGGGAGATAATTTTACATCAACACTGACATCAGCATTTTGTATCTGACAAACGAGCTCTTTAGGTCCATCGTTTGTCTTTCCTGTCATTTTGTTGGAGTATTTCAAGGCCATTTCTCGTTACTTTATAATTAGTTATTAGGCATTGATATTTGATCTTTACACTGATACATCATTGTAAACCATCTAAAGCAGGCAAGATACTCAAGTAGTTCTCTTCAATCATTGATACCAGAAAAAAATATTTCATACTTTTATTAATATTTTTCACAGAAAAAAATCCAATGATATGGATGATAATTGTGGTTGTGTGACCTAAATTCATATTCAGATTGGTATCGGTAGATTTCATTTCTTTGAAGAAGAAATTGCCATATTTGCTATTATGGGTTCTGGTATGGAAATGTATTCAAATTGCTTTCCCTGATTCTAAAACTGATAATGTTTATGAGATGCTATTTATAATTGTTGATAAACCAGTGTATTTATTCTAAGTTCCTTTTCAGTTTTGATTTGTCTTATCTTGATTGTACCTAATGTGTAATTAATGAACCTCATGGTCATGTGACTGTTTGTGGTATCACAGTGTTAATATATCAGTGGTAAGGGGTTGGTGTGTACCTGATGGATGTAAGGCCATGTGACTGTCTGTGGTATCACAGTGTGGTAATATATCAGTGGTAAGGGGTTGGTGTGTACCTGATGGATGTAAGGCCATGTGACTGTCTGTGGTATCACAGTGTGATAATATATCAGTGGTAAGGGGTTGCTGTGTACCTGGTGGATGTAAGGCCATGTGACCGTCTGTGGTATCACAGTGTGGTAATATATCAGTGGTAAGGGTTGGTGTGTACCTGATGGATGTAAGGCCAGGTGACTGTCTGTAGTGTGGTAATATATCAGTGGTAAGGGGTTGGTGTGTACCTGGTGGATGTAAGGCCATGTGACTATCTGTGTTATCACAGTGTGGTAATATATCAGTGGTAAGGGGTTGGTGTGTACCTGATGGATGTTAGGCCATGTGACTGTCTGTGTTATCACAGTGTGGTAATATATCAGTGGTAAGGGTTGATGTGTACCTGGTGGATGTAAGGCCATGTGACTGTCTGTAGTGTGGTAATATATCAGTGGTAAGGGGTTGGTGTGTACCTGATGGATGTAAGGCCATGTGACTATCTGTGGTATCACAGTGTGGTAATATATCAGTGGTAAGGGGTTGGTGTGTACCTGATGGATGTAAGGCCATGTGACTGTCTGTGGTATCACAGTGTGGTAATATATCAGTGGTAAGGGGTTGGTGTGTACCTGATGGATGTAAGGCCATGTGACTGTGGTATCACAGTGTGGTAATATATCAGTGGTAAGGGTTGGTGTGTACCTGATGGATGTAAGGCCATGTGACTGTCTGTGGTATCACAGTGGTAATATATAACAGTGGTAAGGGTTGGTGTGTACCTGATGGATGTAAGGCCATGTGACTGTCTGTGGTATCACAATGTGATAATATATCAGTGGTAAGGGTTGATGTGTACCTGGTGGATGTAAGGCCATGTGACTGTCTGTAGTGTGGTAATATATCAGTGGTAAGGGGTTGGTGTGTACCTGATGGATGTAAGGCCATGTGACTGTCTGTGGTATCACAGTGTGGTAATATATCAGTGGTAAGGGGTTGGTGTGTACCTGATGGATGTAAGGCCATGTGACCGTCTGTGGTATCACAGTATGGTAATATTTCAGTGGTAAGGGTTGGTGTGTACCTGATGGATGTAAGGCCATGAGACCGTCTGTGGTATCACAGTGGTAATATATCAGTGGTAAGGGTTGGTGTGTACCTGATGGATGTAAGGCCATGTGACTGTCTGTGGTATCACAGTATGGTAACATATCAGTGGTAAGGGTTGATGTGTACCTGGTGGATGTAAGGCCATGGGACTGTCTGTGGTGTGGTAATATATCAGTGGTAAGGGGTTGGTGTGTACCTGATGGATGTAAGGCCATGTGACTGTCTGTGGTATCACAGTATGGTAATATATCAGTGGTATGGGGTTGATGTGACCCTGATGGATGTAAGGCCATGTGACTGTCTGTGGTATCACAGTATGGTAATATATCAGTGGTAAGGGGTTGGTGTGTACCTGGTGGATGTTAGGCCATGTGACTGTCTGTGGTGTGGTAATATATCAGTGGTAAGGGGTTGGTGTGTACCTGATGGATGTAAGGCCATGTGACTGTCTGTGGTATCACAGTGGTAATATATCAGTGATCAGGGTTGGTGTGTACCTGATGGATGTAAGGCCATGTGACTGTCTGTGTTATCACAGTGTGGTAATATATCAGTGGTAAGGGGTTGGTGTGTACCTGATGGATGTAAGGCCATGTGACTGTCTGTGGTATCACAGTGGTAATATATCAGTGGTCAGGGTTGGTGTGTACCTAATGGATGTAAGGCCATGTGACTGTCTGTGGTATCACAGTGTGGTAATATATCAGTGGTAAGGGGTTGGTGTGTACCTGATGGATGTAAGGCCATGTGACTGTCTGTGGTGTGGTAATATATCAGTGGTAAGGGGTTGGTGTGTACCTGATGGATGTAAGGCCATGTGACTATCAGTGATGAACCTGATTACACTATTAACTCCAGGACACATAAAAGATGTTCTTGTGATACAATGAACATTAATCTCTATACTCCTGTGATTTATTCCGTCTTTTTCTGTTTTTATCATTTCAGGTGAGTGAAGTCCTCTATTATCTGACTGTAAGTGGTGATTGGTTCCTACAGTAACGTTGCTTTGGCAGCCATTACGTACTTAGATCACAGTGGATATTACATGGTGATGTATTTAATTTGTCAATATGACATTGATGCTGCCTGAAATAGGTCAAGGTGACATTTGTACTGTGTATATTGATGTATAAATTAGGTCATTTTGACATTGCTACGGCACAAGCTTGTCTGTATGACCTTCAGTAGCACATAAAGAATGTCAGCTTGTCTGTTCCTGAAGTAGGTCACTATAATGACCTTAGTTTTACATAAAGTAGGTCAGCTTGTCTGTTCATGAAGTAGGTCAGTATGACATTAGTGGTACATAAAATAGGACCGCTTGTCTATTCCTGAAGTAGGTCACTACGACCTTAATCAGTGAAACATAAAGTATGGCTTATTTATTGGTCAGTATGATTTATAAGATAGGTCTATCTATATTACCAAACTTGTCGAAATTAAGAAGGTCATATCATGAAAAAAAATGTTAATATAATTTTGTTGATAAACTTGCAAAGTACATAAAATATGAACTTTGGTATTGTTGGAAGTATATTTCCCATCTCTTGGCTCTATTTTGCCCACAAGTGTCCAATAGAAGATAGATATGGACTGTAGGTAGGGCCATGACTCATGAAGGCGCATTATTGCCAAAAAGGCAGCTATATATATTTGGCCATTGTTTGTGAGGGAGTAAGTCAACCCCCTCCCCGCCCCCTTTGACTAGGCGATAGAAATGGACAAGCCTCTGAGGCTGTAAAGTTTGGTCACATTAGAGTGCTGTGGCTACTGTACACACCTGCCATGGACATAACATTTAAACACCATGGGATATGTCGTTTCGCAATTGCATGGCCATCCCACTCCCAAATCAATTCTCTGTTCAGCAACATAGTATTGCATCAGTGAAACACTTGCCTTTGTGAGGTGGTATGGGGACTCAGCTTTCCATCTGACTAATGCAAACGAGAACAAATCTGTAGATATGACATGTCTTCATTCACAGCTTCAATGGGGGTCCGTTGGCCTACCTCAATGAAGCCAGTTCGCCATCGTATGCCTTCCTAATGTGGTGTCAGGGGTGACACGATATGTGGCATGTGCACTTTCATTGCGCTTCAGGAAATCTGTTTAAGGTTGTTTAGGGGTGATCGACATGGCACTAATATGGTTGTTGTGTAATGCAAATCTTGACATTTCGTCGCCCCGACGAGATGGCCACTGGAACGATAATCATCACTGGTGCCAGTGGTCTGCAGTTGTATGTGGTTATAGTGAAGCCACTCATTTTTCAAAAACTCTTTTGTTCGGGCGTAAGTGACCAAAATTACCCATGGAATATACAGTGTTTGAAATGTATAGCCCTCTGTTGTGACATCACTTGTTGTAATTCAAGTCTGAGTTCTGATCTTAGAATACTTACTTATTCCCCCCTGAAGTCATATTTGAACTTCAAATTCAAAGTTTGGATAAGTCCATTATGGAATTTCAGGGGTGAATTAGTTAAACAAGATAATCTTTGACATATATGGTATCATTGTAGTAAGTGTCCACCTGAAAGTGAGGCTCAGTCTGTTTTGATACATGTTTTGATATAATTAATCTACCCAAAAAAAACTACTTATCAGGAAAAAGGTTAAAGGATTGTTAAACTGAATGTGTGATGTTACAACCCTGCTGAACACCTTACATGTTTTGTAATGAGTTTGGTTTTTTTTTATTTTGATTAACATCCTATAAACAGCCAGATCATTTAAGGGTATGCCAGGTTTTGGAGTTGGAGGAAAGCCAGAGTACTTGGAGAAAAACCACCGACCTACGGTCAGTACCTGGCAATTGCCCCACGTGGGATTCAAACTCGCAACCCAGAGGTGAAGGGCTAGCGGCATAATGTCGGGACACCTTAACCACTCGGCCACTGATAAATGATAAAAACTTAAATATGGGAGTGTTATTTGGTAAATTGAATTATCGACTATACAACAGTATCTTGATACAACATTTATCATATAATTTAAACATATCATTATCAATCCCAAAACTTGGAGAAACATTTCAAACACAAAACTTTTCTTAAGTCAGCAGATTTGAGATCAGAGAAAAAAAGTTAAACAACTTACATAAATCACTCTTGTTGGCCCAGAAATTAGTGCCCGAGTGGTCTTTTTGTGGGAGTAAACTGGAGAACCCGAAGAAAACCCACGTGATTGGGCAGGTGTCCCAATAGCTTTTCATGTCCAGTCGGGGAATCGAACCCAGCTGCCTTGGTGAAAGGCAAGTGTTCTATCAAACCCCGGCCGCCTTGGTGAACGGCAAGTGTTCTATCAAACCCCGGCCGCCTTGGTGAACGGCAAGTGTTCTATCAAACCCCGGCTGCCTTGGTGAAAGGCAAGTGTTCTATTCACTGCACCAACTGACCACCTATTTAGAAAGGATTTAAAACATTCTTTCTCTAAGTTTACACCAGCTATTTACTGATGTTAAGCAGTGATTCAGACTTTTGGCTAGGTTATTGATCCAAACGCCACCTGCAGGCCAAAAGAAAAACAATTATGTTGTAATTATGAGGTGATGAAGAGTCATTGATCATATTTGATGAATTATATTTCATGCAAAAAACCTGTCGGCCAGATATAGTTTATAGCTACAACAGGTCCTTAACATAAATAATCAGATAAACTTGACATTTTCATTGTTATTTTATTAATTATCGGAGTATTTTATTGTTCAGGTCTTAATTCAGTTTGAGTTCAGGATGATATTGACTTTGTATTTCTGTTAGTGCTACAAGTTTTCCTAATTTCTACCGATGTTGATGAAGAATTTTATGTTACATTTCAACAGAATCATTTCTACAGTACCATGCCATAAGTATGGAAACATTTGTTTAATTATATTCTTTATATTTTCAACCTTTTTCAAAGATTTTTTCTAACATCGTTTATGAATAATTTTTGATGAAAATTTGTATACTTATAGAGAATTGTTTCCTGCTTCATCTCATAATATTTGTTCTGTTTTCCGTTGTGTATGACCAAAGAATTCATAATTTATTTACAACATCCATCTTTTGGGATGTCGTTTTGGTAATGTTATATAGGAAAATGGTGTCACACGGAAATTATCTGTGTAGATAATTCTGTGATGCTCCATAAATACACAATGGAAATTTAAACGAAAATTATGAAAAGAAACCATGAATATTTCTTCAAAAAATGACTGATTATTGTCAAAAGCCACCCATTAACGAAGACAGGAAAATTCATGGAAAAAGGTTGGAATTACAAAGTATAAATAGCAAACTGAAAAATGTTCTTATCCTTATGGCATGGTACTGTATGACTGTGACAGCAAAATTTCGGCAAAATATTATTTCCTAATGTATGAGAGATATCCCATTTGATGTGGTCTTATTGTCAGTTCAACTTCAGTTTGATGTCAAGTCAAAAGAAGCTTATGGAAACATGGTTGATTAAACTCTATACAATGTAACTTGCTCATATTTTATCAAAATATTGTTGTTTATTCTTCAATAAAGTTTGCGCAGTTTGACAATGGGATGTTGCTTTTACCTAATTCTCCCTGTTGTGATTATAGTGTCTAAATCTTAATCGAGGGGTATTCTTAAAGGCCCAATATACGTAACTTCAGGAAATTTGTCGTGATTCTGAAAAAATCTAAAAAAAATCCAGTTGATAACTATGCAAAAATAAGCCTAAAACGAAGTAAACCTGAGCGGTAACTAACAAGAAACTCTTGACAAAAAAAATCCAAAGAACTGAAAATAATTCAGGTGAGGCCTACTTCAACAACAAGCCGAAGTTAGAAGACAGTTTCAACTGCTGCTGTACCGGTAACCGCGTAAAAATTGAATATTGCTGATATAAGTTAATCTTAACTAAGTCTATAAATATAAAAAAGTTATTAGGCTTGATTTTCGCTTCAAGTTTTGCCGTAAGTTACTTATATTGGGCCTTTAAGTTGTCAAACATGAGGCTTTGTCAAAGAATGTTTGGCAACTTTAGATCTTTTCCCAAAGGTTGAGTTTCCCTATCTCATCCTCTTGAAGGGAATGGTTTTGTGTATCATTTGCATCATGTAATGTTGACATTGCAGGCTAACTTCAGGGTTGACCTGATGCATACTTGCCAACCCTCCCAATTTAGGAGGGAGACTCCCGATTTTGGACCCTATAATGTTGCATTTTCAACCAGTGAAGTTGCTTAACTGTTCCTATTTTAAAGATCTGATTATTTCATCTGAAAGAAGAGCTCAAAATAAGCCATTTAAAAGTGTTATTTTTCCTCTGAATGTACATGTATACCGATTATCTATATGTTTTCAATTCTGAGCACACGTAATCTCCCCCATGGAAATTTCAAAAAGTTGGCAAGTATGCTGATGTTGAATATGATTTTTTTATGTGACATTATACCATTGTTGTGAATAGGGGGATCTCCCCTACCCCCAACCTCCACCCCCACCTTCCCCCTGCCAACCGTAGGAGTGAGACACAAGGATGTCTCTAGACATCACCGTCTGTCCTAACAGTACAGAGTGAGTTTGTTCACCAGACACTCCACTGACTATCACTGTCTGATAATGGTACACCAAGGGGCCAATCATCATATGGACTGACGACAGAATTGAATTATCGTAATGATAAATCTCGTATAAATTTGGTTGGTATTATTGAAGTAACATTAGGTAGGGTTGTGTGCAGACAACAGTTAGTGTGTAGATAAGAGTCAGATCTGTAGGACAGACAGGAAGTGAGGAGAATATTTAATTATCAGACAACCCTTGCCCAAAGCTTCTTCCAGCAAGGTTTCCGGTGGCTTTCGGATGTCTCCAGAATACATGTACTCCTTAAAATGCTTGAGAACTCCTTAAAGTGCTTGAGAAAATGTGATAGACATGTATCATCTCAAGATGTGGAGTAGTGTAGCATTGGTAGGCTTCTCCCTGAAAGGTCAAGTTCAGTGTATTGGAAAACAGATGTTTTAAGGACTCACACAACTAAATCAGCCTATCACAAAATGTTTCATATACATTTGTAGTCCCTACTGAAAATTTGTTCCGGCTAAGTACAGTGATTCTGAGTAATTTAGATAGGTGATTTTTTTACCTATTCTGCATTGAATGAAAAACTATAGATATTTAACTTTACAAAAATGGTAGATTTTGATATGTGATGGCGGATTGATATGGGGTCAAAAGTCAGAGGTTGTTCCTGTCCCATTTTACTGGATTGACATGTAAATTTCCGGTTGTCCGAAGCAGACCTCTGTAGCGAGCTAAAATGCCAGTAAACTCCTCATAAAATGCCCTTTGAAGCCTTTGTCATATATGTATCTGTGAATTTAGGCAGTTGTCACAAGTGTTGAACTTCATATATTAAAGTTATTAGATCAAAAGCTTAGCAATAACATATAGTAAGTTTTTTAGTTGTGTGAGTCCTTAAGTGCCAGCCTCTTCTTCAATAACACAAAGGACAAATGTTGAGGTGACACCTAGCACATGTAAACACTGTTATTGGCTCGGGGTGACACTCTACTATAGGACGATCAACTTTGAGGTCAAGGTCATTAGTAAATATCAGAGTCAGAAAAATATTTGAAGGTTGTATTGTTGGCAATAATTCTCATCATTGGTACCTTGTTAGTAGTTGATTTGAATATTGTTATCCTCTGTTGTACAGAGATACACCATTACCATGAGATTCATTATCCAGAGATAAATTATTTATGTATATATGTTCATCCACACAGATTTTTTTTGGAGACTGTGAGTTCATTTAATTAAGGTCATTTACCTTTTATTTTGTTTAGTTCATGAGATCATAAATCCAGTGAAGCGTGAGGACCGTAGTTGCGCAAACGTCAATTTTTTTTAGACACAAAGTATAGATCATTAAAAAACACTTCATCCTGAAAGAGATTATTTAGAAATACATTGTCCATAAAATATTATTTATAAATTCATTATCCCAGAGAGATTATCTAGAAATACATTATCCAGAGAGAATTTTTTTTAGAAATACATTCTCCAGAGAGATTATCTAGAAATACATTATCCAGAGAAATATTATTCAGAAATTCATTATGCAGAGAGATTATCTAGAAATTCATTATCTAGAGAGATAACCTGGTATCTAGAAGTACATTATCCAGAGAAATATTATTATGTCCCCCAAACGAAGTGGGGGGACATATTGTTTTTGCTCGGTTTCTTATTATTATTATTATTCTTGTTTCTTCCACTTTCTTCTGCCGCGGAGGTTTCCGACCGTTTTCTCAAAAACTACTGGACGAATCTTCACGAAACTTCACACACATACTCATTAGGGGCGGGGTGTGTGAAAACGGGTTGTTTTTTCGCGACCGGAAGTCCAAGACGGCCGCCAGAGCTAATTTCCGGTTTTCAAAATTCAGTCTCCGATTTCAGTAAAAATTGGTACATGGGTGTTTTAAGGGATGCTGAATAACATGGTAACATTTTCGTAAAGTTTGGTTGCCACCGAAACGAAAATGGAGGCCTCTGATTGGTCGAAATTGATATATTGTCCGATTTCAATGAAATTTAATATATATGTGTAGTATTACACCAACAACATTGTCGTCACATCCGTTTCATGATTCGTCAACATGGCCGCTATTTCCTGGCTTCTGATTGGTCGAAATTTATATATTGTCCGATTTCAATGAAATTTAATATATATGTGTAGTATTACACCAACAACATTGTCGTAACCTCCGTTTCGTGATTCGTCAACATGGCCGCTATTTCCTGGCTTCTGATTGGTCGAAATTTATATATTGTCCGATTTCAATGAAATTTTATATATAACTGTAGTAAGACACCACGGACATTGTCGTAACCTCCGTTTCGTGATTCGTCAACATGGCCGCTATTTCCTGGCTTCTGATTGGTCGAAATTTATATATTGTCCGATTTCAATGAAATTTTATATATAACTGTAGTAGGACACCACGGACATTGTCGTAACCTCCGTTTCCTAATTCGTCAACATGACCGCTGATATATGGGGTGTCAGCTATATTTCCATTGTGAGTTCATTGGGCTCATCAGTTCCGACCAAAGGGGTAGTTTGGGGGACATCTGTAATGGTACCCCATTACAATTAGCACTTGTTTAGAAATTCATTATCCAGAGAAATATTTTTTAGAAATTCATTATCCAGAAATATTATTTAGAAATTCATTATCCAGAGAGATTATCTAGAAATACATTATCCAGAGAGATTATCTAGAAATACATTATCAAGAGAAATTTCATTTAGAAATTCATTATCCAGAGAGATTATCTAGAAATACATTATCCAGAGAGATTATCTAGAAATACATTATCCAGAGAAATATTATTTAGAAATTCATTATCCAGAGATATTATCTAGAAAAACATTATCCAGAAAGAAATTATTTAAAAATGCCCTTTCCAGAGATATCTAAAAATTCATTATCCAGGGGGATTATTTAGAAATACATTATCCACAGAGAGATTATTTAGGAAAGCATTATCCATAGAGAGATTATTTAGAAATACATTATCCATAGAGAGATTATTTTGAAATACAGTATCCATTTAGAGAGATTATTTTGAAATACAGTATCCATAGAGAGATTATTTTGAAATACATTATCCATAGAGAGATTAGTTAGAAATGCATTTTCCAAATATACATTATTTAGAAATCAATTGTAATCCAGAGAGATTATTCAAAAAAATATGTACATAATCTGTATATATATATATAAAGATAATTGAGAAATATATTTTCCATAGAGAGATTTTTTTGAAATACATTCTCCAGAGAGATTATTTAGAATTGCATTAATCGAGAAAAATACATATTATTTTGGAATACACCCCTGTGTCAGAAGCAATCATTTTAAGATAACCATTTAGTGGTATTGACAAGGATTTGGAGAGTCATTTATTTTATATCAGTCACAGATGATAGAAATGCCAAATACTGTGGCAGTTGGCTTGGATGATGAAGTTTTTCATTAAAACTGTGTCATGCATGTCACTAATATCGTGTCATGTATCTTTCATACATTACCATGGAGACGATCATGTAAGGAAACTTAACGCAGGGTATCTTACCATATTGATCACACTTTGAGTAAGAGCGTGGCAGGGGAGTGTTTGGCCGTGGGGGACCGTACACTTGTATATGGAGACTAGTGTATGTATTTTAGATAATAAATAGTCGTCATTTCTTCTGTCACATTTCAGCCCCAACTCGTACAGGAAGATACGTTCTAATAACATACTTTCTACCTTGTTGTGATGCCTACAGATCCGTGTCAGCAGAATTCTTCACCAAAACCATGCATGCATCAATATTTGGCGCCTACCCAGTTAGATAGATAAATTCTAACTTTAAGATGGTTTTGTTGGTAAAACTTTCAATATGATTGACATTTGCTGGTTTCTGCTGTCATGAGCTGTAATTTAGAAAAATTGGGCAGTAGCTGAGAGATTTTTCTTGCAATATTGTCTTATCTTCCTTCACTGACAAGATCTGTGATGGAAAGCTGAAAATTTATCAAAGCTTCGTCACTTATAAACTCTGGTTGGGTGTTTACGGCCAGGAAGAGAGTCGAGTCAGTTGATCTGTAAAAGTCGTGAATCTTCTGTTTGAATTAAGAAGGTCTATACCATGTTTTCTCAAAAAAAAAATTTCATCGATATCTAATATTTCATTTTCAGTCTAGAAGTTACAATTTACAAATATTTCTTTTTGGGCTGTTTCAATTTTGTCTCCATACAATGACAATTCAAATTTATCTTTTTGAAGCAGCGATATTAGTTTGAACAGATATAGAATGGTATTATCTACAAATAAGCTTGACTTTTCAATGTAACATTCTAGATGAAATTTAGATATTTTCATAAACCAAAATGTTTTTTTTTTTTTTTATAAAAATCTTTATTTAAGTCTGGTTGCTTAAATTCTAAGTTAAACATGCTTTGCCTATTATTAAAGGAAAAACATAATTAACTAAAATAACTATTTATTGATCATAATTGTAATTTGCTATAAATATTAATGAGAATTGACGTTTACTGGCCTAGAATGGAATTGACACAACTAGCACATAAATCAATTCAGTTTTTCATCAATAACGTAAATTATTTGGAATTTAAAAACCATACACATAATGTGAAAATTAATGAGAAAATTTGGAAATGTCACAAAGAAGATTACGAAAGTCAACGCTGTCAGTGTATAGTGTTGTGTGAGGGATGATGATAATGAAGCTGATAAATTGTGCGTCAGCGGATGCTGGTTGCTAGCAATGCAGGTTCTTTTTAACATGTGATGGGAATTTGTTTTTGGCATCAAGTGTATAAGTTCTTAATCATAGAAATAACTTTCTTTTAAATCAAATTCACTTATAAGTTGATGATAAATTGTTAATAACTGAATAATACTTTTTCTTGATTTAAGTTTTGTTTCATCTCAAAACTAATTACCTAAGAAGGTTTTACATTAACCATTTTGATAAAATTATATTCTTTGGAATAGCTTTTCCTGGCTGATGTCAGAGAGATGTCTTTTGAGATTCTAAACATTGTTAAGATTGAAAATCAGATTTTGGCTGGCATAAAGTTTACCGTTAATTAGCTGTAATCGTGAATAGGTAGTTACAGGAAGTTAGTCAAAATTGTATAGCTATAAGCCACTGATAACTATTTGTAATCTCAATCACTCAGATGTTTGTACCTCTCTCATCTACTGAAATTAAAGTGGAGACAAAGGCAACGAAACTGACATGGCAACAAAGGTACCGAAATTAGTTACTTCAGTCAGGATATGACATCAACATGTGTCAAAAAATTGAAATGACACAATCTGATTTTATTTCTTTTCACAATACATGATATATATGTGATATGTACATCAGGCTGTAGTTAAAGATGTTCATTACAACTGGCACATAATATATCAAATAAAATCACGAGACAGATCTATATCAGTAACCTTTTATAGAAAATCTTCTAAAGGTGCTATTTCACAAGATCATCAATGAAGGAAGATGAATATTTTGTACTGATTTCATCTTGAAAGGGATATGTGAAATAGATTCCTCCAGGAAATGTTTCGTTGTGTCATGAAATCTGCCCGAAAAACAAAGGGTGTTGTGTAGTAGTCTGTCCTACAATTATATACATGTATAACAGAAATGATTATTATCTAGATCTGTTGGATATATAATAGAGAAGATTTTAAACTACATGACCTTCCTTTCTCTTCAATCTGTACAAAACCTTCAATGACTGTTCCTAATATATTGAGAATGATGTTGTTGAATAAATCTAAATTTCAAATGTCAGGGATAATTAGCGTTAATGAGTACAGTCCATCGGTGAGATCTATATAAAGACACTCAAAACAGAATTAACTGCATTGTGAAATAGAGGCTACTGGAAGAAGTAAACACGATAGGTCTGCTTGTTTTGGAAATCCCGCTGGTGAAACATTTATCCCAATTGAGTAAAGTGCCCCTTAGCTGGTTCGCCTTCAGTTGTCTGGTGCAGTGAGGACATGTTAAGCAGACCTTGGGTGGCTGATCCATGTGTTAAATCACCATCTTTATTTGTATATTAGACAATTTTATTTTGCTAACATAATATTGAGGGACATTCCCCTTGGTGATATGTAAAAAATAGCAGCATTTTCCTATTTTATCTTACATTAAGATCTTTATGTTGGAAAACGAAACAATGTGATGATCGTGGGGTTGAAATTTTGGTTGAAAATAGTATCATTGAATCATTGTTAGGATAGGGTTCACACAGTTAATTAAGAGTCGGTTTAAGACAAACAAATTGAGACTTTGTCAAAAATTAGTTAGTTATTCTTATAATGTATATTATTAATGCAGATAAATTTTATCAAGAGAGTAAACTGTTTTATGTTTAGTGTATATATAATTTTACATATAAGTTGGGAAGGTTGCTTGGATCTGTTTAAATCTGACCTAACAGACATGATATATAATCCTATTTACAAAACAATTCATACATTCACTGTGAAAGTAAGGAATCAATGATTTATAACTTCTCCTGCTGAAATTATATGTTCTTTATTGTAATTCTGTTTTTCTGAATGACCTTGGTTATTGCATTGCTTCATGCCATATTTATGGTTTCTGCCTCCACTGGTGAAATATCAAAGGGCTTAAGTTTTTGTTAATAACTTGTTCTTTAAACCTAATTTTCTCATCTTATATGCCAAAACTTGTGTCTCATTACAGCACCCGCGCGTCACGCATATAGAGCGGCATAGAAAATATTGGTCTATATTACACAGATTTACAGAAATTAAGGCATATTGCATCACCCTCAAGTGAAAACCTATATGATTGTGTGGTTGAAGAGTTCCGCAGCGATAAGACAGGGAAAGAGACAAATGGTATTTCCACTGTTAAACCAAATATAGATCTTGATTGATTTTAAATGTTTTTTTACGACACTTTTGCTTTCTGTATATAATAGATAAGCTAGATGCTGCCAGACAACACAGCTTCAGGGCAGTCATTCCAACATGAAAGCTTTTATGTTTTTCATAGAAAATATTAAAAGTATCAAGGACACTATCTGTTGATGATTGTAACTGATACAGACTAGTGGGAGAATGTCTGTGTGTGATGTTTCAGGAGGAAGGCAGTCTATTTATGACGTTTGAGGAGGGAGAGTGTCTATTTATGACGTTTGAGAGGACCTTAGGTCTAATATAGGTTTCTGTACCTGATCAGCTCTCCCCAATCTGTAGTAACTGGTAAGTACTTATTACAGAGAAAATCACAGTGACTATAAGTATATATCTTACATTGGTAATAATATCTCTTTCCCTCCATGCCTTAATTCACTTTCCTCTGAAGGTCTTCCTGTTGAAGAAGCTGTTAACGCTAGGTTGTCTGCATATAGTAGCCACTCCCTTACTTCTCTGCTCACCCCATCCATATATCAGCTCCCATGACAGCCCCTCCCTTACTTCTCTGCTCACCAAATCCATATATCAGCTCCCGTGTTAGCCCCTCCCTTACTTCTCTGCTCACCACATCCATATATCAGCTCCCATGGTAGCCCCTCCCTTACTTCTCTGCTCACCAAATCCATATATCAGCTCCCGTGTTAGCCCCTCCCTTACTTCTCTGCTCACCACATCCATATATCAGCTCCCGTGGCAGCCCCTCCCTTACTTCTCTGCTCACCACATCCATATATCAGCTCTCATGGCAGCCCCTTCCTTACTTCTCTGCTCACCAAATCCATATATCAGCTCCCGTGTTAGCCCCTCCCTTACTTCTCTGCTCACCACATCCATATATCAGCTCCCATGGCAGCCCCTCCCTTACTTCTCTGCTCACCAAATCCATATATCAGCTCCCATGACAGCCCCTCCCTACTTCTCTGCTCACCACATCCATACAGCAGCTCCCATGGTAGCCCCTCCCTTACTTCTCTGCTCACCACATCCATATATTAGCTCCCATGACAGCCCCTCCCTTACCTCTCTGCTCACCACATCCATATATCAGCTCTCATGGCAACCCCTCCCTTACTTCTCTGCTCACCACATCCATATATCAGCTCCCATGACAGCCCCTCCCTTACCTCTCTGCTCACCACATCCATACATCAGCTCCCATGGTAGCCCCTCCCTTACTTCTCTGCTCACCACATCCATATATCAGCTCCCATGGCAGCCCCTCCCTTGCTTCTCTGCTCACCACATCCATATATCAGCTCCCATGGCAGTCCCTCCCTTACTTCTCTGCTCACCACATCCATATATCAGCTCCCATGACAGCCCCTCCCTTACTTCTCTGCTCACCACATCCATATATCAGCTCTCATGGCAACCCCTCCCTTACCTCTCTGCTCACCACATCCATACAGCAGCTCCCATGGTAGCCCCTCCCTTACTTCTCTGCTCACCACTTCCATATATCAGCTCCCATGGCAGTCCTTCCCTTACTTCTCTGCTCACCACATCCATATATCAGCTCCCATGACAGCCCCTCCCTTACTTCTCTGCTCACCACATCCATATATCAGCTCCCATGACAGCCCCTCCCTTACCTCTCTGCTCACCACATCCATACAGCAGCTCCCATGGTAGCCCCTCCCTTACTTCTCTGCTCACCACATCCATATATCATCTCCCATTGCAGCCCCTCCCTTACTTCTCTGCTCACCACATCCATATATCAGCTCCCATGGCAGCCCCTCCCTTACTTCTCTGCTCACCACATCCATATATCAGCTCCCATGGCAGTCCCTCCCTTACTTCTCTGCTCACCACATCCATATATCAGCTCCCATGGCAGCCCCTCCCTTACTTCTCTGCTCACCCCATCCATATATCACCTCTCATGGTAGCCCCTCCCTTACTTCTCTGCTCACCACATCCATAGATCAGCTCCCATGGCAGCCCCTCCCTTACTTCTCTGCTCACCACATCCATATATCAGCTCCCATGGCAGCCCCTCCCTTACTTCTCTGCTCACCACATCCATATATCAGCTCCCATGGCAGCCCCTCCCTTACTTCTCTGCTCACCACATCCATAGATCAGCTCCCATGGTAGCCCCTCCCTTACTTCTCTGGGCACCACATCCATATATCAGCTCCCATGGTAGCCCCTCCCTTACCTCTCTGCTCACCACATCCATAAATCAGCTCCCATGGCAGCCCCTCCCTTACTTCTCTGCTCACCACATCCATACATCAGCTCCCATGGTAGCCCCTCCCTTACCTATCTAATCACCACATCCATAGATCAGCTCCCATGGCAGCCCCTCCCTTACTTCTCTGCTCACCACATCCATATATCAGCTCCCATGGCAGCCCCTCCCTTACTTCTCTGCTCACCACATCCATATATCAGCTCCCATGGCAGCCCCTCCCTTACTTCTCTGCTCACCACATCCATATATCAGCTCCCATGGTAGCCCCTCCCTTACTTCTCTGCTCACCACATCCATAGATCAGCTCCCATGGCAGCCCCTCCCTTACTTCTCTGCTCATCACATCCATATATCAGCTCACATGGCAGCCCCTCCCTTACTTCTCTGCTCACCACATCCATATATCAGCTCCCATGGCAGCCCCTCCCTTACTTCTCTGCTCACCACATCCATAGATCAGCTCCCATGGTAGCCCCTCCCTTACTTCTCTGCTCACCACATCCATACATCAGCTCCCATGGTAGCCCCTCCCTTACCTCTCTGCTCACCACATCCATAAATCAGCTCCCGTGGCAGCCCCTCCCTTACTTCTCTGCTCACCACATCCATACATCAACTCCCATGGTAGCCCCTCCCTTACCTCTCTACTCACCACATCCATAAATCAGCTCCCGTGGCAGCCCCTCCCTTACCTCTCTGCTCACCACATCCATATATCAGCTCCCATGGTAGCCCCTCCCTTACCTCTCTACTCACCACATCCATAGATCAGCTCCCATGGTAGCCCCTCCCTTACCTCTCTACTCACCACATCCATAAATCAGCTCCCATGACAGCCCCTCCCTTACTTCTCTGCTCACCACATCCATATATCAGCTCCCATGACAGCCCCTCCCTTACTTCTCTGCTCACCACATCCATATATCAGCTCTCATGGCAGCCCCTCCCTTACTTCTCTGCTCACCACATCCATATATCAGCTCCCATGGCAGCCCCTCCCTTACTTCTCTGCTCACCACATCCATATATCAGCTCCCATGGCAGCCCCTTCCTTACTTCTCTGCTCACCACATCCATATATCAGCTCCCATGACAGCCCCTCCCTTACTTCTCTGCTCACCACATCCATATATCAGCTCTCATGGCAACCCCTCCCTTACCTCTCTGCTCACCACATCCATACAGCAGCTCCCGTGGCAGCCCCTCCCTTACTTCTGTGCTCACTACATCCATACATCAGCTCCCATGGTAGCCCCTCCCTTACCTCTCTACTCACCACATCCATAAATCAGCTCCCGTGGCAACCCCTCCCTTACCTCTCTACTCACCACATCCATACAGCAGCTCCCATGGTAGCCCCTCCCTTACTTCTCTGCTCACCACATCCATATATCAGCTCCCATGACAGCCCTTCCCTTACTTCTCTGCTCACCACATCCATATATCAGCTCCCATGGCAGCCCTTCCCTTACTTCTCTGCTCACCACATCCATATATCAGCTCCCATGGTAGCCCCTCCCTTACTTCTCTGCTCACCACAACCATATATCAGCTCCCATGGCAGCCCCTCCCTTACTTCTCTGCTCACCACATCCATATATCAGCTCCCATGGCAGTCCCTCCCTTACTTCTCTGCTCACCACATCCATATATCAGCTCCCATGACAGCCCCTCCCTTACTTCTCTGCTCACCACATCCATATATCAGCTCCCATGACAGCCCCTCCCTTACTTCTCTGCTCACCACATCCATATATCAGCTCCCATGGCAGTCCTTCCCTTACTTCTCTGCTCACCACATCCATATATCAGCTCTCATGGCAACCCCTCCCTTACCTCTCTGCTCACCACATCCATACATCAGCTCCCATGGCAGTCCCTCCCTTACTTCTCTGCTCACCACATCCATATATCAGCTCCCATGACAGCCCCTCCCTTACTTCTCTGCTCACCACATCCATATATCAGCTCCCATGACAGCCCTCCCTTACCTCTCTGCTCACCACATCCATACAGCAGCTCCCATGGTAGCCCCTCCCTTACTTCTCTGCTCACCACATCCATATATCAGCTCCCATGGCAGCCCCTCCCTTACTTCTCTGCTCACCACATCCATATATCAGCTCCCATGGTAGCCCCTCCCTTACCTCTCTGCTCACCACATCCATATATCAGCTCCCATGACAGCCCTCCCTTACCTCTCTGCTCACCACATCCATACAGCAGCTCCCATGACAGCCCTCCCTTACCTCTCTGCTCACCACATCCATACAGCAGCTCCCATGGTAGCCCCTCCCTTACTTCTCTGCTCACCACATCCATATATCAGCTCCCGTGGCAGCCCCTCCCTACTTCTCTGCTCACCACATCCATATATCAGCTCCCATGGCAGTCCCTCCCTTACTACTCTGCTCACCACATCCATATATCAGCTCCCGTGGCAACCCCTCCCTTACTTCTCTGCTCACCACATCCATAGATCAGCTCCCATGGCAGCCCCTCCCTTACTTCTTTGCTCACCACATCCATATATCAGCTCCCATGGCAGTCCCTCCCTTACTACTCTGCTCACCACATCCATATATCAGCTCCCATGGCAGCTCCTCCCTTACTTCTCTGCTCACCACATCCATATATCAGCTCCCATGGCAGCCCCTCCCTTACTTCTCTGCTCACCACATCCATAGATCAGCTCCCATGGTAGCCCCTCCCTTACTTCTCTGCTCACCACATCCATATATCAGCTCCCATGGTAGCCCCTCCCTTACCTCTCTGCTCACCACATCCATAAATCAGCTCCCGTGGCAGCCCCTCCCTTACTTCTCTGCTCACCACATCCATACATCAGCTCCCATGGTAGCCCCTCCCTTACCTCTCTACTCACCACATCCATAAATCAGCTCCCATGGCAGCCCCTCCCTTACTTCTCTGCTCACCACATCCATACATGAGCTCCCATGGCAGCCCCTCCCTTACCTCTCTGCTCACCACATCCATATATCAGCTCCCATGGTAGCCCCTCCCTTACCTCTCTACTCACCACATCCATAAATCAGCTCCCGTGGCAGCCCCTCCCTTACTTCTCTGCTCACCACATCCATACATCAGCTCCCATGGTAGCCCCTCCCTTACCTCTCTACTCACCACATCCATAAATCAGCTCCCGTGGCAGCCCCTCCCTTACTTCTCTGCTCACCACATCCATACATCAGCTCCCATGGTAGTCCCTCCCTTGACTCTCTGCTCACCACATCCATACAGCAGCTCCCGTGGCAACCCCTCCCTTACTTCTCTGCTCACCACATCCATATATCAGCTCCCATGGTAGTCCCTCCCTTGACTCTCTGCTCACCACATCCATACATCAGCTCCCGTGGTAGTCCCTCCCTTGACTCTCTGCTCACCATGCACATCCATTACAATTGCAAACAGTAAAAGACTCCACACTGAACCCTGGTGCACACCAACTCCCATCTAAAATCTTTACTGTCACACATGTCTGTCCTGACAAGTGTATTACCCGTAAGCATCTTGGTACTGCCACTCATGATAACTGGAGTTTTTATCTGGCCAATCCAACTCAAACTGGATACATTAATGCTTCCATGATCAATGTGCTTTCTTGGGATTGCTTTTCAGCTTTGATGGTCAAAGGCTAGCACAGTTACTACCAATAGGGAGTCAGTTTCTGTGGGATAACTTGAGTTTGCTTTGGCTGCTCTAACTCAAACTTGATGCACTGTGATTCCTTACAGAGAGTACTAAATGTTTGGGATTGATCACTGCGCAGGCGACACATCCACTTCCATAGAATTCTTGTTTCTTGGAATAAGTGTTGCACAGCACCATGCCCATTGCATTACAAGAACTTGAGAATTATCTCCCCTTCCTCATTTCCTTTATCTTCTAATAAAGCTACACACATCAGTGGTATAACAGATACATGTAAACAAGGAGTTATAAACAAACAAGCTTATATTTTCACCAGAAAGTTGACTTCAACTGATTCAATGCTTTCAAGTGTGGGTTTTGTTTTGACATGATGCTTGTTATCAAAATTGTATGAATTACTGTTTCTCAAAAGGGAATCGTGTTAGCGCTGTATAAAGTCTGGTATGTAACAAAAGCGTCCAAGTTTGGTTACATAACAATACAAATCATTACTAAAGTTATATTCAAGACAAAGACATTTTGTCGTCTGTTGAAAAACCCCACTTTTTGCCCCTGAAACACTGGCAGAACCGTCACTCAACGTTCGGCCATTGTAGGGCATTCCAATAGATGATTTTGTTGCAGGACTTCCATTTCCGGTGGTTTTTGTATGGGTAAATGCTAATATGCTGAGTTAGGTGAAGATGAAACCATTATATGTTGTGTCTTCATTAGCACTCTTATTTCCTCTGTCACACGCCCTGTAATGTTGCTGTCTAGACATTTTATAATTATTCTAAAACTTTGATTGATACTGGCTCATTTTTTGTTTGTTGACCAGAAATGTCCTGTTACTGTTCCTCCGGGAGGAGTTTTGTGAATCTATTTTCTAATATTTATATTCATAAAATAAAGTTATTTTTAGCATAACAGTTAAAATGGCTTTTTGTACAGTGTTAAATGTGTAGCCCTGCGGGAGTTTTGCTTAGACAGGATTTAGATTCAATATGGAGTAATGATTTGTTCTAATTGGGCCAAAGCTTTTACAGCAGGGCAAAGGAGTTGTCAACCTCACAATATACTGAAGTTTACAATTGAACCAGAGTTCAGTATCACGGAGACAAAGAGTGAAGGAAGGCTGGTTACTTTACACAGAAGTTGGATCTGTAAGGTCAAAAGAGTTTCAACTTTTAAATCTCTCATTTGGAAAACCTGCAGACCAATCAGATAAAAGGAATCTTTAGGAAATTGAGTGGAAATATCCCAAATACAACTTCAACAACCCAAGTGGTGTATAATATGGTCTGGGGTGGGTCTTGCAGTATCTGTGGCGTTTTGACATAAGGTGCCAAGGAAGCACAGTCAATAGGAACAGAATACAATACATCTCCTGCATACATAGGGAGGTATTAGTCAGGTGGCATAATTATCACCTGGTAAAGCAGTTCCTGTGGATTCCTCAGAACTGTTTATTGATTGTTGTATATGTTAATGTATGCAGTGTATATCTATTAGTCGCTTGAACGGCTGTATATCAGTATCGTCATATATATGTGCGTGTCTTAATTCTAAGTCAGATCCAAATGAAAATTTTAAAGAGTTCAAGGTACAAAAAAATGTGACTCATAGAAAAAAAAATCTAGACTGTTTTCCTCCCGAGCGATGTTTCAGTTTTAAGCAAAATAATAAAGAATATTCTGTTCTTCTCTCATTTCTCAGATCCCTACAAAAATGTTTTTCTTTAAAAAAATATCATTATAAATCTGTATTGCAAAACTATCTGCTCCAGTCTAGACACAAGTACGGTATGCGATGTTTTTTATTCATTGTGATTTTGCCCTGTGGTAGATAGCACTCTAGAAAAGGACTTCCTGACGAGCATTTCCATGTCAAGTGTACGCTTGCCCATACCATATCTATTTTAGCTGCTAACCAAACTTCAGCAAGCCCACTTCCAGACATGGTTTAATGGCTCTGCTTTGCTGTAATTTCTTATCAAGTGCTGCTACAGTGCAATAAAAAATCCAAAATCCGGAAGAATTCTGCTCAAAATGGCCTGACAAATGGCGGGCATGTAATGATCACAGGTTACCAGTGTTACTGAGACACATATTAACGGCCATACAGCACCTTCTCACCAATTCTAGGCAACAACATTTCTACAAATTAGAGCTCTCTGATGTTATTGTAGAGTTTATTTGTTCAGAGCGTTTAAGGCTTAGCTTATGCTTCTTTATAAGCTTCCTGGACTCTGAATGAAAGTCAATGTAGACTTCTGTGTCAAATGTACTCAAGCAAAATAAATGTTATTTGCCTTAGAGACACTTAAGTAAGTCATATGTAAGCCTCTATGTTAGATGTACACTTAAGCAGTATATCAACATAACTTTCTGTTTTGGGGTACTCAAGTGGAGCTGGATAGAAGAGAATCTTTGTATTTAGTCCTTATTAACCCATCAACTGTATAGCGTGTTCCATTTAGTGGAACATTCCGATTGTACCAAACAAACCAGATGTTCCGCTAAATCAAATGCGACATATGGCGGAACAAACCAGTTTGTTGGGAACGTCTCATTTGAGGGTTTCAAGTTGGATCCAATATGGCAGCCAGTGAAAAGTTTCAGTTGTTCAAGAATGGTAAATACATATAATTGTAACCAGTTAGACTACATTTCATCAGTAAAATAATAATTACTGACTCCTAAAATATGGCATCATAGTGTGTAAAATTTGCTAAAAAAAAAGGAATTACTCGCATTGGTTTGCAGATTTTATGACTGAGCCTTTTTGGTTATTTGCGGAAAAGTAGTTTCTATTTCCTTTTTGATTGTTAGATTTTTGCCCACAGGAATGGAATTTGAAAGGTTCTCTTCCATTTAGCAGACCAGTTCCAAGTTATTACAAATGGAACAGTCTGATCCTGCATATTCCAAAATCTGACCACATTAAAGAATTTCAGCACAATGACAATGTTATATCATGTGTGATTATGATTATAAAATAAAATTTAGAACTTAATTCCAGAATTTCAGGGGTTAAAGTCCGCAAGAAATATTCAATCTCATATCAGAATAATGTATCTGTTCTGTAGTGATATTTCCTTTACGGTAGTAAACATGACATTATCACAAACAAATCTGATCAATTTCTAGTTTTCATGGTAGTAAATTTGAATTACAAAACAGAATATATCAAATCAGAATTGCTGTGGCATATCTGTGTGATTAAAGGACAAGAACTCACTTGACAACAGGGTGACTCCAACACAGAAGTATCGGAGAATCTCGCCGATAGAAAGTGACAACTACAGACCACTGACTAACATGGAAGTATAGGAGAATCTCCCCAATAGAAAGTGACTACAGACCACTGACTAAATGTCCCCGCATTTTTTTATGCGGGGCATATAGTGTTACCAATGTCCGTCCCGTCCCGTTCCGTTCCGTCCCACGGTAATGTAACCAGCTTTTTTAAATAACTACTGACCCGATTGTCATCAAACTTCGCATACGTGATAAGCATGAAGAACTAATTTCATATAGGGGAAGGGGGCATCTATGTCTCACAGACATATTTAGTTTCTTCTTAAAATAATCCTAACACAATCTTGGAACTTGAAAAGACTGATGTTTTACTTCTTGTTTGAGTTTCTGACTGCAATGTTGTCCTCTTTTATCATTAACACTATCATCAAAAACATCTCACTTTTCAATGTACATGCTTTTACTGAGAGAAAGAACAAACTTCTCCATAAAAAATGACCTGTGGTTGTCCTATGTTTGTCAAACTCCGAAAATGTAGACCTATCAAGCGACCTACTGTATTTGAAAATTTAATTTAGACTGCAGGGCACTGTTTTACCAAATCTAATCCTTTGAAAATTATTCTGGTTGTGACAACTGTGAAATATTGTCCCTGTGAAATAAAACAACTGTACAGTAATGCAGATGTGTGTGTATCCTCCATATCCAAGGGTATCACTCACCTATTCTCTCTACACCCCTGGAATATTTCACAGCAAAACTGAAGGCATGAAGACAGCAGTTTGAAGGTAGAAAAACCTGACCAATCCCTATACTGATGCCTGTCTTTGAAGATTTCAAAGGAGGGACACACGACTTGTCATATATATATATATATATGTAACAGCTAGATTCTTTTGATGTACATTAAAGGATCCATCAAGTCCTCTTGCCTCATCTGAGTAAGGTTGGCTCACACAGAGCCTTCAGTTTCACCCCTTGACATATTCCAGGGGTGTAGAGAGCGTAGGTGAGATATGATATAACCCTGGATATCAAGGATGCAGATGATGGCTGTGTGTCATAAGTTTCCATATTTATTATAAAAATAAAAATATAGGTCATGGTTACACAACATAATGGAAAATTATAACTTATCTAATTTAGTAAACAAGAATCTAAGTACTTTTTGTAGGAAAAACATCACTGGTAAAATTAAAATCTATTGTATAACAGTAGCTATTTCTGAAGGAAAATGAAATTTTATGTCACTTTTAACTGGCAGATATTGGCAGAAAAGTAATTGAAACAAAGTCATTCCATCTATAAATGGAGTGCATTCAGTTCATTCTCTATATGCAGTTGAATTTATCATTATTGACTGGAAGATTATAATTCAATAATAGAAATAATAACAGATGGATGACAGTAAATGCTATGTAATAGATTAGATATGATGAGTTGTTAGTAGAACGACTACTAGCGTTTCTGGCATCACTGAATACGTAAGATAACTAGAGCAATTTAAGGCCACTCTGAACACTCCCGAACTCATCATGATAAAAATGGAAACTTTAAAACACTTTAATCTAGCACAAAAATTGCAGCAGCATTCTTAGGTCAAGGCCAAAGGTCAAACAAATGCATAATTTGTAGTAACAGGGATAAGTATACCAACCATTGTTTAAGACTTTGGTCACTGTGACCTTGACATTAAGGTGAAAGTTTAAATCAGTGTAGTCTTTTAAGCTGTAGGTTTTAAAGTCTTAGCACAATATTTGTGTCGTTCAGCATTTAATACTGTAAACCAGCTTTCTTTCACGGCTACTTACTTTCACGATTTCAGCAACACAACAGGTTCGCGATGATTTACTTTCCCAGAATCCATCATTTACAGTATAGTATAGTATTATGGGAAACCCTGTCGGTCGCAAATTTAGCCACGACAGATGAGCTTGCCGTAGGGCTGTTTAGAGACACGGGACAATACTGACCCATTCATAGATCAGAACAACTTTTCACACCTTGTTAATAATGACTTTGTGCAATTTTTGACCAATTAATCAGTATAATTAGAATCCAAATTCGTTCAATTGTTTGTTTTGACAGCAATGTGAAGGTCAATCACGGTTATTCAAAAGCTTGTCGTTAATAGTCACAAGTCCCTACAGGTAAGTAGTGGTACCAATCCATCTATCATCCCTTCAGAGACACGACTGAATAGAATTCACAAATTAATAAACTATAAAACCAGACTGTATTGTTGACTTTTATTCTTTTAATTCGTTTATCATTCATAATTCTAACAGATTATTATAGAAAGAAATTGGGAACAGCATGGTCGGTAGGTACACATAATATTTTGTCATTGGCCTGTACATTTTATCAAGCACGTGCGACTTATTTTATGAACTCGTGAAAATATTTTTAATTTGTACATTTTTATTTTGTTATTATTTTAGTAATTTTTTTTGTCAATTTCTAATACTTCTAATTGTTGATAAGTGCCCGACAGGAAATAACTGTGACATGTCATGATAATGCTGCAAGTATACCAAGTTATTATAAGTTTTCTTCTAGGTATTACCTTGTAAGTCATTTCTATCATAATTTGCTGAGATTAACTTTGGCAAGTTTGTTTTGATCGTTCTACCTGTAGTATGATGACTCTACCTGTAGTATGATGGTTCTACCTGTAGTATGATGGTTCTACCTGTAGTATGATGGTTCTACCTGTAGTACGATGGTTCTACCTGTAGTACGATGGTTCTACCTGTAGTATGATGGTTCTACCTGTAGTATGATGGTTCTACCTGTAGTACGATGGTTCTACATGTAGTATGATGGTTCTACCTGTAGTACGATGGTTCTACCTGTAGTATGATGGTTCTACCTGTAGTATGATGGTTCTACCTGTAGTAGGATGGTTCTACCTGTAGTACGATGGGTCTACCTTTAGTATGATGGTTCTACATGTAGTATGATGGTTCTACCTGTAGTATGATGGTTCTACCTGTAGTATGATGTTTCTACATGTAGTATGATGGTTCTACCTGTAGTATGATGGTTCTACCTGTAGTATGATGGTTCTACCTGTAGTATGATGGTTCTACCTGTAGTATGATGGTTCTACCTGTAGTAAGATGGTTCTACCTGTAGTATGATGGTTCTACCTGTAGTATGATGGTTCTACCTGTAGTACGATGGTTCTACCTGTAGTACGATGGTTCTACCTGTAGTACGATGGTTCTACCTGTAGTATGATGGTTCTACCTGTAGTATGATGGTTCTACCTGTAGTACGATGTTTCTACCTGTAGTATGATGGTTCTACCTGTAGTATGATGGTTCTACATGTAGTATGATGGTTCTACCTGTAGTACGATGGTTCTACCTGTAGTATGATGGTTCTACCTGTAGTATGATGATTCTACCTGTAGTATGATGGTTCTACCTGTAATACGATGGTTCTACCTGTAGTACGATGGTTCTACCTGTAGTATGATGGTTCTACCTGTAGTATGATGTTTCTACATGTAGTATGATGGTTCTACCTGTAGTATGATGGTTCTACATGTAGTACGATGTTTCTACCTGTAGAACGATGGTTCTACCTGTAGTATGATGGTTCTACCTGTAGTATGATGGTTCTACCTGTAGTATGATGGTTCTACCTGTAGTAGGATGGTTCTACCTGTAGTATGATGGTTCTACCTGTAGTATGATGGTTCTACCTGTAGTATGATGGTTCTATACCTGTAGTACGATGGTTCCACCTGTAGTAGGATGGTTCTACATGTAGTACGATGTTTCTACCTGTAGAACGATGGTTCTACATGTAGTACGATGTTTCTACCTGTAGTATGATGGTTCTACCTGTAGTATGATGGTTCTACCTGTAGTATGATGGTTCTACCTGTAGTATGATGGTTCTACCTGTAGTATGATGGTTCTACCTGTAATACGATGTTTCTACCTGTAGTATGATGGTTCTACCTGTAGTATGATGGTTCTACCTGTAGTAAGATGGTTCTACCTGTAGTACGATGGTTCTACCTGTAGTATGATGGTTCTACCTGTAGTACAATGGTTCTACCTGTAGTACGATGGTTCTACCTGTAGTATGATGGTTCTACCTGTTGTATGATGGTTCTACCTGTAGTATGATGGTTCTACCTGTAGTATGATGGTTCTACCTGTAGTATGATGGTTCTACCTGTTGTATGATGGTTCTACCTGTAGTATGATGGTTCTACCTGTAGTATGATGGTTCTACCTGTAGTATGATGGTTCTACCTGTAGTATGATGGTTCTACCTGTAGTAAGATGGTTCTACCTGTAGTACGATGGTTCTACCTGTAGTATGATGGTTCTACCCGTAGTATGATGGTTCTACCTGTAGTATGATGGTTCTACCTGTAGTATGATGGTTCTACCTGTAGTACGATGGTTCTACCTGTAGTACGATGGTTCTACCTGTTGTACGATGGTTCTACATGTAGTATGATGGTTCTACCTGTAGTATGATGGTTCTACCTGTAGTATGATGGTTCTACCTGTAGTATGATAGTTTTACCTGTAGTACGATGGTTCTACCTGTAGTATGATGGTTCTACCTGTAATATGATGGTTCTACCTGTAGTATGATGGTTCTACCTGTTGTATGATGGTTCTACCTGTAGTATGATGGTTCTACCTGTAGTACGATGGTTCTACCTGTAATACGATGGTTCTACCTGTAGTATGATGGTTCTACCTGTAGTACGATGGTTCTACCTGTAGTACGATGGTTCTACCTGTAGTACGATGGTTCTACCTGTAGTATGATGGTTCTACCTGTAGTATGATGGTTCTACCCGTAGTATGATGGTTCTACCTGTAGTATGATGGTTCTACCTGTAGTATGATGGTTCTACCTGTAGTATGATGGTTCTACCTGTAGTATGATGGTTCTACCTGTAGTATGATGGTTCTACCCGTAGTATGATGGTTCTACCTGTAGTATGATGGTTCTACCTGTAGTACGATGGTTCTACCCGTAGTACGATGGTTCTACCTGTAGTATGATGGTTCTACCTGTAGTACGATGGTTCTACCTGTAGTATGATGGTTCTACCTGTAGTATGATGGTTCTACCCGTAGTATGATGGTTCTATACCTGTAGTATGATGGTTCTACCTGTAGTACGATGGTTCTACCTGTAGTATGATGGTTCTACCCGTAGTATGATGGTTCTACCTGTAGTATGATGGTTCTACCTGTTGTATGATGGTTCTACCTGTAGTATGATGGTTCTACATGTAGTAGGATGGTGCTACCTGTAGTATAATGGTTCTACCTGTAGCATGATGGTTCTACCTGTAGTACGATGGTTCTACCTGTAGTACGATGGTTCTACCTGTAGTACGATGGTTCTACCTGTAGAAGGATGGTTCTACCTGTAGTACGATGGTTCTACCTGTAGTATGATGGTTCTACCTGTAGTATGATGGTTCTACCTGTTGTATGATGGTTCTACCTGTTGTACCATGGTTCTATACCTGTAGTATGATGGTTCTACCTGTAGTATGATGGTTCTACCTGTAGTACGATGGTTCTACCTGTAGTAGGATGGTTCTACCTGTAATATGATGGTTCTACCTGTAATATGATGGTTCTACATGTAGTACGATGGTTCTACCTGTAGTATGATGGTTCTACCTTTAGTATGATGGTTCTACCTGTAGTATGATGGTTCTACCTTTAGTACGATGGTTCTACCTTTAGTATGATGGTTCTACCTGTAGTAGGTTGGTTCTACCTGTAGTACGATGGTTCTACCTGTAGTACGATGGTTCTACCTGTAGTACGATGGTTCTACCTGTAGTATGATGGTTCTACCTGCAGTATGATGGTTCTACCTGTAGTATAATGGTTCTACCTGTAGTATGATGGTTCTACCTGTAGTATGATGGTTCTACCTGTAGTATGATGGTTCTACCTGTAGTATGATTGTTCTACCTGTTGTATGATGGTTCTACCTGTAGTATAATGGTTCTACCTGTAGTATGATGGTTCTACCTGTAGTACGATGTTTCTACCTGTAGTATGATGTTTCTACCTGTAGTATGATGGTTCTACCTGTAGTATAATGGTTCTACCTGTAGCATGATGGTTCTACCTGTAGTACGATGGTTCTACCTGTAGTACGATGGTTCTACCTGTAGTACGATGGTTCTACCTGTAGTATGATGGTTCTATACCTGTAGTATGATGGTTCTACCTGTAGTATGATGGTTCTACCTGTAGTACGATGGTTCTACCTGTAGTATGATGGTTCTATACCTGTAGTATGATGGTTCTACCTGTAGTATGATGGCTCTACCTGTAGTACGATGGTTCTACCTGTAGTATGAAGGAGACTGGAGTGCACTACTTGTGTCCTTGGTGTAGCAGATCAGTATCAGAAGATTATTGAGACTAGTATACCGATCGGTTCATCAACGTTTTTCACATATTATGGCTGTCATTGATTGTCATATTAAAAACAGAATTGTGTTGATGAAAATGGAAGATGATAGAATCAATATAACATTATGGGCTACTCCACAGTAATATTCATATTATCACGATCTACTTCTCATTAGGAGTGTAGTTCTATGGTAATTATATAATGTATAGAAATCTGTGGAGAGAAATATTGAAAATATCATTTCTAAGACCATTGTTTAAGGTATGGCAATTTGAAGTGGTTTAGGAGGAAGGCTCAGGGTAGATGATGTCTTGTTTTGCTGCTTGTCAAATAAAAAAAAACCAATACCAATCATCCTTGTCTTTTGTCGCTAAACTGAGAAATGTGTTACCAATTAAACCAATATAAAAACTTGAACACTTGCACATGAAAGATTTGAGTTTTCATTCTTTAGATCTTCTGTCATATAAGAACTGAAAAGGACTCATGTACCAATTTTCACCCATTTAGATCTTCTATCAAATTAGAACTGACAGGGACTCATGTACCAGTTGTCTCCCCTTTTCATCTTCTGACATATAAGAAAAGACAGGGACTAATATACTAGTTGTCTCCCCTTTTCATCTTCTTACATATAAGAACTGATAGGGACCCATGACCAGTTGTCTCCCCTTTTCATCTTCTGACATATAAGAACTGACAGGGAAGCATGACCAGTTGTCTCCTCATTTCATTTTCTGACATATAAGAAAAGACAGGGACTAATATACTAGTTGTCTCCCCTTTTCATCTTCTGACATATAAGAACTGACAGGGACGCATGGCCAGTTGTCTCCTCATTTCATCTTCTGACATATAAGATCTGATAGGGACTCATATACCAGTTGTCTCCCCTTTAGATCTTCTGACATATAAGGACTGACACTGACTCATATACCAGTTGTCTCCCCTTTAAATCTTCTGACATATAAGGACTGACAGGGACTCATGTACCAGTTATCTCCCCTTTATATCTTCTGACATATAAGGACTGACAGTGATTAACCAGTTGTCTCCTTATTTCATCTTCTGACATATAAGAACTGATAGGGACCTATGACCAGTTGTCTCCCTTTAGATCTTCTGTCATAAAAGAACTGATAGGGAATCATATACCAGTTATCTCCATTTAGATTTGCTGACATATAAGGACTGACAGGGACTCATGTACCAGTTATCTCCCCTTTAGATCTTCTGTCAAATAAGAACTGACAAGGTCTCATGTACCAGTTGTCTCCCTTTGGATCTTCTGACAGTACTGGTCTTATTAACCAGCTCTTCGATGGAGTTGGGTCTGACCTTTGTCCAATAAAACAGCCATCTTTCACTGCTTCCACCAATATTTTATAAAAAGGCATAATATAGCAACCATTTAAAAAGACTTCAACACATTTCAAATTAAAATGTAAATAGTTAAGCACACTTTACCTATTTCCATGCCTTTCATGGCCGTCATTCATTCCTGTATACTAAATAAGGCACATGTGCTGCATTTGGTAATACTAAAGTGCACATTATTTACTATTGAATGCATTAGGTATCTAAGGTTTCTTCTATAGATTGTAATAGCCACATGTTAGTTCAATCAGACTTTGTTAAGTAAGCTGATTCACCGTGGTCCCTATGTAGTCACCTTAGCTTAATTATACATTTGTATACAGATTTGATGATAAAAATATTTGGGATTTTATTTACCACAACCTAGTTTGTAGGTCATCTCAATAGTTTGTAGGTCATCTCAATAGTTTGTAGGTCATCTCAATAGTTTGTAGATCATCTCAATAGTTTGTAGGTCATCTCAGTAGTTTGTAGATCATCTCAGTAGTTTGAAGATCATCTCAATAGTTCGTAGGTTATCTCAATAGTTCGTAGGTCATCTCAATAGTTATTAGGTCATCTCAATAGTTTGTAGGTCATCTCAATAGTTTGTAGGTCATCTCAATAGTTTGTAGGTCATCTCAATAGTTTGTAGGTCATCGCAATAGTTTGTAGGTCATCTCAATAGTTTGTAGATCATCTCATATCTTGTATCCATGGTTTAAATGGCCTTAGCAACCAGCCATGATGTCTGGTGCTGCTACTTCAGTGTTGACAGCTATAGCTAGCATTTGACAATTCCAGCAGTATTAAACCATATACTATTTTTACAGCTGAGTAGACTGGAACTTGCAAAGTTATAAGTATCATGTTCAAAGATACAACACAGTGCTGTGACGTGACTCGAACCCACAACCCTTCGGTCATGAGCCATGGGAATAATTCGATGCTACCACTGGGCTATTATGCTTCCTAAGTAAGTCTATACTGATTTCTTTGTTTTATAAAAACTGGTTTGTTATGATAATATACAACTTACTGCCAGGTTTGTCAATGCCCAAAATTACGATATAATTATATTTTCCCAATATCAATCGGTTTTATTGATTGATTTGTCATTTAAAGCTGCTAACAAATCACAGAAGTTTCCTACAGTGTATGTTCAGTCAGTGTAGACCAATATCTAATAACCATATCCCATCGTCAGAGACAAACATCTAAACTTATGTTCCATCGACAAATTAATTTGATGTATATTGTAGCAGCGGTCATCCTGGCTTTTCCGTACTCGGGTGTATAATTATTGGTAATTTTGACTTTTTTGTACTGTGATAATCTTCCTCAAGGCTTGTATATATCTTTGACCTTTATTGTGGCTATGTAAACAGACTCTACTTAATGTTTCGGGGATCTAATGGGATAATATGCAAGATGTTTATATAGACACCCCAGATCCGTACAGCTTTGTCAAGCCACGGAAAAAATGTCATGATAGATTGTCACTTCACCACTAAAAGGCTGGGGTTGCTTCCACAAGACTAGAATCTGCAGTTGACTGCACAGTAGATCGGTCAGCTCAATAAGGGTTTAATCACGGCCTGGTTCGCCACCCTGTACACTACGCGGCTCTACTCCCCTCGTGTTGTCACTATAGAGCTGGTCGTTTACATAGCAGATCAGACCGCAGAGCACTAGACTATAAAGCCAGGCCATTGACGCTGGCTTTAGACTTGTCATTGTCCAGGCTGTCCGACCATGCTGACACTCGCGCATCCCTAAATCCTTTTATAGGGATAATTTAGTTTCCGATGAAACTGTCAGAACAATCCTGGCCATACAACGTTTGGTAGATTTGCTCCAATTTTCTCCAATATAGCAGATAGGAAATAATTTTCCTATCTATTTCTGATGTCATGATTGGAAAAGAAAAGAAGATTACAGATGTCCGAAAACAAATAAATAGGTTATGAAATTAATGGATATGAAATATGAATTGTCTGTTTTTGTAGTCATCAGATTTGTTGGTTAAAGCCAAGTATTTAACACGCATAGAACTGAGGTCTGTCTGGATTTTTTCTCTCCGGCGTGCTCCTGTATATATATTCGTTGTTAGAGTTCCATGGTCATATACAAAGAAATATAACTTATTGCTGCTTTCTCATTCAACTATGTTTTATGCTATAAAGGTGTAAAAACTTATTTTCTCATTGTAGTACATGTGACATGCTTGTGAAGTATTACAAAGTTGATTTTTGTTTTCAAATTTCAAAGGTAAAATGTTTTGTAGTCTAGGGCTGAAGTAAAGTGTTTTATAAGTTGTTGGAGTAGAGTATTTTGTAGGCTGAAGGAGAAATGTGTTTTGTAGGATGAAGGAGTAAAATGTTTTGTAGGTTATAGGAATAAAGTGTTTTGTAGGTTGTAGGAGTAAAGTGTTTTGTAGGCTGAAAGAGTAAAGTGTTTATAAGTTGTTGGAGTAGAGTATTTTGTAGGTTGTAGGAGTAAATTAAGTGCTCTGTAGGTTGTAGGAGTAAAGTGCTCTGTAGGTCGTAGGAGTAAAGTGTTTTGTAGGCTGAAGGAGTAAAGTGTTTTGTAGGCTGAAGGAGTAAGTGTTTTGTTGGCTGATTCTAGGAGTAAAGTGTTTTGTAGGCTGTAAGAGTTGAGTGGGTTTTGGGTTGAAGGAATGAAGCAGTTTTTAGGCTGTTGAAATAAAGAGTGGTTTCAAAGTAAAATTTCCAGCATGCTGCATGACATATCCTTACCTTGACCTTGACCCTTGTGACTTGTGTCAGTTGTGAAATTTGACAGCTGAGCAGTTGTGCCTCATAGATATATTGGTAGTTCTGTAAATTGTCCTAGCGAGTAATCAAATCATTTTATATTACAGCTCGTTCAACTGGGAACCATGCAGGCCTCACTTTACACATTGGGTATAAATTAAGTGCGTGACTGTGGGTTCTGTAATCTGTTATGAATAGAAACATACCTATATGTCGGGTTGAATTTACTTTGTTATTTAGTAGACAGGGGTTGTTTACATTGACAGCCGATGTGTGGGTCTACCAATTTGACGATCTGTTTATATTCTGTCCAGTTATTGCCGTTAGGTTGTAGACCTGTCATAATATCCGATTCCTCACTCGATACAATTAGACGCTGTTCTGTAGATCATGTCTAATTGTCAGTTGTCGCCCGGTACCCTATCTGTACTGTACATAGGAATGCATCCACTATTTTACATTTCTCCGTCAGACCCGTATCAATTATTAGTAAAACCTGCATCAACATATTGGTAGAGGACTTTTACACTTTTCGAGCGAATTATTTGATGGGAAAATTCAATGGTTGTCCTGCATTTCACTTGTAATGGCGGACAACATTTTAACGTTTGCCAGTGATACTGGTAGAATGAGGAACATTGTATGCTAACAGCACTATTGGCCGGGGACATTGATGATTAAAGAATAAAACCATGTGGATTATCAATAAAAATCCAATATGCCAAGTCAGTTTGCTTATCTGTGAATTTAGCTGAAACCTTGTTAAAAGGTGCCGACAAATTGTGTCACTATGGTGATTATCGCATCCATCACCCCTTGTTAGGGTACGATCAACTGTACTATACTTAGTGACTGGGGATTTCCTGTGGCAATATATTTTGGAGAATCAGATTTTCTACAGCTGGGGCATTAATAATTGTAAATAAGTATGGCAGTCGACAAGGAAAGCCGCTTGAGCATCATCGATGACAAATTAATGAAAACTTTAATTGACATAAATCAGAAAAAAATGGCACAGAAACATATGTTAGGATTTTATAATATAAGGAAACCAGTAATTTTTAAAAAATGTTGAAAGAGATTCTGTATCACTATTAAAACCTATCTTAAAATAAGGTTTTGTTATATAAATAAATAAAAACAATATAGTGTTGGTATGTTTTAAATACCATTTAGAGGAGGTGAAAAGTTATTCATAATACAAGTGGAGCCAAGTCTTATTCAACCTCCAAAAATTAATGTGAGTTGGTAAGGTTGGGGGGGGGGTGCTGGGTTAGTCAGGGATGTGTGTATTGAGCCAGTGGTACTTACAGCTTACAGTTGGGCTACATCATGACACCAAAAATAAAGTGAATGCTAGGACAGTTGTAATTGTCTGATATGTTTTCGTTTTCCTTACATCTTTAATTGTCTGCTGTCTGCAATTTGTGTTTCAATTTGTCTCGGTGCGTACATGATCTGTAGTGTTGTTTCCTGTGAAGCAGACTTAAAGATGTGTCAACAAACCCAATGGAAACAATATTAGTGCAATAACTTGTATTATAGTGCATGTAATATGTCGCCTGATCCGTCTGTGTCCACTGCTTGACATATTCAATATCTTCTTAAGAACAAAAAAGCCAAGGGTCATGATATTTGGACCTTTGGTTGATGGAAAGGAGCTCTATCAAATCTGTTCAAATAAATTATTTGATTTTCATTCAAAGTGGTTAAATTTGCCAAAAAATTATTAAAAACATCTTCACAAGAACCATAAGGCATACAGACATGGTATTTGGTCAGATTAGGTGTCTCAAATGGAGGTCCTTCAGAGATGTTCATATGAATTACCTTGACTTTCATTCAAGGTCACAAGGATCAAATGTCATAAAAAAAAACAAATCAAACTATCGGCACCTACATGAAGCTCAGATATATAATTTCAAATTTTACATAGAACCATAAATCCAACAGTCATGATATCTGAACATTCAAATAAGTCATTTTGTACTTGTTTTAGTATATATCCTAATGTCCTGTATTTGATTGTTTGCAATTTGATTGTTTGCAATTTGATTGGTTCTTATTTTAGAAATGTAGGTTATGAATTTTACTGAAAATATAGCAAACCACAAGAGCAAAAGGCTATATTTATTTTGACATTATTTAAATAATTCTTTTTAGTCGATATTCCGGAACCTAAATGATTTAAACATTACAAGTGACATATAGCCTTCTCACCCGGGGCTTTCTACATAATATCTGCATAATGTCGTGTAGGAATCGGCCATTTCTGATATTTGACGTTCTCATTATGACAAGTTGTCATGTTAATACGGGTTGCTAAGATAGCATGTGCAACTTAACGAACAGTAAACAAGCTTATTGCCATCACTCAATTGTTTCCATCATTATTGTTAAAAATGATAAAATTAGAAAAAAAAAGTAAAAGAAATAAGGGTAAAATGAGAAAATAATAAGTTTTCGTATTTGTCTGTGTATTAAAGGGAATAGTATAATGAGAAGGTTACAAGTTTTCGTATTTGTGTGTGTATTAAAGGGAATAGTATAATGAGAAGGTTATAAGTTTTTCGTATTTGTCTGTGTAACAAGGTTACAAGTTTTCGTATTTGTGTGTGTATTAAAGGGAATAGTATAATGAGAAGGTTATAAGTTTTTCGTATTTGTCTGTGTAACAAGGTTACAAGTTTTCATATTTGTCTGTGTAACAAGGTTACAAGTTTTCGTATTTGTGTGTGTATTAAAGGGAATAGTATAATGAGAAGGTTACAAGTTTTTCGTATTTGTCTGTGTAACAAGGTTACAAGTTTTCGTATTTGTGTGTGTATTAAAGGGAATAGTATAATGAGAAGGTTACAAGTTTTCCGTATTTGTCTGTGTAACAAGTTTACAAGTTTTCGTATTTGTGTGTGTATTAAAGGGAATAGTATAATGAGAAGGTTACAAGTTTTTCGTATTTGTTTGTGTAACAAGGTTACAAGTTTTCGTATTTGTGTGTGTATTAAAGGGAATAGTAAAATGAGAAGGTTACAAGTTTTCGTATTTGTCTGTGTATTAAAGGGAATATCTTTGGCAGTAAATGACAACAAATGTTTATTTATTCTGGAGGTGTTTTAAGTATTTGCTTAAAGCTGTCAGATGAAGGAGAACCCATTGATGTCAAACTGTTTTTTGTTGTTTTTGTTGTTGGATAATAATGGTAGTGGCGGCAGGGGTGTTAGCGACAATATTAAAACTGAAAAATGAAAACAATTTTTACAAAAAATGTCTTTCTTATCAACTTGCCATATAGTGAATTTAAGCCACTTTGTGTAATAAAAGTTGTATAAGTGTCATAATATTCTTGAGGTAGTTGTCTGTATGTATGACTGAAGAAGATGTCAGTGTACGCATTTCTGTTTACAAATTAAATCTGGCAGGTTTTAAGCTACTTTTGAGATTTCTGTAATCTTCAATCCATTTCCTTTTTCAGTATTTTCTTCTGCATAAAACTATTCCTTAATTATTTTTGGCTTTCTGAGCAGTTTGAATTTGTAATAAAAAAAAAGTATCCTTGAATTAATTTAAACACTTGAAGCAGACAGAAGGAAATGAATTGTTAGAATTTGCTGGTGTATTATGAATAAACTATGTACAATGATTAATGTTATAGACATTGAAATGAAGATTCAAGAAGCAGGACTTTTTATCTTTCCAATACCAGATGTTATATTGATGTAAATATCTTGTTAATTTCATTGATAAAATCATGGAGAATTTCATCACCAGGACACATAACATCGGCGGATTGTGTGTCTCGCCTGACTGACGAGCAGACGGCACTCATTTCCGAGTGATATTACCCATCTCAGCAGCGAGGAATTGGATGGCAAGACAGGAAGTCTTTGAAACATTGCTATAATTTCATGGTGGCTGAAAGTGGGCGAAGTAGTCATGACATTGTCGCTTTTATTGTATGTTATTGTGGTGTGATATTTTTGTTTTGATTTGCTTTTGTCACAAGAATTTTGATTGTCTTACCCACTGTTCCAAAGTTCAAGGTGTACTTAAGAAAATTCAGTCAAGATTTAGATTGAGGAAATAAAAAAATGAGGAAATTATCTTAAAGGAACGTTAAGTCTCTGATATCAGTTTTCATTAGGTTCAAAGGTCAACTAAGGGAGTTAGTTTTTATAGATTCATAGATCCAGGAAGACCCGATGAGTTAGTTTTTAGATTCACAGGTCCAGGGAGTTAGTTTTCTGGGTTCACAAGTTTGGATATCCAATTTTCATGTTACAGGTCAAGGGAGTTGGTTTACAGCAGTCACAACTCTAGGGAGTTGGTTTTTGGGGTCAAATGTTTAGGGAGTTGGTTTTCAAGGGTCACAACTCTAGGGAGTTGGTTTTCAGGGGTCACAATTCTAGGGAGTTGGTTTTTGGGGTCAAATGTTTAGGGAGTTGGGGGAGTTGGTTTTTAGGGGTCACAACTCTAGGGAGTTGGTTTCAACAAACACAAGTCTAGAAAGTCAGTGTGTATAAGAGCAACTGTCCAGGGACATCCATGTTCAAGGGTTATGGATCAAAGTGGAAGGGTCACAGTCAGCGAGTCAAATGTTCAAGGTCACAGATCAAGGAAACCACTATCATACATCCTAAAGGATTCAATAGTTGTGATACCATGGTTGTCTTATTGACTTAAATAATGCAGGTTACCAGAGATCTAGGGAAACATGGCACCAGAGGACAAGGTCAGGATGTACAATCTAACATTATTTATAGCTAAGTAATGTTGTATTAATTGAGCAGAAGCATTTTTGGTCATTTGAATTGGGGCTTACTTTTAAGCTTAACTTGATTGCCCCGTGATCATGTGCAAGCTAGGTCATTGAGGTCGTGAGGTGTGTAAGGGCTTGAATGACAAACCTTTTATTTGGGCTTTTAGAGATTATTCTATCTTTGTATTGGCTATTGATTATGAACCACCAATGTTAAAAAACAAGTTTTTGGGATATGAATTCATTTATTTGGCTTGTTTAACTATGCTATATAATCGTACCGTTAATGACCAGAGATGTTGATTAGAGGCTGTGATATGTTCTACCCCAGGTAGGTCCATATCCTGCTGGTAGCTACATTATCAATATGGTTGATTACAGAGTAATGCTGTCCTCCCCAAACATACATATATATATAGGAGCCTCTGTAACAAACTGTCATCAAAAATTCTCCTGTTGATTTCCCGTCATATTCTTCTGGAATATCATTGGTAGTTCTGTATGATACAGATACACTCCAGTGTAACCAGGAAGATCAGATTTTAAAAAGTTAACTAAATTCTTGTGATCCTGTTAAAATTGAACAAAGTAAACTAAATTATGTTGGTCCTGTTAAAATTGAACAAATTTAAGTTAACTAAATTCTGGCAATCCTGTTAAAATTGAACAAAGTTAACAAAATTCTGGCAATGCTGTTAAAATTGAACAATGTTAACTTAATTCTGTTGGTCTTGTTAAAGTTGAACAATGTTAACTAAATTCTGGCAATCCTGTTAAAATTGAACAAAGTATACTAAATTATGTTGGTCCTGTTAAAATTGAACAAAGTTAACTTAATTCTGGCAATCCTGTTAAAATTGAACAATGTAAACTAAATTCTGGCGATGCTGTTAAAATTGAACAAAGCTAATTTAATTCTGTTGGTCCTGTTAAAGTTGAACAAAGTTAACTAAAGTCTGGCAATCCTGTTAAAATTGAACAAAGTAAACTAAAGTCTGGCAATCCTGTTAAAATTGAACAATGTTAACTAAATTCTGGCGATCCTGTTAGAATTTAACAAAGTCAAATAAATTTTGGCAATCCTATTAGAAAAGCAGGACAGATTGAACAAAGTTAACTTAATTTTGGCAATCCTGTTAGAAAAGCAGGACATCTATTGAACAAAGTTAACTTAATTCTGGCGATCCTGTTATAAAGTTCTGTGATGATATAGACTATGAGCAAGCTTAAGTTTCTCTTCTTCTGCAGAAGTCCAGTTATTCATTAGTAATCTTCCTTAGTCAAATCATGTCCGTCTCTTATTTTGGCATTAAATTATATTTCACTATTGCTGAAGTCTCAAGAAAGCTCATACAAGACTCTTTCAATCACTGCCGATTAAATCCAACCTAATTGGCGATCATTGATTAACGTGAGGCGACTTCAGCTTTCATGTGTTGTTTGTAATGCTACAGGACGGCTGTACCTAACAAAGATCAAAAGGCCATCAAAATCATTGTCTTTTGTAATTATCATAATGAAGCTATAAAGGTTTGATCATTATCTGAGAATTAGCTGTGTTCCTAAAGAGGGTCTTCACGCTTCAGTTGGAATGGCAGTTGATTGGGGTGGGGCGCTGAAAGCTTCCCATGATTCTCCTTAGATCTATATTCTTGTTTACGTTCAGCCTAAGGTTGAAGTTTATACACCATGCTAATGCCAATTCAAAGTTGGTTGTTTGGGCTGCCCAACCATTTATAGGTTCTGACTATTCATACTTTCCTATTTTCCTGTTTTTTTTTATAGAAATGATTTAGCATGAAATTTGAAGAAGAAAGCACGGAGAATATTTAACGCGCAAAGTTCATTGATTATTTGTACTGTATTGTCGAAGAAGCACATGAAAAGGCCAGATAAGGCTTTCAGCTACAGTGAGAAATCATGATATTGAGATGTTTTTGTACGCTATAGACGTATATTATACGCCAAAGAATGGTAGAGCATGAAAATTCAAGATTAACTTTCTGCTTTGAACAAATAATGCAGTTGATTTCAGCTGTGATTGTCTGCTTTGTTTCAAAGGAAAAAGATTGATCTGGGTCATAACAATTCTTTATCATGTATTTCATCGGCTCTCCAGGTCAAAGAACGTATCAGGTGTTCTTGCCTGATCGCATATCGTAGACGTTGATTCCCGCCTCTCCTTCATATAGGAGGTGTGCTGATTGGGAAGATGTCTCCGATAGCATCAAATATATTTAACATTATGCCAACTTCCCGATACATCTTTTCAGGGATATCATCTGTTTGTGTGATAATGGATCGTATGAAAAATGGATTTACGCTTTTAAAAATAAATATAGCTGTTGATTTCTGTGACAGCTGAGGCTACAGTGACAATTCCGAAGGCTGCGGATTGTCTAAGGGTTAACAGGCGATCGTATCCTTGATTGATTTTGGAGATTTAAGGATAAACTGATGTATAATTCCTGCCCTGAGTCAGTCGTTCTAGATCCTTGCCCATTCTCTCGCTACTCACCTGTTTTTTCTAGAGAGAGGTTATTTCTTACCTTGAGGGTTAGCATGAGGGTTTGATTGTTGGTATATGTATGTTAAGTTGAGCGAGTGAGAACTTTCTCATGTGTGTGAACATGACCATGGGGGCAGGATTAGTAAGTAATTGGGTTAACAGCATGCTGATACCCCCTCAACCCCCCACCCCCAACCCCCACCCCCACCAATTAAAGTCCCGTATAAAAATACCACCAAAAAATGTACCATAGAAGGATTATATTTTCAGGTTCCCAAAGTCAAAGTCTTTGTTGCTTTTTATAGGTCAATTGCAGGGACACGTTTATAGGATAAAACTTAATCTTTGTAATTCATTTATGTGTAAATCATCAGTACCATTCAGCGGTCATGTCGCTGTTAATACTAACACACGGATCAGGAGCCTCTAGATCACTTAATCTGTTATCGTCAAACAGCGGTCAACACCCTCTATCATATTTAATTAAAATTCTCTTCATTATGATGCGAGTCTGATCAATAAATATCATACTAAAACCTGGGCTTACTTTAATTTGTTTCATATAATGTAGCCGATGATAATAGTGGTATAATTCTTCTGGGTACCACGAATGGAGCGGTAACCACAATCGGGTCGAGGTGTCACTGACTTCTCTGCCTCACCTTAGTTGGTCGGTCCCCACAGACCATTGACTTGGGCCGGCCTCCAGCTCAGACAACAGTAGTAGATGTTGCCAGTTTTTGTCATAACTCTCCAGCCTCTAGCTCAGACAACAGTAGTAGATGTTGCCAGTTTCTGTCATGACTCTCTGGCCTCAAGCTCAGACAACAGTGGTAGATGTTGCCAGTTTCTGTTATGGCTCTCCGGCCTCTAGCTCAGACATCAGTAGTTAATGTTGCCAGTTTCTGTCATGACTCTCTGGCCTCTAGCTCAGACATCAGTAGTAGATGTTACCAGTTTCTGTCATGACTCTCTGGCCTCTAGCTCAGACATCAGTAGTAGATGTTGCCAGTTTCTGTCATGACTCTCTGGCCTCTAGCTCAGACATCAGTAGTAGATGTTGCCAGTTTCTGTCATGACTCTCTGGCCTCTAGCTCAGACATCAGTAGTAGATGTTGCCAGTTTCTGTCATGACTCTCTGGCCTCTAGCTCAGACATCAGTGGTAGATGTTGCCAGTTTCTGTCATGACTCTCTGGCCTCTAGCTCAGACATCAGTAGTAGATGTTGCCAGTTTCTGTCATGACTCTCTGGCCTCTAGCTCAGACATCAGTAGTAGATGTTGCCAGTTTCTGTCATGACTCTCTGGCCTCTAGCTCAGACATCAGTGGTAGATGTTGCCAGTTTCTGTCATGACTCTCTGGCCTCTAGCTCAGACATCAGTGGTAGATGTTGCCAGTTTCTGTCATGACTTTCTGGCCTCTAGCTCAGACATCAGTAGTAGATGTTGCCAGTTTCTGTCATGACTCTCTGGCCTCTAGCTCAGACATCAGTAGTAGATGTTGCCAGTTTCTGTCATGACTCTCTGGCCTCTAGCTCAGACATCAGTAGTAGATGTTGCCAGTTTCTGTCATGACTCTCTGGCCTCTAGCTCAGACATCAGTAGTAGATGTTGCCAGTTTCTGTCATGACTCTCTGGCCTCTAGCTCAGACATCAGTAGTAGATGTTGCCAGTTTCTGTCATGACTCTCTGGCCTCTAGCTCAGACATCAGTAGTAGATGTTGCCAGTTTCTGTCATGACTCTCTGGCCTCTAGCTCAGACATCAGTAGTAGATGTTGCCAGTTTCTGTCATGACTCTCTGGCCTCTAGCTCAGACATCAGTGGTAGATGTTGCCAGTTTCTGTCATGACTCTCTTGCCTCTAGCTCAGACATCAGTGGTAGATGTTGCCAGTTTCTGTCATGACTCTCCTGTCTCTAGCTCAGACATCAGTAGTAGATGTTGTCAGTTTCTGTCATGACTCTCCGGCCTCTAGCTCAGACATCAGTGGTAGATGTTGCCAGTTTCTGTCATGACTCTCTGGCCTCTAGCTCAGACATCAGTAGTAGATGTTGCCAGTTTCTGTCATGACTCTCCTCTTCTAGCTCAGACATCAGTGGTAGATGTTGCCAGTTTCTGTCATGACTCTCCAGCCTCTTGCTCAGACATCAGTGGTAGATGTTGCCAGTTTCTGTCATGACTCTCCTCTTCTAGCTCAGACATCAGTAGTAGATGTTGCCAGTTTCTGTCATGACTCTCCAGCCTCTAGCTCAGACATCAGTAGTAGATGTTGTCAGTTTCTGTCATGGCTCTTCGGCCTCTTGCTCAGACATCAGTGGTAGATGTTGCCAGTTTCTGTCATGACTCTCTGGCCTCTAGCTCAGACATCAGTAGTAGATGTTGCCAGTTTCTGTCATGACTCTCTGGCCTCTAGCTCAGACAACAGTAGTAGATGTTGCCAGTTTCTGTCATGACTCTCCGTAATAAAGAGGCCATGCGCTATCGTAAAACTTCATAAAACTACAATTATCAGCAGATAAATCAAGGCACTGTTGAATCAATTTTCAATTAAACACCGTAATGACCTTCATAAACATTTTACTCTTCTAAGAATAGGTTCAGCAGGGTCAAGAAAGAAAACCATTACAGTGTGTAGTTGTTTTACTATTGATGTCATTGAGGATTTTCTTCGTTGTATGATTTTTCGCCCACTTTCATCAGATGGTGGGCTATTTGAATCGCCCATGTGTTGTTGATATATTAACCTAGTAACAGCACTGGTCTTATTTGCTTCTAAAACATTGTTTTAGATATTTTGAGTCGAATATCATACACATGATTTTAGTACAAACACTGGATACCATATATGGTGTTTTTTATAAGATTTTTATTAACAATTCGCGGCAAGTTTACATAATTATGCCATCAGAAACAGGAAGTGCATCTGACAAAGCTGAACTAAATCAGGACAATGCCTCTCCGGTAGACAGCGCCAGGCCTTGGCCTGTGATGTATGTGTCGGACTCCATGAATACATCATTGTAACCCCCAATGTCAGACTGTGTCGCCTACTGCGGTTCATGTCCTCCATCAGAAAAACCTGAAGCACGGTCACAGGTCCCTTGTTCTTCACAATCCATTATGTTGATATCAACCAGAAATTAGTATGACCGTTGCAGTGTCAGCTTGGAATATAGTTGTTTTGTTCAGGAATTTGTTTTTAAAGTCAAAACAATCATCTATGAATAAAAAAATGGTGTTTTTAAGATGAAGGATGTGGAAGGTGGTTACAATATGAGACCCTCAATTCCTATGTTCAATGTTGTAAGATTTGGGGAAATAATGTTGTTCACACAGGTATAACATTTATGAGTTTTGGGACAACGATCATTGATGTTGCTTTAAATTTGCTTTTAAATAAGTTATGATTTTAAAGATTTTTTTCTCAAAGTCAGTTATTATAATTTATTACCAGGTATATATTTACAGGGGGACATTGACCATCACTCCCCAGTGATCAGTATTTATTTGTGCATGACGATACCTTAATATAAAATGCTTCATTTGAATAATAATGCTTAATGTGATCAAAAGAGGGACAGTGAAAGTGACATATCTTTCAATATTCTCTTCCAATAAATTAGATATCCATTCAAGAAATATTCTTTAAGCTTGAATTATGAAGCTAGACATTTTCAATAATAATTTCAAATGTAATCATCAACATAATAATTATTCATTAAAATGTACATATTTATGCAAATTTGTTGGCCTTAGATTGGGAACGTCATTCATTTCACCCCAAATATCTCTCCAGGAGTCAAACTGATTTATTCAAATATAGCAATCCATGCATGATCAGATGCAAAAGCATCATTGTGTTTGAATGAATACTAAATGATGAGGGAGGGAGTTAAGGAGGGACGGGGGAGGGGCTAATACTGCGGAAGGAAGGGACGGGGGAGGGGCTAATACTGCGGAAGGGAGGGATGGGGGAGGAGCTAATACTGCGGAAGGAAGGGACGGGGGAGGAGCTAATACTGCGGAAGGAAGGGACGGGGGAGGGGCTAATACTGCGGAAGGGAGGGACGGGGGAGGAGCTAATACTGCAGAAGGAAGGCACAGGGGAGGGGCTAATACTGCAGAAGGAAGGGACGGGGGAGGAGCTAATACTGCAGAAGGAAGGGACGGGGGAGGAGCTAATACTGCGGAAGGAAGGTACAGGGGAGGGGCTAATACTGCGGAAGGAAGGGACGGGGGAGGGGCTAATACTGCGGAAGGAAGGGACGGGGGAGGGGCTAATATTGCGGAAGGGAGGGACGGGGGAGGGGCTAATACTGCAGAAGGAAGGGACGGGGGAGGGGCTAATACTGCGGAAGGGAGGGACGGGGGAGGAGCTAATACTGCGGAATATGGAATGCGTCCTTCATCCTTTCAGATCTTTGTGATTCCTTTTACAAGCAGATTTTGTGTCCGCAAAATATTATCGAGTTTGTTTCATATCAAACAATCATAAGTTATTAGGATAGATATGAAAATGGGTCACAATATACGTAGGTGTTATTTGTAGACAATTTCAATAAACATTTTCTTTGAAGGAAGTAGGTATTGTACATATAGATAGCTCTGACTTCCATTGATGTTGCGATCAGATTATATTTTATCAGATGTTGGTAGGTTGTTTGTAGGTGCTTGGGGATACCTACAGTAAGATTGTAGAGATACACTGAGAGGAAATGTGACTACAGTCAGTCCAATATACCCTTTATACTTCTATGTATACGTCACTGAAATCAAATTTCAATGTACCAGATGAAAATGACATTGGAAATTGCAATGAATTGCAATAAAGTCTCTGAATTGATGATAAAAAGTTTAAAGATTAAATTGATTCCTGTCAGACCTTTCCCTCCCACTCATCTCTCCCTTCCCAACTCCCAACTCCTCCTCCCCGCCCCCCCCCCCCCCCCCCAAAAAAAAACAAAATTGATCAAATCAAAGTATATCTGTGAGGGAGGTAAGTTGAATGATATGAAATTCTTTCAGTGGTAAAATATTTCTCTACGAACAAAAATTAAGCTAAAGATGACTTTAAAATGCCATTCTCATTTGTAACTTGAACACAGTTCTACAACCTTAAAGCTGATCGAGACTGGTGCTTCTACACCTACATCAGCGGCGATCACCTACTTATGATAGAAAGGTGATCAAGGCCATAAACAGCAGATTATCTCCAATATCATAGCGCTGCTCCTACACTTCTGTCTACACAAAAGACTTATCACCTCTCCTGATCTGGTTATATAACCAAAACCCGTCCTTAAACAACATTAACCAAACCTAATATTAACAAACAACGGACTGCAGTACTGTGTCATCACTTTTTAGAACAGAATCAGGAAATAGTTAAATGTCTGCAGTCATATGTATTTATATAAAATATTGTTTGTCCCACATTGTACGAATGCAGATATATTTCTGTCTGCCCTGATCAATAGATTCAGATGACTGTCGGTATCGCCCGCCCATTATACTTACAACGTATCAAGTCTAACCCCTACGGTCATTTCATAATCTGTTAAAATCAACTTCATATCCACAACTGCAGCTGCATAAAATGGCGTTTGATTTTATCAAAAGATATTCCTTCTAATTTTTTGGGGCATATCCAAAGTACTTCCTGCTTCTTCTCAAGAATGGTCACTTATATTTTCATCAGATTAGACCACTACAGTGAATTCCCCTTTATATCATATTGAATTTGTCAAACAAAAGCATGATATTAACAGGAATGTGACATTAAGAGAAAAAGTTTAAAAAAAACATGCTGTTAAGAGGAATTCACCTCAAAATACATGATATAAACTAAATAAAATCATAGTAGATTATAGAGAGGGAAATATTGTGATTTGGGAAAACATGATATAAAGAAGAATGTGATATTAACAGGATGATATTAAGTGGAATTCACTGTATTAAATTATATTTTTGTTGGCAAGATTGATTGAACAGCACCATATTAACAAGGAAACTGCATGTATACTCCATGTTGCCTTCTACTCACAGTACTTGTGAACAAGTAATGCTATTAAATTTGAAAAAAAAATTTAAGGACATTATTGGCCATGGATTCAAGATCACAAAGATGTCAGGTGTTACAACAGGTGTCAGTGATAACACCTGATCTTGGTGATTTGTACAGGCCCAATATTATTTCATTCATCTGTTAAACTTCATATTAAACTATTCTAAATGCGTGTAAAGGAGTAAATTAGTTAAGATGATTACAGGGAGTTAATTGGTAGTGTTGAACCCCTCCATTGAGTCAGGATATCTGGGTGAATTGTAGAAGTATGTTAAATGGTATACAGTGTAATCGCCACATCCGTAGCCTGTCAACAGGCTGTCAGTAACTCGCCACCATTCAGACCCGTAAGTGGCACGAGGGCACCAATTATCTCCCCTACATTTCATTAAACTTGATGTTCTTTTTATAGGCTGACCGAGACGTTAAGCATCTTTGACCTGATGTTTTTGTTGTTTAGGAAGTTACGTTTGGCATGGTTTTGAGCTATGAAGTATAAAGTAAACCTCATTACTATAGAACTAGTTTTTTTTTTTAGCCGATGTGTTATCTGATTGTTACGATTCTGCTGCGGTAGGTTATAGTGTGATGATCCAGTACTGTGCCCTCTCCACTAAGACAACACTGTTGTAAATTCAGGGAGAGAACTGCTGGATGTTGTCACATGAGACAATTGATTGGGGGCTTCTGTAGAATTTGAGTTTTCTTCTGTGTCTTATTAAAGGGGCATAATATCTTCTGTTCTTAAGAAGCAGTATGTCTTCTGTTAAAGGGACGTTGTGTCTGCTGTTAAAGGGACGTTTTGTCTGCTGTTAAAGGGACGTTGTGTGTGCTGTTAAAGGGACGTTGTGTCTGCTGTTAAAGGGACGTTGTGTCTGCTGTTAAAGGGACGTTGTGTCTGCTGTTAAAGGGACGTTGTGTCTTATGTTAAAGGGACGTTGTGTCTGCTGTTAAAGGGACGTTGTGTCTGCTGTTAAAGGGACGTTGTGTCTTATGTTAAAGGGACGTTGTGTCTGCTGTTAAAGGGACATTGTGTCTTATGTTAAAGGGACGTTGTGTGTGCTGTTAAAGGGACGTTGTGTCTTATGTTAAAGGGACGTTGTGTCTTATGTTAAAGGGACGTTGTGTCTGCTGTTAAAGGGACATTGTGTCTTATGTTAAAGGGACGTTGTGTCTGCTGTTAAAGGGACGTTGTGTCTTATGTTAAAGGGACGTTGTGTCTGCTGTTAAAGGGACGTTGTGTCTTATGTTAAAGGGACGTTGTGTCTGCTGTTAAAGGGACGTTGTGTCTTATGTTAAAGGGACGTTGTGTCTGCTGTTAAAGGGACGTTGTGTCTTATGTTAAAGGGACGTTGTGTCTTATGTTAAAGGGACGTTGTGTCTGCTGTTAAAGGGACGTTGTGTCTTATGTTAAAGGGACGTTGTGTCTGCTGTTAAAGGGACGTTGTGTGTGCTGTTAAAGGGACGTTGTGTGTGCTGTTAAAGGGACGTTGTGTCTTATGTTAAAGGGACGTTGTGTCTGCTGTTAAAGGGATGTTGTGTCTTATGTTAAAGTGACATTGTGTCTGCTGTTAAAGGGACATTGTGTGTGCTGTTAAAGGGACGTTGTGTCTGCTGTTAAAGGGACGTTGTCTTCTGCTGTTAAAGAAGGACGTTGTCTTCTGCTGTTAAAAAAGGACGTTGTGTCTGCTGTTAAAGGGACGTTGTGTCTACTGTTAAAGGGACGTTGTGTCTGCTGTTAAAGGGACGTTGCATCTTCTGTTAAAGGCATTGTGTCTGCTGTTAAAGTGACGTTGTGTCTGCTGTTAAAGTGACATTGTGTCTGCTGTTAAAGGGACGTTGCATCTTCTGTTAAAGGCATTGTGTCTGCTGTTAAAGTGACGTTAATTGTCTTCTGCTAAAGGGATGCTATATCTTTTTTGTTAAAGGAGCATGGTCTTCTGCTAAGAGGACATTTAACGACTGTAATGGACCTATGTTGTACTTGGGATCAAAATGTTTCCTTTTCTTGCCCCAGCCATGAAATGGGTGTGGGGTGTGGGGTGTGGGGGGGGTGGAAGCATATAGTGTTACCCATGTCCGTCGCGTCGCATCTTGTTCCGTCTCGTCCGTAATGTAACCAGCTTATTTAAATAACTACTGATCGGATTGTCATCAAACTTTGCATATGTAATAAGCATGAATGAAGAACTAATTTCATAAGGGGGGAAGTGGGCATTTATGTCTCACAGACATTTCTAGTTCGCTTCCCTTTTTTTTTTTTGCCTTGATGTCTCCCTTATAGAACCATGCAGTCTCCTTAATGGCACCGTCGTAAGGATGTTGAACTTCTCCGAAAAGATGGAACCAGTAAAATAATCGGCTAAGTATTTTTCAAATGGTTGCTATTGGTTCTTACTGACAGACAGATGATACCAGTGTGCCAATGTGTCTGTAGTATTTACGTGTTAATTGTTGTGTAATCTCCAGGTTAACCTAGTACAGACCTTAGGTGCGAGTGTTACTTGTCGTTACCGTGGTAATGTACCACATTTTTAACACGAAATACATTCAGTGCCTCGCAGGTGATGCAAATAAAACCTACCAATCTCTGCCTAATCATCAAACTTTGTCGGTATTTGTTATACAATTATGACCGTACGGCACAATTCTGTAACACGTTTTGAATGTTTCTTGAATGTAATTGGGATTTGTAGGAGAAAAGGGAATACGGTACATGCATATTTGCCTGTTAATTCCTATTTTCTGTGAGTGTTTTTTAAATTATCTGTGTAACAAGAATGTGCTTGAGGCAACCTTTGAAATTTGGGAAAGCATAAATCACTCAGAATTACTCAATATTCTGGGTACTTAATTCAGAGAAAATACGTGAAATATGTCTGGATGAAAATTTGTGATATGTATGCTATGTCTGAGATAGAGCTATAAGGATAAGTGAACATACCAAATAATTATGTATTAAAGGAAGAAAAACAGCAATATTCAATCCCGGGTCCATGAGGTAATGCATGTCTGGTTTGAATTCTATCTATAAAATACTTTTACGTTTCAGTTTGGTAGAGAATTCGGCCATATTGTCTTTGGTTACCAATGACCATTATATTATTTCAAGTGGAAGTGAAGGAAGCATTCAGTGCAGATAGAGTTTGTAGAATAGAAAACATGTTACACAAATTGATGAAATATTTTATTTCTTGTGGATACAGAACAGTTTAGCAATAAATTAATTGTATGGAGAAATATTTCTACTATCTGCTAAAGATATTATATAATTTAAATAAAGTTAAAATTTTAATACTTTATGGCGATTATGAAATAAAAACTCTAGGAAGATAAAATCAGACAACACCAAATGGACAGAGAGTCTCAAATCTAGTTATTTAACATTAAGTAAGAGAAAAGAAACGGAAAAATCCAACAGGATTTAAATGAACAAATTAAGAAAAAAAAAGTGGGTGCCAATTTTTTGAGATCCATCTGAAATGGTGGAATGTTTCTTGAACAAAAGTCTACATGAAGGGATATTTTTAGATTTTCAGAGTTTATCAAGGTTCCTCCATAAAACTTACTTAAATACATATGTTCACATTTGATTTCAGACTTGATAGCTGTATATGAAACAATGTAATCTTTTTGACATATTATGTCAGACCCCAAGCTTATATAATCCACTGTTTTCCCCCGATACAGCTCATAAATCTATGGGGATTTAATTATGCCATATGTTTGGATGGTTTTAGCTCAATCACAGCCATTTACAGTATAGCTTCATTACTACATCGCCTACAATGACACCTCTACTGGTGTATAGGGCGGCTTTCTACGTAGACGATTATTTCACCGCAGTCGTTCCGAATCATTTTTCCACTTTTGAGGCGTCAAACTCAGAGTTATGGCTGAAGTCCTAGTCATAATTCTACAATGTTCGTACTTTGTTGACACACAGCGTATTCATCAGATTTCTGAATCCATATTTGTATAACACCGCGAGATTGGTGTGAATTTGTCTGGATAAAGATTCAGTCATTTCCTATGACGTCATCAACTGTTTCCGGAGTTCACTGACACCAGATTCCAAATGGATGTTTTCGTGTTGTTTTGAGAAATTCTAAAATTGTATATCATGCATATACCATATTGTTTGATAAATTAAGGTTATGATCAGTTGGGCACTTTCGTTTTTCAATTTTGGGTCAAAATTATGAATGTCTTGGCCCAAATAAAACTGCTATATGGTCTATTTGCTGTTTTTGACAGGACGGACAAATGCGACACAACGACACAACAGGGCTTACCATTGTGTTGGCCAATGGCCATTGTTGGCTGTATAACTTCACAGATTCCAGGATATAGGTCTACATTTCTGGCATCATTTGAAAAACAATCTTGTACTGGAAATGATTTAAGCTGTATTGGGTCATATATAACACTGCCCCTGGTGTCGGTGCATATGTTTCGCATGCTCGGACACGACCAACATATACATTCAACTTCTCCATAAGGGTTCTCCAGATTATAGGTCTGGCTACATCACTATCGATTTTCATTTTTCACTTGTATTAGAACAAGGAAGACAAACTAATCTACAAAATTAGATATCCTGTAATATATATTTCCTTATACCAACGTGAAAAAAGCACGGCATGTTTTAGAAAATTGAAAGTCTATAATATCGGGGCTGTTTGATATTGGTACAAGGCTATAGGTTGATGTATTACTTGTACATTTGTAAGTCTATATGCATCAATCATATCTCATCTAAAACTTTCCTGCAGTACTTTAAAACCCCTCATCCCTGTATCCCACACTGGAATTGTCTGTATCAATAATGCACGGATGAGTCCATTGAAGTTTCATAGGGGTGAAACTTTCATTGGTGAGTTGGAAGGACAACTGAGGTGTGTAATAAGTTGGGGATGATATCCTACTAGGACGTTTACAATTTCAGTAACATCTTGTCCTTAAATAATATTGCATGTTCATTGTCTTCCTGTTCTTGCTGTATTAACAGACTCCTTGGGGAGTTTTTCCCTTTAGTAGTTGTCAAGGCCATCCTGTAGCTGTAGTTACCTGGTATACTCATTGTCATGTTATCTCTTTGTGACAGCCTTTTTGTATCTCAAAATGTTTCTATATGCCCTCTATAATTATGACCTCCTTCTCCTCCTCCTCCTCCCTCCTCCTCATTCTCTTCCTCTTCCCTCCTCCCCCTCTTCCTCTTCCCTCCTCCTCCTCCTCCTCCTCCTCCTCCTCCTCCTCCTCCTCCTCCTCCTCCTCCTCCTCCTCCTCCTCCTCCTCCTCCTCCTCCTCCTCCTCCTTTCTCTTTCCCTTTATTGGTGAGACCTCCTTCTCCTCCTCCTCCTCCTCTTCCTTTCTCGTTCCCTTTATTGGTGAGACCTCCTCCTCCTCCTCCTCTTCCTTTCTCTTTCCCTTTATTGGTGAGACCTCCTTCTCCTCCTCCTCTTCCTTTCTCTTTTCCTTTATTGGTGAGACCTCCTTCTCCTCCTCCTCTTCCTTTCTCTTTCCCTTTATTGGTGAGACCTCCTTCTCCTCCTCCTCTTCCTTTCTCTTTCCCTTTATTGGTGAGACCTCCTTCTCCTCCTCCTCTTCCTTTCTCTTTCCCTTTATTGGTGAGACCTCCTCCTCCTCCTCCTCTTCCTTTCTCTTTCCCTTTATTGGTGAGACCTCCTCCTCCTCCTCTTCCTTTCTCTTTCCCTTTATTGGTGAGACCTCCTCCTCCTCCTCTTCCTTTCTCTTTCCCTTTATTGGTGAGACCTCCTCTTCCTTTCTCTTTCCCTTTATTTGTGAGACCTCCTTTTCCTCCTCCTCTTCCTTTCTCTTTCCCTTTATTTGTGAGACCTCCTTTTCCTCCTGCTCTTCCTTTCTCTTTCCCTTTATTGGTGAGACCTTCTCCTCCTCCTCTTCCTTTCTCTTTCCCTTTATTGGTGAGACCTCCTTCTCCTCCTCTTCCTTTCTCTTTCCCTTTATTGGTGAGACCTCCTCCTCTTCCTTTCTCTTTCCCTTTATTGGTGAGACCTCCTTCTCCTCCTCCTCTTCCTTTCTCTTTCCCTTTATTGGTGAGACCTCCTTCTCCTCCTCTTCCTTTCTCTTTCCCTTTATTGGTGAGACCTCCTCCTCTTCCTTTCTCTTTCCCTTTATTGGTGAGACCTCCTTCTCCTCCTCCTCCTCTTCCTTTCTCTTTCCCTTTATTGGTGAGACCTCCTCCTCCTCCTCCTCCTCCTTTCTCTTTCCCTTTATTGGTGAGACCTCCTTCTCCTCCTCCTCTTCCTTTCTCTTTCCCTTTATTGGTGAGACCTCCTTCTCCTCCTCTTCCTTTCTCTTTCCCTTTATTGGTGAGACCTCCTCCTCCTCCTCTTCCTTTCTCTTTCCCTTTATTGGTGAGACCTCCTTCTCCTCCTCCTCTTCCTTTCTCTTTCCCTTTATTGGTGAGACCTCCTCCTCCTCCTCCTCTTCCTTTCTCTTTCACTTTATTGGTGAGACCTCCTCCTCCTCCTCTTCCTTTCTCTTTCCCTTTATTGGTGAGACCTCCTTCTCCTCCTCCTCTTCCTTTTTCTTTCCCTTTATTGGTGAGACCTCCTCCTCCTCCTCCTCTTCCTTTCTCTTTCCCTTTATTGGTGAGACCTCCTCCTCCTCCTCCTCCTCTTCCTTTCTCTTTCACTTTATTGGTGAGACCTCCTCCTCCTCCTCTTCCTTTCTCTTTCCCTTTATTGGTGAGACCTCCTCCTCCTCCTCCTCTTCCTTTCTCTTTCCCTTTATTGGTGAGACCTCCTCCTCCTCCTCCTCCTCCTCCTTCTCCTCCTCCTCTTCCTTTCTCTTTCCCTTTATTGGTGAGACCTCCTCCTCCTCCTCCTCTTCCTTTCTCTTTCCCTTTATTGGTGAGACCTCCTCCTCCTCTTCCTCTTCCTTTCTCTTTCCCTTTATTGGTGAGACCTCCTTCTCCTCCTCCTCTTCCTTTCTCTTTCCCTTTATTGGTGAGACCTCCTTCTCCTCCTCCTCTTCCTTTCTCTTTCCCTTTATTGGTGAGACCTCCTCCTCCTCCTCTTCCTTTCTCTTTCCCTTTATTGGTGAGACCTCCTCCTCCTCCTCCTCCTCCTCCTCCTCCTCCTCCTCCTCCTCCTCCTCCTCCTCCTCCTCCTCCTCCTTTCTCTTTCCCTTTATTGGTGAGACCTCCTCCTCCTCCTCCTCTTCCTTTCTCTTTCCCTTTATTGGTGAGACCTCCTCCTCCTCCTCCTCCTCCTCTTCCTTTCTCTTTCCCTTTATTGGTGAGACCTCCTCCTCCTCCTCCTCCTCCTTTTCCTTTCTCTTTCCCTTTATTGGTGAGACCTCCTCCTCCTCCTCTTCCTTTCTCTTTCCCTTTATTGGTGAGACCTCCTTCTCCTCCTCCTCTTCCTTTCTCTTTCCCTTTATTGGTGAGACCTCCTCCTCCTCCTCCTCCTCCTCTTCCATTCTCTTTCCCTTTATTGGTGAGACCTCCTCCTCCTCCTCTTCCTTTCTCTTTCCCTTTATTGGTGAGACCTCCTCCTCCTCCTCTTCCTTTCTCTTTCCCTTTATTGGTGAGACCTCCTCCTCCTCCTCCTCCTCCTCCTCCTCTTCCTTTCTCTTTCCCTTTATTGGTGAGACCTCCTCCTCCTCCTCCTCTTCCTTTCTCTTTCCCTTTATTGGTGAGACCTCCTCCTCCTCCTCCTCCTCCTCCTCCTCCTCCTTTCTCTTTCCCTTTATTGGTGAGACCTCCTCCTCCTCCTCCTCTTCCTTTCTCTTTCCCTTTATTGGTGAGACCTCCTCCTCCTCCTCTTTCTTTCTCTTTCCCTTTATTGGTGAGACCTCCTCCTCCTCCTCTTCCTTTCTCTTTCCCCATTATTGGTGAGACCTCCTCCTCCTCCTCCTCTTCCTTTCTCTTTCCCTTTATTGGTGAGATATCCTTCTCCTCCTCCTCCTCTTCCTTTCTCTTTCCCTTTATTGGTGAGACCTCCTTTTCCTCCTCCTCTTCCTTTCTCTTTCCCTTTATTGGTGAGACCTCCTTCTCCTCCTCCTCTTCCTTTCTCTTTCCCTTTATTGGTGAGACCTCCTCTTCCTTTCTCTTTCCCTTTATTTGTGAGACCTGCTTCTCCTCCTCTTCCTTTCTCTTTCCCTTTATTGGTGAGACCTCCTCCTCCTCCTCTTCCTTTCTCTTTCCCTTTATTGGTGAGACCTCCTTCTCCTCCTCCTCTTCCTTTCTCTTTCCCTTTATTGGTGAGACCTCCTTCTCCTCCTCCTCTTCCTTTCTCTTTCCCTTTATTGGTGAGACCTCCTTCTCCTCCTCTTCCTTTCTCTTTCCCTTTATTGGTGAGACCTCCTCCTCCTCCTCTTCCTTTCTCTTTCCCTTTATTGGTGAGACCTCCTTCTCCTCCTCTTCCTTTCTCTTTCCCTTTATTGGTGAGACCTCCTCCTCCTCCTCCTCTTCCTTTCTCTTTCCCTTTATTGGTGAGACCTCCTCCTCCTCCTCTTCCTTTCTCTTTCCCTTTATTGGTGAGACCTCCTCCTCCTCTTCCTTTCTCTTTCCCTTTATTGGTGAGACCTCCTCCTCCTCCTCTTCCTTTCTCTTTCCCTTTATTGGTGAGACCTCCTCCTCCTCCTCTTTCTTTCTCTTCCCTTTATTGGTGAGACCTCCTCCTCCTCCTCTTCCTTTCTCTTTCCCTTTATTGGTGAGACCTCCTTCTCCTCCTCCTCCTCCTTTCTCTTTCCCTTTATTGGTGAGACCTCCTCTTCCTCCTCCTCTTCCTTTCTCTTTCCCTTTATTGGTGAGACCTCCTTCTCCTCCTCCTCTTCCTTTCTCTTTCCCTTTATTGGTGAGACCTCCTCCTCCTCCTCCTCTTCCTTTCTCTTTCCCTTTATTGGTGAGACCTCCTCCTCCTCCTCTTTCCCTTTATTGGTGAGACCTCCTTCTCCTCCTCCTCTTCCTTTCTCTTTCCCTTTATTGGTGAGACCTCCTCCTCTTCCTTTCTCTTTCCCTTTATTGGTGAGACCTCCTCCTCCTCCTCTTTCCCTTTATTGGTGAGACCTCCTCCTCCTCCTCCTCTTCCTTTCTCTTTCCCTTTATTGGTGAGACCTCCTCCTCCTCCTCCTCTTCCTTTCTCTTTCCCTTTATTGGTGAGACCTCCTCCTCCTCCTCTTTACCTTTATTGGTGAGACCTCCTCCTCCTCCTCCTCTTCCTTTCTCTTTCCCTTTATTGGTGTGACCTCCTCCTCTTCCTCTTTCCCTTTATTGGTGAGACCAGGTGGGAGTATAGGTTTTGTCTGTACCTGTATGTCAGTCATGTTAGCTTCCACAATGCACACACATTGATGACTATTTTCTAGGGACTTTTACACTATGGCATTCATTCTGTTTGTGGGTCAGTTTTCTTGGTGAGATTATTTCAAACAAAAGAATAGCCACACAATTTACCCCTCGTGAGCCATTTGTCTGTCCACCTTTGGTTATAAGGTTTTGGTTATAAGGTTTTGGTTGAAAGTTTTTGGTTGAAAGTATTGATAATGGTTTATTTGACTGTTTTGTGAAGTGAAACTTCTTTGAAAACAAATCCTGTTGCTTTGCAATTTAGCTATGTTTTGAATTCAGCTTTTCTTGCTAAAATATTGAGGTTAAGGTTTTATAGTGACTCAACTTTCATTCAATATTTGTATTCAGGCACTGATTTTTGGCGTAGGTAACGCAATGTTGGGAGAAAACAGAAATGACATGTAGATGACTTGAATTTTGAATCCTTAAGGGAGTACTATAAAGGCACAACCCATTTAAACTCTGTGATATGAATGACCTTAACATTTGTGAAGGTCACAGGGATCAGACCTTGTCAAAGCAGCTTATTTTTGATAACTATAAAACTGAGCGTGATCACATTTTAGAAAACTGTGCTCAGGGGTAGATATATAAGGGCTTTAAATCTTTATAAATAAATGACGTAGATACATGTTCAAGGGCACTCGATCTGATGATATCTGTAAAATCCCATAGGCAGTTTCAGAAGGAATTCTGCCAAGGGTGATGATATTTGGCACGTGAGAAGCCCGCTGGGATAAAGGGCTTAAGGAAGTTTGTTCAAATGAATGACCTTGAAATGGTCCGATATATGAATACATTTTAACATTGACCTTATTTTATCTAGAGATCTCTGAAGCCTAAAGTTAAAAATTTGTATGTTTGTCCTGTAGCTATAGAGAAATTATATTTAGTTTGTTTTGTTAACTTTCTGGTTACTAAATATATATTAAATGTGACCTTGGCCCACTATGAAGGTCACACATGTGAGATATGTTTACCAGCATCTTTGTAAAGTACAGGCCCCTTGAACCCTTTTCTTTTTGTTCCTTTATAATAATTGGACTCTTTTCATTGTTTTTTTTTTCATTTGCTGAAGTTTTACCTGATTTGAACTTACAGCTACACTTGCAAAAGAAATAAAAATTAGATGCAAGCAATGAAATTCAAAAATAAATTTCAGGGACAATATTTCTACCAGAATAATGACATTTTGTATACTTAGGTTCACACATTGCTGTATAGAAATTCATTCATTTTTTTCACCTGTTGTCGACTATTTGTTTTAATATTCTTCCTCAGATTAAAGTAGCTTTTGCTTGCAGTTCTCAAATAGCTCTTATTTCAGTTGATGTTAGGGAAACCTGTCTTGTCAGGTAGACTTAGGTTATACTCCATTGTGTATTGTTAATATCGGAAGGAAATAATCTATTTTGACGTCAGAAGCTCAGAGCGAATTAATCTTCTTTGTCTAGTACACAAAGGGAAAAGTTCATTTTGTCAAGTATTCTAAGAAAAACATCTGTTTTGTCATGCATATCAATAAAAACACAGTTTGGTTAGAAATAAGTTCAACGGGTCCCTTTGTACAGTACTCCCACACGCTTTAAGAACATTCTGTAGATTAACTTGCTTAGCGTACACCCAGGTAATCATTTCTGATACAAGTTTACCACACAAAGCATGTAATCTTCAGGAATAAAGTTGATGATGATGAAGCAATCAATATTTCATGTTTTAATCTCTCACGCCTGGTCATGTGACCTGTGACCTCTATCAAAAGGCAACCTGTGTTAAGAGACCCTGTTTTACAAACCACCTGTGTTAGGGACCACTTCTTGTACCAGACTTTTATCAAGAGACCTGCATTGTTAGACTTAGACTCCATGCCGGTGTTAAAAGACCACAATTTGTATTAAGAGACCACTTTTACTATAGTCATAATTGTACTGATTTCTTTATGACCTGGATTTTAATGGTTAAGAGACTAGAGTGTGGAGGCACAGTGGTCTAGTGGTAGAACGCCGGACTCGTGACTGAAGAGTTGCGATTCGAGTTCGATTCCCGGTCATGGCAATTGTGTTGTATCTTTGAGCAAGATACTTTACTCTGCTTGTTCCAGTCTACTCAGCTGTAAATGAGTACATGGTTGGGTAGTGCAAGAGATTGTAGAATGCTAGCTGTGAGCGCTGAAATTGCAGCAATGGTTGTATGCTCCCCAGGGAGTTGAGAACAATATTATTTGCTGATTGCTTAAAGGCCCTATAACCACAGATAATAATTTGTGAACCGCTTTGAGGCAACCTCGTGATAAAGCGGTATATAAGAACCTGGAATTATTATTATTATTATTAAATCAAAGTGTAAGTCTTAAAGGTTTAACAAAAATAGCCAGAGGTCAGACAAAGACAATTAAATTCAGTGTAGTTTAACCGGGGACAAATCCATTTTACTTTGGTTAAGATTTATATGTTCCATTAAATCCCTTAGCCTCCAATAGACCCTGGCAGCTTTAACTGAATTGATTCTGGGGAGGTTCCAAACTTAAACTTATCTTTGGGGACCTAAAGATCTTAGGGTTTTGTTTTCCTTGACCCTAATTGGTTTTCTAATGGTTCAAGTCATCACCCTAAATTAATGTTGCAAATGTATTTGCAAAAATGTTGCAGTGGTTCTTTATCGTTTAAAAATCATATAGCTGAGGTAATTTTTGTTTCTTCAATGTTTCATCTTCTTAATGAATATATGCATCACTTTAATAGTGCATTCAATGCATTTTGTGCTATAGATTTTGGGAAAAAAATAATAATGGACATTTTAGTGATTAATAGATGCATAATAGCAAGATTCTGACAAAGTGTAAAATTACACGGGTCCCGAGAATATCGATATTTTGTTACAGAACATGCTTGATACTGATTGGCTAAGTTAGGAAACATTAGGATGTCATTGAAAAGTGACCCATTTTCCTAAAAGCAGTGGAACTGATTCTGTGTTGTGGAAAACTAATTAATTTATGATGGACGAACATGAAATCGTTGTACGTAAATTATAACCGCTCTGAACGGCTATGTTTAACACTATTGCCTGTTGGAGCTTTTATGTCCTTGATTCAGCCCACCATTTAATGACGTTGATCGGTGAAAAGCTTTCTTCACTTCCTCCGTGGTTCAAGTATCCGGTGCTTCCTGGTACACAAAGACAGGTTAGGACGTACGTTATAAAGCAGGTCGCCAGGGTGATTTTGATTACAGTAAAACATGTTTATAACAGGTCTTTGAGGACTAAGAAAATTTGTTTGTTATGTAATACATATATACACTTGTATATATATCATGTATGAAAAATTTTGGAAAAAGTCGTTCATAATTCGTTGTTCATAATTTGTTTTAGGAAAAAAAGTCTTTCATAATTCGTTTTTTGAAAAGAAGTCGTTCATAATTCGTTTTAGGAAATACTACTGAATACAACTAAAGATGAGTTATTTCTGAATGATTTTAACCCTTGTAGTGCTTAATCGTCCGAGAATTGGTCATCTGATTGTTTCAATAAAAGAAAGTTGTTAAGAAATATTCCGGCTGTGTCTATAACTGTAATCACACACCCATGCCTCTTTATTGCCAGCTCTCATCACTTCACTAAGTTTGTCTACTCTAATCCAACTAAACAGCCCCTTTCCCCTTAACTAGCCCTTTTGTTCTCAGCAGAGCCCCACTCGGAACTAGAATTAGATAATTGGCGAGTTTGATATCAGACAACGTCGTGTGTTGACAGGTGACCATTTTGTCTAAACACCAAAGAGTCCCACTACCTGACCTTGCCATCCATCGGAAATGCAATCAACCCTAACACAGCAATGTGGGGGACTCAAAACAGTTATCAGCAAAGTTTTTTTTATATTGTCGCCAGTAACATACTATATAAAATGTGTGATGACTGCCTGAGAACCACTACGTTATATGGTTTAAGTAGCGTTGCTCAGCATGTTGCTAATCTAGACTGAGTCGATCGTCAGCGACCAAAGAGCAAAAAAATATGTTTTTTTGATATTTTGAAATTCAAGATATCTTTTGTTTAAATGTTATATCATAAATGCTCTCTAGCTCCTTATTTGTGTCTGAAAGCAGTGAAGTTTTATATAAGTTGATTTCCCTTATCATCACACTCAGAACATGGCATTCTTGTGGGCCGTAAATAAAATCTGTGAGTGAAAGTGAGTACCATTAAATGTAATCTGGACAGTTTAGGAAATCTGCGCCATTAAACGTAATCTGGACAGTTTAGGAAATCTGCGCCATTAAACGTAATTGACTAAAAATTTAATTGACAACACTACAAGATGCTCTGGTGAAAACATGCATTTACAAAAAATTTTAGAAGATGATGTTGTCAGCTTGTTTTCAGATGCTGTTTTTCTGATTTACAATCCCGTTTAATTAAGAATAAGTTAATTTTCTAGTTTATTAGATTGAATCAGGATGTTAAAATTTAGCAACAAGAAAGTGAAAATTGAAACAATTTGATAAGCTGCTATTTTAAGAGAAAAGTCACTTTCTATGTTTATTTTTGTGACTTTTAGTCTCCTTCAGCCATCCTAATCGTGTTTTAGAAACCAATCGTTACACCTACATCACAAATTTGTCAAACGTAACGAGAATACTTAATAATACAACAGTATATATATAGGCTAACATGTTTACATGGCCGACTTCAATCGTCCAGTTATAGAACAGCTCTCGACCAATATGGTGTACAGGAGAGTTTAAGGAACAGGAAGGGCTTACCATGGTAAATATAACTGCGGTACGTACCCGCGGGAGGCTAATAGTGTGTTATGTTGTAGTATATTGTCTTACTATAAACTAACAGCCCTACACGTCCGGCGTGTAGGTGGTGATCTAATAGCCCGGCCATTAAAGGTAAACAGGTGGATCGCGAGCCTGACGCGAGGGATTCTAGAGGTAAATGATCTTTAGCATGTGATGCTTATCGGAGACGATAAGTCGTTTGACAAGACAAACTTCCAGACATATATATCATGTTGGTGCATGAGTTGTGTACAGGAAGACAGTCTTGTACCGAGTGCATACTGCTTGTTAACATTAGGCCAACAATGGGATGGTTTTTAAATATAGGGACGTGGGTATTTGTATGCAGTCATCGTTATGTTTACTCAAATCGTGTTCTTGTATTTGCCTATTCGAACTGACGGAAGGTTTACCATATTTCCCAATAACATACAGAGGGACATTGTATAGCACTGCTGTACATGTGCTGTTAACTGGTGGCTGTTCTCTGTTTGGATTTCTCCCTGACATTGAAACATAATTTGACTAAATATATGTGTACTAAATAAAAAGTATGATGATTAATAAAATGTAAATTGGTTGTTATATTTTCAGCATTCATTGCTGTGTAATATACGTTGGCTTACCTTTGCATTGGACATGTGTGTTTTGGTGCACCATTCCATCTTGACGATAATCTTATGTATATTACACACCAATTAATATCAAAATAAAGACAACCAATCCTTAAATTTATGAATTAGAAACTTAATGTTTAAAAAGTTTCATTAAGGTGTAATAATGGCGTCTAACTTGTATATTTTAGGCTCATTAAGTTGATGGGGAGAGGTGTTTTTGATAAACAGTTCTTAAAATATTTTTTGATTGAATTAGTACAGAAATAGCATAGTGACGAATTAAAGCGAGCTTTTGATGTTCTTGAGATAATTTCTTGAGAGAATCACACAGAAACATTATAGAGAAATGGTTACATCCGTTGTCTGGCGTCAACAATACAGTTATAGGTATATTAGGGTAGGGTCATACATTACATACTATTGCCCGTGAATTGTTGTTTCGTGTGAATCAATGGGCCAGAAGGAAATCCTGTTTTGTTTTCTGAAAGTTTTGGCACGTTTTACGTCAGTGGGAGCAACTTACAACGCTGTGTGGAGTGCCTTTTGGTTATGCATCTATGGCTGACTGCAGAGATTGCTATCGTCCTGTCTTTAATGTTTTTAAGTGATGTTTATGTCGGAAATGGTCTATATTTTGCGAAAAAGTGTCATCACGTATTTTTTCGTGGCCTAAGTGCTAAAGGGTGTAGGGAACGAACTGTAGTGTTTTTCATTTCATTAGACTTTAAGTTATATAATGTAACAAGCCTTCATTTAACCAAGATTTACTGCCAACACTTCAAAACGTTTTTGTGGCGATCTCTACTGACAACAGTATATAAACCTTGATACCTGGAGATGTGCTGACTTGCCGTGTTAACAGGACGAAACATTTATACAAACTGGGTTTTATATGTCCATCAATGGAAGGACAATTATTTCCATTGCAGACCAGAGTTCTAGTTAATTATTAAATTGTTCTCACATTGTTCATAGGCGGTGAATTGAAACATAAAGGGTTGTTTTGTTGAGTCAGGTGTTGTAGCCTCTAAGTGTGGAGGCCTCAATGTCTGTCATTAATCTCGTAAACCATGTGAACTTTGGCCAGATTTTGAAATTATTCAAAGACAGTTTCTTAATTGGACATGAACAATGAATTTATATTGGATTCTGTATAAAATTGCTAAATTGAAGACTTGGATGATCCTATTATTTTCGGTTTAAAACTTGACATAGTCTACAACCTGCCCTAGATGCTATTCCTACTACAGTATATTTATAATGCTTTCATAGCTTATTTTATATCTATATTCCTGAAACAGAAATGAAGAAAAAAAATTTAGTTTTACCGGTGATGACATCTGTCCGTGCATGCAGCCTGCTGTGGGTTTATACTGAAACACATGCATGGCATACAAAAAAGTTAAACTCCTCTGTGTTGATAAAACACTTTATCCTTAGTCCTTACCGAACTTGTATCTTACTTTGATAGTGTTCAGTATTATTAATCTACACAATTAATAACTTGATCATTTAAACTCCTTTCAGTCAATTGTCAGTGAGCTCAATTGTTAAAGAACTTGAACTTCTTGAAGGGATTCCTTTCTCCATGTGCCTGCTTGGTCAGATCTTGTTTCCATGTCAGAAGTGGTGGTCATAAGTTGTTACCATTAATGGAAAATTAGTTCCTTCCTCATAGTGTCATCTTTTAAAGAAAACCCAAATTCAAACTCCATTCTAGATTTCATTTCGACCAACCAAAACCTTACAAAGCTGTCTTTGTTAAAAACAAATTCTAACTTCATGCAATATGTTCTGGCAGTAAATACCTCATATACATTATGTAGCAAATAACCATGGATAATAATTTGTGAACCGCTATGATGACCTTCAGGTTGTGATAAAACCGTATCTATAACCTCAAATTATTATTATGATGTCCAGAGCTTCCCTTAAACCACAGTCAGCTCAAGTATCATTCACCTCTTCCTTGCTGATAGTAACAATTTCTTGAGAACGATTTTTAGGGTGGAGATATACATGTTTAAAATACTTTGAAATGAAAATGTTTACAGTGCTTTAAGCTATCAACTTAATTGGCAAGTGTGCAAAAGGGGTTTTATAAAATCAGTATGTGAAGTCACCAAATAGTCAAACGAAACCTTCAGTAAGTGAACCTGCTCGCCTACCTATAGCTGTCAGCTACGTTATATACAGTTCCATTGTGTTCTGGGGCGTCCCACCTACACTTCCAGAAGCTGTCTTTATCATTATTTTTACTTCAATGGTGCACTCATCATATGACATGGTGCCAAAAGTTTTTGTTTATTTTCAGCGTATCACCCCGGAAGATGAATGACCTGCCAAATAATGTGTAGGGACTAACTTTAAACTTAATTATTGGCTCTAATTGGGAGGTAAATTGTGTCTGTCGCTGATTTCCCTCAGCCATGTAAAAACAAACCATGCTCGTTATTATTGATTATAGTTATGCACTTTTAAATCTTAATGAATTTGTCTTCCTGAAAAACGTTTTTTCATTGTAAAAAGTTCATTGAACGCCCATTAGAATCGCGTTGTATTGTGAAATATGACGGGGATGTTTTAAGTTCTGTGATAATCATAGTTAACTGATGGATTCTGCCTACAGAGAACATCCAGGGAACACGGAGATATTGTAGTAAGTCCCGCAACTTCTCTGTGCCTCAATCAATCCCCTGACTTTCTCCCATTTATTAGTGCGAGCTTGACATATTAATGGGCACGATATCACTGTTTCATTTAAACTGTTTCTTGAAGTACAGTTTCAGACACGATGATGGTGAATTTTATTGATATACAATAAGTCCGAATTCAATTTCTGGTCATTGATCCACGCTTAATGACAGAAAATTGCTTATGGCCTGGTTTGGTGACTTTCGACTTACGTATTTTGTGAACCAGCGAAGCATTCAGATACCAAATTTATGCTAATTAGAGGTCTAAGAAACGGATGTAGGGTAACTACGACGAAACGTACACATCTGTCATCTGTGATTGGCTCTTCGTGCCACGCGTGTAAGATATTAATCACTTGCCGGTTTATGTATAATATTAATGACGGAATAAAGACAAATACTTAAAATTCTTATGTTTCATAGTCATTCCATAGTTGGCCTTCATTGTTAGGTTAAACACTGGAGGATGTTTAATGGTTTTCTGCTCAGTAACATTTATATTTCTTGATAGGGAAGCAGTAAAGCAGAATGCTTTAACATTTCCATGAGTATGCCAGCAGAAATGATGCCGATTAATTTTAATTTTTTTACCTCAAATCAGAAATAAATACTAATGTATAATTCAGATCTTATCTTTTCTACTGGTGATTGTTTTTGAAAAGTTTCAAATTACCTTGTATTATCTTACAAGCTATTACATGTAGGACCATCCAGTAAAAACAACTATTGTTTTATAAACTTACTTATTTTGGTGTACTCAATTTTTAGGGCTTGGCCATATTTAAACAGAAAAGTGCAGTGATGGATTGGCGCACTTGCAATACTTGCTGTATAAAGCAATATAAAGAAAATTAAATTACGTTTAACAAAATTACAGCTGTTTAAAATTTGGGCTTTTCAGTACAAGTTTTCAAGTCAAAAGTCAAAAATAAAAAAGGACCTGATCTGTTATAATTGTCAGTCTTGTGCTTGTATTTTACCAGTATTGGTTATATCCAAAAATCAAAAATACTGAGCATCAAAGTGCGATGCGAACACTTTAAAAAATGAGTTATAGTTTAAGATAGAAAACATTATCTTTGTTTCATTATCTAATTAAAAAGTTAAATAGGGAAGAAAATTACTCTTAGTTGATAAAAAAAGCCCTGTCCTGAAGTGGCTCTCCTATTGGTACTGTAACCCGTAGTAAATCATTGACAGGGGAGGTAACTACTACAATGTCTAGATCAACAGATAACTGGTACGGTTGTACCCGGTATAGTAAATCATTGACAGGGGAGGTAACTACTACAATGTCTAGATCAACAGATAACTGGTACGGTTGTACCCAGTATAGTAAATCATTGACAGGGGAGGTAACTACTACAATGTCTAGATCAACAGATAACTGGTACGGTTGTACCCAGTACCAGTAAATCATTGACAGGGGAGGTAACTACTACAATGTCTAGATCAACAGATAACTGGTACGGTTGTACCCGGTATAGTAAATCATTGACAGGGGAGGTAACTACTACAGTGTCTAGATCAACAGATAACTGGTACGGTTGTACCCAGTATAGTAAATCATTGACAGGGGAGGTAACTACTACAGTGTCTAGATCAACAGATAACTGGTACGGTTGTACCCAGTATAGTAAATCATTGACAGGGGAGGTAACTACTACAATGTCTAGATCAACAGATAACTGGTACGGTTGTACCCGGTATAGTAAATCATTGATAGGGGAGGTAACTACTACAATGTCTAGATCAACAGATAACTGGTACGGTTGTACCCGGTATAGTAAATCATTGACAGGGGAGATAACTACTACAATGTCTAGATCAACAGATAACTGGTACGGTTGTACCCAGTACCAGTAAATCATTAACAGGGGAGGTAACTACAACAATATCTTGATCGAAAAGTCATATTTATATAATTATTGAAACATTGCTGTGTGTTACTTCTGAACTGTTTAAAAGTGATGTACTTTTGCAAACCGAACACAATAAATGATCGCTGCCAGTTTATGGGAATCCCTATAGTTGGAATACAGGAATTTAAACAAGAGGATAAATAGATCTGTTTATATCATAAAACAGTTAAGTTTGCACTTTCCTGCTCCGACAGTAAGAGAAAAAGTAATAATTTTCTCGGAAAAAAATAGGTTTTTTATTTTCCATTTGACAATTTTGATCTATTATGGTACAGGCAGCGTGTGTGTGAATACATAAGGCTTACAGCTGACAAAATTATGCTATATTTTGTCAAAAAAAAGTTAAATGGCATCATGAAGCTTTTATTTAATTTCAGTGACAAATATCATTATGTCATTATCAGATCTGTATAAGGATTAGAACAGTCCCGCGTGTATAAGGAGTGTGGGTTTAAAGTAGATAAAGTGGAGTTATTGCGCTGTACTTCAGAGGCTTTCTTGTTAGATATTCTATGATAAAACGTGACTCCTATTTTGGTTTATTTGTATGTTTAAGTTTGAATGTCCTCAGCTAAAGTCATACAGTAATGGTTCCTTTCAAGCATTATATGCCTTCTCTGAAGAAATATGAATTCTTGGCGATATAATTCTTTCTTTTTTTTTGTAATAAAATGTGACTTTGGCAGAACTATTGCAATACTTTGATAAAATACGAGGACTAAATTGAATTCTTGCGGAATAGCTGACTATAAATGTGGATATATATTGCAGATGAAATACATTCTCGATAGAAACAATCAGAAATATTAATTTAAGATGTTGACAGTCTAGCTGTATTCTCCTGTAAAAAAACTCCTCAGTGTACAAAGTTGATAGAAACTTTAGAAACTAGATGTGAATATAATGTCCATGCTTTCTGCCGAATACCTTGGGAAATATAAAACTCTACAACAGGAAAGAACATTTCTGTTAGAACTGTCTATTTTTGGGTATTTCCTCTGTACTTAGATCACTCTCCTTCGTAAATGAAATTGTTAGGACTATTGACTTGAAATTAAGTTCCTTAAAGAACACATTACCTTACAACAAAGCAATTGTCTGTCCTACATCTTTACGGACAGATAGGCCTCCCGAGTATTACACCCAGTAGGTACAAATTGGTCCAAGCATCTGTTGTCAATCCACAGCGCAGACAATGTGTCCGTCAACGCTCAGGTTTTTGTACCGAGAGGGACCCCCTACTTAAGGAATGTCACATGACAAGTCATAGTGGCGGTCTAAAGATGAAATCATATCAATTTCCTGGGAATTTCCATAGGGTATCACACAGGCTGAAATGTGCTACTGATGGGAAATTGATACCGGGACAAACATTGGTGGGAGTCTCGCATCACTTGTACATCAGAAACATTAAACTATATAAGCACCAATGAAACATTGCTATTTTGGTTTCAAGGGATTATTTTCTTACACTCATCATATATTGCCTTACGTAACTGTCTTATGGTAGCATAGCTAATCAAACTGATACGGAATCAACAATGGAAAAAACGGGGAGTGGGAGATTGTATGTCAGTGTAAAGAGCTCTGTGTTACCCAGTGGACAGATTCTAGCAGGAATTCAAGAGTCTAGCTTTATGTAATACTACAGTAGAGTTATTAACAGGTAAAACATGACCATGGCAAGTCTATACTGGTTCTGAAGTTGACACATCTAAATTGTGCTGGGTGGGGAGAGGCGGTGGGGTGGGGTGGGGGAGTCCCCCTCCCCCATCCTGCCATCCCAACCTCTTAGGGTTGAGATCATGCATCTAAGATATCAAGTAAAATATACTAGGACACACACTATATATCACAAGCTCGATGTCAGTTATTTTATGACAAGGTTAATGGAGACTGCAGAGACTCAAAGGGTCAAATGGTGGAAGCTCAATGGCTTACAAAGGTGCCAAGATGGTATAGACATTTCAGGGTTGAAACTTTGTTGCTGAGACAAAAGAATTAGGCTTTAACAAAGAAGCATAGTATCAGAGACATAATGAAGTTGCATGCAACACAAAAGAAAAATGATTTATTATGTTATACACCATCAGGTAATCAATTCATGTCAGAAACACAAATTAATTACATTCGCCATCAGGTAACCATTATACATTATGACATCAAGTGTTTTCAAAGAAAAATACAGCCAACACCTTTGTGTAAAACTTGGTAAGAATTGACAGATTCAAACATCCCTGGTGAATGACTGTTTGTATACATGTGGTAATTGGTTTGATATTTGTATGTAAAACTCAAGGGGAGATAAGTATGTAAATGGGTCAAGGATAAAAGAACAAAAGTTTACGAGATTTGATCTCCGAGATTAGCTGTGTCTGTATATATGGTCTTAAGTGTTGCTTGTTCCTGATTTTATTTATGCTGATGTGTGTTTCATCACTTGCTATTTGAATATATTGTACATTTGGCTTTATTCCGAAGCTACTATGACTATAGAGAGGCTTTCCTGTGGGTAACTGGTCCTGTAGCAATGGTAAATACACGTCATTCTATTGTTGGTGTATATGTACTGTTCATTTGTCCCCCAGGTGAAGCCACGGGACATAGATTTTGTATGTGTCTGTCAGTCCCTCCATCCATCTGTCTGTTCGTCTGTCCACCATTGTTTAAGGTTATTCACTAAATAGTGATCTACGGATGTTGATCTTGGCCTAGGTGTTCCGTGGGAGTATAACATTATTTGCTTTGAACTGAAAAAAAAAAAAAAAAATTTTTTTGCAATTTTGCTGCTTTGAGCTGCGCTCATATCTTGAGGTTAAGGATTTGGTAAGTTTTAAAATGTCTCACATTCAATCACTAGTGGTGTAGAATTGTTGATTCTTGGCATATAGGGATTCTCTTAATGTAATGGCATTTATATTGTGATAAATGTGAACATATGAAAATTATTTTTCTCATGATTTAGACTTTAAAAGTCACTAATCGTCTCTCAAATCTCAGAAGGTTTAAGGTTTTGGTGAAAGTTTTATTATAGGTCATGATTAATTTAATAATGGTGTTGGGATGCTGATCCAATGGTATCAATATTCTATTGGAGTGTAACATTGATACTGTAAAGAGAAAGTGTGTAACAAATCATCTCTTGCATTATTGCAATATTTTGAGCTTGATTTTTTTGTCAAATATTTCTGGCAAATCCACAGGTTGAAAATGCCAAACTTTTATGTCTAAAGTCAGCTGTTTCCTTAAATGGTAGGTATCTAACAGAATTTATTAGAATTTTATTATCATGAAATATAATTTTAAAAAATAAATATATAAGATATTAGTGTTTTATACCGTCAAATGTGAGGATCAATCTGACAAACCCTACCAATGACATGTGTATAGGAATTATTTATAGTTCTCATAATGACTTGGTTAAGCTTTGTGCACTTTTGGATTAATAGTTTATGGACTTAGTTCCATTACAGAACGTTTGAATTATCTTTTTTTGGCCTGATTTTATCAAATTTGACAGTGTAATGGGTTTAGAACATAAATATGTCTTAGTAAGCAGATTTGCAAAATGTGACATTCATTAAGAAAACCATCTCTGTTAAAATTACACATAAACCATGGTTAATATCCAAACACTGTCTTTATATTACAAAATACAACAGGTTGTGGAGAAAGGAACATTCTTTAATCCAGATTGTCAGATATCTGAAACGATAAACTTCATGTTGTCTTTTTTAAGACTGACTTAAGTAAGTGTTTAGGCCTGACATTCCTTCCATTGCTTATAGCAACAAGAAATAATTGTTACCTCCTGATTTCTATAGGCTTGTTACTATGTGCTGTTTTATACTATCACTGTAAACCCTGCAATAAACTGCAGATTTGTGCAGATAACAGAAAATAGGGGTGGGCTTATTACAGGACAACATATAATCTGAGACAGAAAATGAGGGTGGACTTATTACAGGACAACACATAATCTGTGACGGAAAAATTGAGAGTGGGCTTATTACAGGACATCACATACCCTGTGACAGAAAATAGGGGTGGATTATTGCAGGACAACACATAATCTGTGTCTGGCTTGCTTTTTTATAACACCATGGAATAGTAATATGTAGGCGTTTCTGGTAAATGCTTTGTTATTGGTGGGTTTATTGGTAGACATGGACTGATATTTCTGAATTAAAATGATATATCAGTTGTTGCTTTGAAGAATTAGGCAATGAGAAGACAATATGGAGCCATTTATGTAAGAGTTTGTTCCCTTGGTATTTACAGTCTTATTGATCAAATATTCATGGCCATATTGTGTTTTATAATGCTGAAAGTTTGTACATTTCATGTTATATTGGAATGACATACAAATAATACTGCAAGGTCATCAACACTTTTGACTAAGAGACATGTTTGACATCACAATTGCATCAATTACTTCCATCTGGTGTTTTTTATTAGTGAACAATTTTGTTGGATTTTTTCTTGAATCGAGGACAATATGATTGAGGTGATGAGGACTGATACCATATGTAGGTCCTGACCTCCAGTTATACCATGAAAACCTGTCTAAAATGTGTCGTCATGAGAAAATTAACTGCCAAGGCTAATTGTTTTGTTAAGATTAATGATTTACAAAAATTATTTGTAGCTAATTACTCTAAAACCTAAGATAATTGAAGGATGCGAGTTGTTTCTGTCCCCTTTCTCCACAAAATAAATACGTTCCAGATGGGTTAGTGACAATTAATTCTTTAAAGGTTCGGTAATCTTAACTAAGAAATGGACGTTTTACGGCCCAATGACATGTCAGCAATGTTGTTAAACAGTAGATTTGACAAATTTCCATTGCAAGAATTATAATTCAGCTGCATTTTAAAGGCAAATCATTTTTATTCTATAGCCTATAAACTCACAGTGCCTTGATCCGTTTATGTCTTACACGATCGGCTAAACTTGCATGCAAAAAACAACTTCCTGTTTCTACAGAAAGGCGATATTTGTTGTGTTTTTCACTTTAAAATCTTTGCACTTTGATAATGTCGTTGTTTCCCTGTTTTCCGGTTACAATATAAACAACTCTGGGTCAATAGCTGTGATGACGTTATAAACGTAGAGACTAAAACGGATTATACCATTAAATCATGATTAAATCGCTAGATGTATTTTGCTGCTAAAATACTTTACGGAGAACTTCCCAATATGGCTTCTTTATCCTGAAAGTTTAATTGTGTTTCATCGAATTTTATTATAACAGCTCTCAAAACATGGGAAGGCTTAAGAATATAAAAGACTATTCCAAAGAAACATGAAAAATGCAGCAAAGCTGCTCAGAAAACTGTTCATAGAACATTAAATTACAGTTGAGTGATATCAGAACACACCCAAATATTGCTTGTACACAAATATAGTTCACATAATGTGTGTTTATATTACTGAGAGTGAGAGAGAGATAATCTACTAACAATTTAGATGTCACTCTCCTGGACACTTTACATAAAAAGCAAATAAAAAAAACTGGGTCACTGTGACCTACTTTTCGACCATGGACATTTAATTGTTATAATCAGTTGCATGTTCTACTGTTTTGGAATTGCACGATGCATCAAAATTATGGAGAACAATTCCAAAAATATCAAGTGTTTTTGTCAAAATTGGGCCTTTCATGAATTTGAAACTCCACCCCGACTTGTTATGCTCTCCAACCTGACCTTGATTTCATGTCAAATTGTCATGACCACCTAACCTAAAGATGTTCATATACAAAAAATGAAATTTATCGGTGATAGCCACCAGAAGGCGAAAATTGGCACCCCTCTTTCCGCAAACTGGCAGGTAAATATATCAGAGATTGAACCTCAGTAATGTTTGAATACCTGACCTCACCAGTATCACTTGACCCCATGATGACTTTGCTTAGTCTTTTTCAATGTACTGTCAACATCTTTTGAAAGTGAAGTTTCCCTGGACATGAGGGAACTGTACAAAAATTTTATTGTATGGTTAAGAGATTCATCAGGTCTGGACAGAAACCAATGGAGTCTTTTGTACTTTAGGTTGACCCGTCCAGGTATATGATTCATCAGGTCTGAGCGGAAACCAATGAAGTGTAATTAGCTTGACCCGTCCAGGTATATGATTCATCAGGTCTGAACGGAAACCACTGAAGTCCCATGTACTTTAGGTTGACCCGTCCAGGTGTACTGTGGTGTTAGCAGTCTGTGAAGTATAATATTGCATTATCTGCAAACTAAACAGAATTTCTAGCTGAAACCTTATGTCTCCTTCCATCAGCTCTCCCAACTAAAGGTACAGTGCTGTCAACGCCTGCCGTCAGTGAAGGTAAAACCTGGTCTACTTAGATCTGTACGTTGATGGGTTTATAGCTGGACACCAGTACTATGTTATTGGTTAAGACCTCCCCAGGTAACCATCTCCCGGTAGATAAGTGTCAGTCACTGTTTCCAATACTCAAGGACAAATAGTACTTTGACCTTTAAAGTTTAACATCTCCGTTAACTTCCTTCTAACTTCTTTAGAAGGATATGTAAACCTACAGCACATCTATCAACTGCAGGAGGGATGATATTTACAAACCTTGTTATCAATTTGGGATATTGTCATTTAGGCCTCCTTGGCCTTGCTTTATAGGCAATACATTCCAACTAACAGGATCCTTAGTATGATCTACAGAATTCAGGCAACATGAGCTGAACCAGGAGAACTAAACCGGGATTGGTTTGATAGTGTTGGTTGACTGATAATTCTTAATGAAACATTTTTGGAAAAGAATATACAATTACAAAAAAATGTAATTTCATGAACAAACAAATGTATACATGTATTGTTTTTCCCAGAAATGTTGTAGTTTAATCTACAAATGCTGGTTAATTGATACCTGTTTAGATGGTTTCCATACCTATTGTAAACCAGGGACTGGCATCAGAGATCCAGCTGCCCTGTCCTAATCACTTTGTCCACCTATTGGTGGGTCCATCCACCGTTCGTCCGTCTCTCCATCTGTCCATCCACCGTTCGTCCGTCTCTCCATCTGTCCATCCACCGTTCGTCCGTCTCTCCATCTGTCCATCCACCGTTCGTCCGTCTCTCCATCTGTCCATCCACCATTTGTCCGTCTCTCCATCTGTCCATCCATGATCTATGATAAGTTAGAATTAAAATAGCAAAAAATATAAACTTGTTTATTGGTACATGTCCATCCTGGTTTTGTTAATGATACCAATTTGATAGTAAGGACTTAATTCTAGTTTCATCAATACACCATAATCCAAGATGGCCACCGTGATTTCTTATTAGAAGAGACTTTTAATCAGAGCTATGAATTATGTTCCGTTGGTCTAATTTTGTTTATACTCTGAGGTTAATGGAATCATATTAAATGTTTGTAACACTTTCTTATCAGTATTTCAAAATCTACCTGTAATGTTTCATAGGGTAAACTGTTCAGTACATGGATTGTGAAAGGTGAATATCGGTGTTCTAGATAAGGTTTAGGATGCTCATCATGAGTTACATTCAACAAAGAGAGTTTCAATCAGAAATATATTTCTGACTTCTACTTAGAAACCAACCTGAGATGACCTTAGCTGTTGATAGGAATATATTAATAAAATAAAGCCAGACCAAAACTTTCTTGACCTTTAATTAGCTATTAATTAATTGATAAGACATCAAATAAAATAAATCTAAACCAGTCGTCATGCCAGAAGATGCAGCAGCAGCAAAAAAAAAAGACTTTGAGGTATCTGACCCTTTGCAAGACCTAATCTTTCATTTCGATGCTGTGCATGTATTGTTTGTAACATTAAAAGTAGACAAGTCTAGATTGGAAGTATAGATAGGTCCATGGCACAGTTTCACCCTCTACTGTTTTTTTTTTTTTTGACAAATTTTGAAGACCTGCAGTTCCGTAACATATATTTTTATGACCCTTTTTCGAAACGAAACAACTTACAAATATGTCTTAGTTAGAGACAATAATGATGAAATGGTATGATATTGGTTCATGCTCCTGACCCCTCGGTTCATCCTCCTGACCCCTCGGTTCGTCCTCCTAACCCCTCGGTTCGTCCTCCTGACCCCTCGGTTCGTCCTCCTGACCCCCCTGTAAATATAGTGCTCATTAGCCTATATCTACCTCGGTATACCTGCTAGGTCAAATGGTGACCGTGATACAAAAGATAAAGGATATTAAATGGTTTAGGTTTACTAATTAGAAAAGTAGTTACCTGTATTGACGGTCATAACTTTATTGTCGTTACCTTGATTAACCCTGCAGCCTAGAACACGGTTCCACACCCAGCCTCAGCAGTCGTGTTATAGTACTAGCTAGGCTATAGACATGGGGATTAATGCTGTACTACGTAGATAAAGACAAAAATTGACCATCTCCATTAAATGGCTATTTTCTGGTGTAGATCACTAAATATAGAATAAAACAGGTCTTGTCCCGATTCTTGAATGCTGGGGACCAGTCTACATAGTACATATTTGTTGGTCCATCAACCACACACTGGACATTAATGAGCTTAGCTGGTCAGTTAAGTCTTTATCCAAACCCTGACTGACATTTAATTGTGAATTTAGTGTGATTGTTTTTTCTGGTTATACAATGACGGACAACTATACATCTGTCTGACCACAGATTATCTTTTCCTCTTACAATATTTGTGTTGTAAAATGCTCCCTTGAAGTAGCATTATAATGTCAACTATTACCAATATTTCTGTTGTAAAAAAATACTAATTCGAGGTTATATCACGACCTTAAAGGCCATCTCATAGCAGTTCACAAATTATTATCTGTAGTAATAGGGCCTTACCAACCAGCCAATATCGTTCTCAACTCCCTGGGGAGCATACAACAGGTGCTGCCATTTCGGTGCTCCAAGCTAGCATTATACAATTTCTAGCCCTGCCCAACCATGTACTCATTTATAGCTGAGTAGACTGGAACAAACAGATTAAAGTATCTTGCACGGGACACAAACTCGCAACCCTTCAATCACGAGTCCAGCATCCTACCACTAGACCACCGTGCCTCATGTAAAATGTTCCCTTTAATTATAGCATTATGTCAATTATTACCAATATTTATGTCTATTCAGCAGAGCTCCATCAAGGATTACTTTCTTTGTCCAGTTTATCAACATTTCATTGTTTCTGTTTTCGCCTAGTATTGCATTTTTGACCATCAACCTGAACAATGGTCAGTTTGACCAGTACACTGAGAAATCAATTACCTAAATCAGTATCAAGTTAAACCACTGTTACGTATGTCTGAAGTAGGTTTCTAGTGTTAATCATTACTAATATCCGGTTCTAAATCGAGATGAGGGGGCTCACAGACTCGTGCACATCTATGACCAAGTCATAAACAAAGCATAGTTGAATCTAGTCATTTCAGTACAATAACTTTACTATTGTACATATGCCTATACAGCATAGACTAAATGACCAATTTGTCATTTACTAACTTGTACACAATTTACACCTGTTGTATGCATACACTTTGTTGGTCATGAAGAAGGTGACAGGGTACATATCATACTGTTCATTAAAACGTCACATAGAAACATATTTTGTTTGTGTAAAATAATCTTTACATAAATCATACTTTCCAACCTGAAGAAAATGTTTACAAATATTACATATAATCAGTTTACAGGGGTCAAATATTAAAACCAAAATTGAAACCTAACTTCTTCTGATTAACCTGAGCAGGCACAGAGTATATCACGATACTGGTCTACTACACAGTGTAGGTACTTCTGACCGAGTGCTCTTAAGGGTCCTCAAATAAATAACCTTGAAGTACTGTTAAGGTCACAAGGGTCAGATATGTAAATATTTTTTAAACAACTTCTTCTGCAATAATCCCTTGGCCCTGGATGATGGTTATGACCACTAGCATGTTGATCTAGAGTAGTATGAAGTTTCATTTACAATGTCATCTAGAACATTCTAAAGCCTTCAGGAGACTTGATATTATATATTGAAATATTTGCAAAATATTTTTATAAAGAATATATATATATGTATTTTCCCATGATTAAACAAATATCTAGATGAGTGATATTAAAGGCCCTCTGGGCCTCTTGTTTGACAAATATCATATCTAACACAATAAATTTGATATCTTGCACAATAAGCAGACATTTGTTATTTAGATGAAAATCATGTTACATTCTTACTGAATATGGTTTTAGCAATAATGATGTAACTTCATTGTAATGCTAGTTAACGCCCCAATATATACTCATTATCAAGACAATCTGAAGATCTCCATCCTTTCTTGTAAGTGTATAATTTGATTACGGTATAGTAAACGCCATAAAGTGCACATTTGGGTAGAGATTCCAGCTATATGGAGACTAGGTGACGACATATGTATGATATTGCACATTCACGAACAATTTTTATGTTATCGTCAGACTCACTTCCTTTGTGCTGAGTTAAAGTACATCTGGTGAAGCTGGTTTGTTTGTGATCTACAGGACCCAAGGTATAACCTAAAGCTATACACAATAACGTATCAGAGACAATTCATCGATATAACAGACATTAATAAGTAAAATTACCGAATTACAACAGAGACATATGATGTTCAAAAACTCCCTGTTGCCAATAGCAACCTTCCCCTTCTACTTCAGTAAGAAAGCCATCCCTTTTTAAAGCCAATTAATTTATAAGATGAACAGTTCGTTGATCAGCTGCCAAATGTTTTATTTTTGTGGTTAATTTTACTGCAACTTAACATTTGAATGGTTTTTGTTGGCATACAGTTCAAACAAGTAATAAATTACTCAGGACATATATATGAGGTTGTATGTCAATAGAGCCAATTGTTTGCTTACAAGTATATGGTAAGTTAATGTTTCTATGTAAATCTTTCAGACAGAAATGTGATCTATTGTTAACAGTCAGTCATTATTTAGATGTGAGAGACGCCACCCACCTTTTTTATGTAATATCTCTCTCCACCAGCTATAGAACAGTAAATAGTCACTTTGTCGGTGCCGTCTGGCCTGTATAATGACTAGACACTTTTGTTGTGTTACAAAGGTACCACACACAGGTCCTTAGTCAGAGGTCAAGGTCACAGCAGAAGGTCAACAGTTAATAATGAGTGACTCTTAATTTGACGATTTCAAACTGCTAAATACTGTTTGAAAGAGTTTCATAGATATAACAGGCTGTTTCAATTTTAGACCATTTGTCACATACAGAACAAGAGTCATTTACCTTAAGTTAAACCCCCAACAAGAGGTCAAAATTGATATGTGAAGGCTCTAGAAAGAGGTCAAAGTTGATAAGTGAAACCCCCAGTAAGAGGTCAAAGTTGATAAGATAAACCCCCAGCAAGAGGTCAAAGTTGATATGTGAAGGCCCCAGCAACAGGTCAAAATTGATAAGTGAAACCCCCAGCAAAAGGTCAAAGTTGATATGTGAAGGCCCCAGAAAGAGGTCAAAGTTGATAAGTGAAGGCCACAAGAAGATGTCAAAGTTGATAAGAGAAGGTCACATTGAGGGGTCAAAGTTTATAAGTGAAGGCCACAACAAGAGGTCAGAGTTGATACGTGAAAGCCTCAACAAGGGGTCAAAGTTTATAAGTGAAGGCCACAACAAAGGGTCAAAGTTGATACATGAAGGCCACAACAAGAGGTCAAAGATGATATATGAAGAGGTCAAATTTGAAGCTACTAAATGCTTGCCAGGTCCCGAATATTTTACTGCCACAGATGTTTGTATGTGTGAGGAGACCTCGTAGATGTTTTTATGTGTGACGTGACCTCATAGATGTTTGTATGTGTGACGTGACCTCATAGATGTTTGTATGTGTGAAAAGACCTTGTAGATGTTTGTATATGTGACGTGACCTCGTACATGTTTGTATGTGTGACGTGACCTTGTAGATGTTTGTATGTGTGACAAGACCTCGTAGATGTGTGTATGTGTGATGAGACCTCGTAGATGTTTGTTTGTGTGACGAGACCTCGTAGATGTTTGTATGTGTGCTGAGACCTCGTAGATATTTGTATATGTGACGTGACCTCGTAGATGTTTGTATGTGTGATGAGACCTTGTAGATGTTTGTATGTTCGATGAGACCTCGTAGATGTTTGTATGTGTGACGAGACCTCGTAGATGTTTGTATGTGTGACGAGACCTCGTAGATGTTTGTATGTGTGACGAGACCTCGTAGATGTTTGTATGTGTGATGAGACCTCGTAGATGTTTGTATCCGTGTGATGAGACCTCGTAGATGTTTGTATGTATGACAAGACCTTGTAGATGTTTGTATGTGTGACGAGACTGCGTAGATGTTTGTATGTGTGATGAGACCTCATAGATGTTTGTATGTGTGACGAGACCTCGTAGATATTTGTATGTGTGATGAGACCTCGTAGATGTTTGTATCCGTGTGATGAGACCTCGTAGATGTTTGTATGTATGACAAGACCTTGTAGATGATTGTATGTGTGATGAGACCTCGTAGATGTTTGTATCCGTGTGATGAGACCTCGTAGATGTTTGTATGTATGACAAGACCTTGTAGATGTTTGTATGTGTGATGAGACCTCGTAGGTGTTTGTATGTGTGATGAGACCTCGTAGGTGTTTGTATGTATGACAAGACCTTGTAGATGTTTGTATGTGTGATGAGACCTCGTAGATGTTTGTATGTATGACAAGACCTCGTAGATATTTGTATATGTGACGTGACCTCGTAGATGTTTGTATCCGTGTGATGAGACCTCGTAGATGTTTGTATGTTCGATGAGACCTCGTAGATGTTTGTATCTGTGACGAGACCTGGTAGATGTTTGTATGTATGACAAGACCTTGTAGATGTTTGTATCTGTGACGAGACCTCATAGATGTTTGTATGTGTGATGAGACCTCGTAGATGTTAGTATGTGTGATGAGACCTCGTAGATGTTTGTATCCGTGTGACAAGACTTAACCGTAGATGTTTGTATGTGTGACCAAGCCTCGTAGATGTTTGTTTGTATGACAAGACCTTGTAGATGTTTGTATGTTACTGACAAGACCTTGTAGATGTTTGTATGTGTGACAAGACCTCGTAGATGTTTGTATGTGTGACGAGACCTTGTAGATGTTTGTATGTGTGATGAGACCTCCTGTATATTCGTAGCCTGGCATAGGCTCTTGGATATTTGTAGTGTGGTGTATAAACTTGTAGATATTTTAAGCATGATGTAAGCTCAATATTTGTAGTGTGACCAGAGATTTGTCACCACTGGACCAATTAAGCTATCTGGAGGTCAAATTTGACACAAGATCGAACCTTAAATGAAGCTTTATGGAACTTTTCTCATATGTGTATGATATCGGTTACTCATTTAAGTTTGAATTAAAACCAGCTACTACAACTTTTATTTAGTCGTGACTGGGTATTAAGATCAAAAGTTCAATTTTGTGTACATTTAATAACTATGCGGTGTCATTCTCAAGGTTTATGGTAAAAGCATCAGCCATAATTTTCAATTTTATTTTCCCAATGGGTTTGTGTTTTAATTACTTTAAGTTTCAATGTCATGATATAAATATCAAATTGCTCCTTTTTAAAGATGCTAATCCAAAACTGTATTAATAGCTCAGCAGGGAAATATAACTGGTAAGGATAAACTCTTCATGTTCATGTAAATCTCTTGTGGCGTCATTATGTTCTATATATATTTTTCTATAATGACTCACTAGTATCTGAAAATAGTTCTATGCTTAAAAGAGTGCTTTAAGTACAATATTATTATGCACTTATCAAAATGAAATTAATCATTGTAAATTCAACAGAATTTGTGTTCCAAATCTGAGAAAATAAATGTAAAAGAAAACAACAATCATATAAGAAAACATTTGAAAATATTTATATTTACAGAAAGACCCAAATTTAGTTATGTAATGTCATTTAAAAGTCTCACAGTGTGTATATTCAAGGGAAATAACTCTTGCGCAGCACATTTTTTCACTTGGTAAACCAAATTCAGGAATCAGCAGTACAGAAAACTCATAATCCAGACAGTTCGGACCGGGAGCAAAGGTGTCCGGATTATCGCGGGTCCACTGTACATTGAAAAATGTAATTTTCTTCAACACTCTCCAAAACTCTCACATGTATTTGACAAAATGTCAATTTTGAAATTTATCAACTTTGCAAGTGGTCAATTTAAACATTTTTAGCGGACTTTGAATGATATGGAACAGCAGGAAAAAATTAACTGGTAGTGCAGGCAGCATGTACAATTTCAAAAGGTGAAATTTAGGATTTTATGGAATGTCCCTTTAATCAAGGGTACAGACCCAGATGTGGATTTATAAAGGGGAGATAACACTATAAGGCCATAATATAAAGAGTTAAAATCCTCTTTGCTGTTTGGTCGTGACTTGTTGGACGTGTTAGAGATTGTTCCTGCACACCATGTACTGAGGTTGTTAACTACTTTGTTTGTAAAATGTTAACAGTAAATAATGCATCAGTGAACCGTCAGGAAGAGAAACTCCATGTAGCTCAGACAAATTGATCTTTGTAATTACTCCCCACTTCTATATTGATGTTACGTTTTAGATCTGATAATCTGAAGCTCTTCAATATAACTACTTCTCGTACTATAAAACGGCTTCATCAAGATTGATGTTTTAGATAGAAATAATGTAGTGAAGATAAATTTGTTGATAATAAGCATGTTGTTCAGGACAGTCAAGTTTGTCTCATTTCGTACAGTATAATTAGATTTCAGCTAATTAAACTTCATCAAACTAAATGTTTTTTATTTGAATCTGTAGCCAGTAAGCCGGGAGATGGCACTTCTAACAGAGTGGAATAATGAATTTGCGATGCCTCTGTTATTTTTTTGGTGATTAATTGACATCTTCAAATTTTTAGCATAATATTTTTGCATTTTATAAGATTTCTCATCTCATTGTCCTAGAAACAAGATATGGTATTAGCTGAGTGGATTACTTAATGGTAACAATAATTAAAGGCTAAATTCATGATTTTTATAAAGAAATATTATTTCTTCTCCTCAATCATATCTGCACATACACATCCGACTAAGTATAACAAACTTATTAAACATGCTTACAGATATCTCAACACAGGATTTCATGATAATTACACATATATGTTCCACATAGCTTTAGAACAACAATCTGTATCATTAAGATCCATACAGTCATAACCATGTAGTTAAGGTGTCTGACATTCTGCTACCACTAGCCCTCTACCTCTGGGTCACAGTGGCCAAGTGGTTAAGGTGTCTGACATTGCTACCACTAGCCCTTCACCTCTGGGTCACTGTGGCCAAGTGGTTAAGGTGTTTGACATTCTGCTTCCACTAGCCCTTCACCTCTGGGTCACTGTGGTCAAGTGATTAAGGTGTCTGACATTGCTACCACTAGCCCTTCACCTCTTCGTCATGGTGGCCAAGTGATTAAGGTGTCTGACATTGCTACCACTAGCCCTCCACCTCTGGGTTGCGTTGGCCAAGTGGATAATGTGTCTGACACTCTGCTACCACTAGCCCTTCACCTCTGGGTCACTGTGGCCAAGTGGTTAAAGTGTCTGACATTCTGCTACCACTAGCCCTTCACCTCTTCGTTGTGGTGGCCAAGTGATTAAGGTGTCTGACATTGCTACCACTAACCCTTCACCTCTGGGTCACTGTGGCCAAGTGGTTAAAGTGTCTGACACTCTGCTACCACTAGCCCTTCACCTCTGGGTCACTGTGGCCAAGTGGTTAAAGTGTCTGACATTCTGCTACCACTAGCCCTTCACCTCTTCGTTATGGTGGCCAAGTGATTAAGGTGTCTGACATTGCTACCACTAGCCCTCCACCTCTGGGTTGCGTTGGCCAAGTGGATAATGTGTCTGACACTCTGCTACCACTAGCCCTCCACCTCTGGGTCATGGTGGCCAAGTGGTTAAAGTGTCTGACATTCTGCTACCACTAGCCCTTCACCTCTTCGTTGTGGTGGCCAAGTGATTAAGGTGTCTGACATTGCTACCACTAGCCCTTCACCTCTGGGTCACTGTGGCCAAGTGGTTAAAGTGTCTGACATTCTGCTACCACTAGCCCTTCACCTCTTCGTTATGGTGGCCAAGTGATTAAGGTGTCTGACATTGCTACCACTAGCCCTCCACCTCTGGGTTGCGTTGGCCAAGTGGATAATGTGTCTGACACTCTGCTACCACTAGCCCTCCACCTCTGGGTCATGGTGGCCAAGTGGTTAAAGTGTCTGACAATCTGCTACCACTAGCCCTCCACCTCTGGGTCATGGTGGCCAAGTGGTTAAAGTGTCTGACAATCTCTTACCACTAGCCCTTCACCTCTTCGTTATGGTGGCCAAGTGGTTAAGGTGTCTGACATTCTGCTACTACTAGCCCTCCACCTCTGGGTCATGGAGGCCAAGTGGTTAAAGTGTCTGACATACTGCTACCAGTAGCCCTCCATCGCTTGGTTGCGGAGGCCAAGTGGTTGAGTGTCTGACATTTTATAATGTTACCACTAGCCCTCCATCTCTGGGTTGCGGAGGCCAAGGGGTTAAGTTGTCTGACATTCTGCTACCACTAGCCCTCCATCACTGCATTGGTCGCTTGACAGGACCTACATAGGGTAGTCACTAGGTACTTGCCATAGGTTGGTGATTTTTCTTAGTTAACTATGATAATTGATTAAAACAATGTCATAATCTCGCTGATCAACTCTAATATTTTAGATTTTTTCTTTATTTGATCCTGAAACCTCTGCTAAACAATTAAGCGTTGATGAGTGGTAGGGGACTGTTAATGATGGGTAATCGGACCAGTATCGTGATGAAGACCACCATTACGGTGAATCCGTTAATTAGGTAGATAAATATCATCTTCAGAACTGTCCAGTGAAATTGGAGTTGATGACTTCCTGTACCTGGTGTAATGACGTAGACAGCCATGATTTGAAACACTAACGATTCTGTAACTCAACAGGTTTTGTATTTGAGTGGTTGACCAATCTGACGACGCACAGTTATGTATTTCAATGATTAACAAATCATTATTCATATTGCTTTATGTTTTTAAGCAGTTCTGTATACCAGGGACTACAAACTATTTGTGTAATTGTTCTATGTTTTAATCAATACATTAAACCCTCATGTCCAATTGTTCACTTTGTTAAATGACTCTATATCTTTACGAAGGAACCAATCACAACCCTGCCTTGTTATGATGTATTTACCATTGTTTCCAAAGATACAGAAACTTTTGTAACCATAAACAATATGTTATAGTTATACTGAACTGTTGATAATTTTCCAGACATAATAACTTACTTTATGAACAGATGTACAATTGTTATTAACTATCTGATTTGGTTATAGATTGATCTGTTAGTATTTAAAGTATAAGTTGTCAATTAATAGCTACAAAAATATCGCTGGTTACTTCAGGTTCCGTCAACTATTCATTGTTTTAAACTGGCTGTGGTCATCAACATTACTTCTAATCTACATGTATTGTGTGCAATTCATTAAATGCGATATCTTTTTTCTATCTTTGTAGGTAAGTGAAGTTTGCAGTTTATTGAAGTTAATCTGGAAGATATGACTGGTTGGCTAAAGCTCAAGGTCACTCTAGGCTGCAGTTCAATGTCACCTTGTGATGATGCACTAAAAATAGTTTGTCATTTCTTTCTTACGACACTTTTCATGACCACCTTAAAGAAATTGATTAAGATTTATATAAAGGTACGTAATACACTCTCATCTTTCATAATACACACGCATGTCACGATTTTTCTCCGTTTTTATACCTGCCACTAATTAGTTGAGTGGGTGTCACAGGGAATCACTTCCACATCAGTGTAAACATCAAATTGTTTGTGTATGTGTCCATAAGTATAGAAATATATTGCTTACAAGGAATAACGTGTCTTAAGTAATGAAAAAACAACAAAGACCAATGGAATTACTCCATTGACTATATAATTAGAAAAGACCGATCGTGTGCAAAAGTGTGTTTGAGACTTCACCAGAGTATGAGGAAATGCTTCACTCCAAAATTGCTGTTCATGGTTCATACAGAAGATGAAAGTGCTTGAATATGGGGTCAGTGCTTGAAAAGTGCTTGAATTGGAGTCAGTGCTGGAACTTGCCTGCAAATGATTGAAAAGTGCTTGAATCCATACTTACTAGCTGAAAACATGCATTTTTTTCAGATTTATATAAGATTTAAAAATATCACAAAAGTTTCTTAAAAGATTAAAGTCATCAATTTACCCCTTTTCCATGCAAGTTTGGACAAAAAAATGCATCTTGAAAATTGAGATCAGGTGCTTGAAAGTCTTGGAAAAGTGCTTGATTTTTTTGTGTGAAAAATCTGCATGATGTTGTATTACACATAAAACAGCCAATTCATGTACTGTTTTAGAACAGTAAAGGTCATTATCCTTACTGCTTCTACAAAACAAAAGGCCCAATGGGCCTCAATCGCTCACTTGCTATAAATCTCACACTTTTAGTCTTAAAAGTAAAGTACAGGCAAAATATCGGGTCAGTCTTCAATCCAGTATGGAACATAAAAAGGTCATTAATTCTTACTGCTACTCCTCATTCAAGTCTTCTACAAAACAAAAGGCCCAATGGGCCTCAATCGCTCACCTGCTATAAATCTCACACTTTTAGTCTTAAAAGTAAAGTACATACAGGCAAAAAATCGGGTCAGTCTTCAATCCAGTATGGAACATAAAAGGTCATTATCCTTACTGTTACTCCACATTCTTCTTCAAAACAAAAGGCCCGGTGGGCCTCAATCGCTCACATGCTATCAATTTCACACTAAAAGTGAAGTATAGGCAAAATATTGGATCAGTCTTCAATCAAGTATGGAACGTAAAAAGGTCATTAATTCTTACTATTACTCCACATGTCATTCAAGTCTTCTACAAAACAAGAGGCCCAATGGGCCTCAATCGCACACCTGCTATAAATGAAGACTCCCACTTTTCTCACACTTTTAGTCTTAAAAGTGAAGTACAAGGCAGGCAAATTATTGGGTCAGCCTTCAATCCAGTATGGAATATGCATGATATAAGTACACTTGACTTTTTAGTTATTAAGAAGAAGCCACTTGAAGATTTTCATACATTTCTTCTCTCAGTAACCTTGAAAACGGGTTAAGGTCATTCATTTTAAAAGCATACCAAGGCCCAATATCAGTATGTGGGTCCTTTTGGTTGAGAAGGAGTTGTCAACTTGTCAAACATCCACCCACCTGCCCACTATTGCAGAAACTTGGCCACCCAAAGATCAAATAAGTCAGGGTCACTGGGCAAAAGGTCAAGGTTTTTTCACTGATGAACATTTCGTTAAAACATTATGAATCAAAGTTGGTCAGAATTCAACGAGCTTAACTGAAGATCAAAGTCACTGGGTTGCACCATTGGATCCAAAGCTCAATTATTGATGGTTACGGGAGATGTACATTGTATATCCATATGGCAGACCCTTACTGACCTGTCAGTGTTCTAGTTCATAATTGGTTGGAACTATCACTAAGAGATGAATGAGAAACTTAGCCCTGAGTCACCCCCAGGGCTGGGCCCAAATGTGTCAGATTGACTATTGTTTGAACAATCTGATTCTAACCTATATATATGCTGAAATCAAATATTCTTTATAGACGGAAGGATCTTGTAAACGTAGCTAATCATTTCCTGATTTGACAAAGCTGCCTTTATTGAGAGACAAGTAATGCCTCAAAATATAAATGTTGCTCAATTTTGATCAAATCAAATTTGGCATTATAACCCAATTGTTTTTTTTTTTTTTTGTCAAACAGTTGCTAGGAGGCACAGTAGTCTAGTGATAGGACACCGGGTCTGTGACCGAAGGATTGCGAGTTTGATTCCCGGCCATGGCACTTGTGTTATATCCTTGAGCAAGATACTTTACTTCACTTGTTCCAGTCTACTCAGCTGTAAATGTGTATGTGGATGAGCAGTGCTAGATATTGAAGTATGTTATCTGTGAGTGCCGAAATGGCAGCAACCGGCCGCGGTTATAATATGCTCCCCAGGGAGTTGAGAACAATATTGGCTGGTTGCTAAGGCCCTGTAACCATGGATAATAATTTGTGAACCGCTTAGAGATGACCTTTAGGTTGTGAAAAGCGGTATAAAAGACCCTCAAGTTATTATTAATTATTATTATTATTTGTTTTTATAGCAAGGTGTAGTTAGTCATAATTGGGGCACTGATGACATAGATATGGAAGTTCGGTCTTACAGTGACTACACTAAAAGGTTTGCTGTAAATCAGGTCTACCTATAACCTGATTTACAAGTCAATATATACATCGCGAGGGATACGCTTAATACCAATAAGGGCGCCTTTATGGTAAACAAACAAAACATATTGTCAAAAGACACTCAATACCAGATAAATCTATTTCAAGAGCTGAGAAGTAGGTTGATGTAAATGTCGCCCCTCTGTCGAGGCTTTGGACTGATTTTCGATATCAATGACGGCTGATTTCTCCGGTAATGCCTGTCCGTCTTCAATAATGCCTCTCAACATTATGTTCCCCCGTTCTCTACAGAAACTCACAAGCTCAGGTCTACAAGCTTCATTAAGTATATTTGTAGAATCGTGATTTCTCTCTCAATAGGCCGGGGAATCAGGTCAGTTCTAGAAGTTGCTAAAACTTTATAGTACAGCCAACATTTGAACCCAGCGGCATTAATGGTAATTGAAAAATATTTGTAATTTGTTCACAGCTTTGCGGTGTGATTAACACAGCTTGTTAGCTCTTGCCTACAGCAAGGTGTTAGTTCTTTGAAGTTGTATTTGAATCAAACTTTACATGACTGAATGTTGTACTAATTGGTGTGAAATGTCAGACCGATCCAAGCATCATGATGGGTATTTCAGCGAGTCAGTGTGGCATGAAAATGAAACCTGCAGGATTACCATAAACTTATAATCCAACACACATTTCTCCAAACTTATCAATAATATTCCAACCCAATGTTTACAACGATGTCATTTATTAAGTAATTAATTAATGTTTTAACAAATACCATATAACGGAAAATTTTTAGCAGGACTTTAATTTGGCGATTTGGTGGGTCCGTATATAATAGATTGGCAAAATTAAATCTGCCAAATTTTAACACCTCCCATTAAAAAGACGCGAAAATTTCACTTTCAGCAATAGTTTCCGTTCCAACCATCTTTATATTAACCGTCGACCCCGAGAGTAACAAGTGGTGTGTATTGTTGGTATAATACACAACAAACTTAATCAACATGGATAGAATATATGGACTAAACATAATTATCCATATATACCGGTAGGTAAAATGAATAAAGAATTTTCCTGAAGAGCCCTGAAGAAGGTGAAAGCGTTAGAAATTTGGTCGTCTTGTTTTCATTTATTTTATCTATATTATAACATACACATGAAAACAAACTATTTTTTTTATAATAATAGTTAATATATATGCTCAACGCTAAATTAAAACCCTAGATTTAAGGGATATCACCAAATTGTAACTAGCCAAAATTTAACTTTCAGTTTTTATGACCAAATTGCCAAATTTTAAGACCGCTAAAATATCCTGCTATATGGTATTCAGTCCTTTAACACATATTGTTATCAAATTAAACTTAACAAAACCCTATAGCTACCAGGATTTATGTATGTTTGTCAGTAATACCAATGTGTGTTATAGGACTGTAACAATATTTGCTTAAACATTCATTACTTATATTTACATTTTTGATAGAATTATTATGCTTTATTTAATAATATACTTCAAACTGATTTGAACAGCAAATCAAGTTAAGATAACATTGAAATTGATGACGTCACATTTATAAATATAGATTGATGACGTCACAAAAGCAAATGTTGTTATAGCCTGAGGCACTGGGTGTTATAGGCATATGGCGGCAAGTGCCTCTAAGCATTGTGTCAATGGGAAAATGCGGAGCAAATGTAAATAAATTTCTTTGGTTCCATGATCAATGAAAAAGAATTAGATGGATTTAGAGTTTTAAGTCTTACCAATAAGCTTTAAGGTAGAGAAAAATAGTTTAAATTGTCTCGCACCAATCACACATCATCTCCAGGCTTATCTGGGGAGATTTTACTGTCATGACAGAAAATCCTGAGGTGAAATTCAGAAGAAAAAACATATACTTCAAATGCTCAAAACTGTTACAATGGGAGAAAACTATCATTCCCTACCTTTAGGTACAACAGACAATTAAATCTCCAGCCCTTGGGACAATAATGTGATTGCCTGAAACCCTCTGCATAGCCCTCAGCTAGACAACCACAAAGATCCCCCTCTGGTTTAAGATTTTTTTGTCATACTCTCAAGTTAACAGATTTAATTCTTTCACATGGTGTTACCCAGTGGAGGTTTAAAACAAACACATGCACTTTTGTGCTTGTCTGACTTTGATTAAATATCAAGGACATGGCTTGATATTTTAAAGTACATCTGAGGTCTGTGACTATACATGGAACTATTTTTGAATAATTCATTTGAAAACCAGAATAAAAATAACAAACAAAATTGGCGGAAACTACTAAAGCATGATGGTGACGAAAGGCAGAGGCCTGCAATTATGTACGCTTTATTTGGAATAAAAGCTCATTTCAGCCCCCCAGCTAGTCTGTTATTGTTTCAGTGCTATAATGACCAATCCCTGCGGAAGTGAACCCTTTACTAGCTTCTGAATTGTATAATATATAGACTAAACCGTGGTACAGTATACTAGAAATCCTCCTACGGGTGCAAATGTACTGGATATTTAAAATGTGTCAGCATGCCGCAGAAAGTGTACAGTCTTCATTACACATCCTTAGAGTGAACGTTTTTAATAAAATCAACATCCTGATGGTGATTAAAGGCCCAATATACGTAACTTCATGGAAATTTTCGTGATTCTGAAAAATTCTGAAAAAAAATCCAGTTGATAACCATGCAAAAATAAGCCTAAAACGAAGTAAACCCGAGCGGTAACTAACAAGAAACTCTTGACAAAAAAATCCAAAGAATTGAAAATAATTCAGATGGGGCCCACTTCAACAACAAACCGAAGGTAGAAGACGGTTCGAAATGGTCGCGTGTTTACAAAAAGCGTGTTTCAACTGCTGCTGTACCGGTTACCGCGAAAGAATTCATCTTGAATATTGATGATACCAGTTAATCTTAACTAAATTTATAAATATAATAAGTTATTAGGCTTGATTTTCGCTTCAAGTTTTGCCGAAAGTTACGTATATTGGGCCATTAATGACAAATAAACAACATGTTATGATGCAGACAACCTTTGGCATGAAAAAAGGAAGAAAGGGTCGTACACACTGTAAAACAAGCTGCAAGTTGTACTGTGACCATTTCTGAATAATTGTTTTTGAATAATTGATTAAATTTTTTGTACATGTTTGAGCTAAAACTGTAGTCATTTTGCATGGGTCTCATAATTAATTATTAAAATTTCAGAATTTTGGGATGATAATTGGAACCAACATAAGCACTTCCATTATAGTGTCTTTTATCTTAAAATATTAATTTGATCATGTTAAAAACGAATTCCTGTTACACTTTTAAGTCTTCTCTTCCCCATGATACACAGGTGCATTTTAATATTTGAGGTTGTGATGTATGTAGATGAAATGTAAGTATTACTGTAAAATCCAATATTTCCGCACATGGAATGTTATGTTTAGTCTCCTCCAAACTGTTCGCGGTTCGGAAATTTTTGCGCTGTCAGTCATGCTGTTTTGCAGAGATTTAATACCAGTGAATTAAGCGAAAATTTCTACACCACAAAAAATTCCACTTTTATCATGAGTACAGTACTTTTTAAGAATTCATGATCCTGACAAACTTTGGCACAAAAAAATTCTCGGTTGTTAATAATTATTTCGTATACTGGGATAGGACACTTGGTATCAGGGAGAAACATTCGGCCAACTGCGGACACATCAGTGTAGTACACTGTACGTAGGTGTATACCAGTGATCAGGAAGTTACGCTCCGGACAAAATACTGCTGACACCCAGACAGATATTGGTATAAAATAACCATAACTTTATGGAAATAAATGTGCTTTATTCAATGTACCAGGGTTGTATATTGTGTGATCTAACATTTTATCCGAATCCTGTTGTCATCTCCCGGTAGTTTTATAGGTCTCCGTAGAATTGCTTGTCCAATTAAATTAGTACGTCACATATTGTCGCTGATTCAATACAAACAATAAAACGGCACTAACAAATAATTGATAACACTGTGGGATAGCTGTAAATCAAGGTATACGGGAGGCAATGCTCCGATATATGGTAAACATTACGGCCAATTTATGACTTTAATCCATGTATATGACAAAGATCCATGATATGGGGTCGGAATTGAGGGGCCTGGAGGGAGCCATCAATTGTTCTTGTTTCTTTGAAAAAATTTCTTTAAGACTGGTTTATGTCCAATGACTTCGTATAATCAGCTTTAAGTTTGAGTTAACCATACTTGCACACTTTTCCAATTTGGAGGAGAGACTTATAACCCGATTTTGGGCCCTTAAATTGACTTTTTTTTAACCAGAGTATTTTCTTAACTGTTCCTATATTCCAAGATCTTTAATGATTTCATTGGAAAAAACCAGAAATGAAGCAACCAGAGTTTACTAGTTTCATTGAGGCGGAGCAAAGTGAAAATGTAAATATTGTAAAGTAGTTTGAAGGTGGATCACTACATAGAAGGTAGACTCTCTTGTTACTTTGAGCTGATACTCACCCCACAGATCTCTGGCAATCAGTAATTACAGAGAATCTTACAGTCTTTTATTAGCCCGAGTGTGCTAGCTTATACCAATGTGTCTGTAAATAGTATATGATTATATCTTATATTGTTGATCCTGTCTCACTATAATCCTAGCATGTCTGTTTAAGCTAATGGTGGCTGGATACTAAACCTGCTGTATTACGTCATAAGTCAGAACTCAGGCACGTTTTCCATGACTTATCTCCCCTTTTATATCGTATATCAGCATTCTGTTTTAGATGTACATGACCACACGCTAAACAAACAAGTGATTTGATGATAAGACAGACATTTGAAATATAAATCAATTTTAGAAGTCATTTTGTTAATAAATTTACTTAACAAACATATTTGAAAGGTACACAAGGATTGATGACAGATAATTATAAATGTACACAGGAATTGGTGACACATTTGATGATGGATTCAGTCAAATTGGGAGTCTGAGAGAGTACTTCATCTTTGTTTTGTATTGTAAGTTTTTTTTATAGCAATGCAAAGGCCATTACACTTAATTAACAAATGCACATTTAAGAGAGTTTTTCTATTTTGATATTATTCCCAGTTATGTTTCAGAAATATTTCAGGAAAGACTTCCAATTTTCTAAACAAGAGGTTTCTGGGTATCAAATCCAATTAGCAGAAGAAATTTCTTAAGAATTAGAAATATGCTGGAATTTCTTCCTTTTATACATAACTGTCTGCTGAAGCAAATCAGAGTCAGGGAAATGCTTAGCGATTTAGAAATGTTCTGCGATAAAGAACTGTTCTAATACATCACTGGGCACGGCGACTCTTCCTTAGGGTGCTTAATATGTTAATACTCTGCGTAAATTCAGGAGTTTAATATTACATCAGACGTTGGCACATCAATATTGAAAAACACTGACCCCTGGGCTAGAGTACTTATCAATAAAGATTGAATTCTGTCTGATCCCTGTATCAAAATCTTCAATTTGTGGGACAGCCATGCGGGGTGAAGTTGTGCCGCGGACATTACAGGTTCAGTATGATTTACATATGTAAAAATGTACATATATCCAGGCCAACGGGAAATTGAGCACAGGCTGAAAGACATGTCAGGAATAGATGTCACTGCTCTGAAAAAAATTAAATTAAAACAGACCCGGTGACCGTGGAAGTAATGCGAGGATCAGAAAAGTTTACAACGTCAACATGATAATTGATCTCCATGGCAACACTCCCCCCTACATTAAATCTACAATTTACAAAATGCATGTGTGTGCGACAGGTTGACAAGTCCAATCGGGGAGTTAACTGCCACACTGAGACAGGTTCCCCAGAAGGTAATGAATCCCTAGAATTGCCATTTAAACCTTGAACAAAGATACAAATGTTTTAGTGGTTTCACAAAATCCTGGTCATACTGACAACTCTATCACAGGTAGTTCTGACATACTTCGGTGTTTATAGGTTAAAAACCTTTAGCTAAATCATTGTTGTGTATTGATAGGATTTACCTAGAAGGACTGACACACAAAACATGATATTTTGTTTGTCTCAAACAACGGTCATTTAGCTGAACAATTTTTCAGTATTTCAAGAACTGGAAAGAAACATCCCTGATACACAATATGTTGGGTTTTTTAACCAAGGAATCAGGTTTTGGTCAAATATGTATTAAACAGTAGACTTGATTTTTTTTACTGAAAACCTGTGTCTGGCAACACAAAATCTAATTGGAAAGATCTGATGGTGACAGGATGTAATCAAGTCATTAAGGATTGTGAATTTTACTGGAGAAGGGAGACAACTTAAGCCTTTATATTAACTGCTGATTGGATATTAATGAAACACTGACATAGACAAAGATTTTAACTTGCACAGTTTACATGCAAATAAAAATCTCTTGTAGTACCTATATACAGGACATCAATTTCTGGTTCTCCCAGACAAGGGAAACGGACACCGTCTATGTGTAGTACCCATATACAGGACATCAATTTCTGGTTCTCCCAGACAAGGGAAACGGACACCGTCTATGTGTACCTGTAGTACCCATATACAGGACATCAATTTCTGGTACTCCCAGACAAGGGAAACGGACACCGTCTATGTTTAGTACCCATATACAGGACATCAATTTCTGGTTCTCCCAGACAAGGGAAACGGACACCGTCTATGTGTAGTACCCATATACAGGACATCAATTTCTGGTTCTCCCAGACAAGGGAAACGGACACCGTCTATGTTTAGTACCCATATACAGGACATCAATTTCTGGTACTCCCAGACAAGGGAAGTGGACCCCGTCTATGTTTAGTACCCATATACAGGACATCAATTTCTGGTACTCCCAGACAAGGGAAGTGGACACCGTCTATGTGTACCTGTAGTACCCATATACAGGACATCAATTTCTGGTACTCCCAGACAAGGGAAGTGGACCCCGTCTATGTTTAGTACCCATATACAGGACATCAATTTCTGGTACTCCCAGACAAGGGAAGTGGACACCGTCTATGTGTACCTGTAGTACCCATATACAGGACATCAATTTCTGGTTCTCCCAGACAAGGGAAGTGGACCCCGTCTATGTTTAGTACCTATATACAGGACATCAATTTCTGGTACTCCCAGACAAGGGAAGTGGACATCGTCTATGTGTACGTGTAGTACCCATATACAGGACATCAATTTCTGGTACTCCCAGACAAGGGAAACAGACACCGTCTATGTGTAGTACCCATATACAGGACATCAATTTCTGGTACTCCCAGACAAGGGAAGCAGACACCGTCTATGTGTAGTACCTATATACAGGACATCAATTTCTGGTACTTCCAGACAAGGGAAGCAGACACCGTCTATGTGTACGTGTAGTACCTATATACAGGACATCAATTTCTGGTACTCCCAGACAAGGGAAGCAGACACCGTCTATGTGTACGTGTAGTACCTATATACAGGACATCAATTTCTGGAACTCCCAGACAAGGGAAGCAGACACCGTCTATGTGTACGTGTAGTACCTATATACAGGACATCAATTTCTGGTACTCCCAGACAAGGGAAGCAGACACCGTCTATGTGTACGTGTAGTACCCATATACAGGACATCAATTTCTGGTACTTCCAGACAAGGGAAACGGACCCCGTCTATGTGTAGTACCCATATACAGGACATCAATTTCTGGTACTCCCAGACAAGGGAAGCAGACACCGTCTATGTGTACGTGTAGTACCCATATACAGGACATCAATTTCTGGTACTCCCAGACAAGGGAAGCAGACACCGTCTATGTGTACGTGTAGTACCCATATACAGGACATCAATTTCTGGTACTCCCAGACAAGGGAAACGGACACCGTCTATGTTTAGTACCCATATACAGGACATCAATTTCTGGTTCTCCCAGACAAGGGAAACGGACACCGTCTATGTTTAGTACCCATATACAGGACATCAATTTCTGGTTCTCCCAGACAAGGGAAACGGACACCGTCTATGTGTAGTACCCATATACAGGACATCAATTTCTGGTTCTCCCAGACAAGGGAAGTGGACCCCGTCTGTGTTTAGTACCTATATACAGGACATCAATTTCTGGTACTCCCAGACAAGGGAAGTGGACCCCGTCTGTGTTTAGTACCTATATACAGGACATCAATTTCTGGTACTCCCAGACAAGGGAAGCAGACACCGTCTATGTGTATGTGTAGTACCCATATACAGGACATCAATTTCTGGTACTCCCAGACAAGGGAGGTGGACACCGTCTATGTTTAGTACCTATATACAGGACATCAATTTCTGGTAATCCCAGACAAGGGAAACGGACACCGTCTATGTGTACGTGTAGTACCCATATACAGGACATCAATTTCTGGTACTCCCAGACAAGGGAAACGGACACCGTCTATGTGTAGTACCCATATACAGGACATCAATTTCTGGTACTCCCAGACAAGGGAAACGGACACCGTCTATGTGTAGTACCCATATACAGGACATCAATTTCTGGTACTCCCAGACAAGGGAAGCAGACACCGTCTATGTGTACGTGTAGTACCCATATACAGGACATCAATTTCTGGTACTTCCAGACAAGGGAAGTGGACCCCGTCTGTGTTTAGTACCTATATACAGGACATCAATTTCTGGTACTCCCAGACAAGGGAAACGGACACCGTCTATGTGTAGTACCCATATACAGGACATCAATTTCTGGTACTCCCAGACAAGGGAAGTGGACCCCGTCTGTGTTTAGTACCTATATACAGGACATCAATTTCTGGTACTCCCAGACAAGGGAAGCAGACACCGTCTATGTTTAGTACCCATATACAGGACATCAATTTCTGGTACTCCCAGACAAGGGAAACAGACACCGTCTATGTGTATGTGTAGTACCCATATACAGGACATCAATTTCTGGTACTCCCAGACAAGGGAGGTGGACACCGTCTATGTGTACGTGTAGTACCCATATACAGGACATCAATTTCTGGTACTCCCAAACTCCCAAACCCGGAAACAAGATCCATTCTCTGTTCTTACCATGCCGTGTAATATCATCTGAGACACTTTCTAATGACACAGAAGACATTTCCAAATTTAGATCTAGGTTTCACGACATCAAAACCTAAAGTAATGGCAAAGTTTGGTCACAGAGGGAAGTAGACAGTCACCTATAAAAGCTATGCGAGAAATCATCGGTGATTCAGTCACAGAGGGAAGTAGACAGTAACCTATAAAAGCTATGTGAGAAATCATCAGTGATTCAGTCACAGAGGGAAGTAGACAGTAACCTATAAAAGCTATGTGAGAAATCATCAGTGATTCAGTCACAGAGGGAAGTAGACAGTAACCTATAAAAGCTATGTGAGAAATCATCGGTGATTCAGTCACAGAGGGAAGTAGACAGTACGTAACCTATAAAAGCTATGTGAGAAATCATCAGCGATTCAGTCACACAGGGAAGTAGACAGTAACCTATAAAAGCTATGTGAGAAATCATCGGTGATTCAGTCACACAGGGAAGTAGACAATAACCTATAAAAGCTATGTGAGAAATCATCAGTGATTCAGTCACAGAGGGAAGTAGACAGTAACCTATAAAAGCTATGGGAGAAATCATCAGTGATTCAGTCACACAGGGAAGTAGACAGTAACCTATAAAAGCTATGTGAGAAATCATCTGTGATTCGGTCACAGAGGGAAGTAGACAGTAACCTATAAAAGCTATGTGAGAAATCATCAGTGATTCAGTCACAGAGGGAAGTAGACAGTCACCTATAAAAGCTATGTGAGAAATCATCGGTGATTCGGTCAGAGGGAAGTAGACAGTAACCTATAAAAGCTATGTGAGAAATCATCGGTGATTCAGTCACAGAGGGAAGTAGACAGTAACCTATAAAAGCTAAGTGAGAAATCATTGGTGATTCGGTCACAGAGGGAAGTAGACAGTAACCTATAAAAGCTATGTGAGAAATCATCGGTGATTCGGTCACAGGGGGAAGTAGACAGTCACCTATAAAAGCTATGTGAGAAATCATTGGTGATTCGGTCACAGAGGGAAGTAGACAGTCATCTATAAAAGCTATGTGAGAAATCATCGGTGATTCAGTCACAGAGAGAAGTAGACAGTAACCTATAAAAGCTATGTGAGAAATCTTCAGTGATTCAGTCACACAGGGAAGTAGACAGTAACCCATAAAAGCTATGTGAGAAATCATCGGTGATTCAGTCACAGAGGGAAGTAGACAGTCACCTATAAAAGCTGTGTGAGAAATCATCAGTGATTCGGTCACAGAGGGAAGTAGACAGTAATCTATAAAAGCTAAGTGAGAAATCATCGGTGATTCAGTCACAGAGGGAAGTAGACAGTAACCTATAAAAGCTATGTGAGAAATCATCGGTGATTCGGTCACACAGGGAAGTAGACAGTAACCTATAAAAGCTATGTGAGAAATCATCGGTGATTCGGTCACAGAGGGAAGTAGACAGTCATCTATAAAAGCTATGGGAGAAATCATGGGTGATTCAGTCACAGAGAGAAGTAGACAGTAACCTATAAAAGCTATGTGAGAAATCATCGGTGATTCAGTCACACAGGGAAGTAGACAATAACCTATAAAAGCTATGTGAGAAATCATCAGTGATTCAGTCACAGAGGGAAGTAGACAGTAACCTATAAAAGCTATGGGAGAAATCATCAGTGATTCAGTCACACAGGGAAGTAGACAGTAACCTATAAAAGCTATGTGAGAAATCATCTGTGATTCGGTCACAGAGGGAAGTAGACAGTAACCTATAAAAGCTATGTGAGAAATCATCAGTGATTCAGTCACAGAGGGAAGTAGACAGTCACCTATAAAAGCTATGTGAGAAATCATCGGTGATTCGGTCAGAGGGAAGTAGACAGTAACCTATAAAAGCTATGTGAGAAATCATCGGTGATTCAGTCACAGAGGGAAGTAGACAGTAACCTATAAAAGCTAAGTGAGAAATCATTGGTGATTCGGTCACAGAGGGAAGTAGACAGTAACCTATAAAAGCTATGTGAGAAATCATCGGTGATTCGGTCACAGGGGGAAGTAGACAGTCACCTATAAAAGCTATGTGAGAAATCATTGGTGATTCGGTCACAGAGGGAAGTAGACAGTCATCTATAAAAGCTATGTGAGAAATCATCGGTGATTCAGTCACAGAGAGAAGTAGACAGTAACCTATAAAAGCTATGTGAGAAATCTTCAGTGATTCAGTCACACAGGGAAGTAGACAGTAACCCATAAAAGCTATGTGAGAAATCATCGGTGATTCAGTCACAGAGGGAAGTAGACAGTCACCTATAAAAGCTGTGTGAGAAATCATCAGTGATTCGGTCACAGAGGGAAGTAGACAGTAATCTATAAAAGCTAAGTGAGAAATCATCGGTGATTCAGTCACAGAGGGAAGTAGACAGTAACCTATAAAAGCTATGTGAGAAATCATCGGTGATTCGGTCACACAGGGAAGTAGACAGTAACCTATAAAAGCTATGTGAGAAATCATCGGTGATTCGGTCACAGAGGGAAGTAGACAGTCATCTATAAAAGCTATGGGAGAAATCATGGGTGATTCAGTCACAGAGAGAAGTAGACAGTAACCTATAAAAACTATGTGAGAAATCTTGGGTGATCAGTCACAGAGGGAAGTAGGCAGTAACCGATAAAAGCTATGTGAGAAATCATCGGTGATTCAGTCACAGAGGGAAGTAGACAGTCACCTATAAAAGCTATGTGAGAAATCATCAGTGATTCGGTCACAGAGGGAAGTAGACAGTAACCTATAAAAGCTATGTGAGAAATCATCGGTGATTCAGTCACAGAGGGAAGTAGACAGTCACCTATAAAAGCTATGTGAGAAATCATCAGTGATTCGGTCACAGAGGGAAGTAGACAGTAACCTATAAAAGCTATGTGAGAAATATCGGTAAAAACAAAGGAGGGTATTGATTGTAAATATCTACATAGTAATTATGTCCCCAAAACAAACCGATTTCCGTTAATTTTTTTTCGAAAACTATACCGCAGAATTTAATGAAACTTTATATGAGTTTGTATTACTGCGATGCAGTTCTTGTCAAAAACATTTTTCTGATTTGTATTATACATTCAATATAGCTGCCACGGCTCCTTTTATTTAAAACATTTACAGGTGTACGCCAAGGTTCCAGACTAGCTCCCAATCTATTTCCAATATAATGTATTTCAGCATTGTGAACAGAAATGCGGGGGTTTGGGAGACGTCTGTAATGGTCCGCCATTACAATTAACACTTGTTCAGGGTGGATTCCGTGGTAGACTTTTTAGCAGATGGATTCCATCATGAGATTTCAATACTGAAATATAATGAAGACATCATTCTTCATTATTGATTTTTCTGTCAATTTTGTTATATACTAACAGTACTAACATCATCAATGAAATTTTATTACACCTTTCCCAAAAACTTGATTTTACATTTTCTGAATCCTTCAGTATTAAATATTATGGTCCTGACAAAAAGTACCAGAAAATTATACAACATGTCTTTCAATAGTTACTAGTGAAGTCTATGACAAAGCTTGATAAATCCTGAATCGTTACAGTATAATACTGTAATATTGTATGGAGGGATGTCAAGAACATCTCAGTATATAGTACTGTGTCTAGAACTAAAATCATAAGAGAAAATTCTCCCTAAGGAGAGATTCTCCAAGAACCAACGTCCTGCAGAGTTCAAAACGATGCTTTGTTTCATCACTTGGTTCCAGGAGAAACCAAGCGATGTGTCTAGAACTGTTTAAATACTGATGGTGTACTCATCCTCAAGGTCATACAGACCAAGTGGTAGGTGTAGAATGTTATACCATGGTATATAGGTATAATGACAGATACCATTACCAGTGGTATATATAGGTATACTGACAGATACCATTGTCCATCTCAGTATAAAGTACTTTGTCTAGAACTGTTTAAATACTGATGGTGTACTCATCCTCAAGGTCATACAGACCAAGTGGTAGGTGTAGAATATTATACTGGTGGTATATAGGTATACTGACAGATACCATTACCAGTGGTATATATAGGTATACTGACAGATACCATTGTCCATCTCAGTATAAAGTACTTTGTCTAGAACTGTTTAAATACTGATGGTGTACTCATCCTCAAGGTCATACAGACCAAGTGGTAGGTGTAGAATGTTATACTGGTGGTATATAGGTATTAACTGACAGATTATAATCAGTCAATCTCAAGGACATTATGTACAGGGTCAGTGTCTGAGTGATCAACACAAAGAAGAAACAGCCAGGATATGCCTTTGGTGTTCGGAACAGTTTCTGTCCCCTACTTCCTATCCTTGTAGAAATATGTTGGTTATTTTGAATGCCTTAATTGTGTTGAATGTGATCATGATGTCCTATTTCTGTCTAAAAATCACACCCTTTTGGCACTTGTACTTCTTATCTCAAAATTTGTGTCTGCACTTTTTTTGTTATCATCAGGAAATGTATCCAGGTTTGTGTTTACAAAATAATGTACCTGTCTTTCTCATCTGTCTATATATTGTAGCTGAACCAGCTAAAATATGGTAGCTGTTGTGTTCATTTTGTAATAAGTTTCAAAGGTAATAAAACTACAGTCAAACCTGTCTATAAAGACCGCTCAAGGGGAGACAGAAAAACGGTCACTATAGACAGGTTGCCTTTATAGACAGGTCGAGATTTTTGGACCAACCACTTTAATTGAAAATGTCATAAATGACTTGTCATTAAATAGGGCACTCAGTATAACATTTTCAGAAGTCAAACTTTTTGTTTTTAAATATATTCTTATCATATTATTTTTAGGTTTAAATCTATATTTTTTTAAACATCTTAAAATGGTATTATGAATGCCCTATTCAATATTATTCATGTTCATTTTATTACATTTGTGAATTCTTGGTTGAGTTTGTTGTTCTTTTTCTAAAAATATAAATTAAACAGTAACGTAATTTATCGCATACAGTGCGCAGGTACGTTTTGTGGTCCAAAAATGAAAAAAAAATCTTGAAATTTAATTTTTTTTTTTTTGAAAAAAAAACCGCAAGTCGTAATGATAGCACCATCCAGGTAAGTCGGCATTCAAAGTTAATAAAACAAACACCTTTGAATAGGAAACTTTGAACACATAACACAATGCCTCGTTAATTAGGCTTGACATTGATTGACACCTCGCGCGAGTTACGATGAAGATCTGTTGACACCAGCGAAGGCACAGGTCTAATACTGATAATTGAAATAAACGATGTTTTCACGGCAATATCATTCATAAATTATTCAATTAAATCTTACATAAGATTCCACGTTTTCTTTAAAATAAACAATTTGGGAGTCTCTGTGCGTCTACACATCGATGAAGTCGGCAGTGTACTGGGTTGACGGTAATTCTGACGATTACGGCCTAACACACGGGTCGCAAACAGGCCTGCATAAACGTGAACACGAATGATGCAACGCTGTTCAATCGCATCATATGACTACACTCATACTGGAAAGCACTACGCGTTCTTCAGGTTAGGAAATAACCTAGATCGTCGCTATCAGTAGCCAATCAAAATGCAGGATATTATCGAAAACAGATGCAGCAGTGATGGGCTCAACGGAAAGTTTTCACTTGTCATAAAATAATAATATCTTCATTCAATGTGTTTTACAACTCATATTTCGCGTAAAACAGCGTATGGCTTGGAATATGGCGACCCAAACGTAACAAGTGACTTACATCGATAAACCGCGAGGTTTGCGTTAATAAGATAAAATATGTTCACCGGAAATCGGTCGTTATAGGAAGCGAACTAGCGACCGTCGTTCCAAAATTACCGGTCGTTAGCCACATTAGACAGGTGGTCGTTATACAGATGGTCGTTATATAGTGAAATATCACGGGGAATCCGAAAATCGGTCGTTATAGACAGGTAGTCGTTATAGACAGGCGGTCGTTAGAGCAGGTTTGACTGTACACAGATTGACAGTAAATGTTTTGGCTGTACCATGTATCATAAGGATAAGTCATATAATTTTTTCCCATAGACCAAACTTTTTGTAAATATTTGTGCTATTAAGAGGTGATCATCAATTTAACTCATGTGAAAATTTCTTGGACATATCCTAATTTTCAAGTTACTGTTTAAAAACAAGTTTTGATGATATGAATAAGAGCTGACTAGTTTTTACATGTTCTGAACCAATACTGGAATCAGCGGCTACCACTGAAACAGGGGCCTCGGTGGCCGTGTGGTTAAGGTGTTCCGACATTCTATTTATATATCCCTAGCCCTCCACCTCTGGGCTGCGTGGCCGGTGGCCGTGTGGTTAAGGTATTCCGACTTTCCATCACCAGCCCTCCACCTCTGGGTTGCGAGTTCGAAATCCACATGGGGCAGTTGCCTACTCCAAAGCCTGGCCCGTCCTTAAATGACCCTGGCTGTTAATAGGACGTAAAACAAAATAAACCAAATTAAACCAAACCAGTGAAACTCAGAAACTTGTTCACTAGCGTAAGGGAGAAATGACAAGGTAGTAGAACCGTCTGATAAGTTATTAAGGTATTAAATGATTAACAACTTCCTTCTTACATATATAAGCTACAGCATCCTCCGTCATCATTTGTTCTTATAATAACCGTCACTAATGATAGATAATTGTTAGGCTCCTCCCAAACCTCACACAAGTAGGATTATATAATAGGTCTGAGGCCACAATCTGTATCCATTCTTAATGCCAGGGGGGATGTTAAACCTTCACAAACTCCCTGCTTATGTCAGCTTTCTAAAGCATACACACGATGATGTGCATGAGCTTAGTTGAGTGGCAGGTTTTCACTTGTTTGGAGGTATTTTGTTGGTCTATTCCTTGTAGATTTGAGTAGGAGGTTTTCACTGGTTCAGAGGTATTTTGTAGGTCTATTCCTGATTGATGTGACTAGGAGGTTTTCACTGGTTCAGAGGTATTTTGTAGGTCTATTCCTGGTTGATTTGACTAGGAGGTTTTCACTGGTTCAGAGGTATTTTGTAGGTCTATTCCTGATTGATTTGAGTAGGAGGTTTTCACTGGTTCAGAGGTATTTTGTAGGTCTATTCCTGGTTGATTTGAGTAGGAGGTTTTCACTGGTTCAGAGGTATTTTGTAGGTCTATTCCTGATTGATGTGACTAGGAGGTTTTCACTGGTTCAGATGTGTTTTGTAGGTCTATTCCTGATTGATTTGACTAGGAGGTTTTCACTGGTTCAGAGGTATTTTGTAGGTCTATTCCTGGTTGATTTGAGTAGGAGGTTTTCACTGGTTCAGAGGTATTTTGTAGGTCTATTCCGGCCTGGTTGATGTGAGTAGGAGGTTTTCACTGGTTCAGAGGTATTTTGTAGGTCTATTCCGGCCTGGTTGATTTGAGTAGGAGGTTTTCACTGGTTCAGAGGTATTTTGTAGGTCTATTCCTGGTTGATGTGACTAGGAGGTTTTCACTGGTTCAGAGGTATTTTGTAGGTCTATTCCTGGTTGATTTGAGTAGGAGGTTTTCACTGGTTCAGATGTGTTTTGTAGGTCTATTCCGGCCTGGTTGATTTGAGTAGGAGGTTTTCACTGGTTTAGAGGTACAAATGTATTCTGGAGGTCTATTCCTGGTTGATTTGAGTAGGAGGTTTTCACTAGATATTTTCTAGGTCTGTTTTATAATGACAAAGCCCTAGAAATTCCTTCATTAGTTTTGCTCTCAACAAAGTTTTACAAAATATGTGTATAATTTAGAATCAATCAGCCCAGCACCTTGACTGGCCAATGTATCCGTAGGTCTATTTACTGGAACAGTCAAAATATATAATTACTGACAGTTGTTTGTAGGTACGTAGCCTCTTAACAACAGCGGATATGTTAGCCTCTGAGGCCACCGTGTAACAATAATCTCCGAACAGAACAAAACATACTTAAATTAGGTTTATAAGGGGCAAACAAAACGTTTTTAGATTTGGTTAATGTCTGTAGAATCACCTGTTTCCCGTTGTCTGCCCGTGAGCCTATAACTATATATAATACCCACTTCTTCTGTCCAACAAGGCACACTCCAGACATATTCTATTACACAAAGGGCAGTTCCTTGATTTAGTGGTACTTGTAAATAGTTACGGCTTCAGAGAAGAAAAAAATATTGTGTCTGACAATTGAGACAAATATCTATAAAAGTGACAAGAAATGTGTACATCTACGACCATGACCTTTAACCTTTGTGTATTTACAAAATCAAATCGCGACTAAAATTCATTATAGTCTCCTTTGTCTTCATTTTCTCAGCTGGTTTACAGTTTACCAATCAAATCGTAGTTTGTCTTGTCAAATAGAGCGCTGGCTATTGTTATCAGTCTAGAAGCATACTTGTGCATCACAGCAGTCGCAGCCATATCGTACAAACTATATATTAAAGACGTCCGACTACTGTGTGTAACCATCAATGTTTTCGGCAAGAACACCTTTTTCATTCTTTGCCTAGCTGATGAAAAATTGATTAAAACATCTCCCACCGTATTCTGTTGTAGTTTAGAAATATAAAGTGTGACACTTTATTAATTTCAGTTAAATTATTTTAAGCACAGAGAAATAAATATTCTTTAAATATCTTTCCGTAGAACAATAATAACTTTGGTGATGATGTGGTTAAGCCACCCTACATGTATTCGTAGGTGGAAGTATATTAGAATTACAAAACCGCTATAGTGTCTTAATGGTTCTCATAAGTCATTAGATGGAAGATAAGTGAGACATAGTCATAACAGTTATTTCCCTTGGAAGACGAGTACCCTGAGGATGAAACGTAAATATTTTGTCGAAATCTGTTAATGACATCGCCCACACCACCTCCCCTGTGGCCGGGAGTTACGACAAGCATGGAAGGGAAGGCACACCGGCTGTGTTTTAGTACATACACATATCTATATAAAGAATTATAGTATCTCCCTAATATGGTCATGGACATGTCCCTGCAGGGTTATTCATCATCTGCTTTTTATGGGGGAGGCGGAGGGAAGGAGGAGAGGCTTCATTATGTTTCTTGAATGAAATAGCATGTGCCTTATCAGCATTCCCTCATATTCAGAGTGCAAAGAGTTTTATCATGAACACTTTTTATGTTGAATTTGTGGATTTATATTTAAATAGATACTAAAAAAAAAATAAATACTAAAAAGATACTGTGGTCGTGTCCTAAGGTCCCTCTACCGAGAACTGTGATCGTGTCCTAAGGTCCCTCTACAGGGAACTGTGGTCGTGTCCTAAGGTCCCTCTACAGGGAACTGTGGTCGTGTCCTAAGGTCCCTCTACAGGGAACTGTGGTCGTGTCCTATAAGGTCCCTCTACAGGGAACTGTGTTCGTGTCCTAAGGTCCCTCTACAGGGAGATGTGGTCGTGTCCTAAGGTCCCTCTACAGGGAGATGTGTTCGTGTCCTAAGGTCCCTCTACAGGGAGATGTGTTCGTGTCCTAAGGTCCCTCTACAGGGAACTGTGGTCGTGTCCTAAGGTCCCTCTACAGGGAACTGTGGTCGTGTCCTAAGGTCCCTCTACAGGGAACTGTGGTCGTGTCCTAAGGTCCCTCTACAGGGAACTGTGGTCGTGTCTAGGTCCCTCTACAGGGAATTGTGGTCGTGTCCTAAGGTCCCTCTACAGGGAACTGTGGTCGTGTCTAGGTCCCTCTACAGGGAACTGTGGTCGTGTCCTAAGGTCCCTCTACAGGGAACTGTGGTCGTGTCCTAAGGTCCCTCTACAGGGAACTGTGGTCGTGTCCTAAGGTCCCTCTACAGGGAACTGTGGTCGTGTCCTAAGGTCCCTCTACCGAGAACTGTGGTCGTGTCCTAAGGTCCCTCTACAGGGAACTGTGGTCGTGTCCTAAGGTCCCTCTACCGAGAACTGTGGTGTTTCACTTTAACCATCAATGATGATGTAATAAGATAATAGACCAAACATAACAAGATCAGCTGACCTTGAATCTTACAATCGTAATTAGATTTGATTTTGACCTTGGAGGTTTTAGTCAGAAGGATTATATGCAAATGTTTGGTGTATCTGTAGTAATATAGACAGCGTGATCTAGAATGATGACGATGGATCATCTGGCGATTACTTCCATTGTCCATCAACAATGAAATCTGAAGTAAATTTTGTCTACAAGATTTAAATATACATAAGTCATATATGGCGTTTAAGGTTACTTCTAGTTGTGTTGTAATGTGATAACAGTCAGAATGGCGGATGGGAGTTAACTGTATAACAGAAATGTTCATTGGTATAACTGTATAACAGAAATGTTCATTGGTATAACTGTATAACAGAAATGTTCATTGGTATTACTGTATAACAGAAATATTCATTTGTATACTGTATAACAGAAATGTTCATTGGTATCACTGTATAACAGAAATGTTTATTGGTATCATTGTATAACCGAAATGTTCAATGGTATAACTGTATAACAGAAATGTTCATTGGTATAACTGTATAACAGAAATGTTCATTTGTATAACTGTATAACAGAAATGCTCATTGGTATCACTATATAACAGAAATGTTCATTGGTATCACTGTATAACAGAAATGTTCATTGGTATCACTATATAACAGAAATGTTCATTGGTATCACTGTATAACAGAAATATTCATTGGTATCACTGTATAACAGAAATGTTCATTGGTATGACTTATAACAAAAATGTTCATTGGTATCACTATAACAGAAGTGTTCATTGGTATAACTGTATAACAGAAATGTTCATTGGTATCACTGTATAACAGAAATGTTCATTGGTATCACTGTATAACAGAAATGTTCATTGGTATAACTGTATAACAGAAATGCTCATTGGTATCACTATATAACAGAAATGTTCATTGGTATCACTGTTTAACAGAAATGTTCATTGGTATCTCTGTATAACAGAAATGTTCAATGGTATCACTATATAACAGAAATGTTTATTGGTATCACTGTTTAACAGAAATGTTTATTGGTATCACTGTTTAACAGAAATATTCATTGGTATCACTGTATAACAGAAATGTTCATTGGTATCACTATATAACAGAAATATTCATTGGTATCACTGTATAACAGAAATGTTCATTGGTATCACTATATAACAGAAATGTTCATTGGTATCACTGTCTAACAGAAATGTTCATTGGTATCACTATATAACAGAAATGTTCATTGGTATCACTGTATAACAGAAATGTTCATTGGTATCACTGTATAACAGAAATGTTCATTGGTATCACTATATAACAGAAATGTTCATTGGTATCACTGTCTAACAGAAATGTTTATTGGTATCACTGTTTAACAGAAATGCTCATTGGTATCACTGTATAACAGAAATGTTCAATGGTATCACTATATAACAGAAATGTTCATTGGTATCACTGTTTAACAGAAATGTTCATTGGTATCTCTGTATAACAGAAATGTTCAATGGTATCACTATATAACAGAAATGTTTATTGGTATCACTGTTTAACAGAAATGTTCATTGGTATCACTGTATAACAGAAATATTCATTGGTATCACTGTATAACAGAAATGTTCATTGTTATCACTGTATAACAGAAATGTTCATTGGTATCACTGTATAACAGAAATGTTCATTGGTATCACTGTCTAACAGAAATGTTCATTGGTATCACTGTATAACAGAAATATTCATTGGTATCACTATATAACAGAAATGTTCATTGGTATTACTGTATAACAGAAATATTCATTGGTATCACTATATAACAGAAATGTTCATTGGTATCACTGTATAACAGAAATGTTCATTGGTATCACTATATAACAGAAATGTTCATTGGTATCACTGTCTAACAGAAATGTTTATTGGTATCACTGTTTAACAGAAATGTTCATTGGTATCACTGTATAACAGAAATGTTCATTGGTATCACTGTATAACAGAAATGTTCATTGGTATCACTATATAACAGAAATATTCATTGGTATCACTGTCTAACAGAAATGTTTATTGGTATCACTGTTTAACAGAAATGTTCATTGGTATCACTGTATAACAGAAATGTTTATTGGTATCACTGTCTAACAGAAATGTTTATTGGTATCACTGTTTAACAGAAATATTCATTGGTATCACTGTTTAACAGAAATGTTCATTGGTATCACTATATAACAGAAATGTTCATTGGTATCACTGTCTAACAGAAATGTTTATTGGTATCACTGTTTAACAGAAATATTCATTGGTATCACTGTATAACAGAAATGTTTATTGGTATCACTGTATAACAGAAATATTCATTGGTATCACTGTATAACAGAAATGTTCATTGGTATGACTGTATAACAGAAATATTCATTGGTATCACTGTATAACAGAAATGTTCATTGGTATCACTGTATAACAGAAATATTCATTGGTATCACTATATAACAGAAATATTCATTGGTATCACTGTATAACAGAAATGTTCATTGGTATGACTGTATAACAGAAATATTCATTGGTATCACTGTATAACAGAAATATTCATTGGTATCACTGTATAACAGAAATGTTCATTGGTATGACTTATAACAAAAATGTTCATTAATATCACTGTTTAACAGAAATGTTCATTGTTATCACTATATAACAGAAATGTTTTGCCCCAGATTTTAGTTCGGTAGTGTATTTTTTCCCAGAAAATCCTCACAATGACTTTTAGATTGATTTCAAGGTCTTTGTCATTAATAGTACTTTATTAGACTGGTGTGTTTAGTTTATTGTGTTTGACATTACCCAGAATGCCGTTTAATGGCTGTTGTATCACTTTTGTTAAGCTTAGCAGTCCTTGAGATTGTTACATTAATATGAAATTAATATTCGTAATTGTAAAATAATAAAGTAAAAAAAATTAATATTTTTGTAATTGCAAAAATAAGTCATAAATCTAATTCAGATTTCCTGTTAAGAATGAAAATGAAATGAAATTGATGATTTATATTATAAAAGGTGAACAAATTTTAAAATCCTGTTTTCTTTAAATCATATAGCATTGCTGCAGTCATGAAATATTTCTACAGTACGGCATCGAGATGGTCCTGAATTTAAATGTAAAGGCTTCATTGTTTACATGAAGTTAGGCGAAGACTGAGTGGAATGTAAGGTTGTTTACGTGAAGTAGGCAAAGACTGAGTGGAATGTAAGGTTGTTTACATGAAGTAGGAAGAATGAGTGGAATGTAAGGTTGTTTACATGAATAGAAAGACTGAGTGGAATGTAAGGTTGTTTACATGAAGTAGGAAGACTGAGTGGAATGTAAGGTTGTTTACATGAAGTAGGAAGACTGAGTGGAATGTAAGGTTGTTTACATGAAGTAGGAAGACTGAGTGGAATGTATGGTTGTTTACATGAAGTAGGAAGACTGAGTGGAAGGTAAGGTTGTTTACATGAAGTAGGAAGACTGAGTGGAATGTATGGTTGTTTACATGAAGTAGGAAGACTGAGTGGAATGTATGGTTGTTTACATGAAGTAGGAAGACTGAGTGGAATGTAAGGTTGTTTACATGAAGTAGGCGAAGACTGAGTGGAATGTAAGGTTGTTTACATGAAGTAGGAAGACTGAGTGGAATGTATAAGGTTGTTTACATGAAGTAGGCGAAGACTGAGTGGAATGTAAGGTTGTTTACATGAAGTAGGAAGACTGAGTGGAATGTATGGTTGTTTACATGAAGTAGGAAGACTGAGTGGAATGTAAGGTTGTTTACATGAAGTAGGCGAAGACTGAGTGGAATGTATGGTTGTTTACATGAAGTAGGCGAAGACTGAGTGGAATGTAAGGTTGTTTACATGAAGTAGGAAGACTGAGTGGAATGTAAGGTTGTTTACATGAAGTAGGAAGACTGAGTGGAATGTATAAGGTTGTTTACATGAAGTAGGCGAAGACTGAGTGGAATGTAAGGTTGTTTACATGAAGTAGGAAGACTGAGTGGAATGTAAGGTTGTTTACATGAAGTAGGAAGACTGAGTGGAATGTAAGGTTGTTTACATGAAGTAGGTGAAGACTGAGTGGAATGTAAGGTTGTTTACGTGAAGTAGGAAGACTGAGTGGAATGTAAGGTTGTTTACGTGAAGTAGGCGAAGACTGAGTGGAATGTAAGGTTGTTTACGTGAAGTAGGCGAAGACTGAGTGGAATGTAAGGTTGTTTACGTGAAGTAGACAAAGACTGAGTGGAATGTAAGGTTGTTTACGTGAAGTAGGAAGACTGAGTGGAATGTAAGGTTGTTTACGTGAAGTAGACAAAGACTGAGTGGAATGTAAGGTTGTTTACATGAAGTAGACAAAGACTGAGTGGAATGTAAGGTTGTTTACATGAAGTAGGCGAAGACTGAGTGGAATGTAAGGTTGTTTACGTGAAGTAGACAAAGACTGAGTGGAATGTAAGGTTGTTTACGTGAAGTAGGAAGACTGAGTGGAATGTAAGGTTGTTTACGTGAAGTAGACAAAGACTGAGTGGAATGTAAGGTTGTTTACATGAAGTAGACAAAGACTGAGTGGAATGTAAGGTTGTTTACATGAAGTAGGAAGACTGAGTGGAATGTAAGGTTGTTTACATGAAGTAGGCGAAGACTGAGTGGAATGTAAGGTTGTTTACATGAAGTAGACAAAGACTGAGTGGAATGTAAGGTTGTTTACGTGAAGTAGGAAGACTGAGTGGAATGTAAGGTTGTTTACATGAAGTAGGAAGACTGAGTGGAAGGTAAGGTTGTTTACATGAAGTAGGCGAAGACTGAGTGGAATGTAAGGTTGTTTACATGAAGTAGAAAGACTGAGTGGAATGTAAGGTTGTTTACATGAAGTAGGCGAAGACTGAGTGGAATGTAAGGTTGTTTACATGAAGTAGGAAGACTGAGTGGAATGTAAGGTTGTTTACATGAAGTAGGAAGACTGAGTGGAATGTAAGGTTGTTTACATGAAGTAGGAAGACTGAGTGGAATGTAAGGTTGTTTACATGAAGTAGGAAGACTGAGTGGAATGTAAGGTTGTTTACATGAAGTAGGCGAAGACTGAGTGGAATGTAAGGTTGTTTACATGAAGTAGGCGAAGACTGAGTGGAATGTAAGGTTGTTTACATGAAGTAGGAAGACTGAGTGGAATGTAAGGTTGTTTACATGAAGTAGGCGAAGACTGAGTGGAATGTAAGGTTGTTTACGTGAAGTAGGCGAAGACTGAGTGGAATGTAAGGTTGTTTACATGAAGTAGGAAGACTGAGTGGAATGTAAGGTTGTTTACATGAAGTAGGAAGACTGAGTGGAATGTAAGGTTGTTTACATGAAGTAGGAAGACTGAGTGGAATGTAAGGTTGTTTACATGAAGTAGGAAGACTGAGTGGAATGTAAGGTTGTTTACATGAAGTAGGAAGACTGAGTGGAATGTAAGGTTGTTTACATGAAGTAGAAAGACTGAGTGGAATGTAAGGTTGTTTACATGAAGTAGGCGAAGACTGAGTGGAATGTAAGGTTGTTTACATGAAGTAGAAAGACTGAGTGGAATGTAAGGTTGTTTACATGAAGTAGGAAGACTGAGTGGAATGTAAGGTTGTTTACATGAAGTAGGAAGACTGAGTGGAATGTAAGGTTGTTTACATGAAGTAGGCGAAGACTGAGTGGAATGTAAGGTTGTTTACATGAAGTAGGAAGACTGAGTGGAATGTAAGGTTGTTTACATGAAGTAGGAAGACTGAGTGGAATGTAAGGTTGTTTACGTGAAGTAGGCGAAGACTGAGTGGAATGTATAAGGTTGTTTACATGAAGTTGGAAGACTGAGTGGAATGTAAGGTTGTTTACGTGAAGTAGGAAGACTGAGTGGAATGTAAGGTTGTTTACATGAAGTAGAAAGACTGAGTGGAATGTAAGGTTGTTTACATGAAGTAGGAAGACTGAGTGGAATGTAAGGTTGTTTACGTGAAGTAGGCGAAGACTGAGTGGAATGTAAGGTTGTTTACATGAAGTAGGCGAAGACTGAGTGGAATGTAAGGTTGTTTACATGAAGTAGGCGAAGACTGAGTGGAATGTAAGGTTGTTTACGTGAAGTAGGCGAAGACCGAGTGGAATGTAAGGTTGTTTACATGAAGTAGGAAAACTGAGTGGAATGTAAGGTTGTTTACGTGAAGTAGGCGAAGACTGAGTGGAATGTATAAGGTTGTTTACATGAAGTAGGAAGACTGAGTGGAATGTAAGGTTGTTTACATGAAGTAGGCGAAGACTGAGTGGAATGTAAGGTTGTTTACATGAAGTAGGTGAAGACTGAGTGGAATGTAAGGTTGTTTACATGAAGTAGGAAGACTGAGTGGAATGTAAGGTTGTTTACATGAAGTAGGAAGACTGAGTGGAATGTAAGGTTGTTTACGTGAAGTTGGAAGACTGAGTGGAATGTAAGGTTGTTTACATGAAGTAGGTGAAGACTGAGTGGAATGTAAGGTTGTTTACATGAAGTAGGAAGACTGAGTGGAATGTAAGGTTGTTTACATGAAGTAGGAAGACTGAGTGGAATGTAAGGTTGTTTACATGAAGTTGGAAGACTGAGTGGAATGTAAGGTTGTTTACGTGAAGTAGGCGAAGACCGAGTGGAATGTAAGGTTGTTTACATGAAGTAGGAAAACTGAGTGGAATGTAAGGTTGTTTACGTGAAGTAGGCGAAGACTGAGTGGAATATAAGGTTGTTTACATGAAGTAGGCGAAGACTGAGTGGAATGTAAGGTTGTTTACATGAAGTAGGCGAAGACTGAGTGGAATGTAAGGTTGTTTACATGAAGTAGGCGAAGACTGAGTGGAATGTAAGGTTGTTTACATGAAGTAGGAAGACTGAGTGGAATGTAAGGTTGTTTACATGAAGTAGGAAGACTGAGTGGAATGTAAGGTTGTTTACATGAAGTAGAAAGACTGAGTGGAATGTATAAGGTTGTTTACATGAAGTAGGCGAAGACTGAGTGGAATGTATAAGGTTGTTTACATGAAGTAGGAAGACTGAGTGGAATGTAAGGTTGTTTACATGAAGTAGGAAGACTGAGTGGAATGTAAGGTTGTTTACATGAAGTAGGAAGAATGAGTGGAATGTAAGGTTGTTTACATGAAGTAGGCGAAGACTGAGTGGAATGTATAAGGTTGTTTACATGAAGTAGGAAGACTGAGTGGAATGTATGGTTGTTTACATGAAGTAGGCGAAGACTGAGTGGAATGTATAAGGTTGTTTACATGAAGTAGGAAGACTGAGTGGAATGTAAGTTTGTTTACATGAAGTAGGCGAAGACTGAGTGGAATGTATAAGGTTGTTTACATGAAGTAGGAAGACTGAGTGGAATGTATAAGGTTGTTTACATGAAGTAGGAAGACTGAGTGGAATGTATAAGGTTGTTTACATGAAGTAGGAAGAATGAGTGGAATGTAAGGTTGTTTACATGAAGTAGGCGAAGACTGAGTGGAATGTATAAGGTTGTTTACATGAAGTAGGAAGACTGAGTGGAATGTAAGGTTGTTTACATGAAGTAGGAAGACTGAGTGGAATGTATAAGGTTGTTTACATGAAGTAGGAAGACTGAGTGGAATGTAAGGTTGTTTACATGAAGTAGGTGAAGACTGAGTGGAATGTAAGGTTGTTTACATGAAGTAGGAAGACTGAGTGGAATGTAAGGTTGTTTACATGAAGTAGGAAGACTGAGTGGAATGTAAGGTTGTTTACATGAAGTAGGTGAAGACTGAGTGGAATGTATAAGGTTGTTTACATGAAGTTGGAAGACTGAGTGGAATGTAAGGTTGTTTACATGAAGTAGGAAGACTGAGTGGAATGTAAGGTTGTTTACATGAAGTAGGTGAAGACTGAGTGGAATGTATAAGGTTGTTTACATGAAGTAGGAAGACTGAGTGGAATGTATGGTTGTTTACATGAAGTAGGAAGACTGAGTGGAAGGTAAGGTTGTTTACATGAAGTAGGAAGACTGAGTGGAATGTATGGTTGTTTACATGAAGTAGGAAGACTGAGTGGAATGTATGGTTGTTTACATGAAGTAGGAAGACTGAGTGGAATGTAAGGTTGTTTACATGAAGTAGGCGAAGACTGAGTGGAATGTAAGGTTGTTTACATGAAGTAGGAAGACTGAGTGGAATGTATAAGGTTGTTTACATGAAGTAGGCGAAGACTGAGTGGAATGTAAGGTTGTTTACATGAAGTAGGAAGACTGAGTGGAATGTATGGTTGTTTACATGAAGTAGGAAGACTGAGTGGAATGTAAGGTTGTTTACATGAAGTAGGCGAAGACTGAGTGGAATGTAAGGTTGTTTACATGAAGTAGGAAGACTGAGTGGAATGTATAAGGTTGTTTACATGAAGTAGGTGAAGACTGAGTGGAATGTATGGTTGTTTACATGAAGTAGGAAGACTGAGTGGAATGTAAGGTTGTTTACATGAAGTAGGAAGACTGAGTGGAATGTATAAGGTTGTTTACATGAAGTAGGCGAAGACTGAGTGGAATGTAAGGTTGTTTACATGAAGTAGGCGAAGACTGAGTGGAATGTATGGTTGTTTACATGAAGTAGGAAGACTGAGTGGAATGTAAGGTTGTTTACATGAAGTAGGAAGACTGAGTGGAATATAAGGTTGTTTACATGAAGTTGGAAGACTGAGTGGAATGTAAGGTTGTTTACATGAAGTAGGAAGACTGAGTGGAATGTAAGGTTGTTTACATGAAGTAGGCGAAGACTGAGTGGAATGTAAGGTTGTTTACATGAAGTAGACAAAGACTGAGTGGAATGTAAGGTTGTTTACGTGAAGTAGGAAGACTGAGTGGAATGTAAGGTTGTTTACGTGAAGTAGGAAGACTGAGTGGAATGTAAGGTTGTTTACGTGAAGTAGACAAAGACTGAGTGGAATGTAAGGTTGTTTACGTGAAGTAGGAAGACTGAGTGGAATGTAAGGTTGTTTACGTGAAGTAGACAAAGACTGAGTGGAATGTAAGGTTGTTTACATGAAGTAGACAAAGACTGAGTGGAATGTAAGGTTGTTTACATGAAGTAGGAAGACTGAGTGGAATGTAAGGTTGTTTACATGAAGTAGGCGAAGACTGAGTGGAATGTAAGGTTGTTTACATGAAGTAGACAAAGACTGAGTGGAATGTAAGGTTGTTTACGTGAAGTAGGAAGACTGAGTGGAATGTAAGGTTGTTTACGTGAAGTAGGAAGACTGAGTGGAATGTAAGGTTGTTTACATGAAGTAGGCGAAGACTGAGTGGAATGTAAGGTTGTTTACATGAAGTAGGCGAAGACTGAGTGGAATGTAAGGTTGTTTACATGAAGTAGGCGAAGACTGAGTGGAATGTAAGGTTGTTTACATGAAGTAGGAAGACTGAGTGGAATGTAAGGTTGTTTACATGAAGTAGGAAGACTGAGTGGAATGTAAGGTTGTTTACGTGAAGTAGGCGAAGACTGAGTGGAATGTATAAGGTTGTTTACATGAAGTTGGAAGACTGAGTGGAATGTAAGGTTGTTTACGTGAAGTAGGAAGACTGAGTGGAATGTAAGGTTGTTTACGTGAAGTAGAAAGACTGAGTGGAATGTAAGGTTGTTTACATGAAGTAGGAAGACTGAGTGGAATGTAAGGTTGTTTACGTGAAGTAGGCGAAGACTGAGTGGAATGTAAGGTTGTTTACATGAAGTAGGCGAAGACTGAGTGGAATGTAAGGTTGTTTACATGAAGTAGGCGAAGACTGAGTGGAATGTAAGGTTGTTTACATGAAGTAGGCGAAGACTGAGTGGAATGTATGGTTGTTTACATGAAGTAGGTGAAGACTGAGTGGAATGTAAGGTTGTTTACATGAAGTTGGAAGACTGAGTGGAATGTAAGGTTGTTTACGTGAAGTAGGCGAAGACCGAGTGGAATGTAAGGTTGTTTACATGAAGTAGGAAAACTGAGTGGAATGTAAGGTTGTTTACGTGAAGTAGGCGAAGACTGAGTGGAATATAAGGTTGTTTACATGAAGTAGGCGAAGACTGAGTGGAATGTAAGGTTGTTTACATGAAGTAGGCGAAGACTGAGTGGAATGTAAGGTTGTTTACATGAAGTAGGCGAAGACTGAGTGGAATGTAAGGTTGTTTACATGAAGTAGGAAGACTGAGTGGAATGTAAGGTTGTTTACATGAAGTAGGAAGACTGAGTGGAATGTAAGGTTGTTTACATGAAGTAGGAAGACTGAGTGGAATGTAAGGTTGTTTACATGAAGTAGAAAGACTGAGTGGAATGTATAAGGTTGTTTACATGAAGTAGGCGAAGACTGAGTGGAATGTATAAGGTTGTTTACATGAAGTAGGAAGACTGAGTGGAATGTAAGGTTGTTTACATGAAGTAGGAAGACTGAGTGGAATGTAAGGTTGTTTACATGAAGTAGGAAGAATGAGTGGAATGTAAGGTTGTTTACATGAAGTAGGCGAAGACTGAGTGGAATGTATAAGGTTGTTTACATGAAGTAGGAAGACTGAGTGGAATGTATGGTTGTTTACATGAAGTAGGCGAAGACTGAGTGGAATGTATAAGGTTGTTTACATGAAGTAGGAAGACTGAGTGGAATGTATAAGGTTGTTTACATGAAGTAGGAAGAATGAGTGGAATGTAAGGTTGTTTACATGAAGTAGGCGAAGACTGAGTGGAATGTATAAGGTTGTTTACATGAAGTAGGAAGACTGAGTGGAATGTAAGGTTGTTTACATGAAGTAGGAAGACTGAGTGGAATGTATAAGGTTGTTTACATGAAGTAGGAAGACTGAGTGGAATGTAAGGTTGTTTACATGAAGTAGGTGAAGACTGAGTGGAATGTAAGGTTGTTTACATGAAGTAGGAAGACTGAGTGGAATGTAAGGTTGTTTACATGAAGTTGGAAGACTGAGTGGAATGTAAGGTTGTTTACGTGAAGTAGGCGAAGACTGAGTGGAATGTAAGGTTGTTTACATGAAGTAGGTGAAGACTGAGTGGAATGTAAGGTTGTTTACATGAAGTAGGAAGACTGAGTGGAATGTAAGGTTGTTTACATGAAGTTGGAAGACTGAGTGGAATGTAAGGTTGTTTACGTGAAGTAGGCGAAGACTGAGTGGAATGTAAGGTTGTTTACATGAAGTTGGAAGACTGAGTGGAATGTAAGGTTGTTTACATGAAGTAGGAAGACTGAGTGGAATGTAAGGTTGTTTACATGAAGTAGGAAGACTGAGTGGAATGTAAGGTTGTTTACATGAAGTAGGAAGACTGAGTGGAATGTAAGGTTGTTTACATGAAGTAGGAAGACTGAGTGGAATGTATGGTTGTTTACGTGAAGTAGGCGAAGACTGAGTGGAATGTAAGGTTGTTTACATGAAGTAGGAAGACTGAGTAGAATGTAAGGTTGTTTACGTGAAGTAGGCGAAGACTGAGTGGAATGTAAGGTTGTTTACATGAAGTAGGCGAAGACTGAGTGGAATGTAAGGTTGTTTACATGAAGTAGGAAGACTGAGTGGAATGTAAGGTTGTTTACATGAAGTAGGCGAAGACTGAGTGGAATGTAAGGTTGTTTACATGAAGTAGGAAGACTGAGTGGAATGTAAGGTTGTTTACATGAAGTAGGTGAAGACTGAGTGGAATGTAAGGTTGTTTACATGAAGTAGGAAGACTGAGTGGAATGTAAGGTTGTTTACGTGAAGTAGGCGAAGACTGAGTGGAATATAAGGTTGTTTACATGAAGTAGGCGAAGACTGAGTGGAATGTAAGGTTGTTTACATGAAGTAGGCGAAGACTGAGTGGAATGTAAGGTTGTTTACATGAAGTAGGCGAAGACTGAGTGGAATGTAAGGTTGTTTACATGAAGTAGGAAGACTGAGTGGAATGTAAGGTTGTTTACATGAAGTAGGAAGACTGAGTGGAATGTATAAGGTTGTTTACATGAAGTAGGCGAAGACTGAGTGGAATGTATAAGGTTGTTTACATGAAGTAGGAAGACTGAGTGGAATGTAAGGTTGTTTACATGAAGTAGGAAGACTGAGTGGAATGTAAGGTTGTTTACATGAAGTAGGAAGAATGAGTGGAATGTAAGGTTGTTTACATGAAGTAGGCGAAGACTGAGTGGAATGTATAAGGTTGTTTACATGAAGTAGGAGAAGACTGAGTGGAATGTATAAGGTTGTTTACATGAAGTAGGCGAAGACTGAGTGGAATGTATGGTTGTTTACATGAAGTAGGAAGACTGAGTGGAATGTAAGGTTGTTTACGTGAAGTAGGAAGACTGAGTGGAATGTAAGGTTGTTTACATGAAGTAGGCGAAGACTGAGTGGAATGTATAAGGTTGTTTACATGAAGTAGGAAGACTGAGTGGAATGTAAGGTTGTTTATGTGAAGTAGGCGAAGACTGAGTGGAATGTAAGGTTGTTTACATGAAGTAGGAAGACTGAGTGGAATGTAAGGTTGTTTACATGAAGTAGGCGAAGACTGAGTGGAATGTAAGGTTGTTTACATGAAGTAGGAAGACTGAGTGGAATGTAAGGTTGTTTACATGAAGTAGGAAGACTGAGTGGAATGTAAGGTTGTTTACATGAAGTAGGCGAAGACTGAGTGGAATGTAAGGTTGTTTACATGAAGTAGGAAGACTGAGTGGAATGTAAGGTTGTTTACATGAAGTAGTCGAAGACTGAGTGGAATGTAAGGTTGTTTATGTGAAGTAGGCGAAGACTGAGTGGAATGTAAGGTTGTTTACATGAAGTAGGAAGACTGAGTGGAAGGTAAGGTTGTTTACATGAAGTAGGAAGACTGAGTGGAATGTAAGGTTGTTTATGTGAAGTAGGCGAAGACTGAGTGGAATATAAGGTTGTTTACATGAAGTAGGAAGACTGAGTGGAATGTAAGGTTGTTTACATGAAGTAGGAAGACTGAGTGGAATGTAAGGTTGTTTACATGAAGTAGGAAGACTGAGTGGAAGGTAAGGTTGTTTACATGAAGTAGGAAGACTGAGTGGAATGTAAGGTTGTTTACATGAAGTAGGCGAAGACTGAGTGGAATGTATAAGGTTGTTTACATGAAGTAGGAAGACTGAGTGGAATGTAAGGTTGTTTACATGAAGTAGGCGAAGACTGAGTGGAATGTAAGGTTGTTTACATGAAGTAGGAAGACTGAGTGGAAGGTAAGGTTGTTTACATGAAGTAGGAAGACTGAGTGGAATGTAAGGTTGTTTACATGAAGTAGGAAGACTGAGTGGAATGTATAAGGTTGTTTACATGAAGTAGGTGAAGACTGAGTGGAATGTAAGGTTGTTTACATGAAGTAGACAAAGACTGAGTGGAATGTAAGGTTGTTTACATGAAGTAGGAAGACTGAGTGGAATGTATAAGGTTGTTTACATGAAGTAGGAAGACTGAGTGGAATGTAAGGTTGTTTACGTGAAGTAGGCGAAGACTGAGTGGAATGTAAGGTTGTTTACATGAAGTAGGCGAAGACTGAGTGGAATGTAAGGTTGTTTACATGAAGTAGACAAAGACTGAGTGGAATGTAAGGTTGTTTACATGAAGTAGGAAGACTGAGTGGAATGTATAAGGTTGTTTACATGAAGTAGGCGAAGACTGAGTGGAATGTATGGTTGTTTACATGAAGTAGGAAGACTGAGTGGAATGTAAGGTTGTTTACATGAAGTAGGAAGACTGAGTGGAATGTAAGGTTGTTTACGTGAAGTAGGCGAAGACTGAGTGGAATGTAAGGTTGTTTACATGAAGTAGGCGAAGACTGAGTGGAATGTAAGGTTGTTTACATGAAGTAGACAAAGACTGAGTGGAATGTAAGGTTGTTTACATGAAGTAGGAAGACTGAGTGGAATGTATAAGGTTGTTTACATGAAGTAGGCGAAGACTGAGTGGAATGTATGGTTGTTTACATGAAGTAGGAAGACTGAGTGGAAGGTAAGGTTGTTTACATGAAGTAGGAAGACTGAGTGGAATGTAAGGTTGTTTACATGAAGTAGGTGAAGACTGAGTGGAATGTAAGGTTGTTTACATGAAGTAGGAAGACTGAGTGGAATGTAAGGTTGTTTACATGAAGTAGGAAGACTGAGTGGAATGTAAGGTTGTTTACATGAAGTAAAAAGACTGAGTGGAATGTAAGGTTGTTTACATGAAGTAGGAAGACTGAGTGGAATGTAAGGTTGTTTACATGAAGTAGGAAGACTGAGTGGAATGTAAGGTTGTTTACATGAAGTAGGAAGACTGAGTGGAATGTAAGGTTGTTTACATGAAGTAGGAAGACTGAGTGGAATGTATGGTTGTTTACATGAAGTAGGAAGACTGAGTGGAATGTAAGGTTGTTTACATGAAGTAGGTGAAGACTGAGTGGAATGTAAGGTTGTTTACATGAAGTAGGCGAAGACTGAGTGGAATGTAAGGTTGTTTACATGAAGTAGGCGAAGACTGAGTGGAATGTAAGGTTGTTTACATGAAGTAGGAAGACTGAGTGGAATGTAAGGTTGTTTACATGAAGTAGGAAGACTGAGTGGAATGTAAGGTTGTTTACATGAAGTAGGAAGACTGAGTGGAATGTAAGGTTGTTTACATGAAGTAGGAAGACTGAGTGGAATGTAAGGTTGTTTACATGAATAGAAAGACTGAGTGGAATGTAAGGTTGTTTACATGAAGTAGGAAGACTGAGTGGAATGTAAGGTTGTTTACATGAAGTAGGCGAAGACTGAGTGGAATGTAAGGTTGTTTACATGAAGTAGGAAGACTGAGTGGAATGTAAGGTTGTTTACATGAATAGAAAGACTGAGTGGAATGTAAGGTTGTTTACATGAAGTAGGCGAAGACTGAGTGGAATGTAAGGTTGTTTACATGAATAGAAAGACTGAGTGGAATGTAAGGTTGTTTACATGAAGTAGGAAGACTGAGTGGAATGTAAGGTTGTTTACATGAAGTAGGCGAAGACTGAGTGGAATGTAAGGTTGTTTACATGAAGTAGGCGAAGACTGAGTGGAATGTAAGGTTGTTTACATGAAGTAGGAAGACTGAGTGGAATGTAAGGTTGTTTACATGAAGTAGGAAGACTGAGTGGAATGTAAGGTTGTTTACATGAAGTAGGCGAAGACTGAGTGGAATGTAAGGTTGTTTACATGAAGTAGGAAGACTGAGTGGAATGTAAGGTTGTTTACATGAATAGAAAGACTGAGTGGAATGTAAGGTTGTTTACATGAAGTAGGCGAAGACTGAGTGGAATGTAAGGTTGTTTACATGAAGTAGGCGAAGACTGAGTGGAATGTAAGGTTGTTTACATGAAGTAGGCGAAGACTGAGTGGAATGTAAGGTTGTTTACATGAAGTAGGAAGACTGAGTGGAATGTAAGGTTGTTTACATGAATAGAAAGACTGAGTGGAATGTAAGGTTGTTTACATGAAGTAGGAAGACTGAGTGGAATGTAAGGTTGTTTACATGAAGTAGGCGAAGACTGAGTGGAATGTAAGGTTGTTTACATGAAGTAGGCGAAGACTGAGTGGAATGTAAGGTTGTTTACATGAAGTAGGAAGACTGAGTGGAATGTAAGGTTGTTTACATGAAGTAGGCGAAGACTGAGTGGAAGGTAAGGTTGTTTACATGAAGTAGGAAGACTGAGTGGAATGTAAGGTTGTTTACATGAAGTAGACGAAGACTGAGTGGAATGTATGGTTGTTTACGTGAAGTAGGCGAAGATTGAGTGGAATGTAAGGTTGTTTACATGAAGTAGGCGAAGACTGAGTGGAATGTAAGGTTGTTTACATGAAGTAAAAAGACTGAGTGGAATGTAAGGTTGTTTACATGAAGTAGGAAGACTGAGTGGAATGTGAGGTTGTTTACATGAAGTAGGAAGACTGAGTGGAATGTATGGTTGTTTACGTGAAGTTGGAAGACTGAGTGGAATGTAAGGTTGTTTACATGAAGTAGGAAGACTGAGTGGAATGTATGGTTGTTTACGTGAAGTAGGCGAAGACTGATTGGAATGTATGGTTGTTTACGTGAAGTAGGAAGACTGAGTGGAATGTAAGGTTGTTTACATGAAGTAGGAAGACTGAGTGGAATGTAAGGTTGTTTACATGAAGTAGGCGAAGACTGAGTGGAATGTAAGGTTGTTTACGTGAAGTAGGAAGACTGAGTGGAATGTAAGGTTGTTTACATGAAGTAGGAAGACTGAGTGGAATGTAAGGTTGTTTACATGAAGTAGGAAGACTGAGTGGAAGGTAAGGTTGTTTACATGAAGTAGGAAGACTGAGTGGAATGTAAGGTTGTTTACATGAAGTAGAAAGACTGAGTGGAATGTATGGTTGTTTACATGAAGTAGGAAGACTGAGTGGAATGTAAGGTTGTTTACGTGAAGTAGGCGAAGACTGAGTGGAATGTAAGGTTGTTTACATGAAGTAGGAAGACTGAGTGGAATGTAAGGTTGTTTACATGAAGTAGAAAGACTGAGTGGAATGTAAGGTTGTTTACATGAAGTAGGAAGACTGAGTGGAATGTAAGGTTGTTTACGTGAAGTAGAAAGACTGAGTGGAATGTATGGTTGTTTACATGAAGTAGGAAGACTGAGTGGAATGTAAGGTTGTTTACGTGAAGTAGGCGAAGACTGAGTGGAATGTAAGGTTGTTTACATGAAGTAGGAAGACTGAGTGGAATGTAAGGTTGTTTACATGAAGTAGAAAGACTGAGTGGAATGTAAGGTTGTTTACGTGAAGTAGGAAGACTGAGTGGAATGTAAGGTTGTTTACATGAAGTAGAAAGACTGAGTGGAATGTAAGGTTGTTTACATGAAGTAGAAAGACTGAGTGGAATGTAAGGTTGTTTACATGAAGTAGGAAGACTGAGTGGAATGTAAGGTTGTTTACATGAAGTAGAAAGACTGAGTGGAATGTATGGTTGTTTACGTGAAGTAGGCGAAGACTGAGTGGAATGTAAGGTTGTTTACATGAAGTAGGAAGACTGAGTGGAATGTAAGGTTGTTTACATGAAGTAGGAAGACTGAGTGGAATGTAAGGTTGTTTACATGAAGTAGAAAGACTGAGTGGAATGTAAGGTTTGTTTACGTGAAGTAGGAAGACTGAGTGGAATGTAAGGTTGTTTACGTGAAGTAGGAAGACTGAGTGGAATGTAAGGTTGTTTACATGAAGTAGGAAGACTGAGTGGAATATAAGGTTGTTTACATGAAGTTGGAAGACTGAGTGGAATGTAAGGTTGTTTACATGAAGTAGGAAGACTGAGTGGAATGTAAGGTTGTTTACATGAAGTAGGCGAAGACTGAGTGGAATGTAAGGTTGTTTACATGAAGTAGACAAAGACTGAGTGGAATGTAAGGTTGTTTACGTGAAGTAGGAAGACTGAGTGGAATGTAAGGTTGTTTACATGAAGTAGGAAGACTGAGTGGAAGGTAAGGTTGTTTACGTGAAGTAGGAAGACTGAGTGGAATGTAAGGTTGTTTACGTGAAGTAGAAAGACTGAGTGGAATGTAAGGTTGTTTACATGAAGTAGGAAGACTGAGTGGAAGGTAAGGTTGTTTACATGAAGTAGGAAGACTGAGTGGAATGTAAGGTTGTTTACGTGAAGTAGGAAGACTGAGTGGAAGGTAAGGTTGTTTACATGAAGTAGGAAGACTGAGTGGAATGTAAGGTTGTTTACATGAAGTAGGAAGACTGAGTGGAATGTAAGGTTGTTTACATGAATAGAAAGACTGAGTGGAATGTAAGGTTGTTTACATGAATAGAAAGACTGAGTGGAATGTAAGGTTGTTTACATGAAGTAGGCGAAGACTGAGTGGAAGGTAAGGTTGTTTACATGAAGTAGGCGAAGACTGAGTGGAATGTAAGGTTGTTTACATGAAGTAGGCGAAGACTGAGTGGAATGTATAAGGTTGTTTACATGAAGTAGGCGAAGACTGAGTGGAATGTAAGGTTGTTTACATGAAGTAGAAAGACTGAGTGGAATGTAAGGTTGTTTACATGAAGTAGGCGAAGACTGAGTGGAAGGTAAGGTTGTTTACATGAAGTAGGAAGACTGAGTGGAATGTAAGGTTGTTTACATGAAGTAGACGAAGACTGAGTGGAATGTATGGTTGTTTACGTGAAGTAGGCGAAGACTGAGTGGAATGTAAGGTTGTTTACATGAAGTAGGCGAAGACTGAGTGGAATGTAAGGTTGTTTACATGAAGTAAAAAGACTGAGTGGAATGTAAGGTTGTTTACATGAAGTAGGAAGACTGAGTGGAATGTAAGGTTGTTTACATGAAGTAGGAAGACTGAGTGGAATGTATGGTTGTTTACGTGAAGTTGGAAGACTGAGTGGAATGTAAGGTTGTTTACATGAAGTAGGAAGACTGAGTGGAATGTATGGTTGTTTACGTGAAGTAGGCGAAGACTGAGTGGAATGTATGGTTGTTTACGTGAAGTAGGAAGACTGAGTGGAATGTAAGGTTGTTTACATGAAGTAGGAAGACTGAGTGGAATGTAAGGTTGTTTACATGAAGTAGGCGAAGACTGAGTGGAATGTATGGTTGTTTACGTGAAGTAGGAAGACTGAGTGGAATGTAAGGTTGTTTACATGAAGTAGGAAGACTGAGTGGAATGTAAGGTTGTTTACATGAAGTAGAAAGACTGAGTGGAATGTAAGGTTGTTTACGTGAAGTAGGCGAAGACTGAGTGGAATGTAAGGTTGTTTACGTGAAGTAGGAAGACTGAGTGGAATGTAAGGTTGTTTACATGAAGTAGAAAGACTGAGTGGAATGTAAGGTTGTTTACATGAAGTAGGAAGACTGAGTGGAATGTAAGGTTGTTTACATGAAGTAGAAAGACTGAGTGGAATGTAAGGTTGTTTACATGAAGTAGGCGAAGACTGAGTGGAATGTATGGTTGTTTACATGAAGTAGAAAGACTGAGTGGAATGTATAAGGTTGTTTACATGAAGTAGGTGAAGACTGAGTGGAATGTATAAGGTTGTTTACGTGAAGTAGGCGAAGACTGAGTGGAATGTAAGGTTGTTAACATGAAGTAGGAAGACTGAGTGGAATGTAAGGTTGTTTACATGAAGTAGGAAGACTGAGTGGAATGTAAGGTTGTTTACATGAAGTAGAAAGACTGAGTGGAATGTAAGGTTGTTTACGTGAAGTAGGCGAAGACTGAGTGGAATGTAAGGTTGTTTACATGAAGTAGGAAGACTGAGTGGAAGGTAAGGTTGTTTACATGAAGTAGGAAGACTGAGTGGAATGTAAGGTTGTTTACGTGAAGTAGGAAGACTGAGTGGAAGGTAAGGTTGTTTACATGAAGTAGGAAGACTGAGTGGAATGTAAGGTTGTTTACATGAAGTAGGAAGACTGAGTGGAAGGTAAGGTTATTTACATGAAGTAGGAAGACTGAGTGGAATGTAAGGTTGTTTACATGAAGTAGGAAGACTGAGTGGAAGGTAAGGTTGTTTACATGAAGTAGGCGAAGACTGAGTGGAATGTAAGGTTGTTTACATGAAGTAGGAAGACTGAGTGGAAGGTAAGGTTGTTTACATGAAGTAGGCGAAGACTGAGTGGAATGTAAGGTTGTTTACATGAAGTAGGAAGACTGAGTGGAATGTAAGGTTGTTTACATGAAGTAGGAAGACTGAGTGGAATGTAAGGTTGTTTACATGAAGTAGGCGAAGACTGAGTGGAATGTAAGGTTGTTTACATGAAGTAGAAAGACTGAGTGGAATGTAAGGTTGTTTACATGAAGTAGGCGAAGACTGAGTGGAATGTAAGGTTGTTTACGTGAAGTAGGCGAAGACTGAGTGGAATGTAAGGTTGTTTACGTGAAGTAGGTGAAGACTGAGTGGAATGTAAGGTTGTTTACATGAAGTAGGCGAAGACTGAGTGGAATGTAAGGTTGTTTACATGAAGTAGGCGAAGACTGAGTGGAATGTAAGGTTGTTTACATGAAGTAGGAAGACTGAGTGGAATGTAAGGTTGTTTACGTGAAGTAGGCGAAGACTGAGTGGAATGTAAGGTTGTTTACATGAAGTAGGCGAAGACTGAGTGGAATGTAAGGTTGTTTACATGAAGTAGGCGAAGACTGAGTGGAATGTAAGGTTGTTTACATGAAGTTGGAAGACTGAGTGGAATGTAAGGTTGTTTACGTGAAGTTGGAAGACTGAGTGGAATGTAAGGTTGTTTACATGAATAGAAAGACTGAGTGGAATGTAAGGTTGTTTACATGAAGTAGGCGAAGACTGAGTGGAATGTAAGGTAGTTTACATGAAGTTGGAAGACTGAGTGGAATGTAAGGTTGTTTACGTGAAGTTGGAAGACTGAGTGGAATGTAAGGTTGTTTACATGAATAGAAAGACTGAGTGGAATGTAAGGTTGTTTACATGAAGTAGGCGAAGACTGAGTTGAATGTAAGGTTGTTTACGTGAAGTAGGAAGACTGAGTGGAATGTTAGGTTGTTTACATGAAGTAGGCGAAGACTGAGTGGAATGTAAGGTTGTTTACATGAATAGAAAGACTGAGTGGAATGTAAGGTTGTTTACATGAAGTAGGCGAAGACTGAGTGGAATGTATGGTTGTTTACATGAAGTAGGAAGACTGAGTGGAATGTAAGGTTGTTTACATGAAGTAGGCGAAGACTGAGTGGAATGTATGGTTGTTTACATGAAGTAGGAAGACTGAGTGGAATGTAAGGTTGTTTACATGAAGTAGGAAGACTGAGTGGAATGTAAGGTTGTTTACATGAAGTAGGCGAAGACTGAGTGGAATGTAAGGTTGTTTACATGAAGTAGAAAGACTGAGTGGAATGTAAGGTTGTTTACATGAAGTAGGAAGACTGAGTGGAATGTAAGGTTGTTTACATGAAGTAGGCGAAGACTGAGTGGAATGTAAGGTTGTTTACATGAAGTAGGCGAAGACTGAGTGGAATGTAAGGTTGTTTACATGAAGTAGGCGAAGACTGAGTGGAAGGTAAGGTTGTTTACATGAAGTAGGAAGACTGAGTGGAATGTAAGGTTGTTTACATGAAGTAGACGAAGACTGAGTGGAATGTATGGTTGTTTACGTGAAGTAGGCGAAGACTGAGTGGAATGTAAGGTTGTTTACATGAAGTAGGCGAAGACTGAGTGGAATGTAAGGTTGTTTACATGAATAGAAAGACTGAGTGGAATGTAAGGTTGTTTACATGAAGTAGGCGAAGACTGAGTGGAATGTATGGTTGTTTACGTGAAGTAGGAAGACTGAGTGGAATGTAAGGTTGTTTACATGAAGTAGGCGAAGACTGAGTGGAATGTAAGGTTATTTACGTGAAGTAGGAAGACTGAGTGGAATGTAAGGTTGTTTACATGAAGTAGGCGAAGACTGAGTGGAATGTAAGGTTGTTTACATGAAGTAGGCGAAGACTGAGTGGAATGTAAGGTTGTTTACATGAAGTAGAAAGACTGAGTGGAATGTAAGGTTGTTTACATGAAGTAGGAAGACTGAGTGGAATGTAAGGTTGTTTACATGAAGTAGGCGAAGACTGAGTGGAATGTAAGGTTGTTTACATGAAGTAGGAAGACTGAGTGGAATGTAAGGTTGTTTACGTGAAGTAGGCGAAGACTGAGTGGAATGTAAGGTTGTTTACATGAAGTAGGAAGACTGAGTGGAATGTAAGGTTGTTTACATGAAGTAGGCGAAGACTGAGTGGAATGTAAGGTTGTTTACGTGAAGTAGGCGAAGACTGAGTGGAATGTAAGGTTGTTTACGTGAAGTAGGCGAAGACTGAGTGGAATGTAAGGTTGTTTACATGAAGTAGGAAGACTGAGTGGAATGTAAGGTTGTTTACATGAAGTAGGCGAAGACTGAGTGGAATGTAAGGTTGTTTACATGAAGTAGGCGAAGACTGAGTGGAATGTAAGGTTGTTTACATGAAGTAGGAAGACTGAGTGGAATGTAAGGTTGTTTACGTGAAGTAGGCGAAGACTGAGTGGAATGTAAGGTTGTTTACATGAAGTAGGCGAAGACTGAGTGGAATGTAAGGTTGTTTACATGAAGTAGGAAGACTGAGTGGAATGTAAGGTTGTTTACGTGAAGTAGGCGAAGACTGAGTGGAATGTAAGGTTGTTTACATGAAGTAGGAAGACTGAGTGGAATGTAAGGTTGTTTACATGAAGTAGGCGAAGACTGAGTGGAATGTAAGGTTGTTTACATGAAGTAGGAAGACTGAGTGGAATGTAAGGTTGTTTACATGAAGTAGGCGAAGACTGAGTGGAATGTAAGGTTGTTTACATGAAGTAGGAAGACTGAGTGGAATGTAAGGTTGTTTACATGAAGTAGGAAGACTGAGTGGAATGTATGGTTGTTTACGTGAAGTAGAAAGACTGAGTGGAATGTAAGGTTGTTTACATGAAGTAGGAAGACTGAGTGGAATGTAAGGTTGTTTACATGAAGTAGGAAGACTGAGTGGAATGTAAGGTTGTTTACATGAAGTAGGAAGACTGAGTGGAATGTATGGTTGTTTACATGAAGTAGGAAGACTGAGTGGAATGTAAGGTTGTTTACATGAAGTAGGAAGACTGAGTGGAATGTAAGGTTGTTTACATGAAGTAGAAAGACTGAGTGGAATGTATAAGGTTGTTTACATGAAGTAGGAAGACTGAGTGGAATGTAAGGTTGTTTATGTGAAGTAGGCGAAGACTGAGTGGAATGTAAGGTTGTTTACATGAAGTAGGAAGACTGAGTGGAATGTAAGGTTGTTTACATGAAGTAGGCGAAGACTGAGTGGAATGTAAGGTTGTTTACATGAAGTAGGAAGACTGAGTGGAATGTAAGGTTGTTTATGTGAAGTAGGCGAAGACTGAGTGGAATGTAAGGTTGTTTACGTGAAGTAGGCGAAGACTGAGTGGAATGTAAGGTTGTTTACGTGAAGTAGGCGAAGACTGAGTGGAATGTAAGGTTGTTTACGTGAAGTAGGAAGACTGAGTGGAATGTAAGGTTGTTTACGTGAAGTAGGCGAAGACTGAGTGGAATGTAAGGTTGTTTACATGAAGTTGGAAGACTGAGTGGAATGTAAGGTTGTTTACATGAAGTAGGCGAAGACTGAGTGGAAGGTAAGGTTGTTTACATGAAGTTGGAAGACTGAGTGGAATGTAAGGTTGTTTACATGAAGTAGGCGAAGACTGAGTGGAATGTAAGGTTGTTTACATGAAGTTGGAAGACTGAGTGGAATGTAAGGTTGTTTACGTGAAGTAGGAAGACTGAGTGGAATGTAAGGTTGTTTACATGAAGTAGGAAGACTGAGTGGAATGTAAGGTTGTTTACATGAAGTAGAAAGACTGAGTGGAATGTATGGTTGTTGCTTTACAGATCACAAAATTTAGAGTCAAATATAGGCAATCATCTCTGGTTTAATTACGGTGACACCGATTTGTGCGGACTAATTGTCACCCAAGGACTTTATGTAACAAACGACAAACCTTGAATCTGTCATACAAACTACCAACCTTAACCCCGTAGCTCTCCGTTTTTTATGTCGCTGAAGGTCGTTTGCAGTATTCTAAGACTTTCATGCCCAGCTACATATAATGCAATTAGTAGAGCTAAAAACACTGATACCTGAAAACAGTGGATCTGAGACTTATGTCACTCCAAGCATGTCATCGTTCACGGAGCATTGTTAAAGAAACGTGGGAGGCTCATTGTCTAATACGACAGTTGAATAACGACCTTCATTGTCAAAGAGAATACGACAGTTAAATAACGACCTTCATGGTTGGAGAGGATACGGCAGATAAAAACCGATCTATATATGTTTGTAGAGAATAACAGGGCCAAAGTGGCTGAGTGGATAAGGTGTCCCGACATTCTACCACTAGTCCTCCACCTCTGGGTTGCGAGCTCGAAACCCATGTGGGGCAGTTGCCAGGTACTGACCTTAGGTCGTTGGATTATTTTTTGGGTACTCCAGCTTTCCTCCACCTCCAAAACCATGCAGACACTTAAATGACTCATGCTGTTAATAGGACATAAAACAAAATAAACCAAATAAAATCTGAGAGAATAAGACAGATATAAAACGACCTTCATTGTTGGAGAGAATACAACAGATAAAAAAAACGACCTTCATGGTTCCATTAAAGCAAAGTTGAGAGTTTAAATTTCTACTGGAAGGGGTTGCATTTTGATGTTTTGTTAAAAAGATTTGGAGGTATATTTCAAGAAAACACCTTCATGACTGATTTTAGAACACATCAAAGGTATCATTATGTTTAATTAACTGGTGTGGTTTGCCTTTTGGAATGAAATGCAGCTTCGGTACCTAACTGGTATATAGAAAAACATATTTCACAAAGGCATCTGTCTCTGTGGAAAGAGAATCGGCACTGTTTGTGTAGACCAAGAGAACAGGTCGATGAGCCTTTTATAAAAAAAACTTAATTTCCATGCATACTCAACTCTTAAAAAAGACCTTATTTTATATTCTAAACTTTGTACGCAAAGACATGAATCAATCTACTTGTTGACTTGACAAATAGTTTTCTGTCCTTCAAATAGTTTCCAGGATGTATAAGGTTTCTGATTTTAATATTTGTGATAAAATGAAATTGTTCAATTTGAAAAGATTTCCGTTCGATTGTGCGTTGAGTGGATGTTCGGATCAGACATTTCCATATGTAGTTTGGTTTGGGTTCCTTGTACTTGCATAGACAATGAGATCGGTGTCGTCTAAACGGCGCGGCTGTCGGTTAACGGTTTAGGTATTTAAATCCTGTTTGTCTCCATCAAAGTTTGGAGACATTTTGAATACGGAAGGCATCGTTCAATGTTCAGCCAGTAATTCTTATATGAAAATCTGATTCTTAGTTAAACTGTCGGTCTGAACATAACAGTCCATTCCCAATAAGTAACATAGATCAGCATCTGTTCTCTTACAATCACTTCACAAGTCCAGGGTCCGTATTCATGAAACCGTTCTCATGCTCAAAAATGGATTCTCTGCTCAAGTCAGATTTTTGAAACTCACTTTCATCATGTGAAAGAGTCAAAAAGTTGTTGTAAATGTTGAAAACAGCTTTCAACTAAAACGTCTATTCAATTTATTTCAAAATGTAGATCTATATGACGATATAATACTTATCATAAAGCTTGTTTTTAATAAAATGTTGGAAATGCAATCTATTATGCAGTTTAATTCATGGTTATAATTTTCATAATTTGATACTATCGCCACCCTAATAATTGTTATCCCGCCATAATTGCTCTGGACGAAAGGTGGCGGTATAACAAGGGTAAACACTGTATTTGGTGCAGCACATGTAAGAGATGAAATGTGTTGTAGGCTAATATATTAAGGGACTTTCTTAGGATGGCCTCATTTATCTTTGTAACCTGTATATATAAGTGTGTTATCTTGATTACATGTGTATAAAAACATCAAATTAGATTTCATAAACAAAATTGTTGACCAAAATCAAAATAATGAAGATGTCACTTTGGCTACCATGTTTTTGTGGTGGTCATATTTACATCTAATCCTTTGTAATTGTATAATAGAAATGATGTTCTTATTTTAATTAAAATGATTGCACAAGAATTAATCTGAAAATTTATGAGGAAATTGTATTCTTAATTAATGCTACAATGCAGTTTGTCAAAGGATATTCAGTTTTGCAATTTTGATAATAATTGAAAACAAAATAGTTTTAAACGATGTAACTTAATTTCAATGATATTGAGATCACACAGGTGAATTAAAACATTGATAATTTAAGACATTCCATTTATAAGGTAACCTTATTTTTAACATAATGATGAAGTTTGTAAGTACAAATGTACTAAGCTGCACTTAGATATAAGACAATAGGACAGATCTAGTTTTGTGATAAGTTGGGACAGTGAATCATGTTGTCAAGTATACATAGAAAACACTGTTAGTTTGGTACAGGGGAGATAACTCAGATAAATCACCCAATAATTTTGTACCTTTTAATTTTTTACCTCCTAAAACTTGCCTAAAGAATGAAAAAAAAAATGAGACAAAGAATTTCCTTGGAGACTAAAGAAACAGAGAGAACATTAATACTTCAAAGTAAAATTAAATCCACTTGATTTATCTTTGAATTAGATAGACATTTTGTTGATGTACAAGAAATATCTGAAATTGAAAATAAGATTAAACTTCAATTTAAATCTGATGAAGTAAGCGATGTTTCATGACTTGTTGTCCGATGTCTTTACGGAAAAGACGGCTTATGACTACCATTGGGAAAACCTTTTTTAAAAAATCCAAATTATAAGCAACAGGAAATTAATGGTTTCACCCCAGGGAAATTACGGTGTACAACTAACCTACTGCCCTGCGGCATGAGGTGGTTTGTTTACGGTTGTTAAATGGTATTGTAATACTGCGTCAAACTTCTACGTAAACTCTGGTGTGTTGTAACATTTATATCTTCCATTACACAGACTTTGAAAGATGGAAAACTTAAAATTTGTACCCGTACACCTATCAGCTATATATGGAATCAGAAATAATTAAATGGTTCTGGGTGTTTGGATTTATGTTATAGTCTACACAGACATTACCTAAGGAAATCTTCTGTCTAACAACCTGGCAGATAAAGCTGTGTTCTACAGGTCACATGTTGTAGATTCAAAATAAAAATGTGTAAAGGTTATATTTATGTACAACGCCTATTATGGCTGCATTTCTTAAGGGAGTTGGCTCAGCATATTTAAAAGCTGGACAAAATTTTCAATCTCTTATTTTTTCCCTTTTAATTAACAATCCATGTTGAAAAAATGGCCCATTGACCACTATTTTTCTTTCGATATTATCAAAACATAGATCTTAAATAATCATTTGACACAATATTTCTAAACTTCCCCATGTATTTAATTTTTCATGAAAAATCTAGAGGAGTTCTTTTCCCGCCAAATTTTAAAACCCTGATATCGTTTGAATAAGCCGAATGACCTCTCAGTAATTTTGTACATTTCTGGTGTATTCTTTATCCTACTTATAAAAAATTGCTTTTAAGAAAAGTTGATATACAAATCCTCATGATCCAGCTCCCTGAAGGGTGCCTTCCATGGCTGTGTGTCCTTACTGACTATCCACCATTTTGGGGGTTGTGTATAAGTTGTGGACACCACATCGTCCTTACACCAAGGTGTTCCTGGTTCCGATCCCTTCTTTAACATCCAAATTAAGGTAAATTTAGACCGACCACGTATGCAATAGTCCCTTCGAACTTCAGTAAAATTCATTTGGATAAGGGACTTTACAGGGTTAATTTATTTACACAAGGATCTTTACAAAGTTTATAACTCAAAGATATAACCCATATGGTAGTACAGTGGACACCACTTAATATCACTCCTGTTATTATCACATTCCTCTTTATATCATGTTTTTCCCAAGCACCATTTTTCTCTCTATATAATCTATGTAATTTTATTTGGTCAATGTCATGTATTTTGAGGCAAATTCCTCTTAATATCATGTTTTTTTTAACCAATCACAAAAAATTTCCAGAAAATGATGTCATTTATTTTGATTTCAGATACAACTTGTACAAAATGTTGCATAGAAAATAAAAAAATATCCCCAAAAATGATTTTTAATTGAAATAATGATGTCTATATATTAAAACATCTTCATTATGTACATTGAATAGCTTACTTTTAGTTAATGTTATGGAGATTGCAAATGCACTGGATTTAGTGGGAAAACATGTTTCTTTTAATGTCACATTCCTGTTAATATCATGTTTTTGTCTGACAAATGCAACATGATATAAAGAGGAGTTCACTGTATCAGATAATATGAATGACTTAATTGTCTGTCAGTATACTGAAAAGGTAGAAAGGTGCTTCTCTTTGACTCTAGCTAGCAGGGCTCACCTGTTTTGCATATACAAAATTATATATCAGTTTTATTTACTGGCTCAGTCTTTATTGTCAGTACAAAACCTTCAACTGGCAGTATGTTCAATGTATGTTAAAAATCCAATAGATCTATATACAGGGAATGGAGATTTAATTCTAAGAAGCTTGAATTGCTTGATCACACAGTTAGGAGCTCTGTGTACAAAGCCAAATAAATGCCATGATCCAAGGTAACACATCACATCGAAGCGTGAATATTAGGCCAGGGAATTTCAGCAGCTATTTTTATAAACATTTACAAGAGACTTGTCATGAAAGCCCTGTGATTACAACGCTAGTTCTACTTCCTACCGATCTGCTTTATTGAGTTGTAATGCCCATCTGCGGCTGTTGATGAGAGGAACAAGACAACTCTTTAAACAGTTTTTGTCTCGAATAGAAATAATTCTGTATTTCAATGGGAAACAAAAAAAATTTGAATGTTTAATAAATCTGTGGCTTCTTGTACATTAATTTCAATTTCCTAGCAACACACACAGTATTAATAGAGCACATGCTCAAGGCCCTTCGTTATATTGGAACTTGTGTGGTGCATCAAGCTGCGTGAAAATTGGTCTTGTCAAGCTACAGGATGTATAGAATAAGTCTCTGAAGTTTTATCAGGAGGAGTACTGTCATCCAGATAGAATTCAATTGTATTCCAGATTAAGGACAGTGCAGAACCTAGCTCTAAATGTTCTTTTTAAATTTCTTTTATCTGTGATTGATCACTAACGGTTGTTTGAGTAAGTATTTAGTTGCTGTCCTACATGTTTTTGTTCGTTGATTTACGTAGAAATGTGATGAGACTGACAGCCGCTGCAATATTTGAAAGTATAGACATGCAGATATTGAGACAAAAGATTACACAGTGCTTGCCTCAGATGTGAAAACCAACAATTTGAGACATAAGAATAGTGGTTGTTGGTCAAAATATACCTATTGAGTAAAATGTGTTTGTGTCAGGCTCTAAAATGACATGGAGATCTGGTTGTGGCATAATTAGAGGTATGTACTCGGGTGACAACAATATCGGACCGCCTACCCTCTCTCTGTGATCACCGGTGACAACAATACAAGAGACCCTCTCCCTCTCTCTGTGATCACCGGTGACAACAATATCAGAGTCCATCCCCCTCTCTGTAATCACCGGTGACAACAATACAAGAGCCCCTCCCCTCTCTGTGATCACCGGTGACAACAATACAAGAGCCCCTCCCCCTCTCCGTGATCACCGTTGACAACAATACAATAGCCCCTCCCCCTCTTTGTGATCACCAGTGACAACAGTACAAGAGCCCCTCCCCCTCTCTCTGTGATCACCAGTGACAACAATACAAGAGCCCCTCCCCCTCTCCCTGATCACCAATGACAACAATACAAGAGCCCCTCCCCCTCTGCGTGATCACCGGTGACAACAATACAAGAGCCCCTCCCCCTCTACGTGATCACCGGTGACAACAATAGCAGAGCCCCTCCCCCTCTCCTTGATCACCAGTGACAACAATACAAGAGCCCCTCCCCCTCTCCGTGATCACCGGTGACAACAATACAAGAGCCCCTCCCCCTCTCCGTGATCACCAGTGACAACAATACAAGAGCCCCTCCCCCTCTCCGTGATCACCAGTGACAACAATACAAGAGCCCCTCCCCCTCTACGTGATTACCGGTGACAACAATAGCAGAGCCCCTCCCCCTCTCCTTGATCCCCAGTGACAATAATATCAGAGCCCCTCCCCCTCTGCGTGATCACCGGTGACAACAATACAAGAGCCCCTCGCTCTCTCTGTAATCACCAGTGACAACAATACAAGAGCCCCTCGCTCTCTCTGTGATCACCAGTGACAACAGTACAAGAGCCCCTCCCCCTCTCTATGATCACCAGTGACAACAATACAAGAGCCCCTCCCCCTCTGCGTGATCACCAGTGACAACAATAGCAGAGCCCCTCCCCCTTCCCATGATTACCAGTGACAACAATACAAGAGCCCCTCCCCCTCCCCATGATTACCAGTGACAACAATACAAGAGCCCCTCCCCCTCTCCGTGATCACCGGTGACACCAATACAGGAGCCCCTCCCTCTCTCTGTGATCACCAGTGACAACAAAAAAGAGCCCCTACCCCTCTCCGTGATCACAAGTGACAACAATACAAGAGCCCCTCCCCCTCTGCGTGATCACCAGTGACAACAATACAAGAGCCCCTCCCCCTCTGCGGGATCACCGGTGACAACAATACAATAGCCCCTCCCCCTCTCCGTGATCAATGGTGACAACAATATATGAATTGAAAACCTTTCATAAAATTTTAAATGTTAATATAAGAAAACAGAGATTATTTATTCTGTACATTTAACATAGGGTAATTTTGCTTAATCTTGCTGGCAGTTTTGTTTTGTCAAAAAAGCTTAAGGGAAAAGGTGATATTCTCAAAATGGTAGCAAGTCAAAATGTATTTTTATGGTTTTTGAGCTTTTTCAGGTAGTTGAAACGAGAAAAATACTTTAAATTTTCATGACCAAAGGTGTAAAGGGCCTGTCACACTACGACGTTCTCACCAGCGTTCGAGTAACGTGTTGCGAAACGCAGAGGAACGTCGAGAACGTTGGAAACAAGTTATAAGAAAGTTAGACGAGCGTCGACAAATGTTTAGGAATGTTGAGGGACGCCGACGAACGCTGAGGGTGAAAAATATTTTTGGGTGTGCACAAAAATTCTCGACGTTCTACCAAAACGCTACTTACGCGTTAGAGGAACGATACACGAAAGTTGGCGGGTGTTACTCGAACGTAACTCGAACGTAAGGACGTTCCCTAGACGCTAGGCGGACGACGGTCCATCAGGATCGAGTGTCCAGCGCGTGGCTAGTGCTTGGGTAACGCCTGTGTAACGTCCGTCGAACGTCTATCCAGCGTGTCGCCAACGTTTCTCAGCGTTCACTGAGCGTTATTAACGCTCATGTAACGCTCTTTTAACGTATGTCAGCGTTCTGAATTTTTCCAACGTCAGTGTAACGTCCATGTAACGCCCTTGTAACGCGCCTGTAATCTACTGGTAGCGTTCAGGAGCATTTGACAGGCACTTACCATATATAAGGGGCTTGCAGAGGCCACGCTAGCCCAAAGCCCAAAGCCCCCTTTTATACTGCGCGTCCAGCTGCAGGTTGGCGAAACGTGACAGGAAGTTACACAAACGTTGCATGCGCTACTCGAACGTTACAGGAACGCTAGGCAGACGCTGTGGAAACGTCAAGAACGTTGGATAGACGCTGGAATAAACAATGAAACGCTACCTGGACGCAATGCAGACGTCACCCAAACGCTATGAGAAGGCCATCAAAGCGCTGTGGTCGCTATGAAAACGCTATCAAAGCGCTGAGAACGTAATGGAACGCTAGATTTTGCTGCTATTTTCGACCACATATGTCACCTGACGCTGAGTGAACATTGTCTGAGCGTTACCCAAGCGTTACAAGAACGTTATAACAACGTTGACCTAGAAACTCAATTTGAAGAACGTCGACATTCCCCAACGTTTCTCCAATTTTTCAAAACGCAACCAAACGTCCAACAAAACGCTATAGTGTGACAGGGCCCTAAGATAGGTAAATTCCACCCTCTGTGTTTTCAGATTTAGCAAAAATTGAGGCTTTACCAAATTTGAAAATTCTTGTACCAGTAATCTTAAATGTGACAATTATTTGACATATAGCTGATGGTAGCTTCATATTTAAAGAGCTGTATTGTAAAAGTACATGGTATAAAGACTTCAATATTTAACTGATGATCATTCAGCTTGGAACCAGTGACCCAGTGTTCTATGGGTCATTACAGACAAGCTATGGTATCATCTGCTAACAGCAGATATTGTTATATCGCCATGTACAGACACCAGACGAGTCCTCAGAGGATCACATGATCAGCTTTAAACAAAGCTCCACTAACTAAATATCAACTTATATTGCTGATTGGGGATTACTTTTGTTCCCATCATATCAGAATGAATAAAAACGGCTGCTTTAAAGATATATACACTCCAAAGTGGATGTTACATAGGATAGGGTGATATTGGTTGAGTCTCCAGGACAAAAAAGGAAGGGTCTTCTAGGAAGTTAAGACATCTGTTAAATATCACATTTCTGGACAAAACAAATAAATAATATTTTGATAATTGAATTCCGTTTTCTGCAACAGATCGAGGGAGTCTGTTAAGCTTGCTGATCTAATAACAAGATTGCCTGCTGGACCATTTTTCCTTACCAAGGATTACAATCCAGTTAATATTGGCGGTAAACCTTCGGTCAGTTTGAACAAAATTTAATAAATAGTGTCAATCCTGTTTGAATTATACGAAATTTTAGCCGCTGTCAAATCGTTGTTCCTCAACAACGATTGTTCCTCAACAACGATTGCCTTTTACAATTTATTTTCAAATCTGGAGATGAGCAATGATTTTTTAAGTATGACTAATGTTCACTTACATATTAGGCCTAATTATCAAGTTAATTCGAAAAGAAAAGAAAAATATTTTATGCTGTTACCATAGACGGAAGTTTATGTAAATAAGTAATTTATCACATTACGGATGGTGGATTGAAACTACACTTATATAATTACAGATTAACACATCGATCGCATACCTGGTCGATTATTTGGTCTCAGCAGTTGTATAGGTAATATATCAATTAAGTTATTAATCAGGTATCGGTGACCAGGCCATGATTATATGATCAAAATTTGACACAGTAATGCCATGATAATACAAACGTACCTGACAGCATGTGTGACACTACATTCCGCGCTTCGTTGCTAAGCGTGGTCATAAAGATGTTTGATTGGCACATGCACATGTTTTAATGTTTACCAGAAAGAAACATCGGTAAAATGTGGCTTGTTTATGCACAAATTGTCCGAAATAGCTGACAACAATATCGCGCATCATGAGTACTACACGTTCTACTGTTGTTAATAACATCGATGGCGTGAAAATGATCAGTTGCAAGTTTTGCAAGGCTATAAATTGCATCGTTGAGAGCAATCCATTACGTAAGTTCTGTACACAGGCCTAATAAAAATTGTATGTTCAAACTATCCGAAACCTGTGTAAGTAAGGTTCGAACTTTTATGAGTCAAGTAATTATTTTTTTTTATTACTGAAAGGGTATGTTCGAACTATCCGCCTATTTGAACTAACCGAAGGTTTACCGTACCCTCTCAGATCCTAACCCTCTGTAAGTTAATACAGTACAGGGCAGACATCTTTAACCTTAAAATCAACGACTTAGTATGCTCACATTATACTCGCATTTGATGACATAGTAATGATTTCTATACATAAAAATGACACATAGTTCTAACATATTGTCTTTTATGCATGTATTCGTAACCATTACTGTCGAGGAATGGCAGAATGTGTCTTAATATAAGCTTCATGTGTGATGATGAGCACATTGTCTTTTAAAGTTGATATAATGCTATTTGTTACTTATCACACTCCTACACTGTACCATATCTACGTGAAACTTTACATCATCTACCAACAAACGCAAGGCAGATCCAGACTTCAAAGGGGCGCGGGTTTTAGTGTTTATCGATATCGACACAGACACAATTAAATGTTATTCTAACTGAAACATACAAGGAAGCTGTACATATGTAGAAGTAGGTGGCGACCCCTGGTGGCCACGCCAGTCACACCCAGTGTTATGTCTGATGACAGGTAGAGAGCATTGTGGGGTATCTACTGACATCTTCTGTCTGACTTATAAACTTATGGTCTCCACTGTCGACCATCTTTGTCAGGGTCATTCAATGTAGGTCATTTATATAAGGGACCACCAGCAAATCTGCTGGGGTCAAGGTCATTCTATTATCCTTCATCAATATATTAGAGCTAGCTTATAATATGATCATTGAAGTATAAAAGTAATTTTATTATTAAGTCATGTGACAGTTGTATCGTATATTTATTTGTAGTATAGAATATATTATTGGTAGGGTGTAAAGCTTGTTTGACCTTACATCTTATGATGATCTTGTTTGACCTTACATCTTATGATGACCTTGTTTGACCTTTTGTCTTATGATGACCTTGTTTGACCTGATATTTTATGATGACCTTGTTTGACCTTACGTCTTATAACGATGACCTTGTTTGAACTTATGAAGACCTTGCTTGAACTTATGTAGACCTTGTTTGACCTTATGTCTTATCATGACCTTGTTTGACCTTATGTCATATAATGACCAAGTAGTTGACCTTGCAGTATATTGTAATGACCTTTCACTGTGATGACCTTGGTCTGATTATGACCTTCAAATGTAATTTCTACCTTGTACCTTTGCTTTCCTTTCTGTATGTAAAAGCATTAATGTCAGTTTATATAATCTGTTGGGCTGGCTTGGCACAGATCAAGGTCATATCCTCATATGTAGATGAAGCCCATAATTCATCATTATGATGTTTTTAATGATGATCTACAACAACATACACAAAAGTATTAAACAATGTGCATTTATGCATGCGATATGATTTATTCGAGACAATGAAAGGCTAGCGTGTGATATCTGAGCCCATGGAGATATATTACTGAACCCCAAAAGACCCTGTAGTAGATCTACGACTGCGGCCTACATGTAGCTAGAGATTAGCTTGTTTATATAATGAGGATGGTTTTTATGGGTGAGGTATAATTTATCACCTGATGTAACCTGTTAGAAATGAGATTTCAGATGAAATAGATGACAAGTCTTTTTATTAGGTCATCCTATATTTAGCTATAGCTTTTGTTCTTCATTGGGTTAGACTTATAAAGACAAATGCTGGATTCAAAGCTAAAAAAACTTTCAAATCATGTAATAAATCTCTAGATTTCTTTTATCACCAGGAGAATATATGACATGAGAACATGACAACATAAGGAGCCTTCTAATTTATGTATTGTAACAATATGTGATATATTCAACTTTAAATATCACAGTGGAACCTCATATTTTTGTAAGTTTGAGTCTGTTACAGAAAATTTAATGGATTGCCTTTGGCAGCCCAGACCTGAGCAACATACCACTGGCATGTAGATATATAACATGATTTGTTTAATGATTTTAACCTTGAGTTTTTACCAGAAATTACTTTAATAGATAAAGCTTGACTTTCCTCTGAACACCCGGAGACCTCGTTTACACCTGTATTTGCTGTTTTATCAAATTAGTGCTAACCTTCAAGCTATAACCCAGTGTTCATGTTATTTTTATAACACATGTAATAATTATCTCCATTTCACATCATTAGTCAAAGCGACGAGACAGTGCCCGTTAGGTATAGTTTCTGTCTCCCTTAGAGTAGGACTTATTTATATACCAGTATACAGCTGTTGTGTCATAAATTAAATGATAAGTTATCAATTGTAAAACATCAGCCAACATTGTCTGGGGAATTAGTCCTGGTGGCAGGGATTCAGAAAGTTGCTATATCCCTAAACCCTGTATTGAAACTTCATGCTTGTAATTAACTAACTGACAACTAAATTTCAGTTTTTAAGATCGCAAACATATGGCCATTAGTGTTCTTATTCTCAGTTCAGTTTTAACACAGTACAGTGAATTCCACTTAATATCACCCTGCTTAATATTACATTCCTCTTTATATCATGTTTTTCCCAATAACCATATTTCCCTCTATATAATCTATATAATTTTATTTGGTTAATATCATGGATTTTGAGATGAATTCCTCTTATAATATCATGTTTTTAATAGAACTCAATTGTGCTTAATATAATTATTTCAAACTGATTTTGAACAGCAAATCAAGTGTAAACAATAATGAAATTGATAATGTCACAATACTAATATAAATGATGTTATAGCCTTATAAGGCACTGAGTGTTATAGGCGTATGGTGGCAACTGCCTCATAGCATTGTGTCAATGGGAAAACGTGGAGCAAACGTAAATATACATGTATTACCTGTATGTACACAGTCAATCATCAATTTCATATGAAAAATCCTTCACATGAAATTGACATGAATTTTTTTTATGTGAAATTCCTTTTTTAGGTCACCTGAGACGAAGTCTCAGTTGACCTATTGCAATCGCCTTTTGTCCGGCGGCTTCCGTCGTACGTCGTAAACAATTTACATTTTCAACTTCTTCTCAAAAACCGCTGAACTAAATTCAATGAAATTTTACAGGAAGCTTTCATGGCTGAGGGTGAACCAAAATTGTGAATTATATGGTCCCCACCCCTCAGGGGCATGCAGGGCGGGGCCAAAAAGGGTAAAATTGACTAAAACTTCAAAAATCTTCTCCTCTACTCTCAGATATGGTAGAATCAAATACTCTTCATAGATAGAAGGGTCTTAAGGTGCTTTACCAAAATTGTGAATTTCATGACCCTGGGGTCTCACGTTTGCCCCTGGGGAGGGGGTACTTTACTATAGTGTATATAGGGAAATCACATTTTTGACTATTATTTGTTGGATTTGTATTGGAATTCATTCTAACTTGTATCAAATTATCAGCATGGGATGACACTTTGATGGTATGTACATGTTGGCCCTAATTGACCCCCAGGGGCTGGAGGGCGGGGCCAAAAAGGGTCAAATTGACAAAAATTTCAAAAATCTTCTTCTCTTCTCCCAGATACGCTGGAATCAATTTTATGATACTCTTCATAGATGGATTGATTTTAAGGTTCTTTACCAAAATTGTGAATTTCATGACTCTGGGGTCTTGCATCTCCCCCTGTGGAGGGGGTTAAGTTTACTATAGTATATTGGCAGAAAAAAATTTTTTTTTGCATTATTTGTTTAATTGCCATAAGAAATGATGCAAATTTGGTTGAAATTATCAATATGACATGACTTTTGAGTAGTACGCACATATTGACACTGACTGACCCCAAGGTGCCTGAGGGGTGGGGCCTAAAAAGGGTCAAATTGAAATAATTTCAAAAATTCATTTTTTCCACTACCAGATATGCTACAATGTATTGTTATAAATAATCATCTCAACATTCCCATATTTCTCTTTCATGTCAAAAATCAGGTGACCGTTAAGGCCCATGGGCTTCTTGTTTTATAACATTTCTCGTGAAATTGACATGAATTTTACTTGCTGTTCAGTGAAGACATTGACATGCACCCACGCCAGTCTGTACCAAATAAAAAAAATATTCTTCAGAATTGCCCATGCAACCAATGAATTTATGAATCTTACAACATTTGATTTTTATAGCCAAACTAAATGTGTTATGTAATACCTTTCCACCACCAAAAAAAAAAAAAAAAGAAAAGTTTTCGAAAGATTAGAAAATTATCAGAAAGAAACCTTTGTGTCTCTAGCTATATGATAAATCTGAAATGTCTCTATCTTACAATGCAAGATTAATGACTTATCTCCGTTCTGTTGTTAATGCACATTTAACTTTTGGACTTTTTTACAATTTCACAAATCCCATTTGTTTGTGGAAATTAAAGAGACAATTTATCATGCTTTCATAACATTTTCTCACCGATATAATTTATCTGTTTTTCAGTTTTTTCTGTTGGCAAGAAATTAACAATAAAAAATCCAGAAGTCTTTGCTGAATGATCAAATGCATGTACAAATTAAATGCAGCAAAACTTTGTGATTGAAAGTTTAAACCAGACGTGTCTTTGTTTTTATCATTATTTGCAATCCTGAAATGTGGTAATATATTTTTGGATATGATTATTTTGCCTTAATTATCATGTAATGTGAATAATTTCTGAGGGAAACTATGAGAGTTATCTCCCTTATTGCAGCCTCTCTGTAGTAAACTAATCTGGTTCTTCAATTCTGCACTAGGATTACATACAGCCCTTTGGGCAATCAATGGTTATAGCACATTGTGCTCATTGCCTGTCTAGATATAAAGTAATTTATAGCCTGAAAGCACTTTTTATGCCCCCGCCATGAAATGGGGGGGAGGGGCATATATTGTTACCCATATCCGTCCCGTCCCATTGTAATGTAACCAGCTTATTTAAATAACTACTGTTCTGAAGGTCATCAAACTTCACATACATAATAAGCATGAAGAACTAATTTCATATGGGGGTGGGGGTTATGTCTCACAGACATTTCTAGATTTTTTAGGTTCAAATACAAATACATTTTCTCAAAGTGGTTCACATTGTGATTTTACCTGGTTATAACCAGTCAACAGCTTTCTTAACTAAATAGTTGAGTGTACAGCAGAAGCTGCCATCTTGGACTCAAAATAGAATATCATCTTTATCTATTGTAACGATTATAAAACTTAGGAGAGAGTTATTCAACTGATATTAATCATTCTTGTTCAAGGGTCAAATCTAGAACTCAAGAATTCGGGTATTGCTAATGAAGCATCATTTATCTTGTTAGAAATACACTGTAGAGTATGTACAACACAGTGCTTGGATGAGATTTGAACTCGCAACCCTTTGGTCCAACCACTCAACTTCCATGCCTCTACGCTTGGACAGAGATCCTTGAAAAGACTTTTCATCTCCTAACCAGAGATAGAATTATTACGTATAACTGTTATACCGATTTATTTGTTAACATAAAAATGTAGAGCCTTCGTCTTCATGTTGTGTAGGTGGGTTGATCAGTGGGGCACTTCACGCTAATCTGGATACCTAAAGATATATACAGGGTCATGATGAAGACTCGCTCTAAGGAGCCGAAACTAGTTGACCAATTAAAACCACAAAACTGGTAACGCCTGAGCCGTGTTGTGATTGGAACCCCCGCGCCTACTGATTTATTTGTTGCTATTGCACCAACATGTACAATGTAATTGTGCTAGGCATGTGTCGTCACAATGTGAACAGTTGAAACTTTACCAACCAATCACAGGTTTGATAGGTCATATAAATCAGTAATTTACAAAAATATGACTTGGGCATAGTCACTACATAAGGCTAATCATGTGATAAAATTAGATCTGAATTAAACTTTTGAGTTATTTACTTCAACTTCTTGTTACACCATTGCATGATCAATTTGGTGGATCTGTATATTTGGACATTAAAGGCCCAATATACGTAACTTCAGTAACTTTTTCTTGATTCTGAAAAATTCTGAAAAAAAATCCAGTTGATAACCATGCAAAAATAAGCCTAAAACGAAGTAAACCTGAGCGGTAACTAACAAGAAACTCTTGGCAGGAAATTCCAAAGAATTGAAAATAATTCAGGTGTGGCCCACTTCAACAACAAGTAGAAATTAGAAGACAGTTCGAAATGAATACGTGTTTACAAATACCGAGTTTCAACTGCTGCTGTACCGGTAATCGTCTAAGAATTCATCTTGAATATTTCTGATATCATTTAATCTTAACTAAATCTATAGATATAATAAGTTATTAGGCTTGATTTTCGCTTCAAGTTTTGCCGAAAGTTACGTATATTGGGCCTTTAATAGTTGTCAGGTATTATGTGATACTCACAGTTATCTCCCTTATAAGGGCTGCATTCAAGCAACAATTAACAAACAACAAATGGTCAATTGATATGGTTCGTTTGTGTAAATGTATTTTAAGCCATCCAATTTTAATCCTCAAAATGGATGTGTTTTTCATGGAAATTTGATTTAAAATTTGAAGAATTGTCCGTCAATATGATTAACTATCCAATACATCATAAATTGGTCCTGCCATTACGATAGAGGCGTGCTGTTATTCAGACTTGAGCTGTCACAAAATGTCAAGCTTCCGAACACATAACTCTGCTGTAATATTGTTAAGGTCAAATTCCGGCCCTTTTGGGTCCGTTTCTTTGGGAAGATAAAAGCGGGAGAAGGTGAGGCGTACTTGCCAGGAGAGTGGGCGATAGTGTTGTTTAGATGTACCCAGTGACCCCGATGGAACAATACCGCCCCGTAGTTAGGATAGTCCCTCTCCACAGCCAAAGCCTGGCTACATTGTGCCTCTCTATCAGTTATTGGAAAGGCAAATAATGTGTATTGTGAGCTCTTTGTTGTGGTTTCTGTGGGTTAATTCCTTATACACTGGGAGTATTTTCCATACAAAGTTGTCCTGATTCTGTTACTGACTTATTAACTTGTTTTCACTTGCTGTCACACATCAAACATACATTCTGTATGAAAAGCGACATTTAAGATGTTCATGCATTAAAAAGGTGTTGGATTTTGATATGTTCATCATAAGTCCCAGATAATTTTTTGTCAGTCAGCGCTCAATTGCCTTTCGTTTTCATCTTTATAATATAAATTAAACTCAGTAAAAATTCAATTTAAATTCAATTAATTCCCTTTGAATATCGCTGATGTTTATTTGTTAGAAATTTTTTTTTATATTTCACTTGTGCTTCAAAAACGTTATTTATGAAAAAAGATCAACAGCAAAACTGGTTTGCAATGCTTTGTTAAGTTAGAACCTCTGTCTGAGAGGTAACAGTGTACCATTCCTCCTATGTTTAGTAACCAATCTGAATTAAAACCCTTGCATGAATGTATTTCTTGAATCAAGGTCATAGGTCATATCAAGGTCATCTGCTGGTTAACTTTGTGTTGTTAACCCTATGATAAAGCATAGAAGATGATGTGCTTTGAATTTCTCTTTGAAAAATTACTGGAAATATGAAATGGGCACTAAGTTCTCCAAAATTAAACACACTTAAAATTATATTATGATGGAAAGTAGCTCAAAAGTTGTCACTTTGACTGAGAATTAAAGTACATGTATTCTATTTTGTAATACACTTATTTCAAAAAATAAAAAAAATGGCTTAAGCCAACGTTATCAGATGGTGTTCTTTTCAAATTGCCCTGTGTCCATCGTTTGTAAACAAATATTGTTATACTGCTTTTGCTTTAGAGGTAATGGATGGATGTTTCTCATATTTCAAATACCTTTTTCTTAGTTGGTCTGAAGATGAGCCCTTTGATTTGGAGACAGATTGGAAAAATTGAAATGGCTGATAAGCAACCATGTTTGATTTGGTAGCTTAAGACTTAATATTGATATTTCCTATAAGTAATCATCATATTTCATAAAATTAAGAGCAAGTAAAAGAAAAGAAGAGGAAAAGATCCAACTATGAAAGAATGAATATCAGACAAGATGGGTGCCATTTATATTTCCCTGGGATATCTTGTAATTTTAATTTAATAAAAAAAATTCAAGACATTATCTCATTATATAAGCATTGTTTATTTTCCAGAATGTTTATACATACATATATATAAACTCTTGATTATACCATCAAAATGATGTAGACTTGGATCTTATCTTAAGGTAGACTTACAAAACTTTTCCTGGTGTTTTCTTTTAGCTGACCAGAGGTATAATACATAAAACCTGCACCAAGAATGGTGTAATTCAGCTGGCTAGCTTAGAGAAAACTCTAGTCTGCAAGTTGTTTTTTCAGTAAGTTGTTTTTCTGCTGCCTACCTATAGCTAGGCCTCGAAACTGTCCAGCAGCTAAAGTTTAGCCCAGGATGAAGACTAGTAAAAATAACAGAGTTAAGATTAGTTTTAAATCTCACATACATGCTTGATGCACATCTTGTGTAATGCTGTACTTTGTTCTCCGAGGACAAAATTCCCTGCGATATTGTTCATAAACGACATCTTCTATCGTTGACAAATTTATTGGGTGTTAACCCTGGGTATTTCAATTGTTTTTGTGCAATGCTGTAGAGAAGACAAAAATATAAAAAAACTTCTGCAGACAGTATAAACAAAATATAAAAACATCATTGTGTCAGTATTTTTAACAAGTTACAGTATGTTAAAAACGAGGCATATTAAAAAAGACATATTTTCCTTATAACTTACGTAGCTCACCCTTTTCATTCTAAATCCTCACCACTTAGATATTTATACTAGCTGACACGGTAGCTACTTCGTGGTTTAAATTCTTTGTTACAGTTAAGGCTAATTAGCTGTAAAAACGTCTAATCCGTAAAACGTCTAATTCCCGCAAGATGGATCACAGGATCATTCACACAACATCTATACACGAACACATAGACAGGGATCTTTACAGACACGTAAACACAGACAAAATGGCGGACATGAGGATGACGATGTGTGATATGTATAAAGTGTTTCCCGTATTGTAATCGTTGTTGTAACTGTTTTGGTTCTGCGATCTTGTACGTTCTGTTTGATAACGAACTCTTACGTCATCAAATTCAAAACTGCGTTCAATCTTGCGACCGTTAAGCGGCTGGACAGGCCTAAAGTTGTTAACAAGGTATTCTTGGATTGTTTCTATCTCCTCGACCTCGATTTCTACCCCAGCGTTGTTTCCATGGTGATGACTTCCATGGTCAGCATGGTGCCTAGGTTCTGGTTCGGGTGTCGGTTCCACATCCTGGCCCTTGTGATCTTCGTGGTCCATGTGATCTCCGTGCTCTCCGTGCTCTCCGTGCTCTCCAGTTGTGTGTTTGGTTTCAGGATCACCTTCTTCTTGTGCTTGTTTCGGAACCTCTTCATCGTACAGTTGAAATTTCGTTGGTGTTTCTCCGATTCTGGCGTGACCAACTGGATTGTGATCATGATGATCAGGGGGAGGAGCGTTTGATTCTAGTTCACGCTTTAATGCTGCCTCTAGTTCCAACTCCTCCGCGATGTTGCCCTTAATTCCAGCCTCGTCGAGAGCGGCGGCCGAGCCTCGCTTCATATGTCTCCTGTTTCTCCTTGGCTTATGCTTCCTGTGTTTCTTTTGTAAAACTTTTCTAAATTTGGCAAGCTGAAAAAGAAAAAAAATTAAACTTTAGAATTATCTAGAAAAAACGTCACTGTCAACCAAAACTGCAATCTGATTAAAATAATATCTTTATCTCCGTGCCATTCCGTAAACTTCTCTCTGTTGCATCAAGATCTGGCAACATTCCATATCCCATAGAGGGGGTCACATTCTGGTGACCTTTTGCATTGGCCAATCGAAAAACTCATTTCAGATCAATCTTGAATGTGAATATTTTGGGGCGAAAAAGCTTGCATAATCCTATCTGTGTGTTTTAGTCATTTCTTCACAACAAGATAATGTACATATTGTGATGAAATGTCTTTGTGCAGATGACAGCCGTGTCCTGTCATCAATTAGAAAATTTTACTGGAGAGTGAAGTAAAGAGGCGACAAAGGTCACCAGAACATGACCTCTTGTGGGATGTTGTCAGATCCTTGTAAAACGGAGTAAGAAGAAGAATCTGCATATTAATCATATTGTAAAAACTGCTATTAACTGTTTTCATAGAAATAGATCAACCACCATACAAATTAAACTTGATTTGTAGAATATAAGATTGCTATTGAATATTGAATAACTAAATACAAAACGTAATCTGTCTTTTTCTTTGAAGTCAGATTATAACAAGATATTATGAAATTTCTAGTTTCCAATCAGATTGACGTTGATATTTCTGTTTTTGCTTAGAAAAACTTCAAAATTTGATCAGACACTTATTAAAAATGTTTGTTATACTTTTGAACCGTACAGAGTCTTCAAGAGAGTGATGGATTACCTGTCTATAAGAGATTGTCTGTTTGTCCTCAAACACGGTCCAGACGACACTTTCGAAGCAGCCTGGGGTGGTCAAAGACCCGTTGTAGCGGTAATATTTACTGGTGTCGTCCGGTAAAAAGTCCCGTATCCTTGTGGCGGGGATTTCTACCTCCATCTTGATGTCTGTAATAAATTGTTGAGTTTTTTACTTCATTCTTTATAAAATACCTCTGAACATGTTGTCATAACCTCTTTTACTTATTTACCCCTGAATTTGTTAATGAACTATTCCATGCTTTGTATTGGGAGGGTTCAAATGTGTTTTTAGGGGTGGAGGAGTTAAAGTCTTGTTCCATTTCCGTTTATTTCAGTTTAGATTGATATTTTTCAGTTCAGATTGATATTTTTCAGCTCAGATTGATATTTTCAGTTTAGTTCAGATTGATATTTTCAGTTTCAGTTCAGATTGATATTAAATTTAGTTCAGATTGATATTTTCAGCTCAGATTGACATTTTTCAGCTCAGATTGATATTTTTCAGCTCAGATTGATATTTTCAGTTCAGATTGATATTTTTAGTTCTGATTGATATTTTCAGTTCAGATTGATATTTTCAGTTCAGATTGGTATTTTCAGTTCAGATTTATATTTTCAGTTCTGATTGATATTTTCAGTTCAGATTGATATTTTCAGTTCAGATTGATATTTTCAGTTCAGATTGGTATTTTCAGTTCAGATTGGTATTTTCAGTTCAGATTGGTTCAGATTGATATTTTCAGTTCAGATTGATATTTTCAGTTCAGATTGATATTTTTAGTTCAGATTGGTATTTTCAGTTCAGATTGATATTTTTAGTTCAGATTGGTATTTTCAGTTCAGATTGATATCAGTTGAATGAGAAAACTTAGGGCCAGATTATGATTATTTGTTTTTGCTATAATTGTAAGATATGGGGTACATTAATTGCGATGACATACCTGGATTTTGGATCATGTCCAGTGCCTCTATGATAGGTGTCAGGACAGGGTTGTCTCTGTCGCTGATCTGTGAAGGAAACGGAAATCATTACAAACAATTTTGTGTACAATCTGTCACAGAACTTAAATATAACCATTGAATATTCGTGATGGATAAAGCAAATCACATCATCATATTCATAAAATATACATGTATGATCATGATATTATGGTATTTAAAGGGCCTGGCCAGGGTATCGATCATATAGATTCCATGGTTATTTGGTTTGAAAGTAAAATTACAATCCTTTATTAAAGCATGCATTAACAAATGTACGTATTTTTGTTGGTTGCTGCCATACAAAGATTATTACTATTGGTACCTCCCTGAGCTGGAAATTACTATAGGGGAGATGGGGATAAATTGTTACATGTAGTCACCGTTAGTTCTTGGGAAGGTGTATAGGGTAAACTGTAAGGAGAGTACGTACCTCGAACATGACTCCCAGCACAGCTAATCCCTGGTGTTTCACCATGGCATCAGCAACAGTTTCATACGTGTCAGCATCCCAGTTCACGACATGTAGCTGTTGGAAGAAAGATAACTCTTGTAGAACTCTGCTGAAGTAATGTGTTAAAGCTGAAATGGTTTCAATTTGGAGAGTTATGTAGAAGTCCTGATTGTGCTAGAGAGAATTTTATAAATTATATATACCCATGCAGGTACATTTATTACATTTTTAGGTTCTAAGTAAATTTTGAATCATCAGCTGTGGTGATGATAGCTGAGGTGTAGCTAAGTATGATTGCATCTGATCTATATTGCTTACCTGACCAGCCTGTTTTATAAGGTCACTTACCTCTATAGGACTAGCACGCCCGTTGATGTAATGCTCCGAGCCATGGTGGTTCGCGTGGCCCCAGTGGAAGTGGAATTGGGCCGAGGAGTAGACAGAGGGTAGTCCACCATTAGCCACAAAGAATGGGCCATGAATGTTTACCTGTACTGAATTGGTAAACAACACATGAGTTAATTAAAAAGTCTCGTGTTGTGGGTTGTGTTACAAATTTCCCCAAATTAATTAGGTCCCCTGGCCCCAGTTTCATCAACGTTCCTTAACTTAAAAATCTCCATAGGAAAGCATTACAGAATTTAAGGCGAAAATCCTTATTTAATTAAGGAACTTTCCTTAAATTCTGTATTGCTTTCCTATGCAGATTTTGAAGTTAAGGAACGTTGATGAAACCGGGACCTGGAGTTGAATTAATGTTTCAAAAACTTTTGAATCTTTAATCAAGGTTTCCATACATTTTAAGGGTTTTCATACATCTTGTACTTAAGAAACCCTTGAATTTCATTATAAATATTCTTTGGACTCAGAACAAGCAGGATTCAACTTGGTTCAAAAAGGTTGTGTAACATTACAAACAATATTTTGTATCGCTCTGCGTGACATCTGGTTTCCCTTTATCATTACTTACCAGCATGGCCATTGTTGAGGATGTTGAACTTTGACCCTGGTTTTGGTGGGTCATGCCAAAAGACAAAGTCATTTAAGTCGGAATTGTAGGAGGTTTCCTTGGTGATTATGTTAATAGGTGACTGGTGTTTCCCTGCACACGCTCCAGGGAACAGTCTGTCCCAGTGGCGAGTACCTGAAGGTTATACAAGGTGGTAAAGGTCATTCAGGTACAGAGATGTCATCTACAAGGTGATTAGCTCATTTAAATCTTAAATATATTCTGAAACTTGACAGTAATACATTACCTGTTAAAATCTCTCTTTATCATTATTATCATTATACAATGTTGTCATTTACATAAATATTGTTCTTTCTCTTATTAAAAATTTTTTTTTTGCATTTAAGAAATACATCTGAACTCATGATGTTGAATTCAATACCAAATGTGACAAGCTGTAAAATAACAGCATTGAAGAATTGTTTGATTATTTTGGAGCTAAGCTGACAGTTTGAGGGTTTGTGTTACCGCCATGTGTTCTGTCAATGTCAGACGAGACAGGTATTTAAGTGTTTAAGTCGACAGCCAGACTTCACACACAGCTTTAGAACCATGTGTGATCCCCACTTCGGTGCTTGTGGACTTGAAATGCACTATAAGGGGAGATAACCCCAAAATGTCTGCAGTTTATGTTTTCTCTATAAATAAGCTAGAATCATATTTTTTTCTGTTATATATTTGATCTTGTATTATATCTTGCTGTTTTAATTGATTAATATTTTTTGGATTGAACTGCAGTCGATAAATTATAGATTTAATCACAAAACATTATGAAATTTAATTTTCTTTGGTCAGTAATATTGAAAAATGTTGACAACATTAACTGTTGCATGGTCAGCAATATTGAAAAATGTTTACATTAACCGTTGGTCAGTAATATTGAAAAAATGTTAACAAAATTAAGCATTGGTCAGTAATATTGAAAAAATGTTAACAAAATTAAGCATTGGTCAGTAATATTGAAAAAATGTTAACAAAATTAACCGTTGGTCAGTAATATTGAAAAATGTTAACAAAATTAAGCATTGGTCAGTAATATTGAAAAATGTTGACAACATTAAAGGCCCAATATACGTAACTTCAGGAAATTTTGCGGGATTCTGAAAAATTCTGAAAAAAAATCTAGTTGATAGCTATGCAAAAATAAGCCTAAAACGAAGTAAACCTTAGCCTAACTAACAAAAAACCTCTTGAGAAAAAAATCCAAAGAATTGAAAATAATTCAGGTGGGGCCCACTTCAACAACAAGCCGAAGGTAGAAGACAGTTCGAAATGGACGCGTGTTTACAAATACCGTGTTTCAAATGCTTCGGTACCGGTAACCGCGTAAGAATTCATCTTGAATATTACTTATATCAGTTAATGTTAACTAAATCAATAAATATAATAAGTTATTAGGCTTTATTTTCGCTTCAAGTTTTGCCGAAAGTTACGTATATTGGGCCTTTAACCATTGGTCAGTAAAATTGAAAAATGTTGACAACATTAACTGGTAACTGTTAATGATACTGAGATAAACAGTTTGTTTATTAACATTGAAACAAACAGATTACCGTCCCCTTGATCCAGAAACACAAGCTTGTATTAAGTTATCAGGTTTGTTTGATTTGGCAGATACACTGAATGTTTGACCTCAGCACCGTGACATTTCAGGAATTTTTATGCTGTGTCACATTTGGTCAAACGGTCACCGTTATTGACAATTAGGAGTGTATAATTTTGACATGTTCGAGTGGGGACTTCTCATATTTTGAACAAATTGAAGTGGCACACACACACATAGAAATAGATATTATATTTTTACGCACAACTATACCTTGGATGAGTTTTTTGTGCAATATACATTTACTTAAAATATGATTAATTTATTCAAACATATTATATTGATCAATAACAATCAAAAGGATGGGACACAAGATATATCTTGTATTACTTATATATAAGTAGATTTTCATCACATACAAAATGAAAAATCTGTGCACATATAGTTTGACAAATGCAAGTAAATAAATGGTTTTTTTTTAATCTAGTGTAAGATATTGCATTCATTTGTTGATGCTGAACATGCAATATATTGGTCCAAATGGATGGATTTCAAATAGCAATTTCTTATATGTACAGTATCTTATATTGTTATGGTACTTACTGGTATGTGTTGAGAGACAGTTATGATGTAGACAAATTTATGTATATGTGAAGATATTTATGTATGTGAATGCTAATAAGATAGAAGGGGACAGTGTCAGTGGCCTATTGGTCTACATAACTTAATTTGTCTTCATACTGTCTAGTCATACTTTGTCTATGTGGTACACACTATATATATACACACTAATTCCTAGTCATACCCTTAAAACAGAAGCTGTACCAAACAGGGAGGGAGTGTAATACCCTCCTGTATAGACCCTTTAGATTTACTAGTCCTGGGGGGAGGGGGGAGTGTTATACCCTTCTATATAGACTCTATAGATTTACTAGTCCTAGTGGGGGGGGGGAGTGTTATACCCTTCTTATATAGACTCTTTAGATTTACTAGTCCTACGGGGGGGGGGGGGGGAGTGTTATACCATTCTATATAGACTCTATAGATTTACTAGTCCTAGTGGGGGGGGGGAGTGTTATACCCTTCTTATATAGACTCTTTAGATTTACTAGTCCTACGGGGGGGGGGGGGGGGGGGGGTAATACCCTTCTTATATAGACTCTTTAGATTTACTAGTCCTACGGGGGGGGGAGTGTAATACCCTCCTGTATAGACCCTTTAGATTTACTAGTCCTGGGGAGGGGGGAGTGTAATACCCTCTTGTATAGACCTTTTAGATTTACTAGTCCTGGGGGGGGGAGTGTAATACCCTCTTGTATAGACCCTTTAGATTTACTAGTCCTGGGGGGGGGGAGTGTAATACCCTCCTGTATAGACCCTTTAGATTTACTAGTCCTGGGGGGGGGGAGTGTATATACCGTCCTGTGTAGACCCTTTAGATTTACTAGTCCTGGGGGGGGGAGGTGTAATACCCTCCTGTATAGACCCTTTAGATTTACTAGTCCTGGGGGGGGAGTGTAATACCCTCTTGTATAGACCCTTTAGATTTACTAGTCCTGGGGGGGGGAGTGTAATACCCTCCTGTATAGACCCTTTAGATTTACTAGTCCTGGGGGGGGGGGGGGAGTGTAATACCCTCCTGTATAGACCCTTTAGATTTACTAGTCCTGGGAGGGGGGGGAGTGTATATACCGTCCTGTGTAGACCCTTTAGATTTACTAGTCCTGGGGGGGGGAGGTGTAATACCCTCCTGTATAGACCCTTTAGATTTACTAGTCCTGGGGGGGGGGGGGAGTGTAATACCCTCCTGTATGGACCCTTTAGATTTACTAGTCCTGGGGGGGTAGTGTAATACCCTATTGTATAGACCCTTTAGATTTACTAGTCCTGGGGGGAGTGTAATACCCTCCTGTATAGACCCTTTAGATTTACTAGTCCTGGGGGGGGGTGTAATACCCTCCTGTATAGACCCTTTAGATTTACTAGTCTTGGGGGGGGCGAGTGTAATACCCTCCTGTATAGAACCTTTAGATTTACTAGTCCTGGGGGGGGAGTGTAATACCCTCCTGTATAGACCCTTTAGATTTACTAGTCCTGGGGGGGGGGGAGTGTAATACCCTCCTGTATAGACCCTTTAGATTTACTAGTCCTGGGGGGGAGGTGTAATACCCTCCTGTATAGACCCTTTAGATTTACTAGTCCTGGGGGGGGGGAGTGTAATACACTCCTGTATAGACCCTTTTGATTTACTAGTCCTGGGGGGGGAGTGTAATACCCTCCTGTATAGACCCTTTAGATTTACTAGTCCTGGGGGGGAGTGTATATACCGTCCTGTGTAGACCCTTTAGATTTACTAGTCCTGGGGGGGGGAGGTGTAATACCCTCCTGTATAGACCCTTTAGATTTACTAGTCCTGGGGGGGGGAGGTGTAATACCCTCCTGTATAGACCCTTTAGATTTACTAGTCCTGGGGGGGAGTGTAATACCCTCTTGTATAGACCCTTTAGATTTACTAGTCCTGGGGGGGGGGGGGAGTGTAATACCCTCCTGTATGGACCCTTTAGATTTACTAGTCCTGGGGGGGGGTAGTGTAATACCCTATTGTATAGACCCTTTAGATTTACTAGTCCTGGGGGGGAGGTGTAATACCCTCCTGTATAGACCCTTTAGATTTACTAGTCCTGGGGGGGTGTAATACCCTCCTGTATAGACCCTTTAGATTTACTAGTCCTGGGGGGGGGGAGTGTAATACCCTCCTGTATAGACCCTTTAGATTTACTAGTCCTGGGAGGGGGGGGGAGTGTATATACCGTCCTGTGTAGACCCTTTAGATTTACTAGTCCTGGGGGGGGGAGGTGTAATACCCTCCTGTATAGACCCTTTAGATTTACTAGTCCTGGGGGGGAGTGTAATACCCTCTTGTATAGACCCTTTAGATTTACTAGTCCTGGGGGGGGGGGGGAGTGTAATACCCTCCTGTATGGACCCTTTAGATTTACTAGTCCTGGGGGGGGGGTAGTGTAATACCCTATTGTATAGACCCTTTAGATTTACTAGTCCTGGGGGGGAGGTGTAATACCCTCCTGTATAGACCCTTTAGATTTACTAGTCCTGGGGGGGTGTAATACCCTCCTGTATAGACCCTTTAGATTTACTAGTCCTGGGGGGGGGGAGTGTAATACCCTCCTGTATAGACCCTTTAGATTTACTAGTCCTGGGGGGGGGGAGTGTAATACCCTCCTGTATAGACCCTTTAGATTTACTAGTCCTGGGGGGGGGGGAGTGTTATACCCTCCTGTATAGACCCTTTAGATTTACTAGTCCTGGGGAGGGGGGTGTAATACCCTCCTGTATAGACCCTTTAGATTTACTAGTCCTGGGGGGGGGGAGTGTAATACCCTCCTGTATAGACCCTTTAGATTTACTAGTCCTGGGGGGGGAGTGTAATACCCTCCTGTATAGACCCTTAAGATTTACTAGTCCTGGGGGGGGAGTGTAATACCCTCCTGTATAGACCCTTTAGATTTACTAGTCCTGGGGGAGGGGAAGTGTAATACCCTCCTGTATAGATCCTTTAGATTTACTAGTCCTGGGGGGGGGAGTGTAATACCCTCCTGTATAGACCCTTTAGATTTACTAGTCCTGGGGGGGGTGTAATACCCTCCTGTATAGATCCTTTAGATTTACTAGTCCTGGGGGGTGAGTGTAATACCCTCCTGTATAGACCCTTTAGATTTACTAGTCCTGTGGGGGAGGGGGAGTGTAATACCCTCCTGTATAGATAGTTTGGTTCATTAGGTACAACTTTAACATCACATGATGATAATGACACTTTGAAACAAATCGAAATTTAAATAGATAATAAATGATTTTATGGTGTGGCCGTGCTCAAGGATGTATGTTTTATAATGGTAGGACATTTCTATGACATGTTCTCAAAGAAAAGACCGGTTATACATGTAAGAGATTTGTTGATAATTTGTTTATGGTAATTAGATAAACGGACCCTTTGGACATGTTAATATCTACAGGTGTTTGTATAATGAAATGAAGATAATATTTAGAGTCAACATCACATCTTTTGATGTTTGTTTTTCAGGATTTTTTTAAGAGATGATGTTTTTCAGTTATTTATGAGCTACTGTATTTTTGTTTTGTTTTTCATATATTAATGAGTTATATTATTTTTATTTTGTTTTCAGTTTTTTATGGGCTATAGTATCTTTATCATCTGTTTTAAATTTTCTGTGTCTCACGGATATCCATTAAAACAGATGTGTTTGAAACCTGACAGTAACAAAATCTTGAAAGTACAGTAACAAAATCTTGAAAGTATATCATTGAATTAATTTTTCCTGGGATGTACATTTCAAACAGTACCGAAGGCAAATTTATGTGCCTAAGAATTCTTTGTCTTTTAGATATATCCATTTGAAGGATCACCATGCAGTCTGCTATAAGAGTTGTTATAAAAAAAGTATATGTGCCACTTGTTTTAAATATTCCGTGTTTGAGTCACTTCATAAACAGTCTCAACACTCACGGAGTTGTGCCCAGTCATACAATATCTCCTTATTTATCTTAGTATAACAATGCTACTTGTCAAACGTCATCTTATAATCAGATTTCATATTCATGGTGAATGTGGATCATAAAAGTTGCATTAATGTGAGATATTTTGCAGTTTTTTCTGCTTTTGTGGTTACGTGTTGGATTACCACGTAGTCCTATTGTGTTACAAGTTCTAGAGTCATGTGTCACTGAGAAGTAACAAGCTCAAATTTTGAGACCAACATGGCTGTTATGTTACTGACCTTCAAATTGGCTTAAGCTTACTTATCAAGTATATAAATAATTATTAAACTAATTTTCGACTTCTATCATTTTATGGGCGTAGAGGGGGAGTATAATGTTACCCCCCCCCCCCCTACAATTTACCAGGGTGGACTCTACAATGCTTTAATTATATAGGTCAAGTTTGTGATGACCTTGGATGAAATTGTATTCCAGGGTCTAAAGTCGATTCCAAGGTCATAGTTGCTTTTTAAAGGGCAGCCAACCAAAAGTACAATGATATGCATTTATGTCATAAAGACGTTTTCTGGTACAGTGGATTCCACTTAATAACACTCCTGTTAATATGGCATTCCTCTTTATATCATGTTTTCCCCAAACACCATTTTCCCTCTTTATAATCTTTGTAATTATATGTGGTTAATATCATGTATTTTGAAGTGAATTCCTCTTTATATCCTCTTTGTTTTAATCAACCATATAAAAAAAAAACAGAAAAAAGGGTGAGTCATTTCTATTGAATTTAGATGCAACTTTTACAAAATATTGCATAGAAAAATAACAAAATAACAAAAAAAAATATTTTTTAATGAAATAATGTTATCTATAGATTGAAACATCTTCATGTGTACATTGAATATCTTACTTTTAGTTATGGAGATAGGAATTAAATGTATTTTATTATAAGTATACTGGCATTGCCAATATCTTTAATTTAAAGAAGCAGATCGAGATGTTGGTTTTGTCAGGTTATAAATAATTGGTACTTTTTCAGTTTGCGTGACTCTTACTAGGATGAATATCTAAAAATAGGGATTTTAAGTCTGTAATGGAAACAGTTTTGCACTGCTGAACATCTGACTATGTGATTGGATGATTTTATATTGAACTGTCAATGTACTCGATAGTTGTAATAACATCAACAAAATTGACGGATGTAGAAAAGGATCGCTAACAGTGACCCGGATCCACCCTCACAGATGTACCAGGTACACACACCTTTATAGAGGTATTAACCTCAGCTAAAAGACAAATCACTAAAACTAAATCGTCACTTAAACCAACTCTCACCAGCTGTGTGTGAAAAGATGTAGGGAAGGAGGGAGAATGTACAAAACTAATATATGTAGTGTGGTGTACAGTTATAGTCCCCAATCCCTTAAAACCTCCCAACCCCTGACCCCCGACCCCTGAACCCCCCAACCCCTGAACCCCCGGCCGACCCCTGAACCCCCAACCCTCGACCCCCATTACAAACTAATTGATATGTTTTATAGGTACAATCAAACCAAATTCATCAAGAGAGACTAGACAAACAGAAAGCCACCTAATATTGCAATGCAGAATGATTATCGGATGGGTTGTGTCCCTTGTTTGGTAGGGGCATACCAAACTCCTTGATAAATAGAAGTTATTTTGTTCTGCTAGACATTCATCATTACTAGTGTCAGGACATTGTATAAAATGCCGTACCTGTGCTGCCTTGAGCATGGAAATTCAGAGAGGCTGCAGCAATCTTTACTGGAGATGATATCAGGACTAATAATAGGGGCAAAAACCGACCAACACAGAGGCAGGCACACATCCTTAACATTGTATCTCCTACATTTTGAAACTGGACTCTCCCAATCTTTGATTCGGTAAGTTTCAAGTATGACTTTAGGGGTGAAAGGGATAAATGTGGGGCCTATATCTGTGAAGAGAAAACTATAGAACTCGATTACATATGATATCCATGTTGCCCAACCCAAGTCACTTTCCGAGTTCCATTGATCAGTTAGCTGCAATGGGAACAGATCTGATATTCTTTTTAACGATATGTTCACCCATTCTGTTTAAAAACACTGTTTGATATAACTTGACTTGGAAATAAGGAAAAAACAAGATTTGGTGTGTCAGCGTGACTTTGCGTGACCTTCATGTAAATTCTACCTCTAAATATAATGTAACATCCTAAAATACCATTAATTCTTCCCAGCTGTGATAAATCAAAAATGTGAATGTTGTTATTTATTACATTGCTTAGCTGTATGTGTATTAGCTAGCGTGCTTAGCTGTATGTGTATTAGCTAGCGTGTATAACACCTATTGTAACTGGATTAGCAGCTATGGCGTGTAACTGGATTAGCAGCTAAAGAGTGTAACTGGATTAGCAGCTATGGAGTGTAATGGTATACCTACCAAAGTCGCCATGGTAATTCCAGTCAAGAGCACCTGAAACATTCAATAATAAGAAAAGTTTCAGCTTACTGGTACAAATAATTCATTATCATAATCAGGAACTTAATTTAGTTTTTTTTCTAAATTTCTGTTCGTGTTTAAAACATGTATATTTAAATGTTATAGGGCACACATAACTTATTCACTTATGTAGCACAGTATAAGGTAAACTCTTTGTTTTCATTAAGAAAATGTTGACATTTTTTGTCTGTTAAGGTTATAATGAATGAGGTACGTGCCGCGGCATATAATTTGACCTCCATTTACACCTTGATTTCTTGGGGTCAAATGTCAAGGTTTAATACAATGGCAGACAATTAATTATATTTTTGGAGAGATATTTTCTGAAAATTGATCATATTAACCTAAAAAAAAAAATTAATTAGCCTCACAATTAACCAAAGCTTTGGTCATGACATCATAGACACCCTCTCACCACTGTGTACTCATTAAAATCAGTTCATGGTAGCGTGAACTACAGTCAGGTGGGGATAAGAGTGTTAAATGTCAATCAGATTGGTATCAAAACTACTGAAGGTGAATTTTACAGAAATTTCACTAAAATGACATGAGATAGCTTTGCCCTTCACGCTATGAAGCTCTTTAACTTGATGTCCCCAGGCCATCATTTAATAAAGACTTTCCTGCCAGTCTAACGTCCTGTACATTGTCCAGTTTCTTGTATTACAACATTACATTAACACTGTAAAAAAAACAAGTTTTTTACCTAGTACGTGTGACAATGATCCGACACACTATGTATAGGTGGAGGGCGATGCCTGGGAGAGTTTTACATATCAGAGTTGTAAAGGAGCTATTAAGTGTAATTTTTTTTAACATTATAGGCTGTACATATTTTAAAATGAATTCTGAGGTTTTTGCTGTAATATCATATGTTAAGTAGGTGATTCACTTCACCTATAATGACTCTTCCATGTATTAATGAACTCCTGCAGTTTCTTATGATCGTTATTAGCCGACAGCCTTTCATTGCTCCGTAACAGACATTTAATGAAAATTGTACAACTTTTGTATAATTTATGCATCAAGAGTATAATATAATGGATAAAAAGTTCAGGTCATTTATACTCTGAGCTTTTGTACTGTTATGTCTATATAATTTAAATTTACATGCATCCTGCAACATTGTTGAAGACAAACCAGATGTGGTTCATTTGGTAATATTTACATTTGTATGGCATCGATTGTCACCAGATAGCCTACTTGAAAGCCCTGATGAGTGTGGTTCATGGGACATTAAATGAAATACACCACCAGATACAATGCTAAGCCAATTTATAAACTATTCTAACTATTGAAAAAATTTGTTCTGATTGTTGATAAGTGGGAATATTTGAAAAGGAATTTTGTCTGTTAGAAAAAACATGGAAGGCAGAGAATAATGTGGATATCAGCATTCAGCTAACTGCTAAGTTCAATTATGATGTAATTGAATGACACGCCTGTACAAGCAACCTTAAAGATGTCGTAAGATTGACAACAGTATGACAGGTTGGCAGGATTATTAAAAGTCCTTGTCTGCTTTGCTACAGTCGGAATACTTAATAATGTGGTCTAAATTTTTTTTGTTGATTTCTTCTTGTTTCTAGATCTTTTTCATAAAAATTCCATAAGGTTTGGTTCTTAAAAGTAATTTATTTCAGCTATTAATAGCTGATAATTTCATTACGAAGTTAAATTTTCGACAGTGGTATGAAAATCCTTAATAGTTTCTTATGTTGTCATGGCAAAACACATTTCAAAAAACAAAATGAAATAGATTAAAATTAAAATAATTTTGTTCAATTTATTGCTGTTATATATATATAGCCAGCCATATGTATATTTGAACACTCAGAACCAGGATGTAAATCTTCAGAGAAATACCATAACACTAGAATTACATATCAATACAGGTATTTAGGACGTAAATCTTTAACAGTTTGAGGAACAGTTTCAATATTAGTCATAGATAAATGGTCTGACGTTGACATCGGTGAGTTCTTGCATTAACTGCAGTTCATCGCATATCTTAGCGGAGCAGTGCGGAGTAGCCGTGCCGAGTAAGAGGCGGTGACATGCAGGGCTAGGTAGGGATATATTCAGTAAATGAACTAATTTGGTAGTACAATGTTTGATGGATGTTTTACCTGGCTGTTACACCTACCTGTCACCTACCTTCTGTCTTACGTATACCTGTGCCTTTGTATATATGCACACATTTCATGCAAACTGACTTTCAATTTTAACATGACAGTTTCAATATTAAGCCGCATATAATTGTTAAATTCTGGTTCTCTTTGTTAAATTAAGAAAAGGGGAAATAAAGCCAAATATAATTGTTAAACGCAGTTCCTCTTTGTGAAAATTAAGAGGAAAAAGGATTAAGCCTAGGTATGCTAGTTTTTTGGTGGAACATGTTATGCTGTCAGGTTATTAATCGCAAAAAAAAATTAATTAAAAATATCTGCCATTGTAACCAGAAGATGGTTTTCTGTCATTATTTTATATTAAGTCCTAATTTCATTTTTGATGACCATCATTAAGTTGGTCTCATAATCTCATTTTAAAGAGTCTCATTTGTACAACATTTTTATGATTCATTTGAACGTATGTTTAAATAAATAGAGTAAAGGTTAACACTTTTAAAAGTGGAAATAGTCATACCTGAAAGTTAAGCTAGAAATGTTTTTTCGTTATTTGGGTCTTAAAGGAATATCTGATAAAAAGTATTTAATATAAAAACCTTCATCATCCATTACCTGTTGACATATACTGTGTACCATTCGTATCTTAAGTTCAAACTTCTGGGTTTATCACCTGACGGAAACAGCTTTAATGATATAAAGTCTTTTCTAAAGGTTAAACACAGAAAATATTTGTTCAAACAGCGAAATCTTGAAATACGGGGGGAAATTCAACTGTCTGATATTTTAAATTAAATAAATGTTATTTGTTTTCAATATATTGAATCAAAAATTTAAAAATCAGTCACTGAATTTGGTTTAAAACCAAAAAATAGTTACCTGTGAATTTTTCTATATCTAAAGTAGTGCTTTTTATTACAGAGCTGAATTTATAAAAGGGTTAAATTTTGTGAAAGATTCCAATTTCATTATCTATTAATATCTGTAGGTACGCAATTAAAAAAAAAATCAGAAAGAGGAAATAATCATCAATCATATTGTTTTGACCTTAGAATTTTATCAAAAACTGTTTTGTTTAAAAAACAAAACTGTTCTTAAAGACAATTTTTTTATAGAAAAAGTAGCTAGAATTAGAAATGCTGTTAGAGATATGCACATATTTTTTCTCTCGGTTAAGACGAAGGTGATAGGTATAATGTAAGCTTGTCCTCCTGATGACAGCTACACAAAGCCAAGGGCATAGGGACAAACTGTGATAACTCCATTAATAAAAAAGAATTCAGAAATACAAATACACAAAATACAAAAATATATCATCAATGGTGAAAAAATCGGAAAGTTTTCAGTAAAAGTTGAACTTACCTGTACAGGTGATTAGACTAGCTATTAAGGTGCACACTGATGTTAAAGTTAAACCCAACATATTTCAGCCAAGTCTGGTGTACCTGTACGTAAGCAAGTCCTGGTGTGCCTCTCTACCGAGCCATGTGATCACACCGGTGGCACTGTGGGGGGTTATACTTACCTACACTCTATACAACTTTCCTACACCTGTCCGGTCCGCGAATTTTAGCTCTATTACGTATACAGTCACTCTCCCTATCCTGTTTTGACGTATATATGCATTAATGTTCAATGATAGTGATATCTGGGGTGTTAATGTACCTTTATAGTGTTAGATAGGTGTTTGTTTATTGAATTAAAGTAATTACATAAGTCTGTTGAGGTATACCTGTTTAATCTTCAGGTGTTACCTTGTTGTAATAGAGTTCTAGTCTAAGGTGCAGTTATGTCACATTACCATTTTTGGTTTTTAATGTTTTTAATTACTTTGTTTTTGTGTTGCCTTAAAAGTTGACATATACCTGGGATCACTTTATAGGGTATATGCATCATCATCTTTAGTTTCCGTCAGCCGTTGCATTATCCAAAATAGGTTTCAGTGTGGTGATAACTTCTGTTCCGTTGGGCCTATCAAATTTTCTTAATGAAAGTCCTTGTTTCAGACTGCTCTTAAGGTCCGAAGTCAAAGTTCAAGGTCACCGTTATTATAAATAGAACAGACTTTCAAACTAAGGTTTCCATATGATAATTTGAGTTCCCTTGGGCCTATCAGACTCAATTTTCATACAATGCTTCATTACTGAAAGTCCTATGGTGCTGTTGATTGCTCTTCTGGTCTGAAGGTCACAGATCAAGGTCACTGTTATCATAAATAGAACTGACGTCTGAACTAAGGTTTCTGTACAATAACTTGAGTTAAGAATCCTTTGGGCTTATCAAACGTAAACTTCATACAGTATTTCCTTATTGAAAGTCCCTGTGTTGGATTGCTCTTCAGGTCTGAAGGTCAAAGGTCAAAGATCTTTGAAGATAAAACAAAGTTTCTGTAAGATGAGTACTCTTTTTAATTGGGCTTTTATGATTCTTGGGTATTCTAAAAATACATTTCATTAAAAGTGTTCTCACTCATTATGATCTGTCTACTGTTGGTCACACAGGCGACACCTCCAACTCTGTGGTATTCTTGTTTTAGGTGAGGCTACTGTTTTTTGTCCATCACAATACATGATTACATTTGACTGTCCAGCATTAAACTTAACCTATCATGTTCTATGAGTGCTTTATTTGCCATGATTGTTTAAGTCCATGCAGTCCTTATTTCCATGTCTATATTTTTCCTTTCTGGTTCTGCAGCATGCTACAGTTGACATGTATGTCTTGATTTCTCTCCCGTTATTTGTCTCAGCTAGTACACTAGCTTTACTGGACATTTAGCCCCATTATTCTAATTCCATATGTCCATTACTGTCATCATGAGGACATGTACATTCAGAGGCGCCTATCAACATTTACATGGTGTCTATAATGTACAAATATAGGTCACTGAATTGTGCCAACTTTGCATTTTAATTAATTTCTTTAAATATAATTTCTTTTTTAAAAATTCCTTTTTCAGCAAAGAAAGGCAATATTTACATAAAAACATCTCTTTTTTTTATAATTTGTAAAATTTCAGGATAAGATTTTTGTATTCATGCTAGAAAATATATTAAATGTTAACTTTTACCTGAGTACCATTTTTAAGGGAATTTGTTTTTAAATCAAGGTGACATCTCCAGCTTTGCAATCAGACTCCTTATATAACATTTCACCCAAAGTTTTCTTTTCATCAGAAACTTAAATCTTTAATTTATCCAAAAGCAGGGATAATTTTCATGTATATCAATCTTGAACCTGTTTTTTGAAAGAATATTATTATGTCTTTTAACATATTGTGAGATTTTCTGAATAAATTTTACATATAAGTTCCTACATATATAATTTAGCTGTTCTTCTGTCCATCTGAAAAAGCCCGGGAAGGAGGAAGGCAAAGTTTTGGTTTGGTTTATTTGTGTGTTTTTCCTTTTAACAGCATTATGGTATTTAAGTGGCTACCACATATTGGTGGTTGAAGAGGGCTATTATTTGTGGTAGCAGAATGGCTGCGACACCGCCATCAATATGTCCTCTAGGTGTATATTTTTTTTTCTTATATTTTATGCTGTAATAATCAGACAACTTTCTTAATTAATTTGGACACTAAATGGTTCTGTTTTGACTAACATGTTTGATCAGACAACTTTCTTTTTAATTGGGACACTATGATACTGTATTGACTTACATGTTTGATCAAATATTAACTTCCTTTTAATTGGCACACTGTGATACTCTATTTTTGGAAAAGACTAATATAGGCTTTGCCTGTTGTCTAATCCATTTATTGATACGGATGTTTACTAATTCTTTTGTTTTTCTTGTTAATTTGTTTAAAGTATCAATAACAAAATATTTTGAAATTAAAATACTCTATTGACTTACATGTTTGACTTTGAGAGAGCTTAAGTAATGTTATGTACTACTACAGGTGGGACACTCTATAATAGTGTATAACAGGTTGAACCTGTTTGACTTTGAGAGAACCTGGATTTATCTTCTGGCTGCATGTCTGGTTGGAGTTTTCACAGTAATTTGTGGAACACCTATAATGGTATGTAGTTCTATGGTGAGAAAGCAATTAAAAGATCACCTACAGCAGCTACTACAAATGGTGTGTTGTGTGTGTAAACAATCTTCTTAGGCAGGTTTATTGTTATATTACCTAATATGGTCGCTATAGATTAATCCCACAGACATGCTTAAACATTAGGTAATCTTACGGCACCCTTTTAAACTGTGTAGCAGACGTCCTGAGTCCTGGGTATTGACTCATTGTAACCAACCTGAGCCAAATGGCTTATTTGTATAGTCAAAGTAACAAACCTCAGAGCCCTGGGTATTGTATGAAGTCAACAATTAACAGGTTTTTTGTGAATTAAGCCCCAAGAAAAAAAAGTTTCATTTTCAGTGGTCAACAAAGTTAACATTGAAAGGAATGTTTATTTGTTTAAACACCATCAGATTATTTGTGGAGATCTCGAGAGAGAATTACAATTTCCGGGTATACGTAGATGACATAGTGTAAAAGCTTTTTGCTTAGACCGCCCCCAAACTGTTCGTGGTGTGGACATTTTGTGGTGTGCAGGTGTGCATGGTCATGCTGTTTTGTATTGTGTACCTATACCTGGTAATACTGTTATACAATTTAGAGTTTGAATGGTTTAAAATATATTCGCAGGGATTTTAAATACCAGCGAAATAAGCGAAAATATCCACACTACAAAAATTCCACTAAAGTATAAAGAGTGTTTTATTAACTTACCTGGCAATATTAAAATACAAAGAGGTATTAATGTATTGTACTATTGGGATACGTAGAATAGTACGTAGAGTTTATAATGTTCAACATCACAGATCTTACCACAGATCTATGACCCTGAGTCAACATCACAGATCTGTATTAATGAGTTAGCCACAATTATCTAGATATAAATGAGTTTCAGTGACTAGTTCACTATTCTGTTTTGACTTATCGCTGCCTGTCGCTACAGATTACCTGTATATATGCACAGGTATAACAGATTCAGATATAGACAGACAGATCTGTCAGAAATAAATTATAAGGATATGCAAACACACCAGACAGGTGAATGGCAATACTGATCTGCTGAAGGATTTATCAATCTCTCAAGATGGTGGTGTGGAAAGCGTAGTATCTGTTCACAAACTCCGCCAAAGCCCCCAGTGAAAGGATACACATGTTGATAAAAGAACTGATTCAATATTTAAACTTCATTGATTGAAACCTTTCAAGTATTTACGTAACTGGAATATTATCTGATGTGCCAGGTTCTGACTGAACTTTTAGATATAGCCATGTGGGTCAGTGTCAGGAAGGTATATTTAGGTAGCTCATAACACTTTATAAACTGTCACTTCTATTGCATGAGAAAATTTTGTCATTTCTGGAAAGAAAAAACTACATATTACAGGACTAGAGATGAAATCAACAAGATAAATTGCAACAATTCTGAGTACTGAGTCTGTCCATCCAGACTAGATTCAAACCCTGGAGAGGCTAAGAGCCTCAGATCACAAGCTCACTTGGCCAGAAATTTATTTGCTCTACTTTCAAGGTCCTTTATAATATGACATGATATTTAGATAGTATAGCTTCCTTAAAAGGAGTGTAACAAATTTTAGGGGTAAAAATAACTTAACCTATTTTCTAGGTCATAGGGGTCAAACATGTCAAAACCTTCAAATGACTTCTTCTGAAATATGGAAATTGATTATATGGCCTAAAGATCGAGACATGCTATTTGGCTGCAGTAGCTTCATTTGGCTTCAAAACAAAGTTTCAAAAAATCACAGGGGTCAAATATGTTGAAACCTTCAAATGACTTCTTTCAAAATATAGAAAGGCCTAAAGATATGATATTTGGCTGGTATAGCTTTCTTGTAACACTGTCCATTTAAAAGTGGGACAGTGATCCTTAAAGAGACATTTAAAGTGGGAGAGTGATCCTTAAAGAGACATTTAAAGTGGGACAGTGATCCTTAAGGAGACAATAAAGTTTCAACTGTTGCTGTACAGGTAACCGCGTAAGAATTAATTTTGAATATTGCTGATATCAGTTAATCTTAAGTAAATCTATAAATATAAAAAGTTCTTTGGCTTGATTTTCGCTTTAAGTTTTGTGGAAAGTTACGTATTATGGGCCTTTAAGGAGACATTAAAATGGGACAGTGATCCTAATTAATGAGACATTTAAGTGGGACAGTGATCCTTAAGGAGACATTAAAATGGGGCAGTGATCCTTAAGGAGACAAATGGGACATTGATCCTTAAGGAGACATTTAAGTGGGACAGTGATCCTTATGGAGACAGTTAAATGGGGCAGTGATCCTTAATGGGACAGTGATCCTTAAGGAGACATTTAGGTGGGACAGTGATCCTTAAGGAGACAAATGGGACATTGATCCTTAAGGGGACATTGCAGTGGGACAGTGGTCCTAATAAGGATTCCTAAATGTGACATTGATACTTAAGGAGACAGTTAAATGGGACAGTGATCCTTAAGGAGACATTTAAGTTGGACTGTGATCCTTAAGGATTGCTTAAGTGGGACAGTGATCCTTAAGGAGACAGTTAAATGGGACAGTGATCCTTAAGGATTGCTTAAGTGGGACAGTGATCCTTAAGGAGACAGTTAAATGGGACAGTGATCCTTAAGGATTGCTTAAGTGGGACAGGGATCCTTAAGGAGACATGAATCATTTAACACATTAGTATACTGACAGGAGTGCTCACCAGTTAACTAATATAAATGATACTTGAGTCACAAATAGATAAATTGAGCACCATTAATCAGGACAGTGGACAGAATTTATAGCCTTAGTGGAAGAGACGGTCTACTCTGACAGGTCCTGTACATAGCTGTACTGTTAGGCTTGGCTGTCATATACTATAGTAAACTTCTTGTTTGTAGGGTATGTATACTACAGGTTACTTAAAGGTGAAGCTAAGGTCACCCATTTACTTATCTAGAGGTCAGGAATTACCTAGGATGATAATGAGTTGTGAAAGTCAAGACGGATCTTATACAAAAATGTGGTGCTTAAATTGTAGCTATTAAAACTATCGATAGAAATATTTTGAATTTCACAATGTTATGCTGTCTACAGGAAATATGGTAGCTACAATTAAACCAGCTGGTAGTTGAATTAACATATAATTGATAACTGACATTTAAGTTATTACTAGCATATAAATTAAGCAAGGATATTTTCCATTTAGTAAAAATATTTCGCTAACTCATTTATAGAAAAGAATTACCCTATTTTCGAAGTGGCATACAAACTTGTAATAGAAATATTTTCAATTTGTTAATATCATTTGTGAAAAAGTTACTTATTAAAAGAAAGTGTGAGATATATCATTTGATATGTAATTCTATTTTTAGAACATGCTAGATAGAACAATATATAATGACTTTAAATCTTTCTCCTGATTTGTCATAACTCATAACACTGTCCCTCAGCGCTTGCTACTTGATATGCAATGTATGCACCTCCATGTCATCAAATGCAGGTATTTTGTACTTCAACTGTTAAAGGCTTAAAGATGACAAAATAAACTAAAATTGAAAGTGATAAACAAGATTTTAATAATACAGGTAACATAAAAGGGGAAATGTTTCAATGGAAGTTTTAAACTTTTGGAGAAATAAAATCAAGCATGTATGTGTAAATTGCTTTTGAACAGGTAAATTTTGTTATGAAAGCATGTAACTTATTCAACAGGACTCTTTGATCAAATTAGCTTTACTAGCTGTATTATATGTCTTATGTAAAATTCATAGAGGTTGTTGTAGCATAGTTTCTGAGTGTAATAGGAAGGTGTATCTGGCCCTTAGTTACCGGGGTTTGAACTAGGGACCTTTCAGTCTTAGTTAGACAACCCATCACTTGACTAAAGAGAAATTCTCTCTTCTAGCCAAGGCTTCAGTAAGGTGACCTGTACTCTCAACATCTACACTTCTCTCTCCCTCCCTCACAAAGTCCTTGCCCCCAAAGACAACAACTACAACCCAGGTTCAAATATCTGGAAGGAAGCATCTCAATCTCCTATAGCTTAATTCTACCATTGGACTGGTCAACTGGTAATCTCCCCCATCAGGGTTCGAACCAGTGACCCTTCAGTCTCATCTAGTCAGACATTTACCCACCACTTGACTAAAGGGAAATTCTGCCTAGCAGAGGCTTCAGTAGGGATTTGACTGTAAACTTCTTCATGAGTAACACATTTATACATATTGATTAAGCATAAGAGGTTCGATTCATTTCATGTTTCAATATAGTGTCAGCACATTTAACCATTAAAGGTCTGTCAGCTGCTAACTGTAGCTCGTTTTGCCATACAGAAATTAAGTGATTAACATAAATTGATATAATTTGTTTTATCTAAGGCGACATGCAAAGTGTTGACGTTATTGAAGTCAACACTCAGCTGGGTCCCAAAATGACGTCATGTTTTTGTCTGTTACCATGGTCAAGACTGCATCTATACTCCTGTGACTGCAATCCAGATACTGCCCTACAGATGAGGCTGTAAAATTGTCCCTGCTGCCTCATTGCATGATCGTTGAAGGCGACTAAACTTGGGATCTTACTGTGTCTTTTTCATTCTTTTAACCAACTTTATTCTTCCTAGATGTCTCCCTTGACGCTGCATCACTTTTGGCCTTTGGTTGAACGTCCGCCTCTGTGAGGAAGGCTATGGGTTCTGGCCCCAGGCCACAACATATACCAGAGTCTCTAGCAATGCTAGTTTATAATTACTCACTGCTTGAAGCTCAACCCTTAAACAATTCTTGAAATGTTCTAGAACCATCTGAAATGTTATAGAGTTTTGCAGATTCTATAAATGTTGTTCAACAAAATCTAGAACATTTGTAAAACTGTTCTAGAACATGGTAAGTTCTACAAATAAGCTAGAAATGTTCTACAACAATTATTGGAAAACTTAAAAAATTAGCTTGGCAGGAAAATGCTCAGGATGAATGTAATTTCTTCTGTTTGTACAATTCAAATGCTATATTTTAGGGAAGGATGGACTTTCCTTCATGTAAAAGGTATGTTTTAGTGATCTACGAAACTTAAAGGCCCAATATACGTAACTTCAGGGAACTTTTCATGATTCTGAAAACTTCTGAAAAAAATCCAGTTGATAACCATGCAAAAATAAGCCTAAAACCAAGTAAACCTGAGCGGTAACTAACAAGAAACTCCTGACAAATAAATCCAAAAAATTGAAAATAATTCAGGTGGGGCCCACTTTAACAACAAACCGAAGGTAGAACACGGTTCGAAATGGACGCGTGTTTACAAATAGCGTGTTTCAACTGCTGCTGTACCGGTAACCGCGAATGAATTCATCTTGAATATTACTGATATCAGTTAATCTTAACTAAATCTATACGTTATTAGGCTTGATTTTCGCTTCAGGTTTTGCCGAAAGTTACGTATATTGGGCCTTTAAGCAATTTATCTGTATACGTATCAATCATGAAAGTTATGCATTACTTTGAGAAAATTTATTTGATTTTGACCTTGTGAAATAGGGCGACTGCCATTTTTGTAAGGTAATAACAATTGCATTCCACATGAACACTCTGCTTTAACGGCATATATAGTAGATCTCATTTGTCTTGTTTCTGTACCAACGCTTTAAAGGCCTACAGTAGATCTCATTTGTCTTGTTTCTGAACAAACGCTTTAAAGGCGTACAGTAGATCTCATTTGTCTTGTTTCTGTACAAACGCTTTAAAGGCATATAGTAGATCTCATTTGTCTTGTTTCTGTACAAACGCTTTAAAGGTGTACAGTAGATCTCATTTGTCTTGTTTCTGTACCAACGCTTTAAAGGCGTATAGTAGATCTCATTTGTCTTGTTTCTGTACCAACGCTTTAAAGGTGTACAGTAGATCTCATTTGTCTTGTTTCTGTACAAACACTTTAAAGGCATACAGTAGATCTCATTTGTTTTACAAACGCTTTAAAGGCCTACAGTAGATCTCATTTGTCTTGTTTCTGTACAAACGCTTTAAAGGCCTACAGTAGATCTCATTTGTCTTGTTTCTGTACCAACGCTTTAAAGGCGTATAGTAGATCTCATTTGTCTTGTTTCTGTACAAACGCTTTAAAGGCCTACAGTAGATCTCATTTGTCTTGTTTCTGTACCAACGCTTTAAAGGCCTATAGTAGATCTCATTTGTCTTGTTTCTGTACCAACGCTTTAAAGGCGTACAGTAGATCTCATTTGTCTTGTTTCTGTACCAACGCTTTAAAGGCCTACAGTAGATCTCATTTGTTTTACAAACGCTTTAAAGGCCAACAGTAGATCTCATTTGTCTTGTTTCTGTACCAACGGTTTAAAGGCATACAGTAGATCTCATTTGTCTTGTTTCTGTACAAACGCTTTAAAGGCCTATAGTAGATCTCATTTGTCTTGTTTCTGTACCAACGCTTTAAAGGCCTACAGTAGATCTCATTTGTCTTGTTTCTGTACAAACGCTTTAAAGGCATACAGTAGATATATTTGTCTTGTTTCTGTACAAACGCTTTAAAGGCATACAGTAGATCTCATTTGTCTTGTTTCTGTACAAACGCTTTAAAGGCATATAGTAGATCTCATTTGTCTTGTTTCTGTACCAACGCTTTAAAGGCCTACAGTAGATCTCATTTGTCTTGTTTCTGTACCAACGCTTTAAAGGCATAGTCAGTAGATCTCATTTGTCTTGTTTCTGTACAAACGCTTTAAAGGCATAGTCAGTAGATCTCATTTGTCTTGTTTCTGTACCAACGCTTTAAAGGCCTACAGTAGATCTCATTTGTCTTGTTTCTGTACAAACGCTTTAAAGGCATACAGTAGATCTCATTTGTCTTGTTTCTGTACAAAAGCTTTAAAGGCCTACAGTAGATCTCATTTGTCTTGTTTCTGTACAAATGCATCAGTTTTAATTTTGTTCAAAAGTTTTAAAGCCAAATTAACATATTATTCTCCATAATATGAAATCAAATCTACTTTAAAACAAGTATGCATAAGTACTTTAAAGTACTGGGCAACAAACAGTAAGTTTGGTTACAGATATTCAGTCACTAGTAAAGCTTTTCATTTCAATTAACCTTTTAATCCAGATCATTGTAGGAACTAGAACTAGTATTTTAAAATTGTGTAGCTATTATAAAACACTTCCAGAACATTACTAGAACATAGTGTTCTAGTAAATTGTCATTAACGTTCTGTAACTAGAACCTATCTAGAACATTTCTAGAACTAAGTGTTCTAGTAAATTGTCATTAGCATTCTGTTTCTAGAAATTGTCTCATTTAAAGTTCTGGAACTGTCCAAGACTTGTTCTGGGACCTATCTTATACAGTTCTAGCATATTGATTTGTTCTAGAACAGTTCAAGTGAAATTCTAGAACAGTTCCAGATTTTTTCACAGGGATCGACCCACAAAGTCCTTTCCCAGGATACAGTTAACACGTAGTTTGCTCAGACTTAATGTGCTTTTGTATTTGAGGGATGGGACTTACTTTTGAAGTGTTTATCAAAAATAGTGTAAAATACAATGTTGAATCGGATTTTAATAACTCCATCATTTGGCGATTAAGAAGTGTACCTAGATCTAGATCTTTTATCCATGATATATTTATCATTTCACGCTCTCTTTGATGACCGCTACTGGAAGCAATATCCTTTCCACCACAAAATGTACCTAATATACAGTTGTTCAATATATCTAGATCTGTGTCAAATGAAACATGTTCTAATTTTAAAACGATATACATGTTATTCTTAATCCTTTTTTTCATGTGAAAAAAATCCCTCACCTTCCTGTACAATATGAAGCTGGATTATTTTTGGTAGAGTGGGTCTGCCCTTGTAATCGGATACCAATCTCTGTAGGCATTATAAGGCAATGAATGTCCATCTTTCATTTTGAATGCTAATGAGAAGACTGTAAGTCATGTTGACAGGCAGCAGACACGTAAAATAGACAGGAAACACCTTGTGTAGTATATAATTGTCAGGGTGATAAATGTATGACCATTAACCTGTCAAGGTCAGCGTTACCTGTAAATATCATATATGTAAAAAAAAATATATACCAATGCATGAAATAAATGAAATAAATTCAACTATTCAAATTTCATATTGAGGAATTCAATTTTGGTAATTAACAGTAAAACACCCTTTTGTGAATAAATAGCGAGAGATGTAACGCATATGACTGGTATATATAAGTTTGCAAGGTAAAACCCTTTGCTGTTATATATTATGTAAGTAATTAAACATTAAGATGTGTTTGTCTTGGTCTTCCTTTCAGTTGTACCAGATCATACAAAAACAATATATTACAGGTTTCAGAGGCCTTTCCTGTGCCTTTAAAGTCTGTACGATGTCCTAGATACTTCGTAAAACGCACGATGATAAATCTTGCATATGAGGTACATGTTAAGTAAGCCCTGCAGTACAGTTTTAACATAAAGCCTCGTTAACAGGTGAATTAAATTACCTGTGGCAATGAGTGAGGGGATAACACTGAAGTATTATATCATTGTCACATCGTTATACCATCAGCTCCTGGTATTGTAGTCGACACTTTGTAAGTGTCTTTACTGATATATCAGTAGATACAGTGTAATATTAGACCTCGGGTTCTGTCGGTGTATGTACGTGCTGACATCATTAGATTCTGAATACGGAAAAACTGCGGAAAAAGCTAACTTTATCAAGATTACAGAAAAATTTATGAATAAATTGATTTATTACATTTTAACCAGTGAAATATCCAAAATTATTCATTTGATTAAAATAATATTTTTCACACTACCTTAATGAAAAATATGATGTTTGATATATAATCAAAAAAAAAATTGCAAGTTGCCAGTTTGCATGGTTAAATGCGTGTAAGCTTATAAAGGCCAGCGGGCATCATTTTACTGTACAGATATATTACCTGAATCACTCCAGGGGAATTATTCTCTGCGAAAACATGTTGAATTCTATAGAATAAACTTTCACTTTTAAGGAAATTGTCAGACTTTGCAGGTCAGCAAGTCTATCAGTTTTATGGGAGGAAGATTGTGTCAAACGTGTCTATAAGTTTGGCTGATAATAGTGTAGCTCTTGAACATTAACACATGTGTGCGTAAACAGAGTTGCTTCCCCCTTCCTACGGAGGAAGATTGTGTCAAACGAAACACAGTGTCTACAAGTTTGGCTGATACTAGCATAGCTCTTGAATGTTAACACATGTGTGCGTAAACAGAGTTGCTTCCCCCTTCCTACGGAGGAAGATTGTGTCAAACGAAACACAGTGTCTACAAGTTTGGCTGATAAGAGCATAGCTCTTGAATGTTAACACATGTGTGCGTAAACAGAGTTGCTTCCCCCTTCCTACGGAGGAAGATTGTGTCAAACGAAACACAGTGTCTACAAGTTTGGCTGATAAGAGTATAGCTCTTGAATGTTAACACATGTGTGTGTAAACAGAGTTGCTTCCCCCTTCCTACGGAGGAAGATTGTGTCAAACGAAACACAGTGTCTACAAGTTTGGCTGATTATAGTGTAGCTCTTGAATGTTAATACATGTGTGCGTAAACAGAGTTGCTTCCCCTTGCTACATGTTGCCTTTAATTGTTTTCGTTCAGATGTAGTCCACCAGTGGGGAAACCGTAAACACATCACACAATAATTATGTCTCACTTGGCCTTTAAAAATCTTTCTGCTGATGTCTGTCGCATTTATCTCTTTGTTGTTGCAAAAGTTTTTTTTTTACTTGCCCACTTAAATAATCCATAGAAATCTTATCTCATTCTAAATCAGTAAATTTCGTCATGAATAATTCTCAATAAATTTCTGAGATTAACTAAAGCTATGCTCTTTTAAGGCTTTACGTTTTTTGGCAGAAAGTATAAGAAAACCGAATTGGTAATCTGTATTAGTGATAATTATAACTCGGATATAGCTGGTGTTGATATATTATCATCTCAATATTTCACCCACTCCACACCATTTTATATTTGGCGCTTATCAACAACTTGCAATGATCTTATATTAGTTGAAATGATTTTTTCATAATACATTCATTATCACAGTAATATGGCATGATGGATGATATAAGCCGATATCTCTGTATTTACAGATGACAAGGAGACATATGAAGCGTTCACGGCTCACTTTGACGAGCAGTTGACTCTGTATCGCTCTATCGTGGCCATCAACCTAGCGGAACTGTGTGGCAAGGAAAAGGCCATAAGTGATGCCTACCTCCGCCATCTTCTCAAATACAACTCCCCCGACATCACCTACGTCATGTTTGACTTCCACGAGTACTGGTAAGTAGGGCATATATAATATCCAATAGAAGCATTAGAATTTCATTGATTTACAGTGGTAGATCCACGGAAAATAAAATTCTGCAGGGCCCGTATTCATGAAACCGTTCTCATGCTCAAGCATGGATTTCGTGCTCAAGCCTTATTTCTTGTTCTGGCTATAAATTATTTAAAAAATCTAACTTTGTCAAAGTTTTGGAAAAAGTTTAAGAGACATGAAGCCAAAAACTGCTTTCAACATTTACATTGACTTTTTGACTCTTCGACATGATTAAGGAGAGTTTTAAGAAAGCTGGCTTGAGCACAGAATCCATGCTTGAGCATGAGAACGGTTTCATGAATACGGGCCCTGGTATATGTTAATAATTTAGCATTCTGTTGGAAACTCTGCCAACATCATCAATGTCTTGTTTTTAACTTCAAGATTAGTTCTGTTTTATATGATAGAAAAAAAATATTTACAAATTCTTCTTTCGCTGTTGTTATTGACTCTGAGCAGGATAGCTACTTGACTTGTTCCAGTCTACACAGCTGTAAGTGAGTACATGGTTAGGCAGTGCTAGAAATTATAGAATGCAGCTTTGAATGTCAAAATGGCAGCACTAGTTGTATATTATTCTCCAGGGTGTTGGGAAGATATTTCTGGTTGCTAGCTAGGTCCTATAATTATGGATAATTATTAGTGGACCGCTTTAATTGTGATGACCCACAAATTAGTTTGTAATAAAGCAATATATTAGAAGCTAGATTTTATTATATGATAATATTAACATAACATTAATTTAAATTTCATGATGAAAAATTCCTTTTCATACCTTGTTTGACCATGTCAGAATAGTTATTCAGAATTAATTCAAAATGAGATTTGTTTGTCTTGGCAAATTGATATCTTTAACTTCAGATTGTAATCTTGATTAAATTTGTTTTTGCAGTCGTTGTATGAAATTTGAATGTGATCGTTTGTTTTTACAAATCAATATTTTTTACTTTAGATTATAATTTTTAAATTTTATTTTTGCAGTCGTGGTATGAAATTTGAAAATGTATCTATCTTGACCGACGGCATTAATGACATCATAAAAAAGATGCGATACTGTTGGTGAGTACAGTCAAACTAACTCAGGTGGACCACCTCTATAAAGGATACCTCTATAAGGGACCACCTCTATAAAGGATACCTCTATAAGGGACCACCTCTATAAAGGATACCTCTATAAGGGACCACCTCTGTAAGGGATACCTCTATAAGGGACCACCTCTATAAAGGATACCTCTATAAGGGACCACCTCTGTAAGGGATACCTCTATAAGGGACCACCTCTATAAGGGATACCTCTATAAGGGACCACCTCTATAAGGGACCACCTCTATAAGGGATACCTCTATAAGGGACCACCTCTATAAGGGATCACCTCTATAAAGAGAAAACTCTATAAAGGTAGCATCTCTATAAGGGACCACCTCTATAAGGGACCACCTTTATAAAGGGAAATCTCTATAAAGGGACCACCTCTATAAAGGGACCACCTCTATAAAGGGACCACCTCTATAAAGGGACCACCTCTATAAAGGGACCACCTTTATAAAGGGAAATCTCTATAAAGGTAACACCTCTATAAGGGACCACCTCTGTAAGGGATACCTCTATAAGGGACCACCTCTATAAGGGATACCTCTATAAGGGACCACCACTATAAGGGATACCTCTATAAGGGAAAACCTCTATAAGGGATACCTCTAAGGGACCACCTCTATAAGGGACCACCTCTATAAGGGACCACCTCTATAAGGGACCACCTCTATAAGGGACCACCTCTATAAGGGACCACCTCTATAAAGGACCACCTCTATAAGGGACCACCTTTATAAAGGGAAATCTCTATAAAGGGACCACCTCTATAAAGGGACCACCTTTATAAAGGGAAATCTCTATAAAGGTAGCACCTCTATAAAGGGACAACCTCTATAAAGGGACCACCTCTATAAAGGGACCACCTCTATAAAGGGACCACCTCTATAAAGGGACCACCTCTATAAAGGGACCACCTCTATAAAGGGACCACCTTTATAAAGTGAAATCTCTATAAAGGGACCACCTCTATAAAGGGACCACCTCTATAATAATATAAAGGACCACCTTTATAAAGGGACCACCTTTATAAAGGGAAATCTCTATAAAGGGACCACCTCTTTAAAGGGACCACCTCTATAAAGGGACCACCTCTATAAAAGGACCACCTCTATAAAGGGAAATCTCTATAAAGGGAGCACCTCTATAAAGGGACCACCTCTATAAAGGCACCACCTCTATAAAGGAACTACCTGTGTTTAGAGACCAGTTTTCATGCTCCTTGATTCATTAAATTTTTGTGACCTGATCCTGGAATGAGAAACCAGAGTTCCTGTAACAATGTTGCTGGAGTCAGCATGTCCATCTGTCCCTGGTACACAATTTTCTCTTGCTTGTCATATGCATAATACATGTAGATAATTTTTCAATGGATTCGTCTTAAAACTTGATATAAAATTGTGCCTCCTGGAATGATTTTGCAGTATATGAACCCTTCTTTATAGAGTTATGTCCCTTTACGAGATTTTTCCAGGTATTGCATGCCCTCAATGGATTTTTCAATTTTGAGAAGTTTGACCATCTCTCTATGTAAATTTGTATGTGTTGTTTTTTGTAGAATCTGTTGAAGAAATTACCAATACACATATTAATGAGGATGTGAATGTTATATATATATAAGACTAAAACAGTATAATCATACTGTAGGTTGTTGAAAATTTATCAAATTTGGAAAAAGAGTGTTAAATAAAGATTGGCACAGTTCATTTTGATAAATCTGTGTGTTATTTGCCCAGGGTTGACAAGAACGGAATGATTTGTGAACAGCGGGGCGTATTTCGCGAGAATTGTGTGGATTGTCTAGACCGGACCAATGTGGTACAAACAGCTATCGCTAGGATCGTCATGGAAACACAGGTAAAGTTTGCTCCGTGTTCAAGGCCGGTGTGATCTGTCAATACACAAAGTCCACATTACGTCAGATCGAGTTGTAAAGCACTCTGTAACTGTTCAATGGCTTTTTTTTTTTTTCTTTTTGAGAAATAAGACACATTTTGTTATGTAAGAGGTTTTTCATATTGATCAAACAAATACCTAAATACAATGTAGGTCAATACAGATTGAAATGTTGTAATTGTTGGTAAATTCAAATAAGGTATAAATTCAACTTTATTCCCTATAAAATTTACTGAAGTTTGTTGTTATGTGGTGTTACAGTGTAGAAAACTAGGTATCCTAGCTCCTGAGGAGAATCTTCCCCAAAGTTGTAAACTGCTGTTCCAACAGCTGTGGGCCAACAATGGAGATGTGATTAGTCGGCAGTATGCCGGGACAGCAGCCCTCAAGGTAATCACACTGGGGTGTTGTCGTAATTAAAGCTGACAGTGCAAGTTAAAAGCTTTCAATTAAGATTTGAAAAAAAAATATTAAAATTGTGATTACTCAGAATACTTCCGAGATGTTCCCTACATTGACCATGTGTCTTCCGGTTTTCGTAACCAAGGTAGTGGCAGACATTTTTGATTTACCCATGCTTGGTAACGTGTATAGACACCCTTGGTACAGATAGTCTGTACACATTACGTTACGGCTCATTTTCGTGTGTTATTTTTACGAATATGGATATGGATATTGGAAAGATATTTATTTGAGTGTGAAATGAATTTGTAATAAAAATATCCATATCCCCAGGAAACTTACAACAAAATAACACAACACAACTTTATGTAATTATAATATATGTTGCAAGTGAAACAAACAAATGGCTAATTAACGCTTATGCCTACCTTTTTTTATATCCAACTAGTACTAACATCCAGCGTAGAAACCATAATAATTCCAAATAAGTCCATTAGAATGGTTCAAATATATAATTTCAAATTGTTGACTACACACCTGGATGTGCCGTGCTTTACACATGTTTGCTTGTCAAGTGTCTACATGACCTGTTGAAGACTAAAAGTTTGTCGTGGATGCGATTATATGCACGTGACCAGCGACATATATTGGATTTATGGAAGTATTTCAAGAATGTATTATTAGTAGCAACCAGCATGGCGGTTGCCGAGTGCGCGGAGCACTGAATGTTGTGACGGTCAGAAGTATTTTGAAAACCGGTTTTACAGGCTATAACCTTTATATACCCATCAGGACCCAAACTCGTTACCAAGCAATGGCAAACTAAAATGTCGGCACTTCCTTAGAAACAATGGTCGGAATAGATAGGGACTATCTCAAAACCAGAAAAAAAAAAAACTTTTCAAAAAAATATGAATTGAAAGCTTTTTAAGTTGCATTGTCAGCTTTAAGCATTGATCTGCTTTCAATTGACATTCATAGGCAATATGAATGCCAACTCACCTAAGAAAAAGGAAAATTTATATCAACTTTTAACCTTACACATAGTGATTTTCCACAAAATTTGCCATGACGGTAATTTAACCTTCAGCAGATTTTACCATGGTTACATTTAACAGATTTACCATGGTTACCTTGTGCAGATTTTACCTTGATGGCATTCTACAGATTTTACCATGGTAACCTGCTGCAGATTTTACCAACCTGCATGGTTTCCCTCAACAAACTTAACCATGGTTACCTTGTTCAGATTTTACCTTGGTGACATTCTACAGACTTTACCATGGTTACCTTGTTCAGATTTTACCTTGGTGACATTCTACAGACTTTACCATGGTTACCTTGTTCAGATTTTACCTTGGTGACATTCTACAGACTTTACCATGGTTACCTTGTTCAGATTTTACCTTGGTGACATTCTACAGACTTTACCATGGTTACCTTGTTCAGATTTTACCTTGGTGACATTTTACAGACTTTACCATGGTTACCTTGTTTAGATTTTACCTTGGTGACATTCTACAGACTTTACCATGGTTACCTTGTGCAGATTTTACCTTGATGGCATTCTACAGATTTTACCATGGTAACCTGCTGCAGATTTTACCAACCTGCATGGTTTCCCTCAACAAACTTAACCATGGTTACCTTGTTCAGATTTTACCTTGGTGACATTCTACAGACTTTACCATGGTTACCTTGTTCAGATTTTACCTTGGTGACATTCTACAGACTTTACCATGGTTACCTTGTTCAGATTTTACCTTGGTGACATTCTACAGACTTTACCATGGTTACCTTGTTCAGATTTTACCTTGGTGACATTCTACAGACTTTACCATGGTTACCTTGTTCAGATTTTACCTTGGTGACATTTTACAGACTTTACCATGGTTACCTTGTTTAGATTTTACCTTGGTGACATTCTACAGACTTTACCATGGTTACCTTGTGCAGATTTTACCTTGGTGACATTCTACAGACTTTACCATGGTTACCTTGTGCAGATTTTACCTTGGTGACATTTTACAGACTTTACCTTGGTTACCCTTCTGCAGATTTTCCCATGTTTGTTGTACTCAACAAATTTTACCATGGTTACCCACAGCAGAATTTACAATGGTTACCTTCTGCACATTGATTTTCCCATGGTTACCTTCAACAGATTTTATCCCGGTGACCTTCTGCAGATTTTGCCATGGTTACTTTTTAAGAGATTTTGCCATGGTTACTTTTTAAGAGATTTTACCATGGTTGCAGCCCCAACAGATTTTACCATGGTTACCCCCAACAGACTTTACCATGGCTACCTATCTCTACCATTTGAAGGCCTTAATTACCATTGTTTACCCTATAACAGACTTTCAGACATGGTTATGGTGGTTGCATTACATGAAATTTGTAATAGGACGAGGAAAAATGATAAAGATAGTGCCTTTGCTGGGACTCGAACCTTGGCTCTCCAGCCCGATGCTCTACCGACTGAGCTAAAGGGAAATTCCCTACAGCTCACGCTGTAAGGCAACCTTATCAATGCACATCTTTTACACTTTACCCTGTATGATTTCTGTATTACAATAGGTCTAGGAACCATCCATCATCTAGGTTAGCAAGCACAAGATATCGTTTTGTGTTGATTTGTCTCTTGATGATTAAAATATGTGCATTATGTACACTTATATCAGTAATGTTACTTCAGGTTGAAGACATAAACTGGTAGTCTCCTAGGAAAGTGTAAACATTCTCCGTACCCAATTATACATATGTGAATTTGGCTGTATAGCTACGGGGCAAAACGGTATCAATAAAACGACACCCTGGATCAAACACCTACAGAAAGGTTATCAAACAGGACATCCAAACCACAATACATTACAGCGTGTTATACCTGTAGGAAATTCTATACACATGTACTTCTTCTGACGCACAAAAAACTGACGTACTTATTACCTCAATCACATTAATGTTAGCTTTCAAGATGTACGTCAGAGATATAGTATTTACATATCAAATATATCTACATATTATGAACAGCAGGCAAACAAAATATCGTCACAAAATTGAAGTTCAATTTAACTCATTAAGTTTAGACCAGGATCAGTTTCGTGTTAGGCTTAAACTTCACACATTTCCAGTGTCTAGTGTTTTATCTACATTTGAAAAAAGGGGTCGGGGTGGCCGAGTGGTTAAGTTGTTCCGACATTCTACCACTAGCCCCCCACCTCTGGTTTGTGAGATTGAAAACCATGTGGGGAGTTGCCAGGTACTGACCGTAGGTCTGTGTTTTTTTTCTCGGTTTACTCTGGCTGTTATAGGACATTAAACAAAAATAAACCAAACCATAAACCAAATCTATAGACTTGCAAAAAGGTGATGGGGTGACATTGCTTATGTATTCATAATTAACACCTGGATAACTTATAAAGGGGAAAACTTTGTCAGTAAGAGTTAGCTAGATCATCCTTCTACAATATTTATTTCAAAATATTTAGTAAATTAATTACTTGAGTTTTACATCATCTTTTAGGATGACCTTAATGACCATTGTGCTTCGTCCACCATCGTCCACTGGCCACCATACGCCATGAGTAAACTTTCCACATTTCAAACTTCTTCTCAAGTTCCACCATGTGAGTGGGGTTGAGCTGAAGCTTGCCTGAAATGATTCTGAGATTGTCTTGACCATGCAAGTGTTGTTATTTTTCATGGGTACAAATTATAATTTGGTACCTATTTTGGCACACTCAAATTTTAGCGCATAACTGTATTTAAACAGATTAGCGCAAAGATGAATTAGCACACTTGCAATAGAAAGCCTTAATAAAAAGTGTTTGATGAATCAGTAGACATTTTTTTTTATATTTTTAAGGGTGATTTTACCAGGACGGGTGAGCGAAAGTTTACTGGAATGATGAAAGATGGCATGAACTCGGCTAACAGGTAAAAACACTTCCAATGCTACTGTTCTAATCATGGTCAGAACATTTAATCAATATGGGGACAATCACATACAGATCACCCCCTGACCATTTGTATATGAAATGTGCCAAGAACTATGCATTTGATATGCCCTTAAATTGATTGTGTACATGTACATACTGGTTGAAGGTGCTGTTGTATTTCTGAATTGTGAAAAATATTGAATTGTACCACTAAAATTTAAAATTTACAGATAATGAATAGTATTAAAATAACTAATTAAATATTGTTTTACAGTATGTAAATCTAAAAAAAAATTTTAAAAATCAGAAAATGAAATACCAGCAAATATTTGATAAGGTCATAGATGCATTCATTCATTAATGCAGGATGATTTTTAACTTACGATGGTCTACAAATATAATTCTAAAACGTTAAATTAGTAAAAATATTATATAAAGAAGTCACCTGTACACAAAACACCATAATTGACCGTGTGAACATTTACACACCATGAATAATTTGAGGCTGACAAAGCGAACAATTCTGAATTTTGAATATATGTTGATCCTTATCGGTTATTATGGTATTGCCAGGTATTACCTCCGGTTCAAAGACAGTTACCGCCAGGCTTCCATAGACCTTACTCTGGGCAGACCAGTTACCATGGAGGAGTTCCTGTTGCTAGGCAACAGTAACCCAGAAGAAGAAGATGGTGCAGAGTTGATGGAGAAGGAACAGAATCTCAAACTGTTAGTGGAAGATTGTAAAGAGATGTTGATTGTGGAGCCCGAACAGTGTCTCGGGGGATGGAGCCTCATCAACGCTGACCCAGTGTGAGTAGATAGGTGGAAATGAGAGAGAAATAGAATCTTGTAATGTTGATGGGAGTATAGGAGATATCAAGGTCTCAAGCTAACATCTCATCAACACTGATCCTACTGTGAGGATAGATAGGTGGAAATTAGAGCAAAACAGAATCTTGTACTGTTGACAGGACTTAATTAGGAGATATCAGGGAGTCTAACATCTCATCAACGCTGATCTAGTGTGAGTAGATATAAAGGTTGGAATTTAGAGAGAAACAGAATCTTGTAATGTTGATGGGTGACTTAATAAGGAGATATCAGGGAGGCCAACATCTCATCAATGCTGATCTAGTATGAGTAGATAGATGGGAAGTTAGAGAGAAACTGAATCTTAAATTGTACTGTTGATTGGTATGTAATGTATATATGGGATAATGGAGAAACAACCTCTACCTATTAGTGAGAACTGTTTATAATGTAAGTGACTTCAGTATGCACCTTGTTGGTAGGGGACAGCTAGGACTGTAAAGTTGGTACCTAGTTAAGTTTGATTTGAAAGGAACGTCTTAGAGCTAGGTTAGCAATTTCTATCACTACCCTGTGCACACTTACAACCAGGGTTCTGTGTAAGAAAGAAGCATAAATATGGGAGGAGGTGAAAATCTGAGGTAATTTAATAAACACTGTTGATGTATGTAGTTTCAGCCCTACAGAGGGATATGATCATTTCAACCTTTCCAGTGAACACTGGGAAGATGGAGATTTTATATGGTATATTTGGAGGTATTACCTGTATGTATAATGTTGACAGGTGCGGTGATCCAGACCGGTCAGACATGGATGTGATTCTGCTGCTGTCTCAGAGAGCTGTATACGTGGCCTGGTAATATATCTCTGTAGTAATCTATAAAGGTTGTAGTTCAGTTGTGGCATGGTGACATGTATATGTCCATCTCCATAGCAGTTATGTCATTTCCAAGCATTTCCACATACTAATCTGACCGTAACTTTAAAAAGATAAAAACTATTGGGAAAGATCAGTTCCAGTATATCTATAAGTTATATACTTCCCAGAACACTCAATCTGAAGTCCAGGGCCCCGTTGTTCAAAGGGTGATTAGCTTAATCACTATTTAGCAACATTTTTCAAACTTGTCAGTGTACAAGGTAAAATCTTAAAATTTTGCATGTAAATTGGCACTATTAGATATTTGATATCTGCAAAGTTATAGCTGAATCTATGGTTTCATTTTAAAGTTACAGGATAATTAAAATTTACGCTAATCACTGATTTAGCTAATCATCTTTTGAACAACTGGGCCCAGATCACAACAATTTAAGGTCAAAGTTGTAAGCATGTTTTTCTAGTCACTGCCATAACTTTGTTATCTATTGTGGTATCAAGTTCTAGATGTATACTTGATCTAGTAATTATACTGCAAAATTATGGCTATTACTGTTTCATGTGTTAGTAAGATCACCTCTGTAACCAATGTGATTAGGCCAGCTAATACAGTGCACTCCTCTTTATATCAAGTTGCATTTTTCAGACAAAAACATGATATTAACAGGAATGTGACATTAAGAGAAACATGTTTTTTTCCCACTAAATCTAGTGCATTTCCAACCTCCATACCTAAAAGTAAGATATTCAATGTACATATGAAGATGTTTCAATATATAGATAACATTATTTCAAATAAAAATCATTTTTGGGGTTATTTTGTATTTTCTATGCAACATTTTGTACAAGTTGTATCTGAAATCAAAAGAAATGACATCATTTTCTGAATATTTTATGTTATTGGTTAAAAAAAGATGATATTAAGAGGAATTCACCTCAAAATACATGATATTAACCAGATAAAATTACATAGATTATATAGAGAGAAAATTGGTGCTTGGGAAAAACATGATTTAAAGAGGAATGTGATATTAACAGGAGTGATATTATGTGGAGTCCACTGTATAAGGGCCTACATTATGTTACCTGTATAGAAGGGCCAAGCACTCTCACCTGTGTAGTGAGGTCAAACCTTACTACCTGTGTAGAAGGGCCATATGCACTGTTACCTGTGTAGTAGGGCCAGACACTGTTTCATGTGTGCTAGATAACTGTTTCTACCTGTGTAAAAGGGCCAACTCCTTCAGACTGTCTGTTTAGTTTCCCCCCTATTGTTACCTGTGAATTATACATTACAGGTATGACGATGAGGAAGAACAGCTTGTCCAGTATCAGAGGATATTTCTGGAGGATATTGAAAATATAGAGATAGGTAAGAACCATCTCAGTGTAAGTTCCTGTTTATAAACTCAGAGGGAATTATAATACTCCATATAGTACATTCATACAATGAAAAATAGAATATAATCATATTCCAAAAGTTGGAAAAAATTTAAATTGTTCATGATGTGAATTTCAAGTTATTTACTCTTGTAAGTTAAAATTAATGTAAACCAGGAAATTGCAAAACAGATGATAGTCCTTCCAGATAGGTTTAAACCACTCATCACCTGATTAGAAATTAAATAGATTTTTAAAAATTAATTAGGATCTGATCAATGTTCTCATGTGTCCATTACATGTGTTAGAAGTCTGGTTGTGACAGTTGATATATAATACTAGGCCTATGCTTCTAACTAGTGAAGTATGTTAAACAAAATTACAATTTATATTATGCATTTCATCTATAATCACGGACTGTTCCATACTTGTTGATATGTAATATGTGACATTTTGAAAACTCTTCCAGGAGATCCATCCACTGAGTTCATATTTAATGACTGTGGACATATTACATTACATTTTAACTGAAATCTTTGTAATTTAAAGTTAGAATAATACGACTAATTTTACATTCTTCTCACCGTAGGTTTAGAACCGTCGCTGTTCAAGTCTAAGTTTGTGTGTATGCGGCTACACTATACCCACTTTGCTGAGGACGGGTTTTTCCACACATTCCGAACACCTCGGACACGCCTCTTTAACAACATTGTGATCGCGGTCCGCAACCAGGAGGAGTCACGAGGTATGGAAACGGGTTTGCCCTAGTCCTATCACAACAAAAACGGTATTCATGTGTGTTCGATGTTAAGTACCTGTAGGCGTAATTGTTCAATATGATAAGTATATGTGTTACATCTAAATATACATATATTGCTTGGCGTATGTTCATATAAGAATTGCATGAAAGTCACTTTCTTTAAACTTTCATAGTGCTAATGAAAGTTCAACGGTTACAGCCATATTGCATGAAGCCCACTAGAAGTTCTGAAAAGTTTGGGTATATTTTGTTTATGTTAGGAAAATTTGACCTGGCTCACCCCCTGTTGCTTGTGGGGACGGGCTCAAATTGGCTAAAATTTCAACAATCTTCTTCAGAAACAGATAATGATATGCTGGAATAAAATTTTCTTCATATATGGAAGTCGCGACCTAATTAAACAGGGCCCTTGCATACTTGGCAGTGTTCTAGCTCAAACTTGGTTTGGTTTAATGATAATTTCAATGTAACCGAAGGACACAAGATCAAAAGCTATGAGTACTAATACATCAAAACTCAGGTGCCCATTAATTAAGGCCCATAGGCCTCTTGCTGGTGGTGTCTCGTACCACTAAATACCTGTAATATATTCTGTTTTGTTTGATAACAGAGTCCCTGAAAGCGATCCACCAGGCCTTCGCTGCAGCTAGACAGATCTTCTCGCTGGACCTGGAGGCTGTCGACAGACAGAAGCTCGACAGGTATATAGATCTGTTTGTGTACTTTAAACTGTAACAGTCTCTTTCACCTCCGCCTCATGCTGTTATAGAGAATTTATTTTGTATCATCAATTTTGGCCATAAAAGTCCTCTCGAGAATAACTTTGAAGTATTTAGATGATTTGGAAGGATACCTGTGTTTAGCCTGTTTAGTTTTGTGTGAATAGAAGCTGCTTTTTTGTTAAGGGAGACTAAGGTTAGGATTTAAAAGATCACTTTTTAAGTATAAGTGTAGATATTTTAAAAGTTACTAAATTTAGCACTAAGTGAATTTTGGTTCTAAACTATTGTTTTCAGCGAGATAATTTCGAGCAATACAAACCCTCATTTGGCCTCATGATTTCTAATGTGTTCACTAGTAAGTTTTTCTTGACAGAATTCATTAGCTCTGTTCTCATTGTATGACTTATAAGTCTTACATACAAAAGGTGTATTATCTGGAGTTACCTGGTATGTCTATACATAACGAAATACTACTCCCTGCTTGACGCTCAGCATTCTGGGAGTGGAACAACTGGTTCACTCATTGTAATTAAGTATAATGTGTGACCGGGTGGGGTGTTCTGCTGGGGGCCTTCGACAGTATATGTCCTTCAGTGCGGTTTATGCAGACATACCGCAGCCTCCAAATTAATACACACACACTCTACACACACATACACCGGGAGGCCATCCTTAAACGACCCTAGCAACAATTATTCTTTTTTTTTTTTTAATTCAATTAATTCACTTATACTGTTCGCTGTGTATGTTGTATGCTGTATGTTATAATGTTCGCTGTGTATGTTGTATGCTATATGTTATACATGATATGGTTTCTTTTCTACATATCTTATATCAGATGTATTAACTTGTGTTTTAGGAAGAAGACCAAGCCCCATCCTGATGTTCAGGATATCCACAAGCAGCAACAGGAGAACGCACTGACTGGCATCCACATTCCCCGCGATATTTCCTCCCCGGACCTCACATACAAACACAAGGCTCTTGTGTCACCAGATCTCCGCAGGAAGGGTCGTGTGTCTCCGGACGTTCACAGACACGGCCTTAGTCCAAACTCTCCGAGCGCTAGTAGCGCCACCTCACCATCAACCAGCCCGAGTCGACCACGCCACAACATCTTACCCAACTTTGCAGATGTCAAGAAAAGTCTGAATTCAGGCATTAAGCTAAACTTTTCTGTGCCGAAGTTTAGTTTGCAAAATGTGAGTCTACCGAAAAGATTTGGAGGTACAAAATCAAAAGAGGATGTGACTGATGGAAGTAATAATTCTAATGTCGTCACGTCTGATGATATGGCAAAGAACAAATCAAAACTGGTGAGGGAAAGGACATACAGTCAGGATGACTCCACTGTAGGGATGTCCACGGCAACGTTTGACGAATCTATGCAAGCAGAGGATGACAACATTGTGTTGGACAGTTGTGGCATTATTACAAGGGGTCGTCAGGGGTCAAGCTTTGACGAGACAGAAGGATCAGCTGAAGGTTTGAAAAAGACAGTGCAGGGTATTGACTCATTAAAGCTTCAAAAGGACAATGAAGATGATTCTGATCAGATCAGAGATGCTTCTGATACAAAGGAAGATATCTTGCATAAAGAGGAGAATGCTGAAGGCGATGATGATGCATTTTTGGTTATCGAAGACTCTGTTGTTGAGGAACTTCTTGAAGGCAAAGAAAAAACAGTGCCAAATATTCCAAAAGAAGAGACTGTTTCTAATGTCAAAGTGCCAAAGATCGTAACGTCGGCAGCAAAAACCCGCAAACTACAACGAATTATGGAGACCCTTCAGGAGGATATCACTGAGATGTTGGACGGCAGAAGGTGCCTCACGCAGATCGTCATCGTATGACATCAGCAACCTTTATAGGCCTAACACTAGTCTCACTTGACTCACAACTTATGAGATTTTTAGGGATTTTATCCTTTTATTTAGTAAATCATTGACAAGTTTTATTCATATAACGATGGCATAATATCAACTTATGCAATTAGTTTATTGCAATAGAACTGTTTCTTACAGCGTACTGTTTTATACAGCTGTGTTAGCTTTGTAAGTCCTCAGGTTTAACTGGTGGACGGATCTAGTATCAAAACTCGGAAGTGCTAAAAGTGATATTTATCATGTTTCTTACATATTGTTCTACCTTTGCAGTTGTTGATTAGTAAATTTATTGTATAGACTAACTGATACTTTAAGGTACTACCTTTATTCAGTGGCAACATCTCGGGGAAATTTCGGGTAATCTTCAGAAATCTACTCCCTCGAATGCATATACATGTATAGAGGGTCGATAATGGAAGCATTGATAAAGTCCGAAGACTTTCGAACTATGTCATGATTCACAGCATATGGCCACGAGGGGCATGCATTCCAGAGAGTAGATTTCTAAAGTTATCTCCCCTTTTAAGATTTTTTTTCTTTAATTTTTGTTATATAATGAGCTTGAACACCTCAAATGTGTGCCATTTCGTTATCATCATAAAAATGAAGGTCCAGGTTTTCATTTAAAAATGGTTATTATATAAACATGGATTCTTTTTGTGGAACTTTTTTGTGAAAAAGAGGAGCATATATATATCATATGGTCTCATTAAGCCTGTCGGTGTTCTAATATCAGAACAAAAACAGAAAGGGAACATTTGCTAGCAAGTTTAAATATTCATATTGATTATAATAATTATCATCTTTTCTAGAAAGAGTTGGTTGCTGGTGTTGTAGGATATAAGTGGTGTAATAGGTTTTGTCTGTAGACAGTGTAGAGGTCCTTACAACTGGACAAATTGTGTCTATACACGTTACGTAAAGGTTTTCAAAACTTGATTAGTTTAGACAATAGAGGTAGCTGAGGACATGATAACTTTTTATAACATTTTATAGACGTAGCGTATAAAGATGACTTCACAGATTGACATGTTTGTGGGTAGCAGTATATATAAAGCAGTTTATACTTGTCCTACATGTATATCTTAACAAGAGGTTTTCTAGTATTGAATTAATTTCAGCTGTGACATATGGCCCATTGTGCTTTGTCCGCCGTCATCCCCCGTCCAGTGTCTGCCGTGCATTAAGTTTTCCTTCGAACAACTTCTCAATTTTCAATACTTAAAATCTTCCAGCAATTTCTCCTCAATAACCACAAGGCATATGGTACTGGGTCTGTAGCATGCTGGGATGAAGGTCTACCAAATTTGTTCAAATGAATGACCTTGATCCACTTTTCAGATCATAGAGGTCAAATGAGTTAAAAGTCTTCCAGCAACTCCTCAGTAACCAAAAGGGTAATGATACTTTGCTGGTAGCATGCTGGGCCCATCATTAATGGATACTAAGTTTGTTCATTGACCCAGATATGACAAGGTCACAGGGGTCAAATATGTCTTGAAATAACTTGTATGTATAACCAATAAAAAAATTATGAAGGTGACTGGTCTTTATAGTCAGATGACCGTTTAAGGCCCATGGGTCTCGTGTTAATTTGTTAATATCAGTATTCACTATCCTGATCCTTGGGTGAGGATGGTATCAAACTTAAAAATGAGAATTTCTGCCCCAACCCGATAGGCCGAGTCCAAAAGGGAAAATTATCAAAATATTCAAAAATCTTCTTCTTCAGGTTCAATAAGGTACTATATAGGCTATTTCTGGATTGACAGATCATGAGGGGCTTTGTTTAATTTATAAATTAACCCAGAGTTATTTGTTCCCTCTTAGGGAGAGGATAATGTTTACTGTAGTTTATATACCAAAATAACACTTTTAGGTATATATTTTGTCCATTTTTTTTTTAGAGGAAATGGTTGTTACTTGGGGACAATCATCCATATATAGAAGTAAAATAATTTATTTCAATGGTTTAATATTTCTTATCCTTTGATGACGTGACAAATATGGGATTTCAATTTGTTTCCATGTTGATTTCACCGTTGAAATTGAGCTACCAATAACCTATAACATTGCTCAGGTGATCACTAAGGTTCTTGGGTCTCAAAATATTTGAGAATATTTTCCCATGTTAACACATAATCAGCATGAGCGATACAGGCCTTCTGTGTCTCTTGTTTATGTTGCGGAATGGCACCTGTTTTGTTGATGCTGCAAACCCATTTCCGTAATTTTGTGTTCAGACTTGTTATGCAATGCTTTCCTCTGCCTTTACATAAGTTGCCATTATTTTTACTTCAGACTTTTGTTTTGTTTTTTGTTGAGTTAAATTCATGTTTTGTTTGTTTCTTTTATATTAGATACAATCTAGATCATTTAAACTCACATAGGACAAATTATTGATGTACATTGATACTGCTTCGTTTTTTCTTTACAAACTCTGTGTTAGATGTTTTGCAAACTCATTTTAGCATATTGGTCTTGATATTCCTTAAGTCCATCTAGTAAATTGACCTCAACCAATATTTTCAATGTTTCTTGGGTCAGATCATTAACATGTATAACTAATATCAAATGATTTCTTCAAAAAAGAAGTCTGCTTTGAGCGTTATAGAGCAAATAAGCCTTCCCATGGTTTTCACTTGTGATTAAGGGGAGGCCACTCTGGTCTATCATCCTAACTACAGATTGTAGACATCATTCCATAAAATAAATTTTGTAGTCATTTATTTTTTTAATTGAAATCAGTGATACTGTTTTGGCCATGTTATACTATTGATTAGATGTGCAAAGTATTGAATTGAATTCATGAGAGAGCAATCGCAGAAAAATGTAGAAAATATTGATAAATGAATTTTGGTTGAAAAGAAATATATATGCAGATGAAAGCACATAATCTATGTGTAACAGGAAAGATAGAGGTATGTGTGCTTCCACTTGGGTTCAAACCCACAACCTTAGACTTCCTAGCCAGACATTCTACCACTGAGCCAAAGAAGGCAGGGGTATCCTATGTACTATGAAAATCTGCCACACACTTATAATATCTGTTATAGTATTAGATGTCTTATTAGTGTTACAATATTTAAGTATATATTTGTGTATAATATAACACCCTAGATCTCCACAGTTTGTGGGTATGGCCATGGTCCTCATAAAACTTCAACATTTCACAAAATATATGCCACTCTTGTACAGTTTTTATTTCATTAGAACTCTATTTTTTCTATCACTGCCATTAGATGGATTTTTATTGAGTTTTTCTGTGTTTTTACTTGTGATCTAAATTTCAGTTAACTTTATATAATGTATCATAATCAAGGTTGTGATCACAGTCTTCTTTTCTTATTTAGATTTTCAGGAATATTATTTGTTTTTTGCATGTTTTCGATGTGATATCATACAAAATGTTGACATTATTATAAAAACTGTTGCACTGTTTCTATATTTAGAGTAAATATATACACTGTACAATTACTTTTTCATTATTGTTAACCATCCACCTCTATGTATTTAACTTTTTCTTAAACATGTCTTTTTTATAGTTGCAATTCTTTAACTCATTCACCCCTGAAGATACACTTGAACTCTTCCAATTCAAAGGTTGGATTAGTTCGTTGTGAAGATTCAGGGATGAGTTAAAGTAAATTATACATATACTCTGTCAATCAAACAAAATGTATTTCATATGTTGACTTGTTGAATGGGTTTTCTCAGATTTTGAAATAGATTTCTTGTTCTTGTTATCAAATAGAAGGTGTTCAGTTTTACTTTTCACTCTGAACTTTGTGTTTACTTATAACAGATGTTTTTGATATGCTGTTAGGTTGTTGTATTTCTGTTGTTATTGAATACCCTACTTACGATCAAAAAGCAAAACTTAAATTTCATTGTATACTGTCACCTTAAAGAACCATCATAGTATTTGTCATTTTTTTCATCGTTGATAAATGTAGGTCCAGCTTGATCCACGTATAAGAACATTACATTACCCCTCAGTGATCTGGGTATAAGAACAATGTTACCCCTCAGTGATCTGGGTATAAGAACAATGTTACCCCTCCGAGATCTGGGTATAAGAACAATGTTACCCCTCAGTGATCTGGGTATAAGAACAATGTTACCCCCCTCCCTCCCCCCAGAAATCTGGTAATAAGAACAATGTTACCCCTCAGTGATCTTGGTATAAGAACAATGTTACCCCCCCCCCCTCCCCCCAGAAATCTGGTAATAAGAACAATGTTACCCCTCAGAAATCTGGGTATAAGAACAATGTTACCCCTCAGAAATCTGGGTATAAGAACAATGTTACCCCTCAGTGTTCTGGGTATAAGAACAATGTTACCCCTCAGAAATCTGGGTATAAGAACAATGTTCCCCCTCAGTGTTCTGGGTATAAGAACAATGTTACCCCCCCCCCCCCCCCTCAGTGATCTTGGTATAAGAACAATGTTACCCCTCAGTGATCTGGGTATAAGAACAATGTTACCCTTCAGTGATCTGGGTATAAGAACAATGTTACCCCTCAGAGATCTGGGTATAAGAACAATGTTACCCCTCAGTGATCTGGGTATAAGAACAATGTTACCCTTCAGTGATCTGGGTATAAGAACAATGTTACCCCTCAGTGATCTGGGTATAAGAACAATGTTCCCCCTCAGTGATCTGGGTATAAGAACAATGTTCCCCCTCAGTGATCTGAGTATAAGAACAATGTTCCCCCTCCGAGATCTGGGTATAAGAACAATGTTACCCCTCAGTGATCTGGGTATAAGAACAATGTTACCCTTCAGTGATCTGAGTATAAGAACAATGTTACCCCTCAGTGATCTGGGTATAAGAACAATGTTCCCCCTCATTGATCTGGGTATAAGAACAATGTTACCCCTCAGTGATCTGGGTATAAGAACAATGTTGCCCCTCAGTGATCTGGGTATAAGAACAATGTTGCCCCTCAGTGATCTGGGTATAAGAACAATGTTGCCCCTCAGTGATCTGGGTATAAGAACAATGTTCCCCCTCAGTTATCCCGGTATAAGAACAATGTTGCCCCTCAGTGATCTGGGTATAAGAACAATGTTCCCCCTCAGTTATCCAGGTATAAGAACAATGTTCCCCCGCATTGATCTGGGTATAAGAACAATGTTCCCCCTCAGTGATCTGGGTATAAGAACAATGTTCCCCCTCAGTGATCTGGGTATAAGAACAGTGTTACCCCTCAGTGATCTGGGTATAAGAACAATATTACCCCTCAGTGATCTGGGTATAAGAACAATGTTACCCCTCAGTGATCTGAATACATGTATAAGAACAATGATCTTGATTTTCTCATAGTTCTTTCCACATATAGATTGTAACAGACCAGGTGTCTCTACAACGTAGTGTTATAAGTTTTTCAATAGCATTTCTCATAAAACATTGAGCAACTCAAACGGATGAAGCTTTCGTAGAAAATGTACTAGTTATACTTATTGTATAGTTGTTTAAAGTGCCTCCTGACATAGAATCACAGCCTGTCGTTACTTCATGTTGGAAAAGTTAACGTAGCCAGCTCAGCTTTTTTATGTTCAACACGTTTTGCTTTCCTTACCCAGTTATTTTTGTCCTCTTATCATATTCATGTTTCCATTGTTTATTACATAATGACCAGGAAAGTTCAGTTGTAAATTAACAAAGATAACTTTTCATCCTAACAAACTCATCAGAATTCACAGTTCTTAAAATTGATGTCCCCTAATTATACAGCTTGAACATACTGACCTGTCCATACAACTGATTTTCATGGTTTTATGGTAAAATCTACTTCTGCAGTATATCTCAGTTAACTACATGTATGTACCACGATTTGTTCTGTTAATTTTGTATTACTTAATATATGTATAACCAAAAGTATCGTTTAAATTCTCTTACATTTCCCAAGAGAATACAGTTTTGAACGCATGTTTACTTTTTTCAGTTTATAAACAAAATGCAGGTATTGTGATGATGATTTTCCCCATAGAATACATTGAGAATATCGTGATCTTTCCTCATAAATAAAGATATTTAGTTTTATTTCACCAAAGAATTAATTTCCATTTGAAGTTTCATTTCCCAAGATTTTTCCACATGTAAAATTGCATTACATGCCATGCTTCTTCAGTAAAAAGCTGAACAGAAGATATTTGGGGGGGGACTGGACAGGGGACATCAAACTGGGGCCTTTATTATTTCATCTAATGAATTTAGCTGTTTACAACAAAATAAAAAAAAATAAATGCATTTAGCATTTTAGTAAAAGTTTGTTTAGATATCATTTTTTATCTTAACTTTTTTTAATTGATCACTTAATTATTTTTTCATTTTCTTTAAAAACTTAGAAGATTTATGATACAGTTGTATGTGTATGGATAATAATTGTTGCTTAAATGGTTTACTGTTACAGTAGTGAAGTTGATACCTAAGTAAAAGGAATGATATCTCATTTATTGTCGGATGTTTTCTGTGAATGTTGTCTATCATTGTATACATATTACTACATTGATAAGTAAGGGTGAATTATGTCTCCCTGTTAATACTACACAGTGCATTTTAATGATCAATCAAATCTATAAATCACTCTAAATTGTATTCTTTGTCAGAGGAAATTGTATCTTTAATTCATGACTAGACAAAATATTATTAAGGCATATTTTAACAAATGCTGCTTATTGGGAAATTGCTAAATATTATATTTTAGCAGTTTTCATGATTGCATGAAATCACAGGACCATAAAATAATATCTAATTTGACATCAAGCAGTTCTCTAATTACAAGCTTGTACATGTACTTAATTATTACATTGACGATATGTGTGCCTGCAGAATGTTGTTTTCCTCGAGAAACTTCACAGTAAATGTTATACATTGTAATTTGTTTCATGAAATCATTATAGTTATTTAGTGTAAAGTAAAACCTTGTTATACTGCCACCATTTGTCTTAAAAAACTTGTTATAATGCCATCGGTCTAAAATCAAATTGTTATACTGCTACCATTTGTGCAGTGGTGATTTTGGCATTATAAAAGGAGGAAATGGTGATAGATAAGAGGATGTCACAAATATGTAGCTGGTAGGGTGGTGTACGGGCAAATGGCACAATATCATAAGTTTTGCTGTATATGCGTAGTGTTCAGGAAATTTTAGTAATTTACATAAGCACTTATCTGATTGGTTGTACTTACATCATGTGACTTTTAAATAAAGATATTCCATATGCATCATGTGATCAGTTGAGACTTTGATTTATATTGCGTATTATAAAGTTCAGTGGAAAGTTTTCTACATTGTAAATATCAATGACTGTTATCTGATTGCATGACTCTTTGACCTGATGTTTTTACCTCGGCTGGTCTGAAGGACTGGTGAGCTTTCACCATGGTGCATCATTCATTGTCTGTCTGTCATTTGGCATCTAGCATCCATCCGTCAACTTCTTAAAATCAGTAATAGTCAAATTTTGTCAGAAACATCCTTGGGGAAAGATTAATACATTTTACATAAATGTAGAGTCTCCTCTGGGTCCTGAGGGTTGAAGCCAAAAACAGAAAATTTAGCAATTTCTTCAAGTCTTTGTTCTCCAATAGGAATGATTTGATTTTGGCCAAATTTGGCCTAAAGCCTTGATGAATAAGAAAGAATTTTGAATGAATGGTTGGTCTGATACACTTCACGGGCAAAAGAGCAGGACCTGATATAGAGGAAATAGAGAAATAAATTTAAAATTTGATTCTTCTGAATTGGAGGAAGGTATTTTGACTAAAAGTCAGAAGCATCCTTGACAAAAGGGGAACAAATTTCTATAAATAGTGGGTGGCAGAACCCTAGGGCCTGAAGTGGGGGGGGGGCAAAAAATGCTATTCACCTATATTGGTTTAGCTATACAACTGTTTTTTGGTGGGCGAGCAGGACCTTTGGGCCTATTGTTATTAAAAAGAACCTGGTGAAATGTGATTTGTTAATCACACAGAGATAGGGAGGAGAAACAAAATATCTCATTAAATCAGGATCAAGTTGTAGCGTCTCGGCTCCTGGATTATGTCGTCAGACAAATTTATAGTAGAGGGCTCTGTGACTGCCGATAGACAAGTTTAAAGGTCAAGGTGACTTATTGGGATCGCTCTTCGTCTGTCGTCATGCACTTTGCATTCATTTTCTCTTGTGAACACAGTAGCTTGAGTAAATATAGACTACCCTGTATGATGAAACCCTTGATGCATTTTATAATCTCTGTGAGAAAGGACTGACACAAAACCATAATCACAGTATTAATGTTGATCTATGTAAACTGTTCTTTATTGAAGGTCACAACATTTCGGAAAGGAATTGTCATAGAACAGCAGGTTGTATAACTATGCTCTTCGATTTGCTGGACTATATGAACCATTATTTTATTGCTACTGATATATTGGTGATATATTTACCTCAGTATTACGATTATGTACGTGTGTAACTGGAGAGGGGAAAAAAGGCCAGACTGGGGTTCGAACCCGGGACCTTCCAAACTCTAGACGTACGCTCAACCAATTGAGCCATCTGGTCGCCAACGATCAACGCGGTCTATATCCGCTACACTCTATCACTAAATTCATAACTATCTCAAGAAATCCTATTTTCGTTAATCTGCCCACAAGTATTTGTAATTAACTGTAAAGAGACAATCAATCTTAGGTGACCATGCAACATCAGATGGTGGGCTATTCAGATCATCCTTTTTTTATGGTCCACGGTTTGTCAACCGTCGGACATCTGTCTGTAAACAATTGTTGTTACAGCTATTTCTTGAGAATGACTTGATAGATCATTTTCAAATTTCATAAGTAGGTTTCCCTTGGTTTCAAGGTGAGCAATGATTAACTTCCTGACCGGTTCGAAAAAATAATATAGCTGACAGGAGACCATCTTTGATTTTGACAGTAATAGGTTTTAAACAATATATCTTGACAAGTAGTGGATGGAATATTTTCAGATTTCATATGAAGGTTCCCCTTGTTCCTTTGTCCTACACAATCTCATTTTAAAGAGGGTCTGAAAAATATGGCTAACTAGCCATCTTTGATTTTGAATCAGAAGTTTGTTATAGTTATTTCCTGAGAACTACAAGTTGAATCTTTCTCAAATTTCGTGTCTGTTCCCTTTGGTCCCTAGTTTTGTCCTGTTGATTTTGGGACTGATCATCAGAAGGCTGCTTTATTTTATTTGACAATTAAAGAATATTCTTATTATTTCTATGCTCCAATATCTTACACTTAAGAGCTAATAAGAGGAAGTGTTAGAGGAAAGAAGGGAGAAGATCCAACTTTTAAAGAACAAATAAAGATTATCAATGGTGAGCACCAAGATCCTTCTTGGAATTTTTGTTTGTGCAAACTATGCATATTCTATGTTCATTGTTTTGTGTACCTTGTACAAGTTTTTGTGTACACTACATGTTTTGTGTACAATGTACATGTTTTGTGTACATTGTACATGTTTTGTGCATATTGTACATGTTTTGTGTACATTGTACATGTTTTGTGTACACTGTACCGTTTTGTGTACACTGTATATGTTTTGTGTACAATGTACAGTGTACATGTTTTGTGTACACTGTGCATGTTTTGTGTACACTGTACCGTTTTGTGTACACTGTATATGTTTTGTGTACAATGTACAGTGTACATGTTTTTGTTTTGTCTACACTGTACAGTTATGTGTACACTGTTCATGGTTTGTGTACACTACATGTTTTGTGTACACCACATTTTTAGTGTTTACATTGTACACATTTTGTATTCATTGTACATGTTTTGTAAATATTGAATGTTTGTATGTTTTGTATACACTATGCATGTTCTGTATTCATTGTATGTAATATGTATATGATTGTTATTTGTACATCGTTCTTGCTGTTTGCACAATGTTATACACTGTATATACATTTTAGTTATATAATATTTTGTTTACAGACACACAGATCTGTTGTGTAAGTGCCTACTAAGTACAGGTAACTGTTCAACTGGACTGTTGTGTAGAACATGTGGTACGGTCACGTGTAAAACATGTGGTACGGTCACGTGTAAAACATGTGGTACAGTCACGTGTAGAACATGTGGTACAGTCACGTGTAGAACATGTGGTACGGTCACGTGTAAAACATGTAGTACGGTCACGTGTAGAACATGTGGTACGGTCACGTGTAAAACATGTAGTACGGTCACGTGTAAAACATGTGGTACGATGACGTGTAGAACATATGTAGTACGGTCACGTGTAGAACATGTGGTACGGTCACGTGTAAAACATGTAGTACGGTCACGTGTAGAACATGTGGTACGGTCACGTGTAAAACATGTAGTACGGTCACGTGTAAAACATGTAGTATGTTCACGTGTAGAACATGTTGTATGGTCACGTGTAAAACATGTGTTATGGTCGCGTGTAAAACATGTAGTACGGTCACTAGTAAAGCATGTGATACGGTCACCTTTTTCAACTGAGCACTTCACACTTGATCAAGTCACTGTTCTACTGTCTTACTGTATGTAGACTTTCAGTAAAGGTATAAACTAGCTACATGGTTTTGCGTTCTTTGTTTAAAACGAGAAACCTCCTAAATGAAGATAACAGTTTGTTTGTAATGTATACATTTTGCTAGTTAAAATGTTATCTTAGGATTTCAAGGTGCAGGTAATTCCTAGTTCCATTTTACCCTAGCTATAGAGGGTTTCAAGTTGCAAATAGCTTCCTAGTTCCTGTTTCCCAAAATCTGTACACATACAGAAAGTCCCTTCCTTACTGTTTATAAAATCACGTGTTGGCACATTCCTGTAATACATGCGCATGTCATAGAAATAACCACCACGTTACATTCCATTGAAAGAACAAATCATTGTCAAGAGAATAAGACTGAGTGTTCCAGAAGAGTAAGCGTCCTCTGTTTCAAATTCGAGTAAATGTCACATCCTCAAAGAGAGAACGGGGGCATCATTCTTAGTTGCAATACATAGGCACGCTAATGATCATATTCAAAAAGTCCATCTTCATATCACTCAAGGATACATAATATTTCTCGATGAGAAATCGGGTAGCTCAGCAGGAAGCTGTCCATGGTGGTCATGGTTTAATTAAAAATCGAGGTAAGCAGCTGATGTAGAAGTGTCGATTGAGCTAGTATCAAGGGATTTTGTCTACAAGAGATTGTTTAAATTTTACACATATAGCAAGGTTTATCAGAATCGTATAGGTTTATGTTTATCTTTTGTATAGCAAGACTGGGATACTTTGTGTTACATTAGTTTATGGTATTGATAGGAGCAGGGTTTTTATCAAACATTCTTACATCGTTATCATTGCCTGTAAATTATTTCCGAAATAGCAGGTCTATAATAAATTTTTTAGAGAATACTAAAGTGTCAACATAACCATAATCTGAATTTAAAATCAATTAAATCAGAGGCAAAATAGAAGCAAAGGGAAGCTTTACATGGAGACTCTCGTAAAAGCACAAGAGAATAAAACCAGGTGTCCCGGAAGAGTAAGCGTCTTCTGCTTCATCGACGACACCCGCCATGTAAATCTTGGTCACATCCAAGTAAACATCAATCCTCAAAAATGAGAACCGAGTCATTATTGTCAATCACCACAAACTACATTACTATATATTTATTCGGTCCAGACTTTTATAATATGGATTTGGTGTGCGGTCATCTGAGTGTACCTGGGTTGAGGTATGCGCTCCCATCCTTCCCCTCAGGCCTCGAGTTATTTACCTTACTGTGTACGTATAGATGCGTGTCGGGGAATTGTTACGTTTATTTGGAATGTTTATCTAATATCCTAGATGACTTACTTCATATTATATTAATGTTATACCCCCTACTATACCTAGCAGAAATGGTTGAATCTTCTGGGACATTCGGTCTCATTTTCCTGGTACTTTTCACGAGTCACCTTGTAAATGTTTCTAGTCTTCTCTACTTTTATTGAATGGTGGTGTTGCTCTCTTCACATTTTCTACAGAAGTGGGGGAAGAGGGGAGAGAATTTCCTTTACACTCTTTCTTTTCCCTTTTTTGAATAATCTCTTTCAAGTTTGTTGACGTTTAAAAACAGGGAACAAAATGATGTCTTAACTTGGGGATCATTTTGTTTGGCTTCATCTAATACCTTGAAAACGTTTACACGTGTTTGGTCCGGTCCAAAACTTTAATGTTCATTTCCATAGAAAAATGAACAACCTAACAAAATATTTTTTTGTCATTGAGGTTGGCATATTTTTACGTTTACCTATCCTATGAAAATACTGGCCATTTCACACCCAAACTGACTAATATATCTGACCTTACGATCGTTAGTGCTCTCGTCTTTCCTGAATAGCAACACGCAAGCTTTTATCTGATGTGAATACAACATTTCGTTAGATTTATTGTGTTTAAATTATTCTTACCTCCTATAACTTTTTTATAACTAAAGATAAAGAAAGAAAAAGAAAAAAAAGAAAAAGACAAAATCTGGTGAATACAACACAAATATATGTACAAACTTTTATAACCAATTAACACATAGTTCTGATAATTAAAGACAGCAGGTGAACACTTTTTTTCGGTGGTGCGTCTCGCGAAGATGATCTCGTATACAAGTGTCTTTACTCCCGAACCACTCCTGCTAAAATTCTTGTGGATAGCACCATTCTGAGAACAATATATCCAAAACGCCTATACATGTAATGTACGGTATACATCTAACATTGAGTTTGTTAAACGTAATGGGCATTAGAGTTAGCTCCCTTAGTTCATTGCTGATTATATATATAATGACTGGATGAGTGACAATATATATATTGTAGGAAAGTGGCATATCTTCTAGAACGAAGATTATTTAATGACGAAAAGAATTCTGTAAGATAAATGTTTCATTGACATAAACTGTAAAACATGTTATTTTAAAAACGCATACAGTTTACAATGATATCTGTAAAAAGACGAACATTGTACACCTTCTAGAAATGATGAATATGTAAGGATATACATGAATCTACGGGAATAGTGAAATATTTACAAACACACTTTGAAGAATAAAAGGAAGGGACGTATAGTTTGTAGGATTGAGTTAAGTGGAACACACATCTGGCATAACAGATTTTTTTGTTTTGTTTTAAACGTAACATCTCACAAACTGAATAAAGCTAAAGATTCATATTGAAAATGCTATTTTAAGACATAAATGAAGTAGAATATTAAAAAACGTGGAAGTGGATCTGTTTTGGTTTTGTAGAATATTAGTTAGTCGAAAGGAACATATAACTCATAGAAAATATATCATTTGGTTGAAAGACAAATCAGGTAGAAAAGAGATTAGTTCAAAGTGACTATTACTGTAAAAAAGGGGCATTTTTCGCGGTATTGAAATTTACGCTTATTTCGCTGGAAGTGAATCACCACGAATATATCCAGACTACTCAAACTCTACGGTGAATAATAGTACAGATTATAGTATACAGTGCAAAACAGCATGACTGCAGCGCGAATATTTCCACATCGCGAATAGATTGGACACAGACTAACCGAAAAATGCCACGCGCGAAAATATTGGTTTTTACAGTATATTTGGTTGAGAAATGCCACTTATATAAATGGGAAATCATGTGACAAAGGGAATACTTATACACATATTTCTTAGGTAAAGTAAAGCGTACAACTATTGTTTCTTAGCATGATATGTTGATAAGATAAGAAATAAACATGTAGGAAAACTAATTAACATAGCATATTGTTTTTAACATTATGAACCGATGCTCGCCATAAAAACGTTTTCATTCTTGGCTCTAGTTCGGGTTAAACATTGTATTCAGACATCACGCCAGTATTAAATACAGAGACTGGGACTGTGTTTGGGCTCGTTCCCGAGCTTGTACAAGAAAGGGCGACAATGTTAGGATCTCTTGACTTCCTGCAGTTAAATCATGTTGAAAACCTCAGTGGTTCAGACCGATGGAGTTGATTGGACTCCGTCGTCAAACAACCTTCCTCTTTGAACGTTTTGAGTTCAAGGTATAGGACCAAATAATGATTGGTGGTATCGTAAGCATCAGCGTGTGGAAGACAAGATGGCTGACCCAGACAGACTACGTCGTCTGCCGAAGTCATGGGATAAACTCCTCTCTTTTAACCGTTCTTGAGCAGGATTCGGCATGAAAGGTAGAAACCGTAGTATTTTAGAATTCTTGTACTTGTCATAGAAGATGGGATTATAAACTTCGTATCCTTCCGAGTAGTCCGAGCCAGTGGTAGCAGAAGCGCTGGTATCATCCGGTGTCTCCCAGGCCGCGATTCCTCGCTCTTCTCTAGTACCTGACGGAAAGAAATTGTATTCCATACTTCAATGAAAAGTTTTCTATACAAACCACAGATATGTTCATTGGCCATCTATTGTTAGGTATAGACCCTTCTGCTTCTACATTAGTTACTGAAGAGTCCTAGGAGAACGAAACAGCTGTATGATGCAGTTTAATTTTTTTTTTCGGCATACTGTATCTATTACTAAATTTAAGAGGTGCAGCATATGTGTGTGTTACGTCATCTCTATACATATCGATTCTCCTAGCTGAAGTTAAGGTATAGGATCAGAATGCCACCAGAATAGGCCTTCTCGTGATTTTTTAAGATGCCGTTACACACACATATGCTGCACCTTTTAAATTTAGTAACAGATACAGTATGCCGAAAGCATTAATAAAACTGCATCATACAGATGTTTCGTCCTCCTAAGACTCGTTAGTGATGCTAGGGACCAAGAGGTGGGAATCAAAATTTTCTAAACTAATGTAGAAGCAGAAGGGAAATCATTTGTCTGTCACACGCACCTCAGTTCCACCTTTGTACTGTATTTTTGTATCTACTTAAGTTCCCTTATCAAGTATATTAATACAGCTATGTGCATTGCATTGTTCGTATTTCATGTTCTTCAAGACAAAAATGTCAATCTACCTGGAATCGTGTTGTCTAGGAAACAGGCCAGGACACCGCCAGCAAGGTTAGGGTTCCCTAGAATCATTGTGATGACGTCGTCTGCTTCTTTATTGCCTAAGGGATGTATAAACAAATCAGAGAATACCAAAGCGTCCACAAAACCATAATCCTGACTAAAATCGATTAAACTAGAGGCAAAATATAGGAACAAAGGAAAGATTTCATGGCGACTCTCGTAAAAGCACAATAGAATAAGACCAGGTGTTCCGGAAGAATAAGCGTCTTCTGTTTCATCGACGACAACCGCCATGCAAATCTTGATCACATTCAAGTAAGCATCAATCCTCAAAATGAGAACCGAGTCATCATTGTCAATCACAGCAAATAAGCACATTAATGAGTTAACTAAAAAATGTCAAGTAAATTGATTATGATATTGATAGTATAACAGTATCAAATTGAAGAAAAGAATATTCTACCCAGATAAACCATTTCCATATATAACAGAAAGAAACAAATGTATGCTTTGGATATGGACATCTTAACACACCTAAATTATTAATGAAACCATTAAATCTAAGCGACTCAAATTAGTGATTTAATGATTTCGAAACATGAACTTAAAATCTGCAATTAGGAAATGCTTTTTAGTAGAGGTTAACAATGAAGATTTTTATTTTTTCTTAGCATCAGATTTTAGGATCGTCAATTCCCAAGGTTTATTTTTTTCAAATTTGTGTGTAAGAATATGTTTAGTAGTTGCTTGATGTTTTCTGAACATTTTATATATAAAATCTTAATATTCCGAAACTAAATTGATGTTGACAACGTGATATTGTAATTCTAAATTTAATTTTATTGAAACCTTTCGGGATTGGAACTGATATGCCTACCTGTGTTGATGACATTGTCGTACTCCTCCACCCAATGTGGGATCATCAGACCAACAAGTAGAGAGGTTCCGATGATAGCGAGGTTCCGAGTGGACGACAGATCGACAGATTTCAGGTTTGACAGAACTACGCCATTAAATACACCAAACATTACAATGAGGACGCCACCTAGGACCGGATATGGTATTGTGATGAACACCGCAGACACTTTTCCGATCACACCAAATACTATATAGATAAGGGCGACGGTAATGAAAACCCATCGACTTCCAACCTGAAAAAAAAAGATATTCAAACTCGAGCAAAAGTATATTAAATTAAACTGTATTTGCTTATTCAGACTCAAAAACAAATTATCAAAAAAAAATCATCAAAAATTATACTCACAATACAGATTGGAATCATCTCCCCTAAAACAGTTGTTTAAATGGAAAATGACACTTCATTGACAACTAACATTATCATAACAATGTAAATTTGGGCTGCGGGACATTTTATGAAAGAAAACAATCGCTAAACGTACCCTAGTTAATCCTATGGCTCCTATGTTACCCCCGTACGTCGTGGTCGCGTGACCACAGCCGACCGCTCCTGATAGGGCGGTACAAAACCCCTCAATGGCGATACCGCGGTTCACGCCCTGCGCAGGAGGCGGAGGAACATTGCAGGTTGCAGCGCATGCGTAGTAGTCGCCTATTGAATCCAATATTGAAACTATTGTTGCCACGAGAAATCCAACAAACGCTGATATGTTGAAGTTCATTTTTCCGAATTGACCTGAAAAATAGTGTTTTTCATGAGAAGTAAGTTTGAAACATCATGTTAAACGATCAGTTATATGAAAACCACGTACTTAGATTAGAACTAAGTCCGTGAAGAAAACACAGATTTGTGCACTAAATAATTCCATTATATTTCAGGTATGGAAAAACTGTTTTCTTTTCTCTGTATCATTATCTTCGGAACAATAGGCCGCATTGCAGATTCAGGAGGTGTTGTTTTTGCGAATCTCGATCTCTATTTAAACTACTACCAACATGAACAGCTTACTACTAAGCTATACGATAAACGTGACGATTTAAATTTTCCGATCGTGGACTTTCCATTTCTTGATAGTGCGATCCCTTCTTCTCCAACTTATGGTGTTAACATGTCGCAGTAGATTCGATATTCTAGGGCTTGCTCTAAATATCGTAATTTTCGAGATCAATGTCGACTGCTAACAAACAATTAATAGCACAACGATTCGAGAGATGCAGGTTAATCATAACTATGATCAAGCTTTATGGTCGCCATCTTTGTATCGTTTAGAAATATTCTGTATCTTTAAGTGATATGAAGATGGATGTTTTTTAGTATGCTCATTAGTGTGTTTACTTGTTGTGATTGACAATGATACGCGGTTCCCATTTTGAAAACTCGATGTTTACTTGGATGTGACCAAGATTTACATAGCGGTTGTCGTCGATGAAACAGAAGACGCGTACTTTTCCGGAACACCTGGTCTTATTCTCTTGTACTGTAACAGGGGTCTCCATTTAAATCTTTCCTGTGTTCATATTTTGCCTCTTGTTTAATCGATTTGGAGTTCGGATTTTAATTTTGTTATCGCTCCGGTATTCTCTAATTTAGTTTTACAACACAGGGATTCAAGAGATGCACGTTTAACAGAACTATGAGCAAGTTTTATTGTCCGCATTTTTGTCTCATTGAGATTTATATTTTGTATCTTTGCGTCATATAAAGGAAAATGGACGTTTTCGAGTATACTTATTAGTGTGCTTGCTTGTTGTGATTGACAATGATGACTCAATTCTCATTTTGAGGACTTGATGTTTACTTGGATGTGACCAAGATTTACATGGCGGGTGTCGTTTACGTTTCCGGAACACCTGGTCTTATTCGCTCGAATTTTTACAAGGGTCCATGTAAATCTGTCCCTTCTTTTCCTATTTTGCCCCTACTGTGATCGATTTTGACTTCGGAATATGGTTTTGTTGACGCTTCGGTATTCTCTTCTTTTTTTCCTGTCCATAACGTTTGAAAATATCGTTGCAAATCAAATGTGTATTACTTGTGCATTTATTCAGTTGTCGAGGTTAGCTTAACATACATTATCGTAAAGTCACTTTAGAAAACAAGTGGGTCAGCCGTGAAGGAAAGCAGACAAATTGATTTGATTGGTGCTAGCCTTACCGGGATAGGGGAAGTAGAACCAGCTGGCCCGCTCGATGACATCAATCCGTGCATCCGTTCTTGAGTAAAAGTCTTTGCTGGCCCTGTCTGTGCTGAACGCACCGGCCGCTGTCAGTATACCACACAGTAACCAGCCAACCACCAGAGCTATCAGAATCTGTTTAGATTTTAAAAGATGTAATTGTACCAACTAGAGGATATTCAAAAACATGTGCATTTGACAATAAAGTCATTTACTCCATCAGTACTTTAATGGTTCGGGATATCACGGAATCCATTTCTTGGCAATTGACATGATTTGGAAAAGCTATGTTATTTTTGATAAATATGGCCGTATAACTTAATAACTCCATTGTAGAGAGTCTCTTTGAATTTAAGATTGAAGTCAATTTGGTTTAGTTTTAGATTTAACGTCAACACAGCAAGAACAATGCTTCACCAGGAGAGGGTGACATAGAATTTCGTGTATATTGACATTCGATAAACATCATACAAAGACTAAATTATACTAGAAAGATATCAGGGAAGTATAACAGCAATGAATCGTGGATAAACATCATACAAAGACCAAATTATACTTTATAGATGTCAGGGAAGTAAAACAACAATGAATCGAGGAGAAACTATTAAAGGTCCATGAATCGAACTACCGACTCATGGTGTGAATGCATTTGTCCCGGAGTGGAAAGCACTTCCCGAACCCCATGTGGCATAACGACGTACTGTTAAGCATTATAACACTATCGTGACACATCAAAGGTCAAAAAGCATGTCGCGGTTTTATACAGAAAGGACTGAATAGGCATATGGAACGTGCTTTTTATTTGTATGAATACTTGTGTATACAAGAGTGACATACACCAAGGTCAACCAAGACGTATTATTCCATGGCTGATACCAGTACGTGATGAAACATACTGTTCAGGGCTAGCATAAACAGCCAATCAGTAAGTGTTTCACAAGATTGCTTTATTTCTTGCTTGATAACCTACATGTAGGTAACTCTACTTAAACACTGATCGGTTTTTCGAAAGATGAAATACCATCAAGCCATGCTGCCGGATTGCAATCTTTCAAGAAACCGGTTAAAGAGCAAGACTCTGACCTTCCTTGTCTTTATTGGATACCGAAACTATACAAGGATCCTTATAAGCAACGTTTTTCGCTAGCTCTGATAATTGCTCGACCAAGCCTTTACCAAAACTTCTTACTACCATTCGCAGAACCATTAAATCAGGGCTTCAGTCGTATTGTGACACTGTATGCTCCAGAAGTGGAATTAACGGGATATGGATTTCGAAAACCTCGAAAGATCTTTTGATCATTCTTGAGTACCTCCTCCAGAAAAGTGTTTTCCAATGAAAGCATTTGATTTTTCAACCCTTTACACTACCATACCTCTTACAAAACCGAAAGAACGTCTTGGATATCTCGTTGTGAGAGCTGTCTTTTCCAAAAAGACGGACGACAATACAAATATATGGTAGTCAGCTCCTGTAAACCGACTTATTTTCGTGTGCGATTAATTTTCGAGTATTCGCGAAAATTAATTGCCGTAAAATAGCTTCAATCAGAGGCATGCCAACTGTAGGTTTACTGCACATAATTTGAATTTCAGATATATTGACGATTGTGTTAATCAAGTCGATCGTATATACCCTTCTGAACTTTAAAGAAAGGACACAACATACTCCTCTAAATCGTCTGATTACATGTATCTCGATTTCTACTTAAGCTATGACCAACATGGATATCTTACTACTAAGCTATACGATAAACGTGGCGATTTCAATTTTCCGATCGTGAACTTTCCATTTCTTGATAATAACATCCCTGTTTTTTCAACCTATGATAAATCGCACTTGATTCGTTATTCAAAGGCTTGCTCTAAATATCGAGATTTTCGTGATCGAGAGATGCAGGTTGATCAAAACTATGAGAATCATTGAGAAATATTTTAAATTTGGGTGTGATATGAAGATGGACGTTTTTGAGTATGCTTATTATTAGTGTGTTTGCTTGTGTGATTACTTACAGCGAACACTTGATGTAGAGGGTATCGGATGACGTGGCATTTCTTTTTCCTCGTATATACAGGTATTGGCATGTTTCTCTTGCCCAGGTAAAGCGACAGTATAATTGCAATCGCGCATGTCCTGAAAGTGAATTGTAAATAGTTTATATGTATTGAAAATAAAGAAAGATTTGACATAAAATCATTTCAATTGACAAGCTGTTCATCTTTCATCTTTTTTTTAGCACTTTCAGCTTCTGGAAAGCAACATTGTCATAATACATGATCAGGAGTCGCCATGTCTTTAGCTTTAATCTTGGTTTTTGTTTCTGTTTCTTTTTCATTAAACTGCAATTATGTTTCTTAATTGGACAATTTTTCTTTATATAAATGTATTTTGATTTTCCGATTGCTGACATGGATTAATAGGGATTTACTCACATTAATGAAATGCCCCAGTGGAACTGCGCGAACTTAGTAATGGACTTCACCATGTAAATGCCGATTAAAAGGATGGTCGGAACTATGGTTACAGGACCGATGAATCGCAGCAAAATTCCAACCAATCCAGTGGCTCCTATCAGAAGGTGTATGGCTCCAGCAGCCAATAAGCTGCCTTGTAACTGAAACAAAAATGGTATGAATTTGTGATACTTACTGCCTTTTACAAGGTAAAATGTACCTAAGTGTTGTTTCGAAAAGTGTTTAGATACGTGTATATCAAGTTATATGTACATCCGCATGACAAGGTCACTATATAAACTAACCAGAGAGGCGTGCGAGAAAAGAGAAATAATGCTCGGCATGACCTGGTTATATATACAACCATTAAATTAAATGTCAATTTTTCAATACTCAGAAGCGTCGCAAATGAGATTGACATGTTACAAAATCGTTACCAGTCTTGATGCTAAGCTATGCTATGTTTGATGATATTTTCATGTATCTTAAGCTAGCTATGTAATTGTTTGATAGCCAATGTACAAGTTCTATATATTTTTATTACATATATAAAATCCGATTTTTATCGAGGTCTTTGAAAAAGACTAATTTCAGGCTTTTAAATGTAAGTAGGCAACTACTCTATTCTGGGAACTTGTTTAACCATAAATTACACCGCGCATACAATATGATATGTTTCCCTGCAAAGTTCTGTCCCATGACCATATTAGAACATTTCAATGCTTAAATAGCCTCTTCCATGATCCCGTTTTAATGTATGAACAATATTCGTAGCGTACAACCCTTTAGTGCAGTTCTTACACCATCTTAATGCGCTTGATTAACAAAAAGAAGTGACATGCTATTAATTTTAAGGGCACAATGCAAAATAATTTGATATGCAGCTCTAATAACTTGTAAATCTATACAAATGCTAATTAAATATTTCATTACATTTCAAACTTTCTATCACAACGGGTACGAAAATTATGATAAATTACATTTATGCAATTATTTTTTTTCTTGTTTAAAAACCACACCAACATACCCCCTGGACTGCCTGTAGAATAATTTCGTCAGTACCCTCGGGGAAAACCAACTCTGTCGTATTCGTGCTGTTGTTAAAAACTGAAAGGAAATGTCAATTACAAAGAAATTGGCGTCAGTTTGTAGAGGAGATTATAATGTTCAAGTCTGAACAAGTATCTGATTTATCATACAGGTGATTAATTAGAACAAGCGAAATGTTGCAAGTTGTGAAAACGATTCATCAAGGTATTCATTTTGTTGAGCATTTAATGAAGTTCGGTATCTAAATATTCGAGCTTCTTCAAAAGCTGCAATTTTTGGAATGTTTTTGATAACTGTTTTACCGTGTAGCACCCTGCTGCGTATCAAGACTACAAAATTACATTAACAAGAAATGGTTTTAGTATTTAAAATTCTTGATCAAAAGACGTATCTATCAAAAGTAGAACCGATGTTACCTGTGTATGCAATCATTTATTATCTACTTGTAAATATCGTACATAACATGTACTTTACTTGCAGCTAGTCATGTGCTATATGCCGTTACCTGTAATTTACAATGTATGATATATTACCTTCAATTAACCGTGTGTTATTACATCTGCCTTTGTCTATTTCAGCCATGGCCAGTAGTGGAGCAACATAGTCTGGTGTGGCCCCCTGGTACAGTGGCAGTCTGAAGGAATAAACAGGTAACGTTATATACAACATAGTCTGGTGTGGCCCTCTGGTATAGCGGCAGTCTGAAGGAATAAAGAGGTTTCGTTATATACAACATAGTCTGGTGTGGCCCCCTAGTACAGTGGCAGTCTGAAGGAATAAAGGTTTACGTTATATACAACATAGTCTGGTGTGGCCCTCTGGTACAGTGGCAGTCTGAAGGAATAAAGGTTTACGATATATACAACAAAGTCTGGTGTGGCTCACTGGTATAGCGGCAGTCTGAAGGTATAAAGGGTTACGTTACGTTACAGAAGTCGCCAGGTAAATATATTACCGATAATTGTTAACAGATTCAGATGATTTCATTTCTTGTGTAGGAGAGCAGACATAAATACGATGCAAAATATTACAAATTAACAACGAAACGTGTAAACAAGTATACATAAAATGTAGCCAGATATAACAGGATGAATATTAAATCATTTGATACGTAGTAACGGTAGATTGACCGAATTAAAATAAACAATGCATTAGGAAAAAATAACAGACATTATAAGAAACATGTCTTATTTTAACACAACACACATAATACAAGATTGTACAAATATCTTAATCAAATATAGTACAAATATGACGCTGAAAAGCAACGGGGAAAATATAACAAGAATACAACTACATTGTACAGCCAAGATAGACAAGAGCAAAACCAAATCCCTTGCAAAACGACTTAAGTAGCACAGGAGGACGTCAAACAAAATCATGGAGTCATAATCAAACTCCATCACATACTGAATAAAATCAGGTGTAGCATGAACCCATCCTGTTATGTCTTCTGATCACCCAAAATAGTAAACAAATCTGATAAAAACTCAACATCATAAATAAAACCGTCCAACGTTATTCCTTGACAATAACATATATTGGTCGTGACTATACCACCCGAAGTGGCGTTTCTATATTCCGAAATAGCGATTAGCTGGACCTTCGTTTTAATAATAATAATAATAAAATAATGATATATAATATTTATATATAGTGCTCTATATAATTTGTAAAATTGCTCTCTAGCGCTTCACAACATGTAGATAATAATTTGATACTTACACTGCATAAATAAAGAAGTTATTACAATCTAAGCTAATGTGATAATATAAAAATGCATATAAATACGAACTAGATTAACAAATGTCGGTACATACATGTCGTCTAAACTGATACCCTAATATGCAGACGTGAAAAGGTACGTCTTCAGATGTTTCTTGAATTTTGCCAGAGTATTTGTTTTACCTTGTTTCAAGGGTGATAATTATTGATAAAGTCACGTGAATACCTAATTCCCAGGGTAACCATTAGGAGAGTTGTTATTCCGTTCATAAACAGCGTGGAGCTGAGAAGCTTGGCCTTGAAGTCCTCGTTTTCTTCGGCACACACAACCTGGGCCACCAGTAGGGACACGGCCAGTGACGTAGACAGGGACAGCAGTGCTTGCTGCAGAGGAGGATTAAACAAAGATAGGTTTTCTTCATATCAATCATATCAAAGTTAACGCCCCAAAGTATAACAAATATTATCTTACTATTGAAAATGATTGTGCCTACTTAAAACTGTAACAACATAATAATTTAAGCATTAAACTGTGTAACGAGTGTATGCATGTGTAATACTTTCTGAAATATTTGATAATTTGGAAGTGAGGGAATTGAATCAATATTTACATTTCCAACGCACAGAGACTAGATGAATCTATTGGGCCCCATGTCTGATATTTCCCAACAACATATATAGCATAGGAAATTGCACTGCTCCATTGTAGACTTGTCGTTGTTCTGTGTATGGGTTTACCATGACATTGAAACATGCTTTGACTAATAATACATGTATATGTATAAACAAAAAATGTAAATATAATTTCACTAACATTATTGCCATATCTTTGACATTCATCGGTGTGTTAAATATTGTACATTGGCTTGCCCACATATTAATGGTATGACGTTTCCGTGCAACATTCAACATGAAGATGCGCAAATTGGTATGAAACACACCAATGCATGCCAACAATACGACAACCAAAATCCTTAGATAAATAAATAAAATCTAGGTATTAAGCTACAACGAAGCAGATGTGAAAGGAGATAAATACAGGTTATACAAGGTTGTATACACAGCAAAACAAAAGTAATAATGTATTGAAGGTCCAAAAACTTGTGACTTGTTCAGTTTAAAAATGATTGGTTTATCATTTTGACATCCATGGGGCTGGTCTAATCTTAAACAGCAGCGAACAAAGTACACAATATATACAATATACAGCAACACTTTAGTCATCGAGTGACACTGACAGGAGGCAGGCGACCCCGCGTGTATGACAGAAACATGTAGTGAGCGATTCCACTAGGTGTAAATAATGCCTACTCGCAGGTATGAGAGACATGCGTGACCTTCAGGTTGCTACGTCTGAAGGAGGTACAGATACTCACTCGTTACTGTCAAAAGAAGCCGTTGATCTAATTTAAATGTAAGTGAGTGATCGCGCTGATAATAAATAATTATGTATGTAGATCCATCAAGGAGAAGTGAGTATGAAACTGTGTACGTGACTCAAGACGTGTACACTTTGCAGGTATGGAAACGTGTCTAACAGGAGGAAAACTGTACAAAATACAGCCCGATTTAGAGAATAAATCGATAGTCAAAACTATGTACACAGTAAACTTTTCTGACAAAATATACATAACTGAATTAATAGGTGAAATTCCCAAGAGTTTAATGTCAAGAAAGAAAATGCAGTGATAGAAAATGCACGGTACATCAGTATCGATTGGCACAAAATGAATTGTCCCAGTGAAAGTTACGGACTATCAATTTCGTTATGAAAATTGTTTTTATGTTGTAGACATTAACCTTGAAGTCTCCTTTCGTGTTTGGTGCCGTTTGTAATCAAGCAATAACCCGATAACCCAGATGGAACTGGGGTAACCCGTACTATATCAAAACACAAACTTGCTTTGCCACCTAAAGCAGCTTTTGCACGTGAATTACTGATAACTAGTGCACGTGCTCATTCATAATGTATCAAAATGACATTTCGAACACTGACAAATGGTTAAAGGTTATAATGTCGATCATTCTGTTATTTCTCGGTTAATACAGACCTCTAAGATACTACAGATGGAGACGTTAGACTATTGTGTAGAGAGGCAAGGCGAACACTTTCTATCATTCTGATATTTCTCGGCTAAAGCTGTTACGAAAATGACGGTATATAGAACCTGGCATACAAATCAAACAGATCCGCCACGCAACGTAACATTCGGGTACCAGGGGCTGTAATTATATTTAAAAATTATCATTGTGATAATGAGTACATTATGTACATACGAACATCCCGACATGGGAAATAAACAGTATTTTACAGCAGATAGCAGAAATAAAACTAGTGAGACGAGCCGGGCGCAAACCCGAGACCTCTAGGTTATGGAGCCAGGACGTTACCACCAGGCCAAAAGGTCCGAACCAGTTGACATGGTTTGTAATATCCTGATACTGCAATGCAGACTTCGAAAGACACAGGTACAAGAGATAGACAGGCAAGACAAAGCCCATTCACATCAACCAACAGTCTCAAAGGACAGTGGACGTCAATGTTCGTGTTAGTCAGCGTACCGTCCACAGACGTTTCAACAAAAGACAACATCGCTCTCACCAATCAGTAAAACGACCTCTGTCGAATGGAAGGCACAAACAAGCGAGACTTCATTTGCCACATGATCACAGGACATGGAATTTGATGTGTTGGCGAAGAGTCCAATGGTCGGGGATGAAAGCCGCCAGACGACAGGGTCCGTGGTTTGAGACTGGCAATACGTTTTACTATCATAATCATATTCAAAATTATTTGGTGATGGCGGTGTTACTATTTTTGGGAAACTTCTCTTAACTGTAAGCTGCACTAGCATGTCCTTGATGGAACTTAAAATGGACAGAACGGCGTATACAGTGATCAAATCCTCCGATCTTTAGTGGACCCGCATTTCGATGCCCATCTAATGGTTGGCAACTAAACATTACACAGAGCCCCCATATAGTGCAATGCTATCTTGCCAAAATCTAAGTTTAACTTTGATCCCTTGTCGTGGCAATATGTATGGCCCAGTGGCCTGATGTTAGGTCACCTGTGATTCCTGTCCAAACCTCAAAGGCCAGGGCAGGGCCACACAATTGACCATCATTTCAAAATTATTCTTCTCCAGACTCAGAGGTACTACATTATGTACGGAACCAGACAACAGAGTTTAATAATTGAAACTTAAAAATCAAATGTCGACTTATCTATTATAATTAAGAACCTCACCCAATAATGGTGCTTCAGATCAAATTTAATCAAAATCCATGGAATGGTTCTTGAGAAGAATTTGTTTAAAGGAAAAGTTGACGTCGGACACTGGTAAACTCACCAAGGATTTCGGCCTTGGAAAGCTTATACTCAAAACATCATAAAGATTGATCATTCTAAGGAGAAGTTGGTAACAAAAGATCGTATACTATTTCATCCCTTCCGGTTTCACCAGTCGTACAAGGTAGAAAACTTAACAATTAATGGTGTTTTTTTACGTTTAAATATATATTCATATTGACGAAATGTAGCAATCTGTATGTAATTACGATTAGGATATCGTTAGATGTCAGGAGCAGGTTGCTCAACGGTTCGCTAGTATTAACAAGTGTTAGGGGATGTTTTAAATGCAAATACATCACATCCAATCACTTTAATGTTATAACGTGGCTGGGACAGGTCCTACTGAGGTGTTAGGGGAATTTTGGTTTTTACTTTCAAATCCTTAACTATTTCAATTTGTTTTCATGTCAAGATAACAGTGATTCATAATAGCTTATCGAAGCGATATAAAATATACTTTGTCAGTATAGACTCTGCAGAAGTCATTTGTAAACAAGAACCCTTATACCTCAATGTAACTATTTTCTGGCAAAAATCTCAGCGAAACTTTAGCCGATAAACAGTATATGTTAGAAATGTAACTTTTTTTTTCAAATACAATTCGCATTTGTTTTATCATGGGGCTTTATCAAAAAGGTATCGTCTGTTTAAGCTGACCATTATATATGTACCGTAGCAAAGGAATGCAACATAACCATCAAAAGTATTTAATGTATACATACTTGTAACGCGAACAGGATGGTGAGGTGTATAGGAACGGGGTCACTTATTTTATAGATGAGGCCGCCATCTTCCCCCACAGTCTTGTTAATGTCGTCAACACTGGTGATTGTGATCGATGGAAGTACGTCATCCTCGCCGTCATCACCGCCAGATTTGGTGCTGGACTCAAACGACAACTTCCGTTTTTCACCATTATTTATTTGGGTATCTGGATACTGGAAAGATTATAAGTATAATAATTACATGCGGATGATAATGAAACAAATTCATGTGAAAACATGTTATTAATGCGTACAGAAACTACGTAAACATTACGTATGCTGTGAATGTATCTTGACCCTATTATGATTTCTATCATCAAACATCATTTTGGGACAAAAATATGTCATTTATGTCAATAGTTTGTGGGGCATTGCCTCTTTATAACCCTACTGACATTATTTGGCATTCATAAGGCCATGAATGTCATTGACTGGTTGTTAAGTTGGATACCGATGGCTGTTTTCATTCAATGGCTGTTCTATCTATTGATCAAGCATACACGATAGTTATATTATTTGAGATAAATACTGAGAGATAAAAATTGTAATTGAAAGTATGAAATTACAAGGTTTTAGAAATTAACAAATACAAGTATTGCACTATTTTTAGTTTGCATTCATAGGCAATATGAATTCAAACAGGACAAAGGCAAATCCAACATGAAACATGATTTTGTCCAGTTGACAATGTTGCCTTTGTCCAGTTGTCTATAAATGCCAACTGAAAGCAGTTCAATGCTTAATTTAAAGGACGAAATAACGAAATGACACTTATCGGCCACCACATCTATTAATAAAGCTGAAGGATATTACCAAGGTTTTAAATTCATGCAATAATAGCTACGTAATGCCGTTGTTGATCTGAGGGCTAGGGTTATTCCCTGTCAAGTTGACCTTATAAGTTAAGGTGAGCACATTAAAGCATTTTATAGCGTCATTATGTTTAAATCTCTCCATCATCTCCATACTTCATTCAGAATAACGGCTACTACACTAGAAGAACCTAAACTCTTAACACCCGAGAAAAGTAAAGAAACAGCACAGCTGATGGAACGCAGGCGATACATAATGCCATCGGGCAAGGTATTTCTATATGTGTAAGACACTAAATACGTAAGGTATACCCGTGTGAGTTTGTACGATAGGTTTGACGGTGGTTGGATAGTGGGACAACTTGGTTAAGAATGGCTGGATATTGGGCCAACTTGGTTGGGAATGCCTAGATATTGGGCCAACTTGGTTGGGAAAGGCTGGATAGTGGGACAACTTGGTTTGGAAAGGCTTGATATGGTTGGCCAACTTTGTTGGGAATGGCTGGATATTTGGAAATCTTGGTTGGAATGGCTCGATAGCGGGACAACTTGGTTTGGAATGACTGGATAATGGGACTACTTGGTTTGAAATGGCTCGATAGCGGGACAACTTGGTTGGGAATGACTGGATAATGGGACTACTTGGTTTGAGATGGCTCGGTAGCGGGACAACTTGGTTGGGAATGACTGGATAATGGGACTACTTGGTTTGAAATGGCTCGATAGCGGGACAACTTGGTTGGGAATGAGTCGAAAGCGGGACAACTTGGTTAGGAAAGGCTGGATATGGTTTGCCAACTTGGTGGGGAATGGCAAGATATTGGGCCAACTTTGTTGGGAACGGCTTGATAGCTGTTCTCCGCAGCAGTAGACATTAGGAAAAACAATACTATTGCTTCATATCTACCACACGAAAGACACGCAAAAACGCTGGTACGACCTACAAAACGCACAAAGTCGGTCACGCTTCCATGCGCCCGCAATAAAAGAGGGAGGTTACTCTATGTACACGATGTATAATGGAACTCTCTAGTGTTCCCTTCAATTACGTGAAACAGGAATCATTAAATACATACACCACGTCACTTACCGCTTTCCATACACAGACTCTCGTTACCACGTGTGATACATACTAAGTATCAATTACATACACATTGAAAGCAGAAACACTGGTGAATAAAACTTATTCAGAATTACACGAAGTGAAGTGTAGATGAAACCTGACTAGCATGCCCTAAAGCGATCTACATTATTTAGAATGCAGTTTACGTTGACAGGGTAGCAAGGTTGTTTGTCAGCTGTTACATGATGTGTGTTGAATGTGACTGTCATACTGGTGTTTACAGGAGGGATACAATGTATATCGGGTAGATCTACAACAATATTTTACATAGACAAACATGTTTAACACTTTTTCTCACGTTTCTTTTCTACAGTCGCAGCGCTGCAACGATATAAATACCATTGTCATGACCTCCGCATCTCTTGATTTAAACGAATTACTTAGTTATTCCGATAGTGTTATTGCCCTGCAGGTAGGGCGTAAGAATTGTACCCGCTGCCCCCATTACATGATGGTAAGAGGCGACTAAATTTGAAATCTGTTATTTGCATTTTTTTCTGAAACGATTTTCTCCATCTAAATGTCTCCTTTGACACAAATTCACTTTTGGCCTTTAGTTGAGCGTTCGGCCTTGTGAGGAAGGCTATGGGTCCTGTCCCAGGCTGAGAATTACCAGAGTCTCTAACGATGGTAGTTACTACTCCCTGCTTGACGCTCAGCATTTTGAAAGTGGAACGTCTGGTTCACCCTGTCTGTATAATGTAGCCTTGTGCGGGGTTCTGCTGTGGGCCTTCGGCAGTATACTGCAGTGTGATAGCACTTTAAATCAGCAAAAGATCTGGGCTATCGCAAGCAGGCTTACACGAACATACCGCAGCCTCCTAAATATACACGCTCTCAATACATGCATCCACATCGCATACACCGGTAAGCCGTCCTTAAATGACAAACCCTTGCCGTCTAAAGGACGTCAAAACAATCCGATAGGGTTGTGTATTGTTTTCACATGGTCCCTATAGGAAAGGACCTGCAAACTTTCACGAACATTTCCATTGTCTATTAAAGATTTAAAGAAACAGAACAGCAAATAATTTTAAGATTGATTGAAATATTATTAAAACCTTTTACAGTAATACTGAATATAATACAAAACCTTTTACAGTAATACTGAATATAATACAAAACCATTACAGCAATACTAAATATAATACAAAACCATTACAGTAATACTAAATATAATACAAAACCATTACAGTAATACTAAATATAATACAAAACCATTACAGTAATACTAAATATAATACAAAACCATTACAGTAATACTAAATATAATACAAAACCATTACAGTAATACTTAATATAATACAAAACCATTACAGTAATACTAAATATAATACAAAAAACCATTACAGTAATACTTAATATAATACAAAACCATTACAGTAATACTAAATATAATACAAAACCATTACAGTAATACTAAATATAATACAAAAAACCATTACAGTAATACTTAATATAATACAAAACCTTTTACAGTAATACTAAATATAATACAAAACCATTACAGTAATACTAAATATAATACAAAACCATTACAGTAATACTTAATATAATACAAAACCATTACAGTAATACTAAATATAATACAAAACCATTACAGTAATACTTAATATAATATAAAACCATTACAGTAATACTAAATATAATACAAAAACATTACAGTAATACTAAATATAATACAAAACCATCACAGTAATACTTAATATAATACAAAACCATCACAGTAATACTAAATATAATATAAAACCATTACAGTAATACTGAATATAATATAAAACCATTACAGTAATACTAGATATAATACAAAACCATTACAGTAATACTAAATATAATACAAAACCATTACAGTAATACTTAATATAATACAAAACCATTACAGTAATACTAAATATAATACAAAACCATTACAGTAATACTAAATATAATACAAAACCATTACAGTAATACTAAATATAATACAAAACCATTACAGTAATACTTAATATAATACAAAACCATTACAGTAATACTAAATATGATACAAAACCATTACAGTAATACTAAATATAATACAAAACCATTACAGTAATACTAAATATAATACAAAACCATTACAGTAATACTAAATATAATACAAAACCATACACTGGAGCTTTATTGTGTGTCACTATCTATCAATACACAGGCAAAATGTCTTCATGTCAATTTGACCTGAAATAGACCTCAAGTTGACCTGAATTGACATGAAGAAATTTTGCCTGAGTGCATAGATGTCTTTAAACGACTTCATGGATCGCGCATCCTACTCAATTCATCAAAGTTTGTTTAAAAATGTATAAATGACCCATTTTTTATCGTCATGACAATGTGTATGAACTTATGAACCGAAAGTTTAAGGTAATTCAAGATGAATTGAAGCATCAATGAATAGGCAGCAACCATAATAGAAAGGTAGATTCTAAACGTCGATAAATGGTCGTCTAGACGATGGTGTCCATTCAACACCCAGTTACATATTGTACTGTTCCATAGCGGCAGTGTTAAAGAATAAAACTTGACCTCAAACTTGACAAGGAAAAACACCAGACCATTAAAAGAGCAGAATTGAACAAAATGAACAGGATTTGTGTGTTAGTGCTCTACTGCACATCGACAACTATGTTCATTTAGGGCCAAGAGGTTGTAGTTATTTTAGGGTGAGTGATTATTTCATAACAATGAGGTCAAACTGTGATAAAACTGAGACTTGTTTATATATTTTCAGACATTATTGACAAGTTGGGGGCACTTTAAGGTTAAAAAGAATAAACTAAGCTTTTGTAAAAGGCTGAAAAGTAATTTAAGTTGATGAAAATTAGAAAAAAATGAATATTTGGAAAGATGAGATACTGTCAGATGCTCATTTGCATTTTGAGTAAGAACTAACCTCGTTCAAATAACCAAAAGATTGGGTTTGCATCTACGTCATTAAATAGGGTTTTCATGTGGGAGACATGCAAGTGTTTGTCCCAAATAAATGTTTATCTGTGCATGCTTTCCCTCCTAGCAAAATGTGCTCTACTGTAAAAGGGAGTCACATGCGTAGCTGGAGTTCCCCTTTCTTTTAAGAGATACACATGAGTTACGTAGGTATTATCAGTTCGGAGCCGATAGAGGTCAACTTCTTCTCGGCAGTATCTCCGACTGGACAGACATAGTTTAGGCTTTGGTTGTGATCGAACAAGTTTGCTGATAATCGCTGTAAACCATCGGGATGCAATTGATGTTGAATGACTGCTATCTGTTTATATGGCAACTTGAAATTTGCTGCAATTTTCCATTTCCATGTTGCTTGATATCAACCTGGCTTAGAAACAATAAATATACCATTTTTTTTTCGATATCTGGTTAAAATCGTTTTGTATTTAAGTGATTTGGGATCGTGATTACAAAGTTGGTAGGACTGATACCGAATCTGAACAAATGAATGCCTTTTCAATGTAGTGTTCCTCGATATGGTCAAGAGCCATAGCGATGGGACAGGCTTACGCAGAATAAAATTGAAGTCGAATCGAAGAACAAACGTGAGTAGTGCAGCATCACTGGATTTTCAAAAGAAAGGGGAACATTGCAGACGTTGAAAGAATTCAAAGCACGTTTATAAGACGTAGATCTTTAGGTACTTAAGGGAGAACATAATTTGCATTTTGAGAATGTGATGTTACATAATACATGTAGATTGCCGAGAAAAATAAACCGCTATTTTCATATAAAAAAAACATTTTAAAATTTCGTATAAAAAAAAAGAGCAAAATTTTAATTGAACATGATAATAAAAGTCGAAGAATCTCTAAAATAAAAGAAAAAACATCAGTTTCTATAAAACACACTAAAAACCGGAGATTCGAAAGAGAGTTAGAAATTGCTGAATATATCAAACAGGTGACATATCCGTCATTAATTATCCTGCCCGGTCCCGCCGTGTTTACTGTAGACATCTTGTACTGTCATATGATAACGCCGATTTGCCTGGGGCATGCTACAATAACATACACTACATCTGGAACGCTTACCAGCTTGGAAGGAGTTTCTGAAACTTCGAATGCAGCATTTGTGTTCCCACCAGTGTGCAGCATTCGCTTCTTTATCGACAGAGGCACCACGCCGCCATCAGACTCCATGGTATAGTGTTGCTTGACGCTGTTTACGTCCCGAAATTGTGTCAAGAGCTGGTGATTGAGGCCGCGAGTTAATAGGTTACCTTGATGTGAAACTAACAAAAGCTATTTATATCATTGTGAAAGCATCGAGGCGCATCGAGTCAGGTTTGAATAGAGCACAAGAGTGATATCATGAGTTAGAGAATAAGAGTGTCTCCTGAAAAACTAGAATACATCGATATCAAAGCATTCTTAAGTAACAGAAGGTAAGGCACTTTCTGCACTTGTGCATATCTAGCTAGAGAGAAAGAAAGAAATATCTGCAGCTGAACAACTTAGGATAAACAAGGGACAGGAAACTGTCAGCAATAGGGATTCCTAGGTAAACAGGAAGTCGATTATTTCTACAAGGAGAAAATATCAAGTAAACAGGAAGTCGATTATTTCTACAAGGAGAAAATCCCCAGTAAACAGGAAGTCGATTATTTCTACAAGGAGATATCCCCTTGTAAACAGGAAGTCGATGATAACTTAAAAGAGATATTCCCTTGTTTATCGGAAGTCGATTATTTTACAATGAGAAATCCCCTTGTAAACAGGAAGTCGATTACTTCTTCACGGAGAAATCCCCTAGTAAACAGGAAGTAGATGATTACTACACAGAGATATCCCCTAGTAAACCGGAAGTAGATAATTACTTCACAGAGATATCCCCTTGTAAACAGGGAGTCGATAATAACTAAAAAGAGAGATTCCCTTGTAAATCGGAAGTCGATTATTTTACAATGAGAAATCCCCTAGTAAACAGGAAGTCGATTATTACTACACAGAGAAATTTCCTAGTAAAACAGGAAGTCAATAATTACTACACAGAGAAATCTCCTAGTAAATCAGGAAGTCGATAATTACTACACAAAGAAATCTCCTAGTAAAATAGGAAGTCGATAATTACTACACAGAGAAATCTCCTAGTAAAATAGGAAGTCGATAATTACTACACAGAGAAATCTCCTAGTAAAATAGGAAGTCGATAATTACTACACAGAGAAATCTCCTAGTAAAATAGGAAGTCGATAATTACTACACAGAGAAATCTCCTAGAAAAATAGGAAGTCGATAATTACTACACAGAGAAATCTCCTAGTAAAATAGGAAGTCGATAATTACTACACAGAGAAATCTCCTAGTAAAATAGGAAGTCGATAATTACTTCACAGAGAAATCTCCTAGTAAAATAGGAAGTCGATAATTACTACACAGAGAAATCTCCTAGTAAAATAGGAAGTCGATAATTACTACACAGAGAAATCTCCTAGTAAAATAGGAAGTCGATAATTACTACACAGAGAAATCTCCTAGTAAAATAGGAAGTCGATAATTACTACACAGAGAAATCTCCTAGTAAAATAGGAAGTCGATAATTACTACACAGAGAAATCTCCTAGTAAAATAGGAAGTCGATAAATACTACACAGAGAAATCTCCTAGTAAAGTAGAAGTCGATAATTACTACACAGAGAAATCTCCTAGTAAAATAGGAAGTCGATAATTACTACACAAAGAAATCTCCTAGTAAACAGGAAGTCGATAATTACTACACAGAGAAATCTCCTAGTAAAACAGAATCGATAATTACTACACAGAGAAATCTCCTAGTAAAATAGGAAGTCGATAATTACTACACAGAGAAATCTCCTAGTAAAACAGAAGTAGATAATTACTACACAGAGAAATCTCCTAGTAAAATAGGAAGTCGATAATTACTACACAGAGAAATCTCCTAGTAAAACAGAAGTAGATAATTACTACACAGAGAAATCACCTAGTAAAAAAGAAGTCAATGATTACTACACAGAGAAATCTCCTAGTAAAAAGAAGTCAATAATTACTACACAGAGAAATCTCCTAGTAAAAAAGAAGTCGATAATTACTACACAGAGAAATCTCCTAGTAAAAAAGAAGCCAATAATTACTACACAGAGAAATCTCCTAGTAAAAAAGAAGTAGATAATTACTACACAGAGAAATCTCATAGTAAACCGGTAGTCGGTAATTACTACACAGAGAATACCCTCGTAAAAAGGAATTCGATAATTACTACACAAAAAAGCCTCCTAGCAAACCGGAAGTCAATAATTACTACACAAAGAAATCCTCTAGTAAACCGGAAGTTCGTCATTTCAAACACCGGGATTTATTAGGAAGTTCCTGAATATTTTTTCTACACCAGGATATCCCAAGTCAACAGGACATCAGATATTTTGTTCTATAACACACCTAGACGAAGTCGAGTATCGCCACTTTGTCCCTTTATGTCAATGAGATTGGTATCGGTCACATTGCTGTGCAAGTAAAAATAGATTCACTTACATATGTAGACAATCATTTGTATTAATGTATCTTATTCTTCCGTGGCGATGATCAACCTCGATTCCTGTTTATATTATGTAGGCAATTTTAGAAAGCTTACTGATGGGTCTAAACATCTGATGTCAGATTTAATTATAGTTTTAGGATACTGAGACCTTGTATATAGGGTATCTATTCGTGCATTGTTAGCTTAGTTTGAAAGAAACAAATAGACCAAATCATACATTTATAAAGAATTTGGCAACACATTTTAGGGTAGTCCTTTGGTATAGGCCTACATCGCTATGAATACAACACATTTTAGGGTAGTCCTTTGTTATAGGCCTACATCGCTATGAATACAACACATATTAGGGTAGTCCTTTGGTATAGGCCTATATAACTATGAATACAACACATATTATGATAGTCCTTTGGTATAGGCCTATATAACTATGAATACAACACATATTAGGGTAGTCCTTTGGTATAGGCCTACATCGCTATGAATACAACACATATTAGGGTAGTCCTTTGGTATAGGCCTACATCGCTATAAATACAAGACATTTTAGGGTAGTCCTTTGGTATAGGCCTATATAACTATGAATACAACACATTTTAGGATAGTCCTTTGGTATAGGCCTACATCGCTATGAATACAACACATATTAGGATAGTCCTTTGGTATAGGCCTATATAACTATGAATACAACACATATTAGGATAGTCCTTTGGTATAGGCCTACATCGCTATAAATACAAGACATTTTAGGATAGTCCTTTGGTATAGGCCTATATAACTATGAATACAACACATATTAGGATAGTCCTTTGGTATAGGCCTATATAACTATGAATACAACACATATTAGGATAGTCCTTTGGTATAGGCCTACATCGCTATGAATACAACACATATTAGGGTAGTCCTTTGGTATAGGCCTATATAACTATGAATACAATACAGAAAGTGTTTGCTGGAAAGTTCCCGAATATCTCGTAGTATACTAGTAGGAGCTGCAGTGTGGAGCTTGAAGGAGTAATCAATGGGGACAACCTACGTCACCGGAAGTGATATCGGGATCATTCTACTACCAGTAATAAGAGTGTGGAGGAGTAATGCTAAGATATATATGCAGAAGTTGAAAGGTACCGGTCACTTTACAAGCCTTGGCTGGTAGAAATTTTCCCTTCAGTCAAGTTGTAGAGTGCCGTGTTAGAGACAGAAGGATCGCTAGTTCGAAACTCGTTGATGTCAAATTTGCTTTTTCATTACTTCTTCCTACTACAGATTTGGTGCCGTTGACCACTCCAAGAGCTAAAGGAGATTGAGATGCTTCCTTCCAGATATCGAACCTGGGTTGTTGATGTCTTTTGGGGGCGACGACTTTGTGAAGGAGGGAGTAGTGTATATGTTGAGAGGACAGGTGACCTTACTCGCCTCGAGAGCACCGTGCTTCCAATTTCTCCGTCATATTGAAATTATGGCTTGTTTATCTATTTTTCTTCTCCAATTTGAAATAAAATAACATCGACAATAATGATATTATCACTACAAAAAACTGGACCACTTTAATTTCACAGCCATGTTACTTTTCTCAAAGGCTGAATAGTTGACATGTACGTGTCGAAATATAGATATTAGTGGTTGGCTGGCGCACTTGGCAGCAAGCCCGTCTTTCATCAAGATGGCTCAAGTCGGATATCCTGATCGCTTAAAAATTATTTCCCCTCAACCACGTTGGTTTTCTCCTTGAACTCCGGTATCCTTCGACATTAATCAAATTAGAACTAAATAAAACTAGTTCTATTATGTAATTATGTAATTAATTTTGTATTTTTACACTGAATAATTAAACAATGCTGCTTAATAGCCAATGTATATACTTAAAAAAATACAATCATATCAAGATAAATGAAAAGGATTATGAAAATGTCGTGAATTATATTACGTAGAAGAAAGGCACAATTTCGCAGAGGTTGCTTCCCATTGCTCGATACTTCGTCGTAAAACTAATATGTGTATTGCTCTTTACACCTTTCAACGCTGACCAAACATTGTGCTTCAGATATACAATAAATATTAGGACCGAAAAATGCCGCCCCAACGGTCTTTCAACGTATAACATCGTTTGGAGTTGAATTTTTACAAAAATGGATCTAAATTCCAAATGTTTAATAAAAACCTACACCTACTTAGGCCATTCCAATATGATTTATTGTTCGTCGGATTTACCGCTCATGTCTTGGAAAAAAAATGTAAAGGTAAACAATTAACGCAATGAAAAATGATGAAACGGCCATTTCTTGAGAGATTTTTGCAAACTTTTTTTAATAATAGTATTTTGGGCTGGGGAACACAATAGAATGAATTATTAAAAAAAATATTAAAATGTAATTTGGTATGTTGATTCATCATGATTAAATGCAGGTCAAGTATTGATTTGGAGACGATCCACTAATACATTCAAAGGTTAGCTTGATATGAGTTGAGTTATTTAGGGCATGGCATGACCTATTATGGAACCTTGTCGAACTCCAGTCTGTCATTTATGCTTAGCCAGGTGCCTCGATTTTGTGCTTCTGGAAGCACGTGCAAAGGGTATGGTATTGGGGACCTAACACTAGTGTTCATATGATATTGAATTCATTAAACGAGTTTATCAAATTCATATGAAATGAACATTTGGCATGAAGATGTCAGATTTTTTTATCATTTAACTTGAGAAACTTACCGATGTATTTTTAAAGATTCTCTGTAACGTAACACTTATTATTCCCTACTGAGACAACATTATGTTATATAGTAAATTCAAGCAGTGTGACATGTCGGTAATTTGTGATTTATGAATGATTGTTGGCCTTGTTAACTACTTAATGATTGTACCTCATTTTGACTGCATATACGGTAGTATGCCCACAGTTGACAAGGAACAACGCGTTGGCGCTCCATAGTGAATATGCTGTCAACTGCAAAGCATTTTTTGTACCTCCTTTTGACTGCTTATATTATAGTATGCCCGCAGTTGGCAACGAACATATTCACTATTGAGTGTTAATGCAGTCAAACTGTGTTACAATCCTTATATTTACACCATTATTAATTTTAAAGTGTTATACAAAGAAAAAACACATTCGAAGCGGGTTGCTACTGTGACAAAACCTGACCAGGGGTGTGGTTTTCCTGTAGATTTGGTAGCGTGAATAAACCTCCACCCGGATCGTGGTTTCTGTCAATTATTCTTGTACTGTTGTATTACTGTGGGTTTAGACTACAAGTCTATGTTTCAGGTGCTCTTCCAGCTGCAGCTAAATTCCTTTACCAGTTTGTCAGTAGTTACTCAGATTTATAGAAAACTCAAGACAGAAATCAAGTTCTATAAATATATTATGCCAGTTAAAGTAACAACATGTGATGGATATTTACAAACGAATCGCAACAATCACTATCTTGCACTCCATGCTCACTTTAACAACTTTTCAGCAATTAAACAGTTATGATATAAAGTAGATTAAGGAATATTCGCAGTACTTACAAAATGGAGTCACCCCAAAATATATGCATGACAAATGATCAATAAAATATAAGACTATGAAAAACAACCCCTCTTTCTGTTCATTATTGGTGTAAGGGAGATAACTCCACCATTCTACTATTATCTCCTGCAAGGACCCTAGACTGCCCAATTTATAAGTTCATTCAATAAAGGAAATTTATCATTAACAAGAGATAAACCTTTAACATAAGGTAAGTATCCTTGCTATAATACTAAAAGAAAATATTAAGTTAACACGAGAAACCATTCAAAGTACTAAGAGCCACACTCTTGAAGTAAGGTGATGGTTCTCTACTAGTCTATATACTAGGATAAAATAACAATTGAACAATACTCAAATACTAAGAGCCGAACTCTTAAAGTAATGAGTGTTCTCTAATAATGAGTACTAACGACGTCTGACAGAAATACTGGTGTAAGAATATCTTACTGGTACCGGTGAAACGGAGATGCTGAGCCTCCGTGCTCACCCCTATTTATACCTTTTTGGTTGCAACCGTTGCCTAGCGGCTTTCTGATTGGCTAATGCCATTAGTAATCCGAATCACAATGCGACATTGCGCGAGAAATAATCCCGATAAAATGACAAAAATAATTGGTTAACAAATGGTGCACCATTGTCTAAAATACATCGCAAGCGCATTATTAACTCATTAAGAACCTATAGATTATATAAATCGAACTATAACAACACTCTAAGAGTGGCATCGGATATGTAGCCGACATCAACTAACCAAAACATGGCCGTAAAAGTTGATGGCGGTACAGGAACGATCGGTAGCCACCGTGACCAAATACGAGCAAACCAGGCGATACCTAAACGAAATCAACTGTATATCGTCAATATGAACATCACATTGGTTTGTACAAATGCTAAATTATACACAAGTACGATTCATTTACGTCAAATTTCACAAAACGTGTTTCATTTAATGCAGCTATATTTAGCGTGCGTGACCCGATGCACCATTACAACATTTCACTCACACTCGTAAAAATAATAATCATAGGATAATGAATTGTTCTTAAATTACCAGTTGATCTCAACATTTATAGTTTAGGTTCCGTAATCGTTCCCAACAATCCTGGAACGTTCTTACCGCAATAAACAGCCGATTCCAAAACTGGGTCAACACAACAAACCAATCAGCTGATCGATCCGGCGAGTACTAACAAACAATCTTCTAGTTTTGTTACACTACGATGGTACATGTAACTACAATAGCAATGGTTGCTAAGATAATATAGCCCCACTGAATCCTTATCGATATATTGGTAAGTTTAGAAAATACAAAGTGACTAACACCAGTTTTCTTCATAAAAGCATTTGTAAATTTGGTATTAAATAATATTACCAGCACATCGAACTTATTTCTTTATTTATAGCGGTCGTTATGTCCACGCATTGACACAGTGATCTGGTTGTGACGCGGTCCGATGTCGGACCTCACAACTGCAGGGCGCCGCCACATTTGCGTTAGCGTCAAAGAACTTCGAATTTGCATTATTTGGAATCAAACGTTTGCTAGAAACCATTTATTTTATAATCACACGAGAATGATTCCATATATGATCCATATTAAAAATCTTGAAGGAACCAAACAATGGCCGTCAGCGAATACTTATTGTTCTGAAGCGTGCAAGACGCCGTATTTAAACAAATATCAATCTGGAGAGCCTTTTTCCCATTGCCTATACGCTAATATATTCGCAGTCAGAATTAACTAAGTACAAGAAAGGGGAGGTGTAAATATATTTTGATGTTGTTCCTCGATATTACCATGCAAATAATTGGTGTTAATGCTGTATGTGAAGATTTGGAGAACATAAATAATCACTTCACATGGAACGTTCTGTTCCATAAAAAATGTCAACTCTAGTATGTGTACATTTTTATGTGCTTGCTTTTCAGGAAAGGAAAAACACACGCTTGCTTACAGTATTCATCCACAGTCCAAGCTCTACATATGGTGATTAATTTGCTATAATAATTTTATTGAAAATAGCTGGCATAATGATAAAATAATTAATGAGATCAGCTTAACATATGTCAAAGGGATAAGGATGATGTCTGGCAACATGTTGACGATATACATTGTAATTAAAAAAACAAATAAAAACCCTACCTAAATTGAATTTAATTAAATCTATTCATTAAATTAGTAATAGATACATTATGCTGAAACATAAATTAAACTGCATCATACAGCTGTTTCGTTCTTCAAATCAGCATCAAACGGGGAACATAAACTGAAGGAAAACAATATTAATCGGTAAATGTATCTACTGATCTACACTGAAGGCTCAAGAGACGGCGAAAAGCCTGCTTCACTACTCACAATTGTTCTCAATTCGACTACCAGATGGCGCTTTTATTTCTCTGCGGAAGCATGCGCCATCGGTTTAGCCCTTGACCATATCGATGAACACCTGCATTTAAAAGGCAGTCATCTATTCAGATTCGCTGTCGGTCCTCTAAAGTTTGCAATCACGAGAACCTTAAACACTCCAATACAAAACATTTCTTCCGAATATCCAAAACGTCTTAAGAAAAGCCATGTTAGCATTTAGGGACATGAAAAGGTTGACAAAACAGGAATGTTTACGTAAAACGTGTAGCAAACTAATTTCAAGCTTCCATACAGAGCTATTCAACCAATTATTCAGTATCAATGGCATCAACGATGGTCTACAGAGAATAGCTACAAACTGTTAAAATTGCAACCAACACTTAAATCATGCGTGTCCAGTCTAGGAGATCGCAGAGAGGAAGTTGTCCCCTCTCGACATCAAACTGGACATACATGCATCACTCATATCGTAGTCACTCACGTATTGCTGGTTATTTGTGAATGAAATCGGTTTGTTTCACAAACTTCAACTCAAAATATCAATTTTTGTCGTTCGAAACCACTCATCGTTTATTTCAATTATTTTTTTTATCATCTTTAATGACGTTTTCATGACTTTTATTAAAGACTTATTTTATTTATCCTTGCCTTTTCAATGTCCTTTATTAGTCGATTATGTTTTAATACTGTAAAAGCCAATATTTTCGCGCGTGGAATTTTTCGTATGGCCAGCCGTTAAACTGTTCGCGATGTGAAAATGTTCGCGCTGTCAGTTATGCTGTTTCGAACTGTGTACTTATAATACTAATATTTAATGTAGAGTTTGATTGGTGTTAAACATGATCGTGTGTGGATATATTACCGGAGATTTAATGCAAGCGAAATAAACGAAAATTTCCACACCGCGAAAAATTCCACTTTTACCGTAATCTAAAAGTCTAGATTTTGACTTCAGCTATTGAAGGACAATTCTAAATGACCTTAGTTGTCGATGAGTGGTAAAACACTTTTAAATTGACTTTTGTTAACCCCTTTGGGAGTAGAATACTTTGTCTCTATGACACTGCAATAGGAACAGATAGTTACTTATAAAAGCTACACTAAGTACTCGTGGGGTACCGAAGTAGTTCTTCTTCAGTATCCCTCGATATGGGCAAGTTTTATGGTTGTCATCTTGGCCTCATTAAGAAATATTCTGTATCTTTGTGTGATATGAAGATGGACGTTTTTGCGTATTCTCATTAGTGTGCTTACTTGTCGTGATCGACAATGATGACTCTGTTCTCATTTTGAGGACTTGATGTTTACTTGGATGTGACAAAAAATAACATTGCGGATGTCGTCGATGAAGCAGAAGACGCTTACTCTTCCGGAACACCTGGTCGTATTGTACGCTTATAAGGGTTCCCATGTTAATCTTTCCTTTGTTCATATTTTGCCCCCTAGTATAATCGATTTTGAGTTCGGATTACGGTTTTGTCGATGCTTTGGTATTTTTTGTCATATGTATCGCGTCTTGTTGACATGTTGACTCCGGAGATTATTAACAATAAATAGTCATATCAGGTCATCGACCCTACTCAAGCCCCACAGTTGTGAAAGTATTTTTAATATTATGTTTTTGAAATATCTGGCGTAAATGCCTAAACTGACATCTGCTAAGTAGACGCCAGGGGTTAATGATAATGATAGCAATAACGTTGAGAAGGACTATAAACATTGTAGTTAAAAAACAAAATCCATATCAACACGATATAAAGTAACATTATATTTATTTTATTATTAAAACTATTTAAATGGCATAATAAAGCAACAACAAAAACACAACGTAAATTAATACTTTGCAGTAGGCACCACGATCATCATTACTCCGGGATATAAGCAGAAGGAAAACAATAGTATACCTATTAATCTAGAATCATATCTATAAATATTATAAACATTGTACTAGTTGAAGTTTATTCACCAGCGTGAGAGTAGACAGATAGCCAAAAGGCCTTTTGTCGTTCCAATACTGTAATACCAACACAAAGTTTACTACAAAAGCTAGTACTCACGGTATACCGGGTTAGGTCTTCCTCAGAGTCCCTCACTTTGTCATAGGTACCGTGGCCTGTTGACATAGTGACCCCCACTTCATTCACAACAGACAGATAGTCTTGTCAAATCATCTAATCCACTTAAGGGAGAAATGGCATGATGTTAAATATCACAGCAGTATATAACATTAATGTAAGGTCATGCTTCTCCGACGAGATGTAAGATAATTATTATCAACATGAATAAAACAGCCGAATGACCATGCAGGATTTATATGTGCATGACATAGTAAGCTTGTTTAAAAGGAACACAGTTTTGTGTCCAAAGTTAAACACTATGTCTTCTACTTCATATTTAAAATAGTTATTTGATATACAATATATCATTGTAGTTGTTCAAACAATTGATGATTAAACAATGCAAAAACATTTATAATATGTGGAAATGATAAGACTTTTTTTGCTAGTATTAAGATAACCATACTTTATTAGACCGACCATATATGTCCCGAGTATCGGTCATTTGTGTATATCTATCCTATATCACACACGATAAAACAATACTGAAACCGACAAGGTTAACTTTAAACCTTGCTAAGTTAACTTTTGCTACGGCATGTTCCTGGGGTGAGAAGAGCGGCGGTGAGAGTTGTCGAAGTGGTATCGAGAATGGTTAAATCAAGGACCTAAAACTGACACTGACTGTTACATATAATTTACTCTGACCCATATAAGGATCATTACTGAAGATAAAGTTATTTTTTAATTAATTTATCCAGAGTTATCTCATTTGATTAGTGGCACGGTACATAATATATACATTTTCGTAGTACACGATTTGAAATTATACAGAACTAGTTTAATTTTACTTCTAAATTCATAGATTAATGGGGTTTTACATACCTGACCCTTCTGCTTCTACATTATTTTTAGAAATTTTGGATTCCCACCATTTGACCCCTTGCATCACTGAAGAGTCCTAGGAGGACGAAACTGCGTATATTGCAATTTAATTAGTTTTTGGGGCATACCGCATCTATGACTAGATTTAAACGGTGCAGCATATATGTGTGTGTTACGTCATCTTTGAAAGGTGCAGCATATATGTGTGTGTTACGTCATCTTTGAAAGGTGCAGCATTTATGTGTGTGTTACGTCATCTTTGAAAGGTGCAGCATTAATGTGTGTGTTACGTCATCTTTCAAGTACAGGAGTCTAGAACTCTCTACACTGGACTCAAAATCAGCATTTATCAAGAGTTCATTGGTTACATCCCTATATTATAATAAAGCAATTTGTTTTAAAGTGTAACTATTTCGTTCAGGACAGTGCTGATATATTGGGTGTACACGACATCTTCTGGAAGGCTGATCCTGGTTCATAACATTTGAAATAAGCGTTATCGCTTCAGTATTCTTTCCGTGTGTAGCTTGAGGTAATATAATCAGGCGTAGAATTGAATTGCTGTATAACTAGAAATTTCATGGACACTTCGTGGTTTAAAGCCATTCAGATCGTTTCGTGATTAAAAATTTTGCGAATTTTTAATTATAATGTATTCATCGTCAACATGTTGCCAGTCATCATCATTTACCCCTTGACAAATGTTTACCTGATCTCATTATTCAATTATTGAAGCTTTATGTCACTTAGTTCAATAAAACTAGTATAGCAAATTAATCACCATAAGTGCAGCTTTGCCACAGGGTGAATCATGGAAGCATGAGTGTGTTTGTCCTTTCCTGAAAAGCACATACAAATGTACACTTGCTAGAGTTAACATATTTGTATAGAAAAGAACGTTCCATGTGATGTGATGAACTCTAACATTATTTATTGTCCCCAAATCTTCACACACACCATTAACATCAATGGTTTATATGTTATTATCGAGGGTAGACATCTCACTGTAGTCGACAAGATGACGTCACACACACATGCTGTACCTTCTAACGTTAGTATGCCGAAAAAATTAAACTGCATCATACAGCTGTTTCGTCCTCCAAGGACTTTCAGTGATGCTAGCGGCCAAAGTTAATCATTAGGTTAGTCATATATATTACATATTACCGACTAGCTAGGCTAGGCGAATTAAATTGTAACAAACTGTTGTCTCAGCAATGAATAATAATGCGGTTCACAGCAACTACGAACACATCCATTTGTAAAACACAATGCACATTTTATATTATGCAGTACGCGCGGAAGTGTGCATTTATAATGTGTATTAAAAAATTTCTATCGGGTCAACATATTTCAGTAAAAACATCGCTGTGTTGGTGTTCACGCTTTATCGTTCATACAACGGTTGAGAAAGACATTTGCCGTTGTAGGGCGACTGGCCAGATGCAAGGTGTGAATAGAATAGCCATACCAGGGTTGGAAACAGGTTTACAGTCTAATCGACCGTCGATCGTCGAAGGTCGGGATCTGCTGTCATCATGTACGTAACCGGGAAGTAACGGTGTAAAGGTATGCCCCCAAACACAAACTGTCACCACATCATGATATGTTAGGGGATGGCAGACTGCTGGTGGATTTGTTAATCCCCGAGGTTTGCTGGAGCCTCCATAGCCACAGTTAATCTAATTTGAGTAGTGGCACGTTACATAATATACACATTTCCGTAGTACACGATTTGAAATCATATACAGCTAGTTTAATTTTACTTCTAAATTCATATATTAAAAGGGTTTTACGCACCTGGTTCTTCTGCTTCTACATTAGTTTAGAAATTTTGTATTCCCACCTTTTGGCAGCTAGCATCACTGAAGAGTCCTCGGTGGACGAAACAGCTGTATGATGCCGTTTTACTCATTTTTTAGGCATACTGTATCTATTACTAAATTTAACAGGTTCAGCATATGTGGGTGTTATGTCATCTTTTACACAGGTCTGTACGGCAGTGGCAACACGTTCGAATCACTGATGGGTCTAGGACCCTTATTCATGAAATTGCTTTCATGCAAGCCCAATTTGTTGTCTTGGTTTCAACTTGTTAAAGATAACTTGGTCAATGATTCTATTTTTGGGAGACTTAAGCCAAATACTAATTTTAGTGATACGAATTGACTAAGGCCATATTTATGAAGAATAACGTGACGCTACCACAATTGGTACGCTACCCCATTTGGTACACGGTCACAAAATGGTTGGGAAAATGCTTGAAAACGCTATTTGAACATTTTCCTTTGACAGTATAATAAAATAGATATTTGTCAGCATTACTACCAAATTTTGTTATTTTCTGGATCAATTTACAATTATACAATAACATCAAAGTCATCATATCAGAAACACAGTAAAAACGCTGTGCGTCGACGACATTTTGGCGAATTTTGAAGGGGGTAATTTTAAGCCAGTTTAAATGAAGATTTTTGGTCCTTATAACCGAAAAATATCAAAGTGGATATGTAAAACTGTAGTTTGGTATGGTATTTAAAAAGGCAGAATATTTTGTTGCAATAGGTACATTCATTAGTTGAAATAAAAACAAATTCCATGACCTGTGATACGTTGTACCAATTGGGGTACGGGTCACGGCTGAAAAACGGACAAAATCTCCTTGAAAGTTTTGCGTTATATTTTCAAAACAAAATCACCTCGTGTAATTTTTACTTCTGAAAATGAACCAACATACGTACTCTTTGTCAAAAATAAAGAAATATTCCAAATACACTATCTGAATTTGTAGATATCACTGAAAATCTGTCAAAATTGTACCAATTGTGGTAGTGTGACGTTATATGTTGAAAACAGCTTATATGTAACTTGTTTCAATCATGTAAATAGTCAAAATGTCAAAGCAAAACATTAACAGAAGTAGACTTCCATTCATGAACATTTTTTTATCATTGTGTCACAGAAGCAAGAAGTAAGGCTAGGGAACAAAAAATATGTTTGCGCATGACAAACTGTTCATGGATAAGGGCCCTTGATGACAAAATCCAAGTTTTGATAAAGGCCTTGATCTCTACTGTGTCGTTCAAATAGTACAGCTAATGTTTATCGTACGTCATCGACAGTAGCCTGCTCTGTGGGCATCGCTTGTTTGCATGCTGACAAATGACGGCGCGTTCGAGCAAATAAACGCAGGATCCCGTGTCGCGTTAGCATGGACGTGTTGACGGAACAACAATGTTTGGTTGGCAATAACTCTCCCCATACATTAACGGCTATAAACATGTGAAAAATGAATTACCATTTTATCTTTATTGTTATAAATTAAATTGGCCCACTTGATGTCCTTTCACAGATATCTTGGTACCAACCCTAATTTTAAATTTAATCAGGATGAATTTCTTTCTCTAAACTTAAGCCTTTCATCGCTATACAATTGTTTCATGGATACATTGGGAACGGTGAAAAATATCATCTCGAGGTAGAGGGAGACTTGGCCAATGACAAAAAGTTTTGAGGGATTCCGTCTTCCCCAAAATGATTGTAAATAATACCGGGACAATCTAGTTTGGTTTATTTTGTTTTACGACCTAGTAATAGCCGCGGTGGTTTAAGGACATGCCAGGTTTTTGGAGGTGACGGTAAGCTGGAGTACCCGGAGAAAAACCACCTGGTACCTGGCAACTGCCCCACGTGGGATTCGAACTCGCAACTCAGAGGTGAAGGGCTAGCGGCAGAATGTCTGGTCACCTTAACCACTCGGCACCTGCGGCCCCTATCATTAAAACAATGGTTATATTACCAAATTAGACAACTTGAAAAAAATGTCTGGCATTTTCTCTAAAGCGCTTCAATGGGGATCTCAATAGGATTTCTTCTACGCCTGGTAACTATTCGCCCTTACCGAAAAATAGTTTGGTTGTGTCACTACTTACAGCCGAAATCTGAAAGAAAACGAAAAAGTAAAAAAAGCTAAATCTTATTGATATGGACCATTAAATAATGTAAACAGCAAGAATTAATTCTTTGTATGATACGTGTCATTTACTACAAAAGAAAAGGAACCGATGGTAAAGTGAGAAAAAACCCCATGAATATAATTCTCTCCTCCTCCTCCTCCTTGTTAAAAGGAACTGATGCTAGAGTAAATTCTCTCCTCATTCTCTTAGTACTGCAATGTCACCAATAAGGATTATTATGTTACAGGGTATTGATTGGATTTGTACACAGGGGCGTAACAAAGGGGATATCATTCCAGTGATGTGTTGTTGTGATTTAGATAAAAGACGAGGTTTATAGTCAAGTGTTTGGGGGCTCCAGTGGCCGCATAGGGTATAGGTGCATTGAAGTCCTCGCGTGTGGGGCATTGTAGTGCTGCCAAAAGTAGGAGATACCACTGTATCATTGTGTGTGGGAAAATGAGTATTTGTAGGTGTAATTTGTGGCAGACGATGTGTTTGTCTGCACAAGGGTGTGTATGACCAGTTCTGGGGTGTCTGCTGGAGTGCGTATGTACGTACATGTATTTGAATGTTATATAGGTGAGAAAGTGATGATGAATATAGTTTAAGGATTGTGGAAGTATGGTAAAAGGAAATGTCATTTTAACCTGCTTGAACCGACGGTAAACTATTTTATCATTCAGGGTCAGGACCGGCCGTGAACTAAGTGGTCTTCTTAATAACTAGTTGTGCATGCGTTGTATTATATTAAATCCTAGCAAATCTTATTAGTTGACAGTTTATAATTATTATTTTGCACAATTTTTATACCTTAGTATGGTGCACTGGTATATTCTGCTGTCACACCCATTCCTTTTTTTAAAGTTTAGCTTGTTTGTACACAGTGTAAAAAAATGTATTAATGATTTAAGCAAAAAAGTATTATACAATTTATATAAAATAGGGTTTGACACATTGATTCCCATACATGTAATTTCCAAACTTTGTTAATAGTTGATTTTCCATAACATCTTTCAATATCAGGTATTTCAAACACATTGGTAACTGGTAAATTTGTCATGTAAGTCTGTTAACGTGTAAAGGATTGTTTTCTTTTGATTTTCCCTTAATTTTTCATGGGAATGAAAAATAAATACAGTTAAACCTCGCTTAAAGATCACCTCAGAATTAAGACCATCTCGCTATTTAAACCTGTTTTGAAAAGTCCAAAATACCACTTTTCACTTCACTACTCGGACCAACGACCAAATACAAAGTCGCCTGGTGTGTATTCCACTGTGTACACCTGTCAAGTGTAAGATCAGTAAGCTGTATTTTGGTGTCATATTGGCTAATAGATTAAAAGAATTGTGTATTTGACATTAGAAAGCCTATTTATTAGTTAATGGACCATGAAAACATGTCAAAAAGCTAATTCCTGAGAAAACTGTCATCATGGTCATCCTCGGCATTAAGACCATCCCGCTATTGAGACCAATTTGGTGCGGTCCCTATGGTGGTCTTAATAGAGAGGTTTCACTGTATTGTAAACGTTTGTAGGACATTGGCGTACGTTCAAGGATACTCAAAGTAAATTAACTTAAATACAATTTTTTCACTTGTGATATATATGATATTTTCGCTAGTAAAAAGTATCACTTTTTCTGATTTGACAAATTAACACAGATCACAAAAGCTAATGAGGAAAAAGAAACTGCCCGGGTAGGTTTTGCTATAAAAATATGAAAAACCGAGTATCAAAATGTACCTTAAGAAATATCAGTGATATTTAACTTTTGTGGCTGATTTAAAAAAAAACCCAAAAATTCTCGTGAAGCACATTCTTGACAAAAAATAAAACATTAGTCCCATTCGTGAAATATGTTTGGAATTAATGAAGACACGGTTAACTATCTTATATATATATATATATATATTCCTTCCTATTGTTTTAATTATTGGTAAAATATCTCATATATATTCCTTCCTTTTGTTTTAATTGATTGGAAATAAATGAAACAAAATAATAATAATTTGTATAATGCCTTTAATATTGGAATTGTTTAGTGTTTTTCTTTAATTTCATAAATGTGGCTACAACACATTCTCGGAGAAAAATAAGATAATAATAATAAGAAGAAACTGAGCAAAACCTCTACTCTCCTCTACTTCGTTTGGGGAGTGAATTATTCCCCCAGAGAAATTTCGTTGTCATAATACATATGTATGACTTAATACTGAAAACATGTGATACAATGGGTCATTAACATGATTCAAAACCGAAAAAGTATCGGTATTGACCATGATAAAGATCACGTAACACACACATATGCTGCACCTCTTAAATTTAGTAATAGATGCCGTATGCCGAAAAAATGAATTAAACTGCACCATACAGCTGTTTCGTCCTCCTAGGACTCTTCAGTGATTCTAGGGGCCAAAAGGTAGGAATCCAAAATTTCTAAACTAATGTAGAAGCAGAAGGGTCAGTTGCGTAAAACCCCTTTAATTTATGAATTTAGAAGTAAAATTAAACTAGTTTTTCTGCACCACCTTATCATAAAGATCACGTAACACACACATATGCTGCACCTCTTAAATTTCTTAGTCGAATCTTCATAATAATGTTAGTTTGGACCTTGATCATGTTTGGCATTTAAAAAAAAATCAAAGAATACCAAAGCTTCAATAAAACCATAATCTGAATTCAAAATATATTATACTAGAAGCAAAATATGAACAAAGGAATAATTTTAAAGGAGAACATTGTAAAAAAAAAATCAGAGAATACCAAAGCGTCAACAAAACTATAATCCGAACAGAAAATCGATTAAACTAGGGACAAAAAAGGAACAGAGGAAAGATTAACATGGAGACTCTCGTAAAAGCACAAGAGAATAAGACCAGGTGTTCCGGAAGAGTAAGCGTCTTCTGCTTCATCGACGACACCCGCCATGTAAATCTTGGTCACATCCAAGTTAGCATCAATCCTCAAAATGAGAACCGAGTCATCATTGTCAGTAAACACACTTTTTTATGTAAAGTTACAAGAGAAAATGACCAGGTGTTCCGGAGGAGAAAGCATCATCTGCTTCATCGACGTCACCCGCCATGTAAATCTTGGTAAATCCATGTAAATATCATGGCCCCTAATGAGAACTGAATCTGTAATGATAGGGGGTGGCAGACTCTGCTGGTGGATTGTTTAGTTCCCGAGGTCTGAAGGAGCCTCAATAGCCACAGTTAATCTCATTTGAGTAGTTGCACGGTACATAATAAACACATTTTCGTAGTTCATGATTTGGAATTATACATAACTAGTTTGATTCATAAATTAAAGGGGTTTTACGTATATTTGTATCTATTACTAAATTTAAAAGGTGCAGCACATGTGTGTGTTACGTCATCTTTCTTAATCCGGAAAACATGGTTTTGGCAATCAGACCAGTATAGACAGAGACAGAGTAAATAGTTTTTGGTATCTTAATTAACAAACAGTTGGGCCTATTGGTGTAGCAATGATGTTGGTGCTTTTTTCAATTTGACCGAGCCATCTGTTGTTTATAATATTGATTATTTTTTCCTCGATATCTATTTTTGGTAATAAGTGTAGGAAGTGATTTAAACTTATTACGCAACATATAGAATAGTTTGCATAATTACAATGCATGTCGTTTAAGCAAATATTGTATTTAGTATTACAAAAAAAAATGTTGTATGGAAATATATAAGCTGTAGGTATTTTCCTCAGACAATTGTACTTCCTTCACCATAAGTCCTAGTCATCTGTTCTTTCCTGCCAGGCATATATTACTTCAATAATAATGTAAATTTTTGATTTTTGTGTATATTCATAAATATAAATGTTTTTCAATCTCACCACTTCTTAAATCAGTACCAGATCTCGTTACATCTTACAAAATAAATGATGCATAATTCATTCTCCATACAAAGAACCTGCTATGTATCCAACGTACTAACTAGTCCATCCTCTTGTGACTTTTTAGTACTGTATATGATAAGCTAAATATCAGTGTGTTTATCAGACCTCGCTAGTATAAGCTTCCCAATTCTTGGAAACTAGACTATACCTCACTCGATTAACTTTTATAATATATGTTCATATTGTTTGTTTTATTTAATGTGCTGTGTTTGTCTCAACTTGTATCATATTTACCATTCTTTATATTCATTATGTTTGTCGATCACCTATGTTATGAGTGTGCGGATCGTAACCCTTGGCTAGCGAAGATGTCGAAATGTAGGCTCCCCTGAAAGGTCATGTGAATTCAGCATATTCAAAATTAGGTTGTATTATGTGCGGATTGCTGTCAACAGGAAAAGAAATAACATAGAAGAGGCCAAGAGACATCGTCGGCTGATCCCGAGGGGGGCGCAGGTGATTATTCTTTTACAAGAATGCCTTCATCAGATAGCATTGAAAAGCATATATTGTGTAGGAAAGCATCGGGGCTACGCCAAAATTCAGACAATACTAATATATTAATTGAGTGTAATACATAATTTACGTCTGACAATTAAAGGCCCAATATACGTAACTTTAGTGAAATTTTCATGATTCTGAAAAATTCTGAAAAAAAATCCAGTTGATAACCATGCAAAAATAAGCCTAAAACGAAGTAAATGTGAGCGGTAACTAACAAGAAACTCTTGACAAAAAAATCCAAAGAACTGAAAATAATTCAGGTGGGGCCCACTTCAACAACAAACCGAGGGTAGAAGACGGTTCGAAATGGACGCGTGTTTACAAATAGCGTGTTTCAACTGCTGCTGTACCGGTAACCGCGAAAGAATTCATCTTGAATATTGCTGATACCAGTTAATCTTAACTAAATCTATAAATATAATAGGTTATTAGGCTTGATTTTCGCTTCAAGTTTTGCCGAAAGTTACGTATATTGGGCCTTTAACAAACCCCTTATCCACCTCATAACACGATGACATCCGAGGGGTGTTCGAAAACAAGCGAACAAAAGCGAATGACTTGTTTTCCCAGAAACGCTTATAACTTTTTGAATGCATTTTGTCTAGTAACCTTCTAAAAATGTTCCTTTAACAATCTTTGAATCCACTTTTTTGAGACAACTTTCATACTCCTCCTTGGGGACACTATTCAGAAATGGGTAAACTGCAGATCCCAAGTCACTTCGGGACTAATAACTTCTCATTTTGAGGATTGATGATTACTTGGATGAGACCAAGATTTACATGGCTCGTGTCGTCCAAATGTGAATGTACGTACGCCTACTTCAAATGAAATTTCATTTTGAATTAAACAAGGTCTATAGCTCATACAGATGATAATAGCATTTTAAGTACACATAAATGCTGTACACAGTATTCATGATGATTAAATAACCCAGCATGTATACACGTTTATAGGTAGCTATATATATGGTAATCAACATATAAGTATAAAAACATCCTGTTACTTAACGCGTTTTAAAATATGTTATACGTACGGATGACTGAATCTGGATACATGTAGCAGACCGTGACCTTGGTATTCACTGCATTATTGATGCAAGTGCTGTTAGCTGCGTTGGCCATATGTACAATCAATTCAAAATCATAATGTCACGAGAATATTTACACACTAGAAGCTTAAGTTAGTGCTGTTTTTAAAATTTTTAATGACAATCATGCTTCATTATACTACACCATATTACTGAAGCAGTCTGCATACATTTTCTGTGTATTGTATATAAAACTAGACTTCCGTCACACTCGGCGGAAACTAACCAACGACCAGACACTACAATATCGGTCAGCTGCCAGGGAAAAGCATGTTTATAGCAAACAGTAACGACACTGCTAAGTATACTGACGATAATATTACAGATGAAAAGGTAAGGACTTTAAATAACTGTTTATATTGTGCATAATATTTGTCCTATAAGAGAGAATTGTAATAGTATGCTTAATAATTAAGTTGTGTCGGTATGACATGAAAACCTTACAACCAAGGTGAAATTCATGTCATGTTTTGTAAACAATTTTTTTTAAACTTACTACTGGTAATAACAAAGCCTTTCTAGTGTCATTCGTGCCATTTTACTAAAATTTTCAAAGTTGAAAGACCTTAGCTCTGGTAATTGTAGATACCGAAATTTCCTGCGTATTGCCGGTGGGCTCAATGATTTTTTACATCAGAAGATGCCTAGTCAGGCTATCTGCCGGTGCAGACTATCTGTGTTTTGTTTTACCAAATTATTAAAAAATACGGGCTATACGTTGTTAAATGTTTACTCTTTTATCAACATGTAGATCTACTCTATTTGTAAACAAAATATATAATGGATACGTTTATATACAGCTTTAATTATACATATAAGCATATATATTTACAAAATAACAAACAATATTTCCATTATATGTCTCTGATTTCCAACATTCAAAACAATTATTCACATAAGGAGAACACTTGTACTCACTAGGTATACTCGTATAACCCGCGGGCAATCTATCAGTGCGGGTTATCTGAATTTATTTTTTCATAAGCCTAAAAAATGCCTTAATTTACATACCGCGGGCGATACCCCGGTGTGTGTAATACACAGGAAATTACGATATATGGATGCAGCATGCACTAGTTTAGGTGAGTGAACAGTCATTATTTTATGAATTTAGATGAAGATGAAACTAGTTCTGTATAATTTCAAATAGAGTACTACGACAATGTATATATGATGAGATTAACTGTGGCTATGGAGGCTATAGCAAACCTCGGGGACTAAAAAAAACACCAGTAGAGTCTGCCACCCCCTATCATGAAAGATGACGTAAATAAAATCAGTTTGTCATCAAAACCTCTATAGCACTATGAAATTACTTTCAATCTACATGATTATATTTTTACTATAGACAATTCTTTAACTCATTTGTATTTTCTCGAATAATAAATTTAAGCGACATTGACAGAACAACCCACGTTTTAATAAAGTTGGCGCCAATGATTAACATCAGTCATCTGAGAGTTTGACGCAGTGGCGTTCTCTATGTTATTCGAAGCTTAGCTACATTGTATAAGACTCTCCTTGAACAAGGTTGATCTATAACGTCATAAGTAACCCACGTGTTACGCCTCGAGAAACTTTGCTTTTATGCTCATATATTACACTGTGATTGTTTCTTCTCTATATGAAAATACCAACTGAACACAACTAACACTAGACTGCGAAAACAGTAAAAATACATCCATTTACATGGATTATGACAAATTATATTAATATTGTTCAATGCGAGTCTTGTCGCTCCGCTCTGCTTCGTTTCCTTGCGTCAAACGTTCGAATAAATACGGTTAAAGGAAAAAATCTGTTATATGGATATGGTAAAAATGTAAACATATGGATTTACGGCGGTTTTCAATGCGGGTATCACTGAATGGGAGCGACACCGGATATTGGTAATAAGCGAAACGGAGAAAACTCTTAGACCGAGGGTACAAGGGGTATGATTTTGGGATTTTATTACATTTTTAAGGATCATTCATGGGGCAAATCGGTTACATCCATATTGACCATGACAATTTGTACAAAAACAAAACAATAAGAAAGAAAAATAATAATAATGACACCATTTTATTTTATTTAAAGTACCTCTAAATAATATTACTCAATGAAAAAATTCTTAACATAATTTTAACATTATTACACTCCTATGCTTGAAATCGATATCAATATATTGCAGCACTGATAAACATCAATAAAGTGATTTAAAAGAAAAACAAAAACTGCTGAACCAAATTTAGCCTATATCACATTTCCTTTGGTTATATGTTGCCCCAAGTTTAATCGATTTTGATTTCGCATTATGGTTTTAGTGACGCTTCTCTATTTTGGTTTTCTACAACAAAACCTAAACCGAATTCAAAATCGATTAAGCTAGGGACAAAACGCGAACAAAAGAAGAACATATAAATGTAGGTGGCATCCAAGTCAATATCTTGTACTAAATGTGAGAACTGAGGAACCCATTCTCAATCACAACAAGTAGAAACAAGATGAACATATTCATATAAACGTCCACCTTCACATCTTGCTAGGATACAGTATATTTTTCAGTAAGACAAAGATGGCGACCGTTGTCTTCGTCAATCTGCATCACTCGAGTCGTCAGTTTGTTTGTCAGCAGCAGACATCTCCCAGGACAATCACAATACAATGTATTTAGAGAAAGCCTTAAAATAAACAATTCACTGCAGCATAAAACACTATAGCTTTTTGCTAATTTGTGCTATTTCTTCTTCCTTTCATCCTCTTTCTTTCCTCCATTCTTTTCTGCTAAGTCTGCCCTTTCTAATTTGTCCATCCTGTAACTAAAAAAATAAGTGACCAGTGGTCAGTGAAAAAAGGCTATACGTTAGAGGCAAAATACGTCTACTGATTTCGAGGTATGGGGTTATATTGGTAGCTTGTATATAGTTCATTTACGCTGAATTTTACTACCCTTGTATAAACTAACAGATCGGAGCACGTATATATATAGATGTCAAATGAGGTGGTGCATAGAGGGTGAACATAGCCCACGATATTGTTTTGCATTAATTATTTCATTAAACATCTGTCGGACTGTTACTATATGAAACCTGTTTTTGTGAATTACTTGATAAACCAAGATTTTGTTATTTCTATTCTATAATTTATTTTGGTCGATCCCTTAATCTTTAACTGAATATCAAAGTACTGAGATTCATGGTCAAATCTGCGGCAGGTGGTGTTTCATTGATTGTAGCAGTTTGTAGTTCAGTATTGAAGTATGTTTGATGTAGCCGAATTGTTACGTAGTTATGACCCGAAGAAGTGTATAGTACAAGTTCAACATATTAGATTTATTCAAATAGCATGGTACAGGTTATCCACATGAAAAGATATATCTGCCAACATTAATGATGATATCAAATACTTTGTACAATCAATATTCATGTGAAACAGTTACAACAATGTGTGGTGTCTCAACTAATTTGTGTCTGTAACCACTTTGGTATCCCTCAAAAAAGGGTAAAGGTTTCAAAGATTTGAAAGAGTAGTTATATCTTTTGAAAGGGCGAAAAAGCAACGGTATCTTAAACCGGGTTACACTAGTATATTGGTATGTATAATAATTGGTTATGTGTGTTGCTATAATATGTTAAAGTGCACTTGAATAGAAAAACTAATCACAAATAAAGGCAAAAGTAATTTGACATATTCAGTGTCAATCATCCCTGCAAAAATCATATTGTAGAGAGTTATATAATCTGCAATTATTTTCAGCAGTCAAATTTTTAAAGTACTCATGCTATATCGGGTGTTGAGTCTTATTCAAGCACAAAATGTAGAATTCCAAAAGTTAAACTGCAGCGATGAAATTGACGAATAAATGCGATTTGCAAGAATATAATGCAATGAATAGTCCATTCTTAAACAGCGTTGGAAAGGGTGTTTTGAGAGCTAATTAACAGTTTAAGGAAACAGATAATGGAGTTTGATAACACTGCAGCACCTTGAATAAAAGGCGAACAGTTATAAAGATGACACACAATCTGAAAAAGGTGGCACTGCAAGCGTTATGTCATCTATTTGAAGAAAAATACTGTTTCACTGTGTATTTTAGGCTCATTATTCGATTTAAACTAAAAAGAAATCGATCGTGGGACATCATGCAACACCTTCTTTGTGGTGGCCAATACGTTTACATAGTGGGTCTTCTAGCGGGGGCACCAACATGGCATTTTAAATACATGATACGCATTTATACGCTACGGCCCTTTAAAGGATATATATGCCCCGGCCATTTCAAACTAGGCAAGCTTACAAGAAATAGACTTAACCTACTGATTCATCCAAGAATTTAATAAGGCAAGATATTTTGTGTCAATTTGATCTGAAAATATGTCTAAGTGAAATTGACATGGATTCGACCAGAAGCTGATATCATATTTTTGTTGTGTCAATTTCAGTTTTCCACCTGAAATGAACTTTTCTCTTTTTGGATATAATGAACTTGTTTCCGATATTGACATTAATTTGATTAGAAAGTTTTCCACTCAAAGGTGTTAAGTTATACGAGATTTGCATGTCCAGTCCTTATTTGTTAGCAATGCTTTGTCCATGTTATGGAATAGTGTGTTTTATAAAGCGACGTTCATGTATAGTTTGTGAATAGATCCGTGAAGGGTATCGTTACACAATTAATATATGGAGTACATGTAGGAAATATAGTCAATAATGTTTACACATAACATTCCTTGTAGATTTATTTAAGATATATTTCATTGTTGAAACAAACAGATCGAGTACCAGACGAAGGCCAATATAAAATCGCTTCCTCTGGTATATCATACAGGCATTTTGCATAACATGTCATATAACTACATCATACATGGTATTGACACCTGGATTACAATACATGGTATTGACACCTGTATTACAATATATGATATTGACACTTGGATCACAATACATGGTATTGACACCTGGGTTACAATACATGGTATTGACACCTGTATTACAATACATGGTATTGACACGTGGATTTCAATACATGGTATTGACACCTGGATTACAATATATGGTATTGACACCTGGATTACAATACATGGTATTGACACCTGGATTACAATATATGGTATTGACACCTGGATTACAATATATGGTATCGACACATAGATTACAATAAATTGTATTGATTCGAGGATGACAATCCATAGGGTTCACACGTGGATTACAATACATGGTACTGACACTTAGATTGCAATACAAAAGTTTCTGCAAAACAAAAGACGATTTTAAAATTGATAACACTAGGGTTCTATAAGGCGACATATGTTGTCGGTAATCTAAAAATGTCAACTTTTGTGTGTTCAACACTAACCTAGCAAGGCTATACGCTAAAATTTTAGAACGACAAAACAAGCACGTTTACAGTCATATATGAACAGAACTAACCTTGATATTTAAATCCTACAAGTCAAATATCCGATATCCGACTTGAAAAAGTCAGCTTTAAGTAGAATCACTTGTTCAATTGGATTAAAGGATTAACAACAAGAAAGACGTACGCTTATATGAAAATGATACGGATGATAAGACATCGGTTATAGACGGTGAACTGTAGTCTTTTTCCAATTATCATCTATTAAAACTCTGTGATGTGAGTTTTATGCCAGCCGTCAAAGCCTATCTTGAAAATAATGATATTTAGAATCCGCTCAAAAATACATAAAAGATTCCGGCAAGCAATCACCGCATGATGGGATATTCAAAATACTCGAGATGATCGCAAAGCTCAATGATGAGCCGTCTTTGTGTATTGTGCTGTACTTCAGAATAATACGTTTTACCAGAATAATTTAATTTGTTTATAGAACCGTTTATCAACATGTTAATTTAATAGTCAAGGATTTGTAACCCTACCTATCTTTTGGGCGCTAGCGTCACTGACGAATCCCAGAAGAACGAAACAGTGGAATGATGCAGTTTAATTGATTTTTTCGGCATACCTTATCTATTACTTTGAAAGGTGCAGCATATGTGTATGTTACGTCATCATTAAGTTACCATGGAAGGTTTAGAGGTGTTGTAGATTAAAAATAGTGTGTGTTACGTCATCATTAAGTTATCATGGACAGTTTAGATGTGTTGAAGATTATAAATAGTGTGTGTTACGTCATCATTAAGTTACCATGGAAGGTTTAGAGTTGTTGAAGATTAAAAATAGTGTGTGTTACGTCATCATTAAGTTATCATGGACAGTTTAGATGTGTTGAAGATTATAAATAGTGTGTGTGTGTTACGTCATCATTGAGTTACCATGGATAGTTTAGAGGTGTTGAAGATTATAAATAGTGTGTGTGTGTGTTACGTCATCATTAAGTTACCATGGAAGGTTTAGAGGTGTTGTAGATTATAAATAGTGTGTGTTACGTCATCATTAAGTTACCATGGAAGGTTTGGAGGTGTTGAAGATTATAAATAGTGTGTGTGTGTTACGTCATCATTAAGTTACCATGGAAAGTTTAGAGGTGTTGTAGATTATAAATAGCGTGTGTTACGTCATCATTAAGTTACCATGGAAGGTTTAGAGGTGTTGTAGATTATAAATAGTGTGTGTTACGTCATCATTAAGTTACCATGGAAGGTTTGGAGGTGTTGAAGATTATAAAAAATGTGTGTGTGTTACGTCATCTTGTTAAATAAAAGGAAGAATAATATACTTCTATTCGTTATGATATCATTCTTTCAAGTCGCCTTGGTAAATGTCGCTGATGTTTACCTGCTTCCACAAATTTCTCGAGTTGAGAAAACAATATTCCAAGTATCTATTTGCTTAGTTGTGTTTCCATGACTGACGATTGGTTATCGTTAAGTAGACAAAAAATTGTGTGTCTTTTCAGAATCATAATATCCAATTTAAGATGTCGTTGGAGTCTATTTCCAAATCTGAAAGTAATGACGGTGACGATAATGATGACGTTCTTCCTACAATCGACAAAACAACTGACATTATGATAGAGGTTAGGAAGGATAGCCGCCTCATCTATAACGTCAGTGACCCTGTTCCTGTACATCTGACACTTCTTTTTGCACTCCAGGTACGTACCTATAAATAGAGAATACATGGCTAGTATCGCACAATACAAGGTTATTTTTTGTCAAGGGTAAGAAAAGACGAGATGGCGAGCCTCTAGCGAGCCATCTTCATATATTCGTCCCGAGCCTATGGCGAGCCACCTTCGTCTTTTCGTCTCGAGCTTAAAATAAACCTTATATTGTAAGATATTAACAATGTATTCTGTTTATCCTGCAATCATTTGACACATATATTCACATTAAACATGGCAAAAACGTCATTTGTTCACCTTTTATTCCACTGAAGCCATGTTTCGGTTTTGTCGCGTAGGAAAATATCCATTCAGGTCTATTTACTACTTTCGGAAAGTCAATGCACAATACGATATAGTTCTACTATTTTTAAGTCTAAAGAGAGTTATAACTTCACGCATGTGTATACGAAAATATAACACCAATGTATTTAGTTTTCGATAATCAACCGTTTAATACTATGATCAATTCATAAGTCAATCATAATAAAGAAATACTTTAACATCTCGCAGTCCCATCAGAACCTGGGAAGTTCACGTGCATCGTATTGACGAATAAAGCAGAGGTTTATCGGGTAGTAGTTATCGGCCGATATATCTGTGGTGGGTGCAGGATAAAACGTCTTCATCGCCTTCTTCTGTCCCGAAAACATATTGTGATCCGTCTCCTTGGTGCTGTATATATTCAATCATGCGCGCTATCTCTAAAAACATAATTATAATTTTTGTACTTCCAGACATCCCACCCCCTACAAATAAAATCTGTAAGTGTATATGACATGGAAAGCCGCGTGTTTTACATATGAATCTTTCTTTACATAGATAGCAATACACATGTAGAATCAGAAACTGTCACGAAGTCACGTGATTGTGTACTGGGTGTCAAATCGTCCCCAGGTAGTAAAGAACTGAACTCCTCTTTCAGCAAGCTGTGCTGTCCCTGTCGACGTCACTGGCCGTGTCCCTACTGGTGGCCCAGGTTGTGTGTGCCGAAGACAACGAGGACTTCAAGGCCAAGCTTCTCAGCTCCACTCTTTTTATGAACGGAATCACAACACTCCTTATGAACACCTTAGGAATAAGGTAAATTAACAACATTGCTACTCGTCTTATATTATCGTATTGGAAATAAGGTAATCAACATGAAATGGCTCCACTACCCTGGCAATGACTTTACAGAGACAGGATTTTCGAGAATGTATCTGAATGCGACATAAGGCAGCATGGCGGATGTCATGCATACTTTCTTGGAGTGAAAGTATAACACATCATTATAACCCTTACGCATAAAACAAATCTCTTTTGCAAAAACGACTTATCTGACCGCATTGACAAGTGTAACAGAAAAGGCTAAAAGCTAAACTCTTGTGAAAACAACTAATCTCTCTGCATTGAACAGTGTAACAAAATAAGCGGAATGCAAAACACTCCGCGGCATTGAATAATGTAACAAAAGGGCTAAGAACAAAATCCTTCTGCGAAAATAACTAATTTCTTTGCATTGACCAGTGTAACAGAGTAGGCTTAAAGCGATATTCTTCCGCAAAAATAACGAATCTCCCGCATTGACGAATGTAACAGAATACGCTTTACGTAACACCCCCCCCCCCCCCCCCCCCCACACACACACACAGAAAAGTTTTCTCTTTCTCTCTTTAACATTGAAGGATTACAATAGCTGAACGAAACCCCTGTCTACAAACAACAGTGGTTTTTCTGTCTTGTCGTTTAGAAAAGAGTTTTAATCGCGTCTTCCTTTGCCGACGTTGAGGTATATGCTGTTGTGTTAAGGGCTTCATGTTACTTTCGCTTGTTTTACGGTTAACTTGTCCATTAGCTTAACGTGTTGAACATAGTCCATATCCAATCAAAACGCGTATTACAAACGTATCGTGTTAGAATGTGCGATAGAATCAAGATCAATCATGATCAATCGTATCAAGCTCCTCCCATCGAGCTTAAGCCACGCCCCGTTTCTACCAAAAACAAAATGCCGTCGTGATGGGGATCGTCTATCGATGAACATTCCACTGCATGATAGGCGTACGTCAAGGTAGCTTCAGAGCAGAGAGGACCGATTGAATGTGTTAGCTGAATAAATTATGAATAAAACGTAAACATATCATGTTCTTAACTCCATTTATTCATGAAACGTTGATTCCATCCATGTGTCTGTATCTCTATCAGGACTGCCACTGTACCAGGGGGCCACACCAGACTATGTTGTATATAACGTAACCTCTGTATTCCTCCAGGGGGCCACACCAGATTATGTTGTATATAACGTAACCCTTTATTCCTTCAGACTGCCACTGTACCAGGGGGCCACACCAAACTGTGTTGTATATAACGTAACCTCTTAATTCCTTCAGACTGCCACTGTACCAGGAGGCCACACCAGATTATGTTGTATATAACGTAACCTCTGTATTCCTTCAGACTGTCACTGTACCAGGAGGCCACACCAGATTATGTTGTATATAACATAACCTCTTTATTTCGTCAGACTTCCACTATACCAGGGGGCCACACCAGACTATGTTGTATATAACGTCATCCTTTATTCCTTCAGATTGCCACTGTACCAGGGGGCCACACCAGACTATGTTGTATATAACGTAACCTCTTTTTTCCTTCAGACTGCCACTGTACCAGGGGGCCACACCAGACTATGTTGTATATAACGTCACCCTTTATTCCTTCAGACTGCCACTGTACCTGAGGGCCATACTAGATTATGTTGTATATAACGTAACCTCTTTATTCCTACAGACTTCCACTGTACCAGGGGGCCACACCAGACTATGCTGTATATAACGTAACCTCTTTATTCCTTCAGACTGCCACTGTACCAGGGGGCCACACCAGACTATGTTGTATATAACGTTACCTCTTTATTCCTTCAGACTGCCACTGTACCAGGGGGCCACACCAGATTATGTTGTATATAACGTAACCCTTTATTCCTTCAGACTGCCACTGTACCAAGGGGCCACACCAGATTATGTTGTATATAACGTAACCTTTTTATTCCTTCAGACTGCCACTGTACCAGGGGGCCACACCAGACTATGTTGTATATAACGTAACCTCTTTATTCCTTCAGACTGCCACTGTACCAAGGGGCCACACCAGATTATGTTGCCCCACTACTTGCCATGGCTGAAATAGACAAAGACAGGTGTAATAACACAAGGCTTATTTCAGGTAATGCAAACGTAGTGTCTACGAAAAGGTAACACGACTAATACAGGTATATAGAACATATAACACCTCGAAACATACGACCAATTACAGGTATCACAATAGAATAGCACGCATATTTAAGGTGATATATAACATTTCATCATGTTGGTTTCGATAGAAATAATGTTACACTATGGCATAATTTTAATTCGAGGTTTTCATATACCACATTATCACAACTAAGATCGTAGGTCGTCTGAAAGCGTTTCACAAATTAAGTTTTACATCTCCGCTGCACAAAGAATAATGCAGTTACAATGTCCGATGTATGTTATTTTCTAATAGCATACATTTGGATATTGTGACGTCATTATGCTTACGTCATAATTTAAGCGTTAGAGATGTACTGTTCCACTGTCTACGAGTGGCTGAATTTACTTTGAAGTTGAAACATGCTTTGACACATAATTTCTGTATACGTCTTCATCAACTGTGCGTGGGATAAAAATGTAAATATAAGTATTGGTTATCGTTTTTGGACATTCATTGTTGCGTAACATACATTATTCTACATGTCATGTTGTTCTAGCCCGCCATTCAATAGCTACATGTAGGTGCGCCAATGTATGTTACACACCAATGAATGTCAAAAGTATAGCAATCCTTAATTGATAAATGTATAAGGGCAAGATAACACACGTTTGATTCATAAATCAGATGTGATTATGTAAGTGTGTTTGATGTTTAAATTCGTTACTTGTCGCTAGGTATGGTTTCTTTGATATTTCAGGATGTTTGGTTATGAACCATTGAAATTCAATTATATTATTTACAGACCCTGGACCGTTTTTCTTGTCCGTTTTAACGGAAACGCAACGGAAACGGAACGCAAACGCAACGGTAATGTAACGGAAACGTAACGCAAACGGAACGGAAACGTAACGGAAACTGAACGTAAACGGAACGAAAACGCAACGGAAACGCAACGGAAATGTAACGTAAACGCAACGGAAACGTAACGCAAACGCACACAAATTGTTTGGTTTTAGCGCAGATAATTCGCCCGATAACGGACTTAAATAGATGTACTTGCTCACGGAAGCGTGTCGGTCTCTGACCCTAACTCTGACCCGTGTTTACCTATACATCGGTCGCGTGTTATTTGCACAGCGGGGATGTACTTATAGGCAACACTGTCCCCGCCAGCAATAAAATGAAATTTTAAACAATGGTTTTCCAACGATATTTTGTGATTACTGGTTTTGGTTTTCATACAAAATTAGATTTCTAATTACGTATATTTACAACAGTACAATACATGTATGTACATTGTAACACCTAATTAGTAAATATATACGATAAAGATACGAAACACATTCCTTTATACGAATTAATAACCTTAAAATTATATTTGATGTCCTTCCTTAGGCTTCATTCCTAATTCCATTTTTTCCCAAATATCATTTTATTATAATGGTCTTGAACAAACGTTCGTTAACATGAGCAGTTTTATTGTTTTTAGTCTTGAATTCAAATCTGAACTTAGTGTTGAAAAAATATATACAGCGTATAAACCAAATATTGTACGTTTATGGTTTTCAATATAAACAATAGAAAACGTCCAAAAGAAAAATCTGAAACTTGTGTTGTGGAAAAAATGTAACTACATATCAATACTTTAAGGGGGGAAATGTTGGTTAAGAATGTTATTCCTTTATTAGTACATCAACTGAAATACTGCAGGTGAAATCTGAATAGATTTTATGTTTTCTTCAAAACATCATTTTCAAATTAAATCTCAAACAGGTATAATTCTTTAATATTCTCTTTGTTGATATTATTTCGTAATTGAAATCCGTATTTATATGAATGGTTTTGAAACCGGGAAAACATACTTACACAACATATCATGTCCGTTGTTCTAATTCATGAGACACGTTTACATTTACCTGAATGATAATTACTAATTCAATAAACATGTAATTCCCCTCTGTGAATTAAAGATTGTATAGCTTTTTTAAAAAGGGTATAAGCGCGGACATCATTAATTTTACTAGGTTCAAGGTAATAAAGAACTGAACTGAACTATTCCAAAAACTAGTGGCTTAATCGCCACTAGCATCTGGCCTTTTTCTTTTATCTGGCTTTCTATATAATTACCTATTGTGTGGGCAACCTATTACCTACGACGATTGTTAGTTTGAAGGTAAAGTCTACGAAATTAATACCTGTGGTTTCAGTCACAGGGACCCACACTTGCCAGTAGTAAACATCGTCTCTTCAAAGAGATTAGATACAATTTTGAAAACTCTTATTTGGGTATGCTATATTTAGTTTAGTTTAACAATAGTTTTATTCAATAATAATACAGTATAATATATCAGAGCCGTATACCAGTGTTCCTCAGTTAACTACGGGACGTATATACGTCCCTGGTTAACTGAATTAAAATGTTTCAAATTGAATAATGTATATTTAAATTACATATACTGTGTTCAGTATCTGTGTCATCAACTGCGTTAATGAGTGTATTGTTTATATGTAATCAACACGAATATTGTTCTGATTGTGTTCTCCGACATCTTGCACACAGGAATTGTATGAATCATGTTAATCCTGCATGCCGTACGTACTGCATTGAAATGTAAATAGCCCCCACCCACCCACATACAAACACTTATAGGTTTTGTCACGAAATCGGCGAATTCAAGAATATATATATCAGATGTTGGGGAGAATGATACTTTCGTTAATATTTGCGAGTCCGTAAATTGTATGCTACTCTATACGTCCCTGATTAAACTATGATTAAGATTTCAAACGGGGAAAGTATCCAGAATATATATGGCTTTAAACGTATACGTCTCTGGTGTGATGAATATTACACTAAAAATAACTGACATTCTCATTATGCGTCCGAATCCTATGGTTTTAGGTATATATAAAGGACATTATAGGTGCAGAGGTCATTTGTATATTTTATGTATAATACGCGTCTGATAAAGAAGGGATGGATTGGTGCTGACAGGAACGTATATAATATGTGAAATTACGCTTTAATTATGATTATAATATCTGTATATCTATGCTTATATATGTTCCATATCAATCGGATTAATGATCTTCAGATAATTTCTTCTTTAAAATCCAAATTGTCTTGTGTTTTCTACTTTTGTCTTTGTACCCGTATTGTAACTTTGTTTTATATTTTATGTACATTCCGTGAATGTGATATAACGTGTTTTTGTGTCTTGATAAAGGGACGGATAGTCTAAAAATGGACAATTCATTTATGCATACTGTTGATACCCAGGTTTTCACATCATCTATAACAGATGATTTGCCACAAAGATCATGTCAAAAATACCGGACCGTCTATCACTGCGACATCGAAACGTCTTTTTATTGGCGGTGGTAGCGGCCGCAAGTATTTCTGGCTAGGCGATTCGTTGCCGTATTTCGCGAGTTCGAAGCCCGGATAGGACAAGAGTCGACAATTTTTGACTCGTGCCCCGTCCGTGCCTCAAACTCTCGATCTACGACACCATATATACTCAGCTTCTTTTATTTCTCTTAGAATGATCTTCTTTTACTTTATAATCATAGTTCTATGTTTCTAGTAGACAAAACTTTCCAACTCTTTTATGCTAACGTAAACCTGAGACGTATATCTCACATATACGTCCCTGCTTAACCACATATTTAGATCTAAGCCCGTGCTTATAAACAAATACTAAACCTAACGTATCGAGACAGTCTGATATCCGATTTACCTGGATATGTAACGAGAATTGATGGGTATGTTAGTTACGATGACCATGACCGTCTAAGCTCAGCGGGGGGCGCCCACCCCTCACCGGTCACCTCACTTCACCCTCTGGGCATTCTTAGCTCAGTAAAGACCTGCTCATCAGACACGTTGAAGTACGGTTTCTTTTATTTTTTTTGTTTTTGTTTGAAAAAATAAGCAGGCCTATACACTAATATTATAATAATTGTACACATTTTAACGGTACCGACTATTTTTCAGAAAATTAGGCGGGGTCCGATCTTTTACTGTACATGTATTATGACTATGGGTGGGAGGTGGGGGTGGGGGGATAATATCGAAAATTGATATACCCCCCCTCCCCCCGGATATATTCAAAACTAGTCGTAACAAATGTCCATGCCCATGTGGTTTTAGATGTAATGTCGTCGAAATTTTATATTTCGTCATTATATTAATCGTCTACAAGTACATATTGACTTTGATTTACAATACAATAATTAAACCATCACTCACGGGGTGACAAATCGTGTTGCCTGCAATATTAGCTAGGGCATTATATACATCATCTATAAAAGTTTGACCAGCTGTTCAGTTTGCTTCTTATAAACCCTAAAAAACGTCTCTTTTTCTTAGTTCGTTGGTGTAGTCATTTTGATTCAAAATAAAATCCGTTGTCCATGTCATCATGATGAACAGAGCCTTACGAATGGAACCTAAATTCCGATCCAGTTAGAGAGATATAAAAATTTAATTTCTCTCTGATTTGCTATGTGTTTTTAGAATTAAGAGTTAAATATATAAAATCATATTTTTATCGTCAACCATCGGTTTTCAAAATGATGGAGCTGTTCTGAAACAACAACATAAAAACACTTTAAGGTATAAGATGCTTATAAATCATGCTACGGGCTAAGAGGATGATACATTCGTCCTTTTCTTCTATTAGTGGGATGTAGTGAATTAGTTAGCTTGCTGTTTACAATACAGATCTGAAGAACATGAAATTTTCTAAATTTCGACATGGATACTTCACGTATACATAAAGGTTGTTTTCAAACTGATTATTATGTTTAGATGTTGTTTGTTATTCATTTGTATACAAATTTTCTTACGATAAAACAGAGATGTACGCGTCTCTTGCTAAAGTCTTAACCTATGGACGTAGCAATGAGTATTATAAATATTATTTTAATCATGTTGGATGCGGTCTCCGCCATCTTGCAAAATGATATAAGATTTAATATGTATACATATGGTAATCTTGTCTGTTGCATACTGAATAAAATAAAATAAAATAAAATTGACTCAACTCGAACCTTGACTCCCCTTTCCTCCATGCTATTAAGATTCCCGATATACTATCTTCAAGTGTGAGTAAATGGTTTGAGTAGTGAAATTACGTTTGTTAAAAAAATACAATCAAATATTATATGTTTCAACAGAGGCATACATATATAAAGCCTTTATATATATATATCTGGTTGCGTATAAACGGGAGATATACGTCCCTGGTATAACTAAATTTTGTAAATGGGTCTGTATTTTTTACACAATTTATCATATGACGGTTGTAGTTTTTATACTTCTATGATACTATAAAATGTGTGTTCTATGGTAAACTGTAGTAATAGGGAAAAATAACCGGAACGGCTAAAGTATCATAAAATAGGTCACATCCATACTTAATTGAGACTTGTGATGTGGACACGTGGAGTCATTTACAATGCATAATATGCATATCATATGCAACGAATTGTTGCCAGTCCTTTCCAGGACCTACAACACATAAACGAGCTGCTTGCTTACCATTCCAGATTTTTCTCTAAAAAAGTATATGAAATCAAAGAAAGTTTATGTGCTGTATCAATGTAATCTGTAAAAAAAATCATATATTCTTTCTGCAACAGTGAAAGAATAGAACGACCTAAGTTAAATTTGTTTTTCTTTCAAGAATATTTGAGGCCTTCTAAAAACATTTCATGGACTAAAGTTGCCTCCTCACCTTGGACATTTATCTTCGGTATTGAAGGCGTCCATGTAATATACACCCATGTACATGTAGATACAGATGCTCGCGTCATTACATGTACAGCTTGCCCTGCGGCTATTCCTCACGGGTGCAAAAAACCTCCGTCACGGTTCACTGACCAATTTAATTGGTGCTGGGTTGTCACTTAGTGGCGACTATTGGACACCCCGGGTCCGATACATGTTATGTATACAGCTTATACGTTATACATAGACTCAGTTTTCAATTTGATTAAACACAACTCCTCAGGAATTAAAGAACCAATACTCACTGCAATACTTGTCTCATACCTGCATCTCCATCTTAATGAAGGCTGGCCGTTACTAAACTTTAACCAAAATCTAACGTTCCATGATTTTTTTGTTCAAAGTTTCACTTCACAGCATTTGTATTGTTATATTTGTCATATATATCTATCCTGGTAATCAGCATCTTATATACCGCTATTAATGGATACTTCACCAACGACAGACGGACTGTCGGACTGACAGACGCAAACAAAACATATAATGCACCACCCCATCCCCGTCCACCAGTTTTACCAGTAGGGACCTATGAAGTTAATATAAGCCAAATACATATACAATAACTAACACTTCAGTACATTTTGTCGTTTTCTATTGGCAATTCTTAAAGGAACTATTGCCGTATACATGTATTTCATAGCTAGCAAGGAAACAGGATATTAGTGTAATAATTGCTTGAATCGATATATGGATATCAATAAATCGATTTATGCATATCAATCAATAAATCGATTTATGGATTTCAATATGTGTTAAAGATGTGGTATTATGGGCGCGGGTGGGGAGGTGGGGTTGGGGGGGGGGGGGGGGGGGGGTTGAAAAAAAACAACTCCAGTATGTTGGTCATTCAGATGAACATTTCTATTAACGCAATAGGCGCATATATCATTAATACTGAACTTAAATATAAGTCTTCCCCATACAGTTATATATTTGAGTACGGAGAAGGATCCAGAGGTTTTTTTTAAAGAGTAACTGTAGGCCTTTTGCAAATAGATACGGACATTATCAGATTCGTTGTGTCTGCATTAATACTTCGAAATCGGCCGACTGGTTACAATGTTACGACAGGTTGAACTTGGGTTTTTTACCTGTTTTGCCACAGGCTAATCAAGCGCACCGCTAACCGCTGGTAGTTGTGCACACGCATTGGTGACGTCATAACGGGAACACAAGAAATCGGGTCCTTTGCATACATCTATAATATACAGTGACGTGCCAAAAGTCTTTCATCTTTTTTGCTATATATTCTTGTATTTCCAACTTTTTTTCAATGACTTTTCCCAACTTTGTTCATGGATCAATTTTAATGAAATTCTGTGTACACATTAAGAATGGTTGTAGTTCAGCACATTCTGTATATCCTTCTTCTCGATCATTCAACGTCCTATAGAATTCTGCTTTCGCCAATAACGCCATTTAATCCAGCCTTAACATCTAAACTAACTTCTCCATTAGGGACGGTCTACGATACCTACATCTTACCTCGATATTAGGGACACCCTATGATACCTACAACTTACCTCTACATGAGGGACACCCTACGATACCTACAACTTACCTCTACACCAGGGACACCCTACGATACCTACAACTAACCTCTACATTAGGGACACCCTACGATGCCTTCAACTAACGTCTACATTAGGGACACATTACGATACTTACAGATTACCTCTACATTAGGGACACCTTACGATACCTACAACTAACCTCTACATTAGCGACGCCTTACGACACCTACAAATTACCTCTACATGAGAGACACCCTACGACACCTGCAACTAACCTCTACATTAGGGACATCCTACGATACCTACAACTTACGTCCACATTAGGGACACCCTACAATACCTACAACTAACCTCTACATTAGCGACACCTTACGGTGCCTTCAACTAGCCTCTACATTAGGGACACCTTACGATTCCTACAACTTACCTCTACACCAGGGACACCCTACGATACCTGCAATTAACCTCTACATTAGGGACACCCTACGATACCTACAACTAACTTCTACATTAGGGACACCCTACGATACCTACAACTAACCTCGATATTAGGGACACCCTACGATACCTACAACTTACCTCTACATTAGGGACACCCTACGATACCTACAACTTACCTCTACATTAGGGACACCCTACGATACCTACAACTTACCTCTACATTAGGGACACCCTACGATACCTACAACTTACCTCTACATTAGGGACACCCTACGATACCTACAACTTACCTCTACATTAGGGACACCCTACGATACCTACAACTTACCTCTACACTAGGGACACCCTACGATACCTACAACTAACCTCTACATTAGGGACACCCTACGATACCTACAACTAACCTCTACATTAGGGACACCCTACGATACCTACAACTTACCTCTACATTAGGGACACCCTACGATACCTACAACTTACCTCTACACTAGGGACACTTTACGCTGCCTTCAACTAACGTCTACATTAGGGACACTCTACGATACCTACATCTTACCTCGATATTAGGGACACCCTACGATACCTACAACTTACCTCTTCACCAGGGACACCCTACGATACCTACAACTAACCTCTACATTAGGGACACCCTACGATACTTACATATTACCTCTACATTAGGGACACCTTACGATACCTACAGATTACCTCTACATTAGGGACATCCTACGATACCTACAACTTACCTCTACACCAGGGACACCCTACGATACCTGCACGTAACCTCTACATTAGGGACACCCTACGATACCTACAACTAACCTCTACATTAGGGACACTCTACGACACCTACAACTTACCTCTACATTAGGGACACCCTACGATACCTACAACTTACCTCTACATTAGGACAAACCTACGATACCTTCAACTAACCTCTACATTAGGGACACCCTACGATACCTACAACTTAACTCTACATTAGGGACACCCTACGATACCTACAACTTACCTCTACATTAGGGACACCCTACGATACCTACAACTTACCTCTACACCAGGGTCACCCTACGATACCTGCACGTAACCTCTACATTAGGGACACCCTACGATACCTACAACTAACCTCTACATTAGGGACACTCTACGATACCTACAACTTACGCATTCCTCATCCATTAACCCAACCCCTCCCCCTCTCCATCACTCGTTCATACCCAACCTCATCCCAATCTCTTATTTCTTTCATACTCAGTACAACCTCTTAATATGCAGTTAAATACTTTCCAAAATTATGCCATAATGTCAAATTAATGTTTAGTTAATCATCTACTTATTGAAACGGATTAATATAAGTTTTTATAAAACTTGTTTCTGATCCTATTCCTTCCGACTGAAACACGTGTGTGTGAATGTACATGTATGTGTTTTATTTTGGATGTAGGTAAACAAGACATGACTGCTTATTGGTGAAATCAACAAGTTTTCATTGTAAAGCTTACTGTCATTGGCCATAATATCGTTTCCATATAGTGTATCTATGTATCTCTTAGAAGAACTTCAGCCCTCGTCTCTTTCGTTCACTGGTACGTATATTATACCTTCCGCCATGTGCTCGGATCACGCGCTTGCGCAAGATGAGACGGGCGTGTTTATGAAAGATAATATGTGAATTATAACGGGTCGAATAATTATTTGATGATACTTTAAAGCAATTATTAGCAGCGTTTCCCGAGACCTTTAATTTGTGTAATTTAATGAAAGTGTAAGTTTTATGACATATTTTCAGGAAAGGTTGCGTTTAATAAGATTTGTTAACAGTGATATTTATCCATATAGTCCCTTTAAATATTCTGCCACATATGCTTTAAATGTATGCGTCAGATAAAGTAGAGATTGCTAAAGTACCCATGTAGCTTGTTCAGAGTGGACATTTTAAATCAAAACGCAATTAATATCCTAATTTAAAATCATTTTCTGTTTTCTATACTGCATCAACACCAAGCTTTTTACTTGACAATGGATAGAGCATCTAACACGAGTGTTCGTGTTATGTAATTCATCAAACGAGTTTCATAGTAATCCAATCGTGTTGGATTCTATTTATCATAAACATGAGCAACATACATACATTGTACTGCACTGAAAATACATTTTCAAAGATTCTCTTTTGCAGTGGAAGGGTTCATTTTTCACCACTGCGACAACAGCGTGGCGTCATGTACAATAATGTGACGTCTTTCATATGTGGCGTCACAAATATAATTCCACAGTCAATATACACATTTATAATTTGGAAATTTAGAGTTATGACACACACACCGTACTTTTGCGAGACGCTTTCATGTACTGTCAGCTCCAGCGAAAACAGATAGAAATACCAAATAGATGGAGCGTATCTTTTCTATTTTTTTTTTGTTATATTTTCGGCCACCTTTGCAAAATCACTGGTGGTGTATATAGGGTCTGTTGGAAGAACTCTTATCCATTGTTCAACGCGAGTAATTATCAAGATTAATATCACGATTATAATGAACTCATAATGGTCAAAACGGAATCAGCGAAATACTTTACATTACGCATTAGACGGAATGAGACCCGGTACAATGAGGTCATAATCACTTTCTTGAAAAAAAAACATAAGATAAAATCAGTATCAGACTAGAAAAGAAAACTTATCATGAATGTATTCCGAATTCCAATCTCACATTTACATGTACGTCCCTGGTGCACGATACAAGTTTCTGGGTGTATATTCCTTTGTATATATTACTGTATTTTTAACATGTTTCTGGCTACACGTTGCTGGAAGCAAGATACAGTTTAAGGATTCATGTTACTGGGTACAGTGTAACTTGGTAAATGTTACAGAATTCTTAATTCTGCATACGAGTTACTAGTATCAGGTTCAGGTTATCGTGTACATGTTTCTGGCTTCAATTATGTTTGCAGCGAGATACAATTTAAATGATGCAGGTTACTGGGTACATTGATTCTGTGTACGAGTTACTAGTAGCAGAATACAGGATACAGGTTACCGTGTACATGTTACCGGGTGTTGGTTACAGACTTCATATATGTGTCTGGATACAAGGTACTGATCCTGGATACAGGTTTATCGGGCCAGCATCACTAGGTAGGGTACATGTATGTGTTTCTTTGTACAGGTTTATAGCTAAAGAGTACGGGTTTCTTGTTCTGGGTACAGAGTACTAGGTACATGATTGATACAAGTTTCTGTGTAAAGATTCCTGGAAAGATGTTGCTGAGTAAAGGTTAAACCAGTTACACTTTATTACGCTACGGGTTACCTCTTACAGGTACAAGTTATGCAGTGTTCAGGTTTCTTTGTATATGTTACAGTTGTCATGGTACTGCATGATTTCAAGCTCCTTTGAAGGATTCAACAGTGAGGTATACCGGTAAATATATTATCATCATAGGTTAGACTACAAAACTCAAATTAAGATAAACCAAAAATCTAAATAATCTAAAAAAAAAGTCACTGAAAAGATATTTTGCATAGAATGCATTTTGCATATCAGAATCTGAGGTGATGAGCCTGCGGTCACCTGCGGTATTTCTGGTGGCAAAACTGGTGCCAGCATGCGTCCAAAAAGAGCACATTTTCTCTTGTTTAAGTTTGATATGAGTCTATTTATCCTTGTGTAACGTGGTTTGGTCAGGGCTTCAATGATAAAGATACCACAGCTTCGCAATTATTTTTTTGCTTCGTAGATAATCTGTTTGTCGAAACGTCGTATGAAACGAACAATAATGTGTACTTTTCCCTCCCTGGGAGCTTCCAAAATATGCCAATTTGAGATGACAGATGGAGTCAGCTTTACATTCAGTCTCTTACTCGGATGATTTGTCAGCCCCCATTGATATGAAAAGGAAATATACTTCGGACATATACACGTATATATGCTCCAGAATATCCATAGAATTCAAAGACGCATTCAAAAATGCCCTCAATGGTCATAAAAGCTATTGACCATTGAGGGGCATTATCTTTTATTCCCCAGTGTAATATTACTCTAAGCACATTAGTTTTGGTCCAAAACTAGCTGTAACAAATTCCCAGGTCCCTGTGGCCTGCCCCTTCGCAATTGAGACCGACAGGTACCTCAGATCGCATATACCTATAACATGTTCATATTTCCATAAAGTTGGGAATGAAAAACTTTTTATTATCGAATGTAAGCTGAACCCCGATACAAGAAACTTGATAGTTTGAAAAAAAATGCAACTTTTAATTTTGGTTTTACGATGGATATTGATGAAAAATCTATCAATTTAACTAAAAATAGCGATCTCCAGACAGACATAGAAAGTAAATGACTAAAGGAACTTATTCAATATTTGTTATCGTCCACATGCTATGACTCAAATAATATTGTATGCAACGATTCATGTTAAGATTTAAAATGAACAGTGTTTTAGGAACTATCTTTACGAAATTAATTTGTGAAAGGGATCTTATGAAGCGTATGAATTATGTATTTTAATTGTATCATAAAAATGCATGTAGTATTTCATAGATCGATGATCTGTTTTGAAAATATTATGAATTATGTATCAAAAAAAAATATCTGAAAGTATTTTATAAATCATTTTTTTCTGATGAATATTATGAATTATGTATCTTAAAGTATAACATTGCCTCATAGGTCAAACCAGGGACGCATATACGTCCCTGGTCAAACCCTGGCCAGATATTAATTTATTTTATTGTATTATAACAGTATGTGATCTCATTTGTGAATTAATATGTGACACTTGAATAAATAACTATTTTAATTAAATGGTACACCAATGTTACATACACTCTACATGGGATTACTAGGTCCTAGTGTCTATGGCATTGAAACATCGAACGCTATCACCACCAATGCAAATTACCCAAATATCTGTCCAGCCCCTGTGTCACTCGAACCTCACAGGAAGCACCCACGCGATACACATAATGGCGAGCGATCTGGATGTAAACAAAACCCGCGATACTACAATAAAATTAACGAGAAAGTACACGAACACACAAATACAAAGAAAACAAATTCAGACATACTGTTTAAATGAACTCGCCGTCAAGATGCACGATTCAAACATATCTTCAATTCAAATTAACGAAGTGGTTTAACAGTGGCATTACGTAAAAAAACATTAGTTACGCATACGGTGATTATGATTTAGCTTAATTTGATTGCGATATTCCGATGAACAGAACGGTATCAGTATGATTATGACAAGTAATTATTTAGAAAATATCACCTGTATAATTATCCTTTTATATCGGTTGATTCTTATTATATGTCAATTCATTACACCGGGGTAATTTAAGGTACATGTATATCGTATTCTTACATAAACCATAATCATCACATGCCTAACGCACCAAAAACGGTGAACGAAAACGCAACGAAAACGCAACGAAAACGCAACGGAAACGCAACGAAAACGCAACGGAAATGCAACGCAAACGGAACGAAAATGCAACGAAAACGGAACGAAAACGCAACGCAAACGCAACGCAAACGCAACGGTAACGGAACGGAAACGCAACGCACTTTTGGTAAAGAAAAACGGTCCAGGGTCTGTATATACATATTTAAACATTACACTATTACATGTACCAGATGTTTTATATACGATCTATATGAATATAATTTGGGTGACATTTTATTTATCTGCCACCCTAATTGTATTCATATCGACTGTATACTATTATTTGGTAACAGTCCAATGCTCATATTTATATTTATGAAGTAACAGCTTTTAATGCGTTTAGTTTGCTGCTACCATATATCACGGAGGTGATCAAGTTCAAACACGGGAATAGCAAGAAATTATACGGTAACTCGTGTTGGCACAAAAAAAAAACCCAGACAAATAAAATATTTTTTTCACATTTTAATTTTAGTCAAAAGACAGTGCTTCTTTAATTTTTTACTCTTATGAAACTGATGATAGCGCACATCGATATTAATTTGATATGCATGATACAACTCCCGTTTTTATATACTGACATTATCAGTGTAAATTGTAGTATATAGTGTATGAATAAAATTCGGTTTTCTAACGGCATATCGGCAAATGCATTTGAGAATGTAAATATATCTTATTGAACGTCGGTATTGTTAAGGAAAATGGTTACTTTATTAAATACATAGATTTGGTATATGTTCACCATCTGAAACTAATTTTCTGTATCAGTTTTTAACAACAGCACAAACATGACAGAGTTGGTGTTCCCTGAAGGTACTAACGAAATCATTCTGAAAGCAATACAGGAGGTATGTTGGAACTACACGTATAGATACACAATTTTGTTTACCATATACTGTTTTCCCTTCATACGTATCCATATCTAACGTGTAAACATGTTGTATGCTAGACGACGTAACATATTTCACTGCTGCTTTACTGAGGATCTAACGTGGGTATCAATATAATATCAAACAAGCTCAATACAGTGTAATTTCATCTGACACAAGCCTTAAGGTGAATGACATATTATTTATTTAACGAATTTAATAAATTCATATCATATTTCTACGAGCGTCATATTCTGTTTATCACGTAACTTTTCCTGAATAATAATGCTACGTTTTCTTTTGTCTTTTGAAAGTAAATAAACGTATTGGTTTGCCTATGTTTGCTTGGTACAATTGTATTCCCATAGGAAAACAATGTTTTCTATTACAACAAACATAACCAACTTACCATGTATGTCAACATTTATTTTAGTTACAAGGCAGCTTATTGGCTGCTGGCGCCATACACTTCCTGATAGGAGCCACTGGATTGGTTGGGGTTTTGCTGAAGTTTATTGGTCCTATCACCATTGTGCCGACCATTCTATTATTAGGAATATACATAACGAGGTCTATCACTAAGTTTGCGCAGGTTCAATGGGGCATTTCGTTCATGTGAGTAAAATTTCATAAACCCTCGCTAAGAAAAAGTATAAACAATATACGGATGTACGACTCTTTCTACGATTAGATAATATTTGTACATTATCTATATATGCTATCTATATATCAGTCGCTTAATCGTGAAATGGCAGGATTGCTGGTGATGTGGCCTAAACTTAATATGTTTTAAATACGCCGAATTCCCACAGTTTTAACCTCCAGTTTTAACAAAAAATATCTCCCCCTTTCACACTTGATGTGCAAAATAAAAATAATAAATTCATAGGCAGATATCACAAAGCTTAAACCCGGTATTACGATTTACATGATCGGTTCGACTGATTACCAATGCCATTATGCGTGCATTGTTCTTGTCTTTACGGACACATTGATACAACAACCTGTATAGTGTGATGTGTTTCTATAGAGGCAAGTACTTTTACCTGATTTACAGTGTTCACTTTGTACCAGGCTTAGTAGACAACTTGTGAACATTATGCTATAGTGAATATTGAAAATGAATGTTAAGATAAACAGCTAATTTCACCAGTTATTTCTAATTTCAGGACATGTGCGATTGCTTTAATTCTCTCTCTATACCTAGCTAAGAGAAGGATGCCGGTACCGGTATATACAAGGAAAAGACGGCTTCACGTCATCCGATACCCTCTACATCAAGTGTTCGCTGTAAGTAACTTCGCAAGCTCAAACATATCATGACTGTATACATGTATTTGTTTAATTTCAGGGGAAGAAAAATTCCCGTTTTCTTGGTTGTTTCTTATTTAGGGGTATTAAATTGTGTGCTCTGACGGGATTATTTGTTCTTTCATGGTAAAGATGACGTAACACACAAATATGCTGCACCTCTTAAATTTAGTAATATATACAGTATGCCGAAAATTGAATTACGCTGCATCATACAGCTGTTTCGTCCTCCTAGGACTCTTCAGTGAAGGTAAATGTAGGAATCCAAAATGTCTAAAATAAAACCCCTTTAATGTATGAGTTTAGAAGAAAAATTAAACTAGTTCTAGTCTTATCGGGGTGTATATTTAATTTCGCGGAATTTAATTTGACCGCGAATAGAGCGAAATTAAACCCTTGCAAATAAAAATAGCTATACAGTATATCTGAACAACTCTATGTTTTTAAAGAATATGCATATGAAATATCTTATTAGTGAACGAAATTGGCTTCTTTATACTGCAAAGCCAGCATTCTAGATTTAAACCGTATCCTGGATCCGAGACGGTTTATCATCTTTGATACTTCAATCGTAAAGGTTCCCAGGTCTTTAACATTCAAATTGAGTTAATGATGTTATTTCCTTCGTGAAAAAAACATTTCCTTGATATTCCTGTATACCACAGACCTCTACTTCCCAGCTTCACTTAGTTACGCTAGTCTACCGTACTACAGTTATGGACACATGTGTACTCTGTAACATAAATTTTCTCTTTCTCGGCCGTTACATGCCAGGCTTTCAATCAGAATCACATCTTCAAGAGTCTGTTCGGCTTACCAAACTATGTATGTCTTTCTAAGCATGCTATCAGTGGGGTTGACATGGCCATTGCAATTTGACACGCAAGTGTTTTGTATTTGGCTGAAGAAATTGTTTAAGGTTGTCGTAAAGTTAAAAAATAATCAGAGAATACTAAAGCGTCAACAAAACCATTATCCGAATTCAAAATCTACCGTATCAAACTAGAGGCAAAATAGGAACAAAGGAAAGATTTACATGGACAACTCTCATAAAAATACAAGCGAATAAGACCAAGTGTTCAGGAGGAGTAAGCGTCTTCAGCTTTATCGAGGAGGCCCGCCGTGTAAATCTTGGTCACATCCAATCTTGGTAAACAGCAAGTCCTGAAAATGAGAATCCAGTCATCCTGCAAATCACAACAAGTAAATGATTTTTTTTAACCTTTCGGGCGGTTTTTGAGGAGGGAGACATGATGTCTTTAAGCGAGGAAACATGTTCTTAGTGTGTAACTTAATCCTAGTTTTGTCGTTTTATAAGAAGGGAGGTAAGTTTATGTCCTCGCGTGAAAACATTATTGTATTTTACTCCACACATGGAGTACATAGAGTGTTTCAGGTCGGGGTAAAGGCAGCATTCATCACCTCATTATATAGCAAGAGTCTAACATTTTCTTGTCGAAAGACAGTTTCGGATTGTATAACAATTATTAAATCTACTTTACAATTGTAATTATAACTTATTATATGAACAGATACTGATAGCTCTGGTGACTGGCTGGGTACTGTGTGGTATACTGACAGCGGCCGGAGCGTTCAGCACAGACAGGACCAGTAAGGACTTTTACTCAAGAACAGATGCAAGGATTGATATCGTCGATCGGGCCAGCTGGTTCTTCTTCCCTTATCCCGGTAAGGGTTACATCAGATACAAGTCATCTTTAACCTTTGGCTCAGACTAGATATGTCAGTGAGTGGTTCTACTTCCGCTATAATGTCAGTGAGTGGTTCTACTTCCGCTATAATGTCAGTGAGTGGTTCTACTTCCGCTATAATGTCAGTGAGTGGTTCTACTTCTCATATCCCGGAAGGGTTACAGCAGATATAAGTCAACTCTTACCTATCCAATCTGATTAAAATACAGATCCTCACTATTACTATCGTGTGTAGGATCTGACCGATAGAAGGTCCTGTGCAGATGACCTCTATTATTTTCATATCTTGGAAATGAACAGCCAATCAAAATGCACTTTGTAAATGGTGGTTGGTAGATGAACAAAATTGGCGGCAATCAAAGCGAAACAACGTTTTGATTCTTTCTGGAGAAAGTTTCAACTTTTGATTTATAAATGTTATCATTTCTTAACCTTCAACTGTTATTTCTTTCGGACAAACGAAAAACGACAAATCAAACATAAATTGTTTAAAAAGAACATTCGGCTTGGCTTAAAGACCGCTGCCATTTTTGTATAAGGTCGTCGGGTTTCTCGCTACTTTACTCTTGTCTTACGACGAGTCTAGAAACAAATTGAAACGAGCTTTCCTCTTTCTGAATCTGGTTAGCTGTGATTTGATTGGTTAATACACATCTCATCTGCACATGACATTCTATCGGTTAGATCCTACACACTTTAGTAATATTGAAGATCTGTATTTTAATCAGATTGTTACCTTTCTCTCAGACCAGATATGTCAATGGTTCTACTTCGCTATTCTGGTAAGGGTTACAGCAGATATAAGTCATCTCTTACCTTTGTCTCAGACCAGATCGTCAGCGGCGCTATTTCACATATCCCGTTAGTGGTTACAACAGACGTTAGTTGTCTCTTACCTTTGTCTCAGACCAGATATGTCAGTGGTTCTCTTAGTTATCTCAAACTTTTAAACCTTGTCAATAGAAAGTTGAAGATGGTTTTACTTCACCTGACCTAGTGGTGCTACAATAGATATCAGAACGAATAATGTTTTTACCCTCTACCTAAGCTGGTGCGTCTTCAAATAGAAAAGCGGTTTTACGTCGTATAACCTGGTGAATCTCAAAGTAGTTAGACCACTGTACAGTCGGAATGAACATACTCGAAATCATACACCCTGATATAAAAAAGTAAAACGGAAGTATCTGCTTCCTAACCTGCATATTTCGAAGCTATTTGTTGTAAGATTATCTATCAGCTGCCACAGTCGTAGTATACGGAGCCAATCGATGTATACCATGTATGAACTGCGGGTAGTTATTAAGAAAAGGTATACTATTTTTCAGGTCAGTTTGGAAAAATCAGCTTCAACATATCAGCATTTGTTGGATTTTTGGTTGCAACAATTCTTTCTATATTGGATTCCATAAGTGACTACTACGCATGCGCTGCGACATGCAATGTTCCTCCGCCTCCTTCACATGGTGTAAATCGAGGTATCGCTATAGAAGGATTATGTACTGCGTTTTCTGGAGTGATTGGCTGTGGTCACGCTACCTCGACGTATGGTGGCAATATTGGAGTCATAGGTTTGACAAGGGTAGGTTGATTGAATATTGAGACTTTTAAAGAAAACGGTTCAGCCAATAGCTTGAAAAAGGGGGACATTCCATAAGTAGCAATGCTTATTAATTGCAAGAATTATGTGGTTCGTTTTCATGAAACCGTTATGATGCCCAACCATGACCTATAAGCTGAATCAATTTGCTTGGGATATCCGTACTCTTTACTAGTAGTTTATATTTCCTTTTCAACAGTCAGGTAGAGGCCGAAGCTTGTACTCCGACCCGGAGATTTTTTTACGGTTTGTTCGTGGGAAATAGTCTTTTTGTTGATAACTAAGCTGCTTCTATTGCAAATCAGAAAAAAGCAAATCGAGACACAATTCGACTTCCGAGAAGCGCGAAACAACGTTTCGCAAGCGATTTATTTTTTCGTTTTGAGAAACCAACCGTGGCACGTTTACATTTTATGCTAGATATATCAGGCTATTGTATTTTATTTGCTAACAGATTACTTAGTTTCAAATTGTTGGAGAATGTTCCCAAAGCCTGTTCATCAAGCTTTTGATACAGCTTGCCAATAAAAATAATATGAATTTTCTGCCTTATCCTCGTTAGAAGTAATATGACATGCCTTTTTGAAAAATAACCTTTTCATGTTTTTGATTTTCATTTAGGTTGGGAGTCGTCAGGTGTTTATTACCGTCGCCATTATCTATATTGTGTTTGGTGTCATCGGAAAAGTGTCGGCTGTTTTTATCACAATACCATATCCGGTCCTAGGGGGCGTCCTCATCGTCATGTTTGGAGCCTTCAATGGTGTCGTCCTCTCTAATATGAAGTTTATAGATTTGTCGTCCACTCGGAACCTTGCAATCATCGGAACTTCTCTTCTTGTTGGTCTGATGATACCAAACTGGGTAGAGAATTACAATAACACCATCGATACAGGTGAGTAGCCAAGAGTCGTTGGAATGGTATTTATTTTCATTGAAGCTTTACCTTTTAATATATCAGCTGAACATGCATTACATAACATTCAAATACTGCATTGATGGGATTCATGTTAATTTAAAAATCATTTAGGGTTCAGCATTGATAAGTAGAATTACTTTGAGACAAATGCTAATCCATTTGATTTACTTATCCTTACTCAAACACGATTAGACTAGGGACAACATATGATCAGGACAAATGTGCCATGTATTAGACATTTCTGATTTTCAGGTACACGGAGTACCGACACGGACACGGACGCCGACTACCGTTTAATTGGGGGTCGTTTCAAAGGTGTATTTGTATGAACAGAAATACTAGAATTGTGTTTTTAGGTGCCGGTATGTTTATACAGTGTATATAGTTTATAATATGCAAATTCGTTAACAATATTAATTCAAAGTATATCAATTTCAAATCGTACGATAAACAAACACATGTTAGAAGAAAGCTTCATATTATACACATATATGTGTGTAGTAGGACGAGGAAAAGTGAAAAAGATAATGCCGTCGTTGGGGCTCGGCCCCCGAGACCCTTGGCTCTTCTGCCCGATGCTCTTCCGACTGAGCTAAAGGGAAATTCCGTTTGTAAGATAACATAATCAATGCATATTTGAAACATGTATACGGGTATACGAAATGACATCTATTTGTCGTACACTAGCGGTCGCTTAGCTACACACTACGGTGATGTGGAAGCACACGTGGCATGTCCGCAGTGTTGCACTATGCAAAAATTGGGGGAAAATGTTACCATGTGCGTTTGATTTATTATTTTCTTATTAATTTTTATTTATATACGTATCTTCAAGCTTATCCCCTTCAAATTAAAACTCGACGTCGCAAATCTCCACGATTGATGAAATATACCATATATTTATTCCGTATAATGTTAGGTTTGAAGTTGGCATTATGTGTATTGTTCATGTATGTGTGTATACTTGTTTTACCAATATACCCTTTTCCCGTTGTACTATACGAAATGGCACAAATAAACATGTAAACAAACATGTTCATAAAGGGTAAAGCGGCAAAAATGCATTAATTTATTTATTTATCTATTAATTAGATATTCAATAATTTAATTGATAGAGTGGAGAGTGAAACAAATTTTTCCGTAATGGCGTTTTTTTTAGAGCTATCCGCACCCATACTTCAGTTTTGTCGAATACACATGTGTGAAGCTATGTGTATGTACATTGCACGTGAATGTATAGCGTTCATCGTCGAGAAGCTAGTATCAGTTGGACAACGCATATGCATTCGAAACAAATAGTTTTTGAGACGACCCCCAATTTACCAGAAGTCCGCGTCCGTGTAGGTCCTCCGTGTACCTGAAAATCGGAAATGTCTATTAGGACGTTTAAATTACATTAACTTTTTTTTGCAAAATTTTCTTCATTTCAATAGTCGGTATTTTGTTAGTATTACATATCTGCGCTCAAATTTTAGGTAATAGAGAAGCAGACGACGTCATCAAATTGTTGCTAGGGAACCCCAACCTCGCAGGTGGTGTCCTGGCCTGTTTTCTTGACAACACAGTTCCAGGTTAGCTTACTATTTTCTTTTTATACAACCATCAAATGACGGAACATACCAAACAATGGAAATGTCCGTCCGTCCGTCCGTCTATCGTAAACTTCATTTATTTGGAGATCTCCTCAGCAGTTTTCAATCTCTTTCAAGCTTTGCGCATTTATCCATCACAACATGAAGCTGTGCTTTCCTATATGGCTATATTTAAGAAGAGTTTATTTCATAATCTAAATCTTGGCCGGGGATCTACTCTCCTCCCATAGTGTTTATCTGATCCTTGTCAAAGTCAGCATGACATGAAGTTGTATTTTTCTAAAGATCGATTTGATTCTACGATATAAGGAAAAGTTACTGTCCCTAACATGTATGGTAGTCGAGGGGTCATTGCTCTTAACATATTTCACAATCTAGATCTTATCATATCATCTTTCATATTTTTCAACCAATTTCTTTCAAACTGTGTAGGTTTTCATGTATCAAGACGATGAAAATTGCGTTTTCCTTGTGAATTTGCAATTAAAAAAAAAAAGCACATCTTTCCAATTTGTTTGCATTTAAAAAAAATACGCCTTTCACGTTTGCATTGTTCCCCTTTGTGGTACTCTTTTTATATTTTTTTTTCATTATTTATCAGACATCGCCAATAAGACTGTAAAATCTAAAGAAAAAAGCTTGAAAACGGAATGACCACGTTTTTTGCGACAGACGAAGCCTTCGTATCGTTCAACATGCCAACATCCCTTTTAAAACCTCCTCCGCAATTGTACCGGTTACAAGCGAGTAGAGCATCTGGTTTTATTTGACAAGGAAAAGAAAATTCGCTATTAACTCCCATAGATAAACTAAAAATAAGTATATTCTGCTGATTCCAAAATGATGATCACCTGAATGACGTACGTTGATTACAAAATGTGTATCATAAATAAACACAGTACAATTACGAAAGGTATTTCATATTTTAAACCTCCGGGTATACGTACACTAGCGTATAATACATTGCAACAATAGATAGCGTAGGAAGTGACGCTCATGAGAAATATTTAAAGGGCAGTTACGTTGATCTATTTATGGTTATATTGTTTCCATCAGGTACTAGAGAAGAGCGAGGAATTGCAGCCTGGGAGACTCCGGATGATACCAGCGCTTCTGCTACCACTGGCTCTGACTACTCGGAAGGATACGAAGTTTATAATCCCATCTTCTATGACAAGTACAAGAATTCTAGAATACTACGGTTTCTACCTTTCATGCCGAATCCTCCTGTTGGAAACGCGGAACTTAAACACCGAAATTTATCTCATGATTTCGGCAGTTGATGATATTTTCCCCATTAGTTAGGGACCAAGGCAGACGACATGATATTGATACTACTGACCGTTTGGTTTTCAAACTTTTTTTCCACATATAAATGGATTAAAAAATACTGAAATAAACGGAAAAATTTAAGTTACATAATAACAGCATTGAAGGAATCTCAATTTGGTACATTTGTACTTTCGAAATGAAAAATATTCCAATCTTTCTATCGTTTTAAAGGATATGTTTTAATTCTGTATTCTGTGTTTATAAACACCAGTGTCTGCTTAAAGCTTGAGGACGAGTAATGTGCTACATGATCCTAATCTGAGCAATAAATAAAATCAGGGTAGTTTGGATCTTTTCCAATTATTAATCTAACTTGATGTCCAATAAACAAAGTTGCATTGATAAGATAAGAAATAGGAACAGTGTGGGTGGGATTCCTGAGGCCAAAGGTGAAAACTTGTTTTGAATGTTTCACATCTGTGTTAACTCTGACAAGTTGCATCTAAACAAAAACATGAACAAGCATAAAGGTCGAAAAAACACATAACACCATAATCTGTATCTTGTGCATGAACTTGATATTTGTTTTCATCGCTTGTGTTATATAACTCATGTGATTGTGTGGGAAGGGTATTGCAGTCAGAATCGTCTTGGATTTATTGTTGTGATTTGCATTCCATAAAGCACTATATTACGACAATGTTGTTGTTATGATTTTTAGAGTCGAGTTCTCGACACTATTAGGATTACTATTTGGAGGAGATAAAGATTATTTCTGCAGAAGGAGGATACATTTGACGTGCATTTAAAAGGTTATTAAAGTAAAAAGTATCATTCTTTCCAACGGTACTAAGCGTTTATTCATACATCAACTAGAAATTTGACTTTCCATGCAAGAAATGTAGGTTTGGTCGATTTTTCGACCTCGAAAGCTTTCCAACCTTTAGCCTTTATTACCATTGAGGGGGCATTTTTATCGAAAATTAATTATTTTGTATAGTATCTTGTTTCTTGCTTACGCTTGTCTAAATGTTAAAACACATCAGTGTATCGGGTAACACATTAATCTGCATATTTTACAAAGTCATATATAATGTATGTTTGGTTCAAGGGTAACAATGTAACTAGCTATGAAAATAACATTGAACAGAGCTAACGAAATTTTATTCATACAGTATAGATGAAGTATTAATTATGCGAATACTTTCAATCGCTATCAGTGCATATATATTAAGATATGTAACATTATCATGTTTATGACAGCTTGTGGAATGGTTTTGTGTCTCTAAATGTGTGCGTATATCAAGCTACGAAACAAGAATAACAACAATTCTCTGGGAAAAGAGATAGAACAGAGGTTGTTTATTTTTGAGAAGAACATTTAGTTATGGCCACGCTTTATTATAGAGTGTTCATCCCTGTATATTCATCGTCACCCTGACCAACTCCTAATGTGGAAAGGACAACACCAGAACATAGGAATACTACTACTACCGGATCTCCTTCCACCACGACGAAAGGGTAGGGCCAGTCCACACAGGTCTTGTGTCCGTAAATAGAAGATAGGACAAGATTGTTGTATCCTACACTGGCAATCGCCTGTCAAAGAAAAACATGTATTCTAAAGTGTGGGTTGCAATGCTGATACAGGAAAATAGAAAACAGGATACGTATCCTAAAGTGTGAATTGTTATCTTGATATTGGGAAAATAGAAAACAGGATACGTATCCTAAAGTGTGGATTGTAATGCTGGTACTGGGAAAATAGAAAACATGATACGTATCATAAAGTGTGGATTGTTATCTTGATACTTGGAAAATAGAAAACATGATATGTATCTTAAAGTGTGAATTGTTATGTTGATACTGGGAAAATAGAAAACATGATACGTATCATAAAGTGTAAATTGTTATGTTGATACTGGGAAAGTAGAAAACATGATACGCATCATAAGGTGTGAATTGTTATGTTGACACTGGGAAAATAGAAAACATGATACGTATCATATAGTGTGAATTGTTATGTTGATACTGGGAAAATAGAAAACATGATACGTATCCTCAAGTGTGGTTGTAATGTTCATACTGGGAAAATGTAAAACATGATACGTATCCTCAAATGTGGATTGTAATGCTGATACTGGGGAAATAGAAAAACAGGATACGTATCCTAAAGCATTATGGATTGTAATGCTGCTACCAGAAAATAGAAAACACGGCATGTATCATATACATTGTACGAGTAGTGTAAGTGTTTGTGGTAATCAGAACAAATATGGAACGCGTTATCTGGGGTGACAGCAAATTTAATATTATCAAAGAACAGACGACGAGAATGACAGAAAAACAATATTATATGTAATGCATTTAACATGTTGAGATATGGTAGGAGTTTATACAAAAGGTTCATATATTTTTGCAAAATTGGATTTGTCGTTCATATGATCTTAAATCAATGTATTAGTATTCGAAGTTAGGTTTACCTAACATCAGATGTGTTTATTTTCCTTTTAGTATTCTGAACAAAGAACCATGGGAAACATACCTCTGAAAACTGAAAGCCATTTGGTACCTTTCAGGAAATATTGGTAAAAAGAACTGATTTTATAAAGGCGGATGCTGATCCGATAAAAATGGAGAAGGGCGTTTTTATCTGTCCATTATATGGTGTGGTACCTTGAAACGAGGCAGTACAATCATTAATCATAATAAAAAATCATACATTGAATTCATGTCATTAAAATAATGTTTACCTTGTTTGAATGATATCTGCTGTCGAATGGCCCAAATGACCTTAACGCGCGCCTATATATTAATGCCTAGCAAGGGTATACTAGCTATATGATAGAAATCTCACATGGCTCAGTACTTGAAATCCCGGCATGGGGCTGGGACCAATTCTACTCTGGTTTAAGTCTTTTATCATCATTATGTATGTTATGGGATGGGTGAATAAAGCTACGAACCAGACAATAAGTTCGCCGGTGAGGAACAACACCATAAATCGTTTTTTATCACGATTGTGTTTCTGTATTTATGTCAAACGTATCTGGTAATGGTGATGATTCTCAATCATATCAAAGGAGGTACCTCCGAACGCCCCCCTCCCAACTCCCAACTCCCAACTCCCCCCTCGCCAAAGAGTTTTCAGACTAAACATATCATTATATCAGTGCCTGGTTGTTCAATAGATGATTAGCTTAATCAGTGATTAGTGCAAATTTTTATTATCCTGTAACTTTAAAATAAAACCATAGATTGAGTTACAACTTCGAATATATCAAATATCTGATACTTTCAATGTACATGCAAAATTGTAAGATTTTTAAATGTCGTTAAATAGCTAATCACCTTTTGAACAACTGGGCTCAGATGTTATCAACAAGTTCCGCGCTGAACACGGCAAGTATGTGAGAGTAATTAAAATAAATCAGTAAAATGACCGATTTTAATGAAGATTTAGTGTGAGATTTTCAGCTTGGTTTATTGTGTTACTTTTTACCTACTTGGTCTGAAAACCATGAAATTGTGGCCTGACGAAAATATGTGGTACTGTATATTCTATTTTCTTAAAGTAAGGTTAATTACTTGAACTTGCTATATAACAAAACTTTTAAATATTAAAACTTTAGTGAAGGTGCAATATACGCGAAATTTATATCTTAAAAACTTACGTCTTGGTGGTGGGACCAAGCCTCTTGCTAAAAGTAAAATAAAAGTACAAAATAGGAAAAATGAATAGATAGACAACAAACAGGCGGATGGACGGATAGACAAATATAGCAATAATAGTTATTTGGATCTGGCGTCACGCACTATGTATAACGTATCATGAGAATATATTATTCATTTAATGAATTGAATTTAGCTACTATTCATCTGGAATACTAGATATCATTGTTTATTAAACTACTACCAACATGGACAGCTTACTACTAAGCTATGTGATAAACGTGATGATTTCAATTTTCCGGTCGTTGACTTTCCATTTCTTTATAGTAACATCCCTACATCTCCAAACCATGTCGCAGTTGATTCGGTATTCCAGGGCTTGCTCTAAATATCGGGATTTCCGTGATCGTTGTCGACTGCTGACAAACAAACTAACAACACATGGATATGAGAGATGCAGGTTGATCAGAACTATGGGCAAGTTTTATGGTCACCATCTTTGTCTCATTGAGAAATGTTCTTTATCTTTAAGTGATATGAAGATGGACGTTATTGAGTATGCTCATTAGTGTGTTAACTTCTTGTGATTGACAATGATACTCGGTTCTCATTTTTGTTTAAGGTATAGCAAAGAATGAAATGTCGCTTTGCTTGCTTTTGTGCTACGATCAGCCAAATTAGCGGATGTCGTCGATGAAGCAGAAGACGCTTGCTTTTCCGGAACACCTGGTCTTATTATCTTGTACTTTTACAAGGGTCTTCATGTAAATCTATCCATTCTTCATATTTTGCCCCTGGTTTAATCGATTTTGAGTTTGAATTATGATTTTTTTAACGCTTCGGTGTTCTCTTATTTATTTTAGTTAAGTCTGAATAAATTGTCCACATCGTCATCATTACTTTCCCACAAAACAAACTACTTTCTTATTGATGAGTTAATTGTAAAAAGAAGAAATCGCATAATTTTATAGGAAAGAAGATCAACACTTTTATCGTGTCATATGATATTATGTATCTACGGTCAGCTGTATCCGCATGCGCAGTCCACCATACTGCGCTGTAGAACGCGCAAAACATAAACCCTTATTTACTCTAGCGGAGTTCATACAATATGCCGTAGCAGTGTAAACAGATAAGACTTCACTATGTAATAACAAAATAAATAATAATCAGAAAAAAAAGAAAAAAAATTGTCGAAAACAACAAAACGTCATCCATATTTTAAATAAACAAAAACACTAAATGAATAAAAATCTTATGAATTCAATGAGTGAATTATCAATTCCTCTGAGATTTCATTCACGCTCAAGTCTCGTTTGATCTCGCGTGAGTTATTTCCGCGAATAGCTACATATCATATCATTTGAAAACGGTGTCAAAAATATAGATGTCTGTTGTTTGTAGAAGTTTGTTTTGACAAAAGACTTAAATATTCCCTTTTTAGACTAGATTGATCGTCAGTGTGTCGACATTTTTAATCATAGCAACTACATACAAGCTGCTGTACACATTGTTAATGTTTATGTCAATGAAAATATTATTCAACAAAATAGTCATATGTATTAGTCTATATCTGAATAAATGGAATATATTGACGTTGTTGTACTGCAACGGATAAAAAAAAAACAGCAAATTTTACTTCGAATCACGTATTTTGCTAATTTGGGTATCTTTGGCTGATCGTAACACAAAAGCAAGCAAAGCGTCATTTCATTCTTTGCTATACCTTAAACCGCCTTTGAAAAATGCAGATTAGGAAAAAACGTTCTTCATTATATTAATTTGACTTAAGCATAAAAGTATCAAAGATATGGTATACTAGCAACTAAAAGAACCTTACCACGAGGATTCCATCTTGTTATACGTCCCCTTCCTTAAATAAAACAAAAAACAAAAACAAAATAGCATAATTAGTTAACTAAATAATTATCGACTCAGTTCTTCGATCAGTGATTTTGATATTAAAATCGTATTTGCATCATTTTTAGAAAATTTGGATCAGCATATGTTGGCACCAGGAACGTATGTGTGAGAGGGATTTATCACTGTCTCTATCGGCTAATAAATACCCCAGTTCTAACATGTACGTCTCTGGCATCACTGACGAGTCCTAGGAGGACGAAACAGCTGTATGATGCAGTTAAATTCATTTTTTCGGCATTCTGTATATTTAACTAAGGTTAAAAGGCGCAGCAAATACGTGTGTTACGGCATCTTTAGATGAATTTGTTATATGAACTAAACTTCTATATCACATCAAAAGAAAGCATGGCAATGAACTAAACGTTTATATCAGATAAAAAGAAATCATGTGAATTTATCACGAAAAATTTAATCTTAAAATTTTAATTTTATACTAACGAAAATAACAAAGTTAGCAGGGTTATGTTCGATGCATGTTTGCATAAGATCCTATTATAAATATATGTGTATATTTATGCTGAAACAAACAATTAGAATAGTGTCGACTGTTTACACTAAAATAACCACGGGGACATTGTACTTACTTATCACACGCTGCGCCTCTGTGGACAAAGAAAGTAGTCCCGTCAACAACACAGCGACTAAAACAAGATTCGCCTTCATCGTGTATCGTTTGTACGATTCTAGGAGGAAGAACAAAAACTTTAACTCTGGGCAGCTTTTTTATATCAATTATCACGTGACTTATTTTTCCTAATCCGTAGTTACGCCCCGTAATGCATCAATATATCTTGAAGCACTGAAATATCAGTAATAATTTATATGAGGATGCTCAATACATCAACTGTGAAAGGTATGTGTATATATAACTAATTAACTACTGCTTTCAAGGAAGGCTTTACGTATACAGATATGAAAATATGAACTTTATATATATGCGAACCCATATCTCCACTGCCTGATCGAAAGAGGCGACTTATGTGGAACCCTCAAAATCAGACCGGCTTCCAAGCATCTGTACAAGAAACATTGAGAAAACTAATTATTAATAATAAGCCTGCTCTATTCTTAAGAGAAGACTTGTAAAGGACATTCTGCTGAATCGGATTGTATCTCTTTGACTTTTACTGTTTATCGAGTATACTATAAAAACTAAATTTAAAATGCTATGTATATCTTATTAAGTGAATGAAATAGATTTAGATGAAAAGCAATGTCAGACATAAAATAAGGAAAACAACTCCTTCTTACACGTCCAGAGAAGACTCTCCTATCAATAAAGCTTCCCACAAAACAATATTCAACAATAATACTAATAATTAAAACATAATCTTACATAATAATAATAATAAGCTCGTGTTTGGACCAATTTCTAAATGAAATACATTTTCTGAAGGCAAATTTTATTCTAAGAAGGAAAATCAAGGTCTCAGTTGTGTCAATTAACCGCAAAGTACGTTAAAACGGCATTTTCCGCTAAATTTGGTGCTCGTCTGCTCAATTTCGCCGCCGCCATTCGACTAATTATAGGAATCTCAACATAGTGGACATGAAATATTTTCTATAATTTTTTTAACCTTAACAGTTTAGATTATCAAACAATAACATATTTATTTGATATCAAGATTAATTACTTAGCACATAATGTATTTTTATTATCGTTCTCTATGTTAAAAAAACATTTCTTATGTTTTCTTGCGAATCGGCACGGAACCAGGAGCAGGATAGTGGTCACATGATTCGAAAAAAAATCATGTGATTGCTCGTATAAAAATAGAACCGGAAGCGCAAATGTCAGGTAGCAGCGATAAACAAATATTGGCTGACGAAAACAGAGTCTAGACAAGAATGCAGCTGAAAGAGACTATTGGAAGATCGGGAACAGATGCTTCTGATAAACAAAAAGAAATATGACAACATCATGGTTTGACGGATGAAGTATGGTTAAGTTGACAGTGCTTTCGGAAAACAAAAACGTACAGCTGATACGTATACGTTTTTCATTTACGTACACTGTAAGATTATGTTCGGTAAAGCTTGTAATAGTTAATGAAATTAATAAAAACTATAGTAATAATAATCGTTATGAACATAATTTACATAGAATTTTAATTAGACTCCTAGGAGATTAAGACACGTGTAATGGGAACTTGAATCGTCGAATCAATCCAATAATATAGTGATCTTTTCAAGTTCTTTTATTAACTTGAATAGAATAACTGCGGCGAGTGAAACACAAATGAAAGAAATCGAATTGGTTAAATATTTCGGTGCAGCATATCCACGCTCATTTTAACGATAACATTTGTCTGATTTTAGAAAATAACTATAAATTAAATCATAATTTCAAATGAAATATCATTCCATTTCTATAGTGGTCTGAATCAAAAGGGAGAAGTTGTCCAGAAAATGCCTCATATCGAAACACATAAACAATATTTGTTTATTAACAGATGATGAATTCCAAAGATATGATTTAATCATGTCATTTGAATTACTTCAAATAAATTATTTTAACGTACCAATATACATGCAAGTAATAACCAATCTATATGCAAGTAATAAAAGAACTTGGAAAAAAACCCATTATATTATTGGATTGATTCGACGTTTCAAGTTCTCATTACACTTATCTAAATTACCTAGGGGTGTAATTTTAAATTTCATTTTATTTTCGTAACAATTACTATTACTTTTTTTTCAATTATCATTATTAAACACGAATTACCTCGTGCTCCATAGGGTTTATGAATTCATAATCTAAACCAAACAAAATCAAACGTTAATCAACAAATAATATAAACTAGGATAGTGTCGGCACACATTTTGAAATCGATTATTTATCGAAACCACATAATTAATATACATGTATTTATCAATCACTTGTGCTTCTTTTATAATTAGTTACCTGTATAAGACTGACTGACATGATGCGTTGTTTTTTTGTTACTGAGAGACAGCTTTGTCATTCAAGTATAAACATGATTGATGTGAGGTGAAAACGTTACGAGTTCCATGAAAAGTCTACATCTACTCAGATATATAATGTATATTTCCTTTATTTTTTCATCGAATTGCACTACCTTTATTTTTTAAATGAATTAAATTCCTTAATTTTTTCTACGAATTATAAGATCTTTATTCGATTAATTAGTAGCGATATTTTTTTCTCGTTATCAGAATGTTGACTCTAGAACTTTACTGGATTTTGTTTACATGAGTTCTATATTTTTAAAAAAAATATATTATACATGTAATTGTTTTTGTGTTACAACATACATGATATGTTTGATTTGTTAGTGGTACGATATCAAATTTACAACTACCCATCATACTGTAAATACAGCCCGTACAAGTAAAATACAATAATGACATGTACAACATGTATGTAACCATAATCCGAACTCAAAATCGATAAAACTGGAGGCGAAACATGAAAAAAGGAAACATTCATATGGATACCCTCATTAAAGAACAAGAGAGGGTAAGACCAGGTGCTCCGAAAGAGTAAACGTCTTCAGCTTCATCGACGACAACCGCCATGTAAATCTAGGACAGATCCACGTAAATGGCATGTCATCAAAGTGGGAACTGAGGCATAATTCTCAATCACAACAAGCAGGCATAATAATTAGCAAATACAAAACAAATCCATCTTCATATCATGCAAAGATGTATAATATTTCTCAATGAAACCAAGATGGCGACCCTAAAACTTGCTCAATCTGTATCTCTCGAATCCCTGTGCCGCAAGTTTGTTCGTCAGCAGCTGACATCTATCACGAAAATCTCGATATTTAGAGCAAATTCTAGAATACCGAATCAACTGCGACATGTAAACAACGTAGGATGGAAAAGCGTGTATGTTACTATCAAGAAAGGGAAAGTTCACGATCTGGAAATAGAAATTGCTACGTTTATCATACAGCTTAGTGGTAAGCTGCCTGTGTTGGTCATAGCTGATGAAGGAGAGTATATTGTTTCCTTGATTACAGGTTCAGTAGGGTATATACGATCGACTAGGTCAGCAAACTTCTTGTCGTTTATAGACAACACATACTCGATTTGGCAAGAGTTTTGTTTCACGTCCTGATAGTCAGCCATAATTTGATAAGCTCTAAGCTTGTTTTCCAATCCCTAGGTAAGAATGCTCGTATGTATCAAATGTCACGCTTGATTTTTGAATAAATACTGTTTAAACTAAAATTTGATATGTAACGAGTAAATTTCATATAATTTTGACACGAGTGTAATATTCTATTTATCACCTAACTTACATTCATTTCACCAAAATTCTTAAATTTATTTCTTTATGAAAGAAAGACAAATTTCTCCTTTGACGGTAAGATGTTCTCTACCGAGACAATCATATGACGTCACAATAGGTGCTATAACACATGTGTACATTTTTGTGTTATATACCATATTTATGATATGACATGAGTCATGAGGGGTAGTTATGTTATCATCTCTTAGATGTATATCTTTAATATGATTAATAATGATAATTATAATAATAAGTTATATTATTAGAATGTTAGATATCAGTTCACAATCTACAAGTTCACAGGTTAAGATAAAATCGATTGAATTAATATTCGGTCAAGTTAACCTATGAGACACTATTTGCTTAAAACAAAGTTGGTATGTTATTAAAAATAATAAAAGTACAGAATTAAAATTCATGAAATAATCAAATAAATGATTTTTTGTAAAAGTAGTTAAGTGAGCCTTTTGTATGTTTGTTCACATCGTGATTTATCTATCAAGTAACCTGACTTTAACTTCTGTTTCCCTTCAACCAACAATCAATAAAATAAAATCCGATCGGAAACTTCCAATTAACCTATAAATCTATAACCCGTTTTACCTGTTCGTTGGCGTACATTTTAATAGTTTTGTTTAGAAGCGTTTTTTATCATCATAGTTATGAACTTTGATGAATGAAACTCATTGTTTTCTTAATAGATCGATATGTAATAAACCAATTGCGGAAACTGATTTGAATGCAAGAATGCCTTCAAAACTGTAAATCGGACTTCAAATACGGCAAAAAAATAGACGGGCTATGATAGTATCTACACGTATTTTATTTAAATTCCATGTTGTGTAGCTCTAAGTCTATCACGGGAATGACGTCCGGAGCAGGATCTGAAATACGGAGTCTTAGTAGAAATAGAATATAACTTCATACATGCATGTACTTATAACTGAATAAATGTTCACGATCAGAAAATCTAGTGGAATATAATAGTGATATGACATTCCATGATTACACAAAGCTACCTCGTTATCACGTGTTATACTTCAAAAGAACCATAATTTATTTATGGTTACGTAGTGTATCGTTTGGCTTTATTTAATGGTATACAAGACATTAATTAAGAAACAATGACGCAGTGACACTATAAATCTCGACATTAATACCGACTACAATTTGATATATAACAAATATATGTCATATATAAAAACGTTTGGTGGGTTGATTCACTTTTTCAAATATGGCGGTGAGCTACTGTACACAGCTTTGAATTCGCGGAGTGTTTTTATCGCGTTTTCTTCAAGAAAATAATATTCGCCCAGTGTAGACTTCGCGAGAGCATGCTGTCGGTGTCTGTAATTTCTGATAGACATGTATTACATGATTACATGTATGACGCTGATGGTAAACGGTAGATCATTGCACAAACCTTGCCCATCTTGACTACAGTCACTTTAATAATAATAAATGATAATATACAATATTTGATATAGCGCCCTATCTAGCTAACACAAGCCACTCTAAAGCGCTTTACAGTATATACATATATATATACAATTCTTATACAATCAATACAATTAACACATACAGTTCTATCATATACAATTCTGAGGATTTCGCAGGAGCTGCCTTATCGGGCGCTAACTACTTGTCCTATACCACCTGGCTAATATCTTCATATGTGTGTGCGTATGTATGCGTGTGTGCTAGAGATGACTTGTGTTCTGTTTGTAGTGGGACCGTGTTTCCAACGGCATTTTTTATAGTGACACTACACTTGAATGCTACATCACAGATACTGCAACATCCATCCCAGACCATATATAAGACAATAACGACAATGTCTTCAATATTTACATAATACATTGTGTGGTGCAAGTTGTACTTCTGAAAACAATATTGTTTGATTATTGGCATTTTACTAGATAAACACGACATATTTCCTCCAGGAAAGACAACTACCGCGCTTGTTGAGAACTTTTAGTTATGTTGATGCTTGTTTCGATTGTTTCGTAACTTTGATTTTAACGAATATACATCACCAAGGGGCCAGTTATGGTATCATGTCACTTGTCCATACAATCATTAAAGTTTCACAAGGTGACAGGAGTCAATCACAGTTAAAGTCCGACTGATAGAAAGAAATCAGGTTTGACGATTAACAACGATTACTGGCTGAAAATAGTATTGTCCCAATGCAGATATACATGTATATTCGAAAGAGGTTAACACTTGCTTGCAAAATAAGAATAGAAAAACTCCGTCATGTCTGTTCGTCCATTTTGTACGTCGATAATTCTGCCCGGCTTTACTTTAAAAGTGACTTTATAAGATGTTTTTAAATAATCAACGATTTAATGTTTTTTCTCAGTACTCAGATTTAACCTGTAGTATGGTTACAATGGACATTTTATTTGTCTCTCGTAATGTAACTTGTATCATCGTTGGATATTTATTGCTTTTTGTTTAGGCACTGGACGTTTTCGCTGAATTGTTGAATTCGTGATAAAATCCAACCGCGAAAAGTGCGAAAAAACACTGCCGTGAAAATAACCTGCTATGCAGTACTGCTTTAATTTGTAAAGCGAGGTAACGGACCAAAGGCAGCTTGTTAGCTCTTCCGCAATTTCAGCCTCGTATTAAACAAAAACGAGTCCGATGAGCCTGGGACACACTTTATTCCCATAGGAATTCCAACAGTTTGCTGGAAAAGCTTTCCTCTAAACAAAATATTGTCAACTATGAATTCAATCTTTCTTATTGTATCTTCCTCCGTATATTTCATCTTCGCCTTTGTTGTGTTTCTCATAAAGTATGTTCCTAGATAGCTTACAACCATATATATTGTATCGTCGTCCACCTTTATTGGAAAATAAAGCTTTCATAATGAGAGACCGCAGACTTTCTTTCAGGTTTATGAGGTATGGTTGTGTACAAGTGAGAAAAATCAAATGGTTTAAAAGACGAAACATTTTAGGAGGGGAGCTCAAGACTGATCAGAAGATTCTTCGACGTTTTTTTTCAAAATCCATATCCCATATCCCGTCAATTCCACTTCTGGAATGGATTCCTATTCAACATGTTCACGTCTGACATAATCTTTCACGGAGTCCATAAGAATCTTGAAATTCATATTTCATTTGATAGACGGAGTCTCTCAATACTTAGGTCCTTTCATGAAAAGCTCCCGTACAAAATGTAGCTTTATGTTTGGGATACTATTCAGATTACCAATGACTATGTTTCCAGTTGGACCACAGCATTATTGAGATAAAGAACATGAACGTGTTAAAGGAGGATTTATTCTAAGGTAATCAATCTACTGTATATTTAATCATTGCATTGTAAAAGCTTTGGTGCAATAGGGATGGTACAGAATAACTGCAGAAAATAATAGGTGTAGTTGTACGTATATCGTAAGTACTGTGGTATGTTAAATCCAACAGAATTTTGATGCTAGATATTGCTGATATTAACAGCATCAATCCTCTTGTTGGAAAATTCGACTTTCATGAAATGTCGAGTTGATGGTGTATCATTGCTGTCCGATCAAACAGGCTTAAAAAGTCAGTAATTGATGGAACAGCTCCCCAGTACATAAGGGAGCTAGTTACCGTCTACCAGCCGTCACGATCACTGAGGTCGGAGACAGAATCATTGTTCTCGTACTGTGACCTATGGAAACCGGTGTTTTGGGAGAGTTTCGGCCACGTTTGAAATAGCTTACTATCCGCTATCAGAAAAAAATAATACTCTGGCCAAATTCTATAAACATTTGAAGACGTACCTTTTCACATCTGCATTTAAGGGTATTAATTTAGACGACATGTATATATAATGATATTAGTTTATCTAGTATGTATTTATATGCATTTTGATATCATCACACGTGAGCTTAGATTGCAATAATTTCTTTATTTATGCATTGTAAGTATCAAATTATTATCCACATGCTGTGAAGAGCTTTAGAGTAATTATACAAATTATATAGAACGCTATATAAATGTTGTATATTATAATCATTATAATTTGTATTTAGACAGACTGAGGGACCGTGATGTGAGGTCATAATAGTCTAAGGAAGATACTAATAATAATAATTCGAGGTTCTTATATATTGCTTTATTACTACCTTAAAACTAATGCCGTCTCAAAGCGTTTCACAAATTATTATCCGTGGTTATAGGGCCTTAGCAACCAGCCAATATCGTTCTCAACTCCCCGGGGAACACACCACCGGTGCTGCCATTTCGGCGCTCACAGCTAGCATTCTACAATTTCTAGCACTACCCAACCACGTACTCATTTACAACTGAGTAGACTGGAACAAGCAGAGTATAGTATGCTGCTCAAAGATACAACATAATGGCGTTGACTGGGACTTGAACCTCAACCCTTCGATCACGAGCCTGGCGTCCTACCACTAGACCACAGTGTCTCTAAATAACCGACCATTTCCTGGTGTAGTCTGAATATTGTTATTTTTTCTAATAGGGTTTTGTTCATACGTACAAAAGGTGTCAGTTCACATAAGTCTTAAGAAATACTTATACATGTAAATGAGCTTACCCCTGGTATACACACAAGGAACATTTCTCTTCTACGACATAATAAGAATTATTGAAACGAAAATGATATATATATATATAACATTTAATTATTCATAAATACAGAAACATCAGAAAACAATCTACCTATGATCAATATAGGGATCGAATTCTACCAATGCACATCAGATCGAGGATGAGATCTTCATATGTGTCATTTCTCACAAAACTGATGACGTTGATTCAGCCAGTTTCATTCTTTAATCGACTTTCATCGGTACTCTTCTGGACTGTTGGCGCAATTAATCTGAAAGAATACAAATTAAATACGTATATCGCTAAGTTTAGTAAGCACGTATTCTAATACGAATTTAGCTCATCAATTCCTTCATATGTAAACCGGGTTCACCCAGTGTTTGACTAATAGTGTTAGATCAATATGCTAAGTTATGGTTGAATGGATTAAAGCACACACTGACGACTTTTTCTTCTAATACTGCTGTTATTAACTAAAGACACAACTACCTACCTAGCGATGCGAGGCACAGGGTACCAGCAGTTTATCTGACGCTGGATACATTTGGGAAACAGCACCATGTGTTTCTCCTTGAAATACTGACAGGATTTCCTCTCCCAGTAAAGTTCGTCCTGTGGCAGCTCTTTGGTCAGATCCACTGACAAAGGCTAGTACGTAGCTGAACAGCATCATGGCGTTTGACCGTTTGGCGAAGTTGGCTTTGTCCCTCTTTTGGCATTCCGCAGAAATCCATAAAGAACTTCTTTTGACTTGACATGGGGCAGTGCCGCAGTGACGGCAGAGAGAAGGACCTGTATGTGAATTCAAATTCAATCTGATAATTTATGGGGAACTGTTATAAGAACTAGTTTTACAATTTATAAGTGCCATGTCCATTTATATTAACACTCTATCGCAGAAATTCGATGTATTGTTGGTACATGGTACCGTTTGTAGTGCATTGAACAAAATATATGAAAGTTGTTTTTTTTTTTAGTTTTAAGCCAATACTGAAACACTAGAAAATCTTGAAATCATAAATGTTACTTACGATTCTCCAATTCACGGTCCATCATAACCATGTTTGACCGTCTGTCTTTGACGCTCTTTGCAATAGACGGCACATAACCCAACATCAGGGTTAGAAGCACATAGAGAAGGGTGCAAAATACCTCATTTCCAATTTGCTGAAACAATTAAAATATTGTTATTTACCAGGCAAAAGTGTTTAGGTTTTTTCGACACACCAATTCACAAAAAAAAAAAAAACACAAATTACACCGGATCAATATAGCCGAGACACAATCAGAAATGGAACCATACAAGGATCAAGCTAATTTACATACATGGAAATGTACATCGGTGGTAAATATTAAAAAATATCGCCGAAGATATATGGCCCCGACATTAAATCTAAAATGTGAATCCTTACCCATGCCAGATCGGCAGATGTTGGACATTCTTTTCCCATTTCCAACGCGGTGAAATACTGGAAATGATGAAACATTACTTTGGTATATCCAGGCTCCGGCTCCACGCTACAAAGGGAGATATTTCAAATTATTTTATTTCTAAATCTGTGTAAGGTGTCATTTCTCTCAACTTAATTGTTGTGATTCACATGTTAAGTCAAAAAATCAATATTCACTTTAAAAAATCCAAACTTACCACATAAGGTCCCGATATACAGCAGGACATTGGTGCATTGCGCTAAACATTACCACGTATATCAAGAATAACCTGATATCCATTGTGGTAATCGAAGATTCAACATAAAATATTTAAATCAGGGGAGAGACTGATCATCTCCGCCTGTACCGGTCGCTAAGCAGCTAAGCAACAAGAACGTGACGTCACAGATAATTCCTTTATGTTGTACCCATGCATAGTGACGTCATATTATATTTCTATCTGTCTTTGCATATATCTCTCGATCCCCTCTGTGACACATGCTTTTTATAGTATTTTCTTTTTTAGAAATTAACTATGGTGCAAAAAAGTTGACAGGAGCCACCATTTTGAATTTGAATGATTTTATTGGGTTTATTTGTATATTTGCCGGACATGGATCACTAACTTTAAAATTAGGGGAATGTCTCGAAACACATCATTTATAGGAAATGGCTAAAACAAACAGCATTTCCTTCTCTCTTTTTCATTATGGTATCTACCAACGAGGATGGTACCAGAGCCTGTTGCCTGTATTATATACCGTATGAGTTGTGATTCTTACCCTCTATATCTTATGCATTGTATCGTGTCATGTTACCGTTTATTCTGCATCTGATCATGTACGACTTACACGAAACACGGCACGGAAAAATATACACGGTACGGAAAACATTAAGCACGGTAGGTGATACACGAAACACAGTACGGGGAACATAATGATTTACAGGGTACATAATATAAAACGCTAACACGGTACGGGAAACATCATACACGGTACATGTACGTGATACATGATACGGGAAACATCATACTCAGTATAGGTGATAAACGGTACGGGAAACATCACACACAGTGGGTGATACACGGTACGGGATCATCACACACAGTAGGTGATACACGGTACGGAAAACATTACACACAGTAGGTGATACACGGTACGGGAAACATCACACACAGTGGGTGATACACGGTACGGGATCATCACACACAGTAGGTGATACACGGAACGGAAAACATCACACACAGTAGGTGATACACGGTACGGAAAACATTTCACACAGTAGGTGATACACGGTACGGAAAACATCACACACAGTGGGTATACACGGTACGGAAAACATAACACACAGTAGGTGATACACGGTACGGAAAACATAACACATTGTAGGTGATACACGGTACGGAAAACATAAAACACAGAAGGTGATACACGGTACGGAAAACATTACACACAGTAGGTGATACACGGTACGGAAAACATTACACACAGTAGGTGATACACGGTACGGGAAACATTACACACAGTAGGTGATACACGGTACGGAAAACTTCACACACAGTGGGTGATACACGGTACGGAAAACATCACACACAGTGGGTGATACACGGTACAAAAAACATTACACACAGTGGGTGATACACGGTACGGAAAACATCACACACAGTGGGTATACACGGTACGGGAAACATCACACACAGTGGGTGATACACGGTACGGGAAACACAACACACAGGGGGTGATAAACGGTACGGAAAACATCACACACAGTGGGTGATACACGGTACGGAAAACATAACACACAGTAGGTGATACACGGTACGGGAAACATCACACACAGCAGGTGATACACGGTACGGGAAACATCACACACAGTAGGCGATACACGGTACGGGAAACATCACACACAGTGGGTGATACACGGTTCGGAAACAGCATACACAGTAGGTGATACACGGTACGGGAAACATCACACACAGTGGGTGATACACGGTACGGGAAACATCACACACAGCAGGTGATACACGGTACGGGAAACATCACACACAGTAGGTGATACACGGTACGGGAAACATCACACACAGTAGGTGATACACGGTACGGGAAACATCACACAGAGTAGGTGATACACGGTAAGGGAAACATCACATACAGTAGGTGATACAAGGTACGGGAAACATCACACACAGTAGGTGATACACCGTACGGGAAACATCACACACAGTGGGTGATACACGGTACGGGAAACATCACACACAGTAGGTGGTACACGGTACGGGAAACATCACACACAGTAGGTGATACACGGTACGGGAAACATCACACATAGCAGGTGATACACGGTACGGGAAACATCGCACACACGTACAGTAGATGTACTCAATGTGTATATATATTGGATGATGTATCCATGTAAATGACATAATGCCGCTTATCCCGTTAACTCTTGGCCTCTAGAACTGTCCAATGTCGAGTTGCCTGTAGGTATTGGCACAGAATTGGATTAGATCTGATTTTGTTGTATTGGACAAAGCCAATACATTTGGGCATGCAAGATATTCTTATTATATATATCACATAGTAGTTATATTACAAACATCAAAGCATGCTTTCCTCTTAAAACGCGTTGGATGAAGCAGGTGAAACATGTTGTACATGAATATGAAGAAAAAGTATGGTTAAATAGGATGTACTATAATATTGACTTTTCTAGATTTGTTCTTGTACATGACAAGTTAGTACCACATCTTCTGTGGAAACTATGTATAAAGTACCCTGAACATAGGGAAGCTGTATACTATATAATGAAATCAGCTGTAACTATATGCGGTGGCTGACTCGTAATGAATTGTGTCATAAATGTGGATACTTAAGCTTGTATAAAGATATTGCCATTCACATAGTTCTGTAATGCAGCTCGACTGAAGAAGTAATTAAGAGACGAAATGTGGTGCAAAATAATTAATATCAGTGATATATCCTGGTTGTAGGGAGATATGACGATTAGTTTACCCGCGGCAAGTCATATCTCCCTCGGGCTCTACTGGGCTGTATATATGATACCGGGCTATGCCGGGCTCTACTGGGCTGTAACGGACTGCATTTATGTTTACCCCTGCAATCGTCTCTGTCGTTTAAACGCTTAAAACATGAAAATCAAAAACAAAGCGGATATGTAAAACCGGTGGAAAGGTTTTGAGACAAATAACATGGCTTCTGCCAACGCGGAAAGACCTCAAGGAAGTAACGGGAACCTTATCGACGATCTTGAGAATGCATTTCAGGTGAGATTTTCTGTTGTTGACAGCTGGAAATAAATGAAAGCAAAATTACTAGGCCAGATCACCCCAGATCACAGGAGCATGAACACATGCAAAATAGCCTAGGCCTTATTTACTTAAAAAACAATAAACTTCTGATTTTAAAAAGTTATTGGTTGTACTGTAAATTTGTATGTGTATTTCAGACACTGGTAACGCACCCCTGTGGTTACATCCTACAATGTTGGAAGTTTAATTATAACCACAGTACATGTCCTGGCTGTGGTTAAACTTCCAACATTGTAGGATGACAGGAGTAACCACAGGGGTGCGTTACCAGTGTCTGAAATACACATACAAATGCACAGTGTGTAATTATGATCATGATCACAAGACACAGGGGCCTGAGAATTTGTTACCGTTATTCTGTATATACATATATCACAAGACACAGGGACCTGAGAATTTGTTAACGTAACGTGTACATAGATAACAAGACACAGGGACCTTAGAATGTGTTACTGTAACGTTAACGTATACACAGATCACAAGACACAGGGGCCTGAGAATTTGTTACTGCTACATACGTATACACAGATCACTAGACACAGGGGCCTGAGCATTTGTTACTGCTACATACGTATACACAGCTTCATCTTAAGTAAGAGATTTTCCACATAAAAGTGTTAAAGACTGCAGAAAGCTTATATAATTATGTACATACTCTATATACAGTATGTACATACCGATCATTGTTTTTGTATCAATTTGATATGTACTGTATATTTGTAAATTTTTAATTTAATTTTTGATTATCCTTGTAGGGTTGTGTGAGTTTATTGACAAGCCAAGAATACTTCAACGTAACAGATTCTGAGGAAACAAAAGCAGGTAATTTGTATGGCATGGCAGGATCATTTACCACAAAGATTTGGAAACATACATGTAACAATAAAAAAAAAATCAGGGTATACCAAATTAAGGCATCAACAAAACCATAATACAAACTAAACATTTATTACACTTGCGGCAAAAATGAACAAAGGAAAGATAAGCATGGATGCTCCTGTAAAAGTAAAAGAATAAGATCTTGCAGGTGCGCCGGAAGAGTATAAAGAGTCTTCTGCTATTAAGTGTAGGTCAAATCCAGGTAAATGTCATGGCCTCAAAGTGAAAACTGAGACATAAATTCTCAAGCCCAACAAGCAGCATTACTTGTGAGCATATTCAAAAACATTCATCTTCATATCATACAAGGAAGTAGAATATTTCTCAATGAGACCAAGATGGTGTCGTAAGTTTTTTCATCATCAGTTGACATCCGCCTTGAAAATCTCAATATTCAAAGCAAACCCTAGAATAACAATGTTAAATCAGTTGTGACATGGTAAACAGCATAGGATAGAGATGCGGGAATGTACTATCAAGAAAGGGGAAATTCACATTTGGAAAATCCAGTAATTATAGACATCCCCAATTTGATTTGATTGGTGGTATATATTGCTACTGAAACTGAAGAAAAAAAATAAGCTTATAAGTTATGTATGGTCAAGAATAGATAAATACAGAAAATTGAAATGATCATATGATTTTTTATAAAACCGGGATGTTTTTATGTGGAATTATTATACCCTCGTGATGACTTGTCGAGGGTAAAGGGATAACCTCTGAATATCCACAACAATGTCACCATTCTACAGGCTGCATTTCTCAGCTTATTTAGATGAAACTTCACACAAGTGTTCACAAACATCATCCCTTGTACAAGTTTGTTTTCAATTTCCAACCTTCTGCAGTCAAAAACTAGCAAGGTCGCTGTAACTATAAATAGAAATTGACAGAAATTTGGATGTCACTGCTCTACAGGCTGCTGATCTCAACAGATTGACATGAAACTTCACACAAGTGTAAACAAATATCATATCTTGTACTAGCTTGAATTTCAATTTTTTCGTGGTCAAAATCTAGGTAACTGTTACTATAAATATATAATTTTGGTGCTATCATGAAAGCTACATGTATATTTATGCTGGACGCATACCAGCTCATGAAAGCAGGTCTTCTCTAATCATGAAACGTTTCCCTTTTCACTTTGTATGTTTGATGTTGAAGAGCGAGGGTATATATATAAGCATTGTCTGTGATGCCTTGTTTAATGTTATATTGTGTATTTATTAAGTCTCAGACTTAGTGAAATCCGCCAATGGACTAGTGCATGGTTTTAAAAACCAAAGCATGATTTACTAGTAAAATTTTGCTATTATAATTAACCATCTTTTCTGATAATATGTATGGGCTCATAAAATTGAAAACTATAGCTAGTCAGACTGAATTTATTATATGTAGCTATACTAGTGGTTTTGAAAGTTATTTTCTAGTCCTGATTTAATAGGTTAAAAGCTTAAAGACTGATTCTGTTTATATTAACTGTTATTTTTCGATTTTGGGATCGAAAGGTCAAGTACAAATGTACAAAGGTCACTGTTGCTAAATTAGGCTTTTATCATCACACATTTTTCACCTGTTTTTGGGCCCCACATAATAAAAAATGAGGGAAACAAAGTTCGTCAGAATAACACCATGCATGCAGTAGTCAACTGTGAACTGAACTGATCAATGTTCAGGGTCACTGTGTCAAAATGTCAAGGTCAAATTTTACATGTTTTCATGGGTATACCGACAGGTTGAGTTTGGTTTATTTTGTTTTATGTCATATTAATAGCCATATTTATAATCAAATATATATTTAATTATAAGGACGTGCCAGGTTTTGAAATAGGGAATTATTTGAACACTGAGTGAGAATTACCTTTAAAGTCAAGATCTATACTTGAAATTTAAACTTATTGAATTACTTGTCAACTAACCGACAAGTGAGTTAAAATTATCAAGTTTCTCCATACAAAAGGACTAGTGTAGTCCACCAGAAATCAATATTTTGCAATTGTCATGATCACTGGCAGATATATGTGTATGACCATGTACAAGCGTAACCCTGAAATTGCTACACAAATTTGCAAACATATTAGAATATTATACTGACCACTAGTTGAAGGGCTTTGACCTGCAAAATTCATGCATTAATGATATCAATTTAGAGCACATGAATTTGTTGAGAAACTTTTTATTATTTTTTCCACTTTTATGATTTATGTACTGACAGTGCATCTGAAATCTTTAAATTTTATCTTGAACAGGGGTTGAACAGTCTTTACAGAAGTTTCTCGACCTTGCCAGACAAACTGAAGCATTTTTCCTCCACAAGAGATTAGTACTTTCAAAAACGCGGCCTGAACAGGACATCAAAGACGTAAGTTGTTAATATAATTTCACACATCAAAAGTACTGAAATTTCGTTATATGTTATTGATACAGGTTGGTGTAAATTTTCATAAACTTGCTTAAACTGATCATGAACTATTTTTTGCATTAACAGCTAGAGTTAAGCTACTTGATAATCAAAACAAGTAATACTCACCATGGGCGATTTATATTGTCAGTGTTTTAGTTCAAACTTGGTTGTAGTTAATGATAATTTCAGTGTAAACACTACAGCAACAGTTTTGGGTACTAGTACATCAAAACTCAGGTGAGTAGTGAGGAGTAAGTCCCATGGGCCTCTTGTTATAGTTTGAATAAAGAAGGGTGCAAGATCTAGAGCATTCATATTAAACCAACATATTTCTAATTTTACTGAATTTATATATGAATTATGTTAGAATCTTTTGAAAAGTATTGAACGTGTTCCTTTAAGCTTGACTATTTAATTGAAAGATGTATTAATTCTAAATAATGTTGTATCCTCTTATATATTCTTTCAAAATTATTTTTAAATATTCAGAGCACAGACGAATTAAAAGCTGAGCTAGAGAGGAAGGAGCAGTTGGTGAAGAGACATCAGGAGAGGTTACAGAAATGGCAGGGCCTATTAAACAGTGTGGCAAGGGGCCCTGGAGGGGGCGTTCCAGCACATGGCTCGCAGACAATGACTTTAGGGCCCCAGGGTCAGGTTCCCGCCACTATACCTCACCCCCACGGACAGGCGATGCCTAACCCCGCACAGATAAACATTCCCGGTCAGGGGTATGCTGTAAACCAACCCCAGGGGTCAACACAGATCCAGGGTCAGAATCCACAGATGATGATGCAGCGCCCGGGGCCGGGGCACCAGGGAATGACGCACAATCCTCCTCCGGCCTACCCACAAGGCCCCCTGGCCTACCTCGAACAGACGATGTCTGCTATAGGCATGCCCGAGAGGCGGTGATTGCCATTCTTTCTATCATTTGTATCCATACTCATCGTAAACATTAATAAAATCATTTAAAGGAAGCAGTCAAGTGTTACTTGCTTAGAATATATCGTGTACCATTATTTTAAGACTGGCTCCCAGGGGGGCCTTCTCTAGCATAGTATACAGGGCCGTTTTCGTTTAAGCGGTTGAACCGGTCGGACCACAGTTGTTCATTTATTTTATAAGGTCGGACCTGGTAATCTTATGCTGCTTTCAGGCGAGCCTTGAGGAAGCCTTGCAGGGCCTGTATAAACATTTGCAGGTCCGCCAGGATTTCCACCCGAAAACGTTACATTTATAGGCGGACAAACCAGTTCTTCCGCATAAACGAAAACGGCCCAGATATTGAAAAAAAAATTGTCAAATAATTTTGACCACTTGGATGTCAGATTCTAGGTACAAGGGAAATAATTCTCATGATGTTTTATTTAAGGAACAGATTGGTGAAAAAGAGGCCCATAGGGCCTGTTATACTCACCTTGATAGTTTTGCATTAATGGGAAAATATTTTCAATAACTATATATATATATATATATCCTCTGCTTAAAAATGAAACTTTGTTCTTTTCAATCCCAACATGATAATGATTAAATATCATCAGCCAGTGCCGGATGATGTTGTATAAGTTGTTACCTGGTAATAAATATTTACATATCTGACCCCTGTGACCTTGAGGAAGCAGCCAAGTGTTATTTGCTTTGAATATATTGTGTACCATCATTTTACAAGGAAATAACTTGCATGATGTTAAGGTAATTAATTTGAGGAAACTTTAGAGCACTTGGTCTGAAGGACCTAGAGCTACTAGACCAGTATCATTACTCATGGTCACCTGCACGGTTAATCAGAAGCTGTTTGTAAATATGTGACCACTTACTGTGATATTGAATGTACAAGTAATTCAAGTTAACTTATATGAGGAAACTTGAGAGCACCGGGTCCCAGGTATCTACTAATAAAGTATCAGTACTGTGGGACTTCTGGTTCTCGCCTATTTGACCCTTGTAACCTTTAAAGTGGGCCTAGGTCATTTGTTTAAGAGAAACAACTTTATACCACTATATGTATGGCCCAGGTACCTACTGGCCAAATACATGTATCACTTTATCACTATCCTTAACCTCTTAGTTGTTCTGCCAGAAGAAGTCATTTAAAGTAAAATGTTGACACTTGACCACTGACACTGAACATAGTATATACATGTATAAGCTCACATGCCAGGGGAGTTAAAAAAATACAAGTAAGGAGCAGTGAATGTATTAGTAAATTCATCTTTATTTTTTTTGTAACAGAGAAATAACAATTTTAGGAATTTTCACACATCTAAGAATATTTCATAATCAATGTAAGCATTTGTGGACTAAAAAGGATATTCTGTTTATAAAACATCAACAATACATCATCCATGTTTGTATAGTAAACTAGATGATAAATTGTACATCTTGTATATAATGAACGGGGATGCTGTTATCTACTTGCATGGCTGGAGTGGGGGATGGGGGTGGTCCTTTTTACTTGTACATGTATATAATGTCGGGGGGGGGGGGGTGGACAGTACATCTTGTGTGTGTGTGTGTGTGGGGGGGGGGGGGGGGTTGTTACTGTTCTTCACTTTCAATTTGTGCATCATGACAAAATGTATGCATAGAATTTTGTTCAGTTTGGAATTTTCCAGTATTCCAGTTTAAGCCCTTAGACTTCTCTTCTTTATTTTGACCAAAAATGAAGCAGAAATGATTTTTAAGTTAGTATCTCATCCTAAATAGTCACATTTGAAACCTGTCAAGAAATGTATGCGTTACTTTACTTCTTGTTGATCATAAATAGACACTGTACACATTTTATTTTGGTGCAATCAAATTCTAGCCCATATGTTACAAACAGAACTACAATGTGACGTAATAGACCACAACATAGACAGACAAATCAAACCAGATCTGTCTGAGGCAGCAAATGTAATACATACTGAAATGGGAACCAGGAGCTGTGAGTATATAAGGAATTTATCAATTGTGAAATCACCATAGAAAAAACCCTGACAAGGGTAAGAAACAATAATTATTTAACAGGAAAGGAAATTTTAAAAGATATTAAACTTGTAAGACAAGCAGGGTGCGAACCAAGAAACTTTAGAATATGCAGTCAGGATGTTAAAATTATCACCAGGCCAAAAGGTGAGCACCAGTTGAACTGGTTTGTAATTTCCCAATAATGTTATACAAGGTTGTGTCCTCCTTAGTGACATAACAAAATTTAAACAGATTGGTATGATGAATGAATTGGCACAATAATAAAAACTTGCTGTAGAAAGCAATGTATAGAAACAGTAATTAGCACAATCATAATTCAGTGGAATACTTTCACTGCGAAAAATTGCCAAAATATTATCCCCACTAAAATATACATGTTTACAATATACAACAATGTACATGAGATACACAATCTTAACACAATCAATACAGGTAACATTAACAATTCTGAGGATTTAGGATTTAATTACCTTATCAGGCGCTAGCTTACTAGTGACTAGAAAATTTTACCCTGAATCGGGAGACATACCAAAATCGGGGTAATAACGAAATTTAGTGATTTTCTGGGAGTACCACGGAGAATCCAGGAACGTTGACCCCTATGCTAGTCCTATACCACCTGGCTATTAAATATATCCCTGTGCATGCAATTGAAATGTATTGTGCTCTGTTTGTAGTTGGATCGTGTTTCCAACGAGATATTTTTAAAGTGCTACAGCACAGCTAGCTAGATACAGTAACACCCACCCCAAACCATTTTACACTCGACATGGGTTGTTGTTAGTTGTTTAAGCAGGAGAAAATCTGTTTCTCATCTACTGTAAAAGCAAATCACATCTCAGCAAAACAATTCATTCCCAGAAAAAGAAAAAGGTTAAATTGTTGAAGATATTTTGGGAAGCATAAACTATAGGCTCGGTGCTGTAGCAGCAACACATACTGTTTTATAACTGGTATGCATGCTTTAGACCTACATCACCTTCTCCACAGCCTCAATGTGACCTGTTAAAGTCACAACAGTCAAGTCAGCATACATTTATTATTATGCAAGTAATGTACATGCAACTGAATTTCAAGATTGCTGGATTACAAGTAGAACAATTTGTAGAGAAAGATCGAGGCACACATACCCTTAAATAATTATTACATACATTGATCCCCTTAAATTATTAATATTCTTATGACTTACATGTAAGTAAAATCCTCTAAACCGTATACATCGAAAATATAATAATACAAATAACAAGTTATTGAGAAAGGTAATAATCACAACAGAACTTCATGTTAACCATCACAGTTCATCTATGTCGCTATAAACAAAGATGGCAGGAAATTGTCCAACATAAAAATGAAAATCCTTCGGGTATTAAAATCCAGTAAGTTAGAATCCTGGCACCAATGTCTGGTGTGTAATGAGACAGTTTGTCTGTGCACGAGTTCAAGTTTCATAAAACTTGAAGGCCCTTTTCTGGATCAAAATGGTATTTAAATTTTTGAGTTGTCCAGGTGATGCCATCGCCCTCTGGTCGGTAGACAGATGGAAGCAGAATTTCTGTCACGATTCTCCTGTAATGAATACAAGTTTTAGTAAATCAAATTGATGTACCAACTGAATGAAACATATCTGTCACTTCAATTTCATTAACAGCTCAACCCTGATAATTATGTAATATAAATGTATTCCAGACAGAGTTTTCATTTTGATGTTATGATATATAATTATGATATATAATTTTGATTATCCATTCTGTCAGTTATTGAACTTCTCAGAGCTAGGATATGAAATTTACCTTGTTTTATGTGTATAATATAGTCTGTTAAATATGTATGTTGAAATGATCATCTCCAAACAGGAAACACAAATATTTCCAAATTTTCACCAGAAAAACTGATTATGATACTTTTCATTCGTTTTAATGAAAACCTTTACCACATTAACAAGATATATCATTTATATTATTATGACAGGCTGTTTACATGGCTATGTCATTTCATACACAAACTGAACCATACTTGATTTGACTTTTGACAGATACATATATGTACTCACCACGATGTTACTTCACGTAATCCAAGATACAATTTCCAGTTGGTTTTAAAACCTAGATGATAGGGATTCTTAAACTCCTGAAATAAAAAAAAAAGATATCCAACTTTAACCTTGTAATATCAAGAAGGAATAAAACGATCATTGATAGCTGGAAAAAAAATGTGTTAAAATGAAGACAAACATAGCTAAAATAATAATATTTGAGGGAAAAAAATATCATTAGTACACACATTTTTAAGGGAATTATATTTATCAAAGCTGTTGAATCTGGAAAATATACACGAGTGTTGTAAACTAAAACAAAACTATTTGGCTGTGATTTTTCAGTTAGGAGCTTTATAGCAGGTTAAATCATGTAAACAAAAGGCTCAATGGGCCTGCATCACTAGCATGGTACTACTATTGATATAATCTTTAAACTACTAATAACAATAATATTATGCGTAATATACATTGTATCAGTGTCGACGTCATAATTGACTAACGTCATGCAAAATAATCTGTTAAAATAATTAAACATATTTGACTCCTACAACTTTAAAAAGTCAAACAATCGATAGCATTAATTTCAACAAATATTTAAAGGCTTATACACAAGTGACTAGAAGTGATCAGACCTGAAAGTGTGTAAAGTTCACATGAACAAATCAAACTAAAAAGCTTCTCATCGACCTGAGCATATATTCCAAGTCAAATATTATTCTTTGCAGGTTGGTTATTTAGAAGTTATTTCAAGCTTTTTAACATATCTGACCCCTAGTAGCTTTGAATATATGACAAGGTCACTCATTTGAACAGTGGAAGCACTTCAATTCAGTATGCCTCTGGCCAAATATCCTCACTTTAGGCCTCTTAGTTATCCGAAAAAAATTGATTGAAGGTTATAAATATATGACCCATGCAATGTGACCTTGAATACATGTAGGTCTATCTCTCTATACATTGTATATACATTTGAACAAACTTGGTAGCCTTCCATCCGAGCATTTTACTGGCAAAATATTATCACTACAGGCCAATTGGTAATCAAAAAGATGTTTCAAACTTATTTGATCCCTGAATATACACCAAGGTGATTCATATCGTAACCCTTTATCCAAGCAGGTTACTGCATGGCCAAATGTCAACACCCAAGACTTTTTAATTATCCTGAATACCGGTAAGCTGTTAATAGATTCTAAACATGATCCCTGTGATCTTGAATAAAGTTAAGGTCAATCATTTGAACAAACTCAATAGTCCTTCACCTAAGCATGCTACAGGTGTTAGTACCGTGGGTCTCTTGGTTGTTTAGAAGAAGTTGTTCAAATAAAAATATTGATGCCGGACAGACACCACACCAGGGCATAAGCGTAATTTTGTTTTGGGCAGGTGAGCTACATGTATTACCAGTAATCAGTTATAATCTTAAACAGAAAATTACAATTTTCTTCTCTTGCAACTTCTTCTTCTGAGCCAGATTGATCTGATATTCGATAGTTGTCTCCCCATAGCTGATGAGTTTGGCGGTGGCCAGTAGGAGGAATGTAAGTGCGATGGCCACTCCTGAGCTGATGATGTAGAGGAAGATGACTAGCTTGTGTTCCGCAGTCTCCGACATCCCCAGTCTGTCATAGTTGTTAGACTGCTGCAATAGTGTTGTCTACAAAACAGACACAAGGCATGGTCAGTCCCTATAAATAGGTACATGTGTACTTGATGTGGTCTTTACATATAGCTGTCTTTACTTCTGTACAGATTGCATATGAAATGATGAACAAATACATTTAATTATAAATGGGTTAAGATTGGAGAGAATAAATAACAAATGTGTGCATAAAAGGCAGATATGTTCATGTATATGCTCATCATTAATTGAAACCTATCATAGATAATACTCAAGAAGACAAACTTTAGGGAAATTTTCCCCATTGTATTTCCGTCAATAATATTAATTCTCTAAATAAATCACATATACACAACTATCATGATCAATATTGTGTCAGATACCTGTTTACAGGTTTTAGCATGCTTTCTGCACTCTTGCCAAAATCCCAAAAATGAACACTTTATCTTAATTTATAATTGAAAAGATGAAAGTGAATTATATCAATTAAAAGCATTTTTCACATGAGATAATTAAATTCCAATACCCCCATTGAACTGATTCACATGCCATACCAGAAGCCTATAGGATCTATATGTATATTCTGTGTTGCACAAGGCCACAATACACTGGTGAAACCAATGATAAAAGTAATATTTCTGTAATCTCTAGTACCTTGGCTGAAGATCCTTGGAATGTAGCATACAGAAGATTGAGTGGAAACATGGCACCGGGGAACGGATACTCCTGAAACAAGTTTTAAAATTATCAAACTGAGATGGATGTCAACAACATTTGGTTTGGATCAGAAATCATACATACACACCGAGAGTTCTGACAAACATGTACAATTAGGCCACATATTACAGTGGATTCAGCTTAATATCACCCCAGTTAATATCACATTCCTCTTTTTATCATGTTTTCCCAAATACCATTTTTCCTTCTATATAATCTGTGTAATTTTTATTTGGTTAATATTGTGTATTTTGAGATGAATTCCTCTTTATATCATGTTTGGATTTACCAATCACATAAAATATCCAGAAAATTATATAATTTGAATTGATTTCAGTTACAACTTGCACAAAATATTGCATCTATTAGAAAATAACAAAACAAAAAGTTTATCATCTATAGATTGAACATTGAACAGCTTACTTAAGTTAAGGAGATTGGAAATGTACTAGATTTAGTGGAAAAAACATGCTTCTCTTAATGTCACATACCTGTTAATGTCATATTTTGTCTGAAAAATGCAACATGATATAAAGAGGAATGCACTGTACCAGTATGCCTTTCAGATTTGCCCTGGGCTTTGATCCTGCCCCTGGTAACTTAGTCCATAGATCATATTATGGAATCTAAGAGTTGAGATCCTCAACCTTTATCTGTCCCTGGGGGTCATAAGATCATAGCAAACACCCACTATATTTCTAATAAAGCAAACCCATGAGACAAGACTATAAAATATTACATTATAGGACGGTACTGGCTGCCTTTACACTAAGGAGAGGAGTAACAGGAAATCACTAAAATGTCCTGATGAGGAACATACAGACCTCGTAGGCCTCTTGTCTTAAGTACATATTGTTTACAAAAACTAATGACGTACTATCAATAAGACATGGCACGCTACAAAGCCGTATTTAACGAGTTGTACTTAACAAATTGTCCTGATGAGGAACATACAGACCTTAAAGGCCTCTTGTCTTAAGTACATATTGCTTACAAAAACTAATGACACACCATCAATATGACATGGCATGCTACAAAGCCGTATTTAAGGATTTGTACTAAACAATTTGTCCTGATGAGGAACATACAGACCTCGTAGGCCTCTTGTCTTAAGTACATATTGTTTACAAAAACTAATGACACACCATCAATATGACATGGCACGCTACAAAGCCATATTTAACGAGTTGTACTAAACAATTTGTCCTGATGAGGAACATACAGACCTCGTAGGCCTCTTGTCTTAAGTACATATTGTTTACAAAAACTAATGACACACAATCAATATGACATGGCACGCTACAAAGCCATATTTAACGAGTTGTACTAAACAATTTGTCCTGATGAGGAACATACAGACCTCGTAGGCCTCTTGTCTTAAGTACATATTGTTTACAAAAACTAATGACACACCATCAATATGACATGGCACGCTACAAAGCCGTATTTAACGAGTTGTACTAAACAATTCTTTTTTTTTTTTTTTTTTTCCTTACAATCTCAAACATAAATCTCTTTTAGAGTGATAGACATTTAAACTAAAAGAGACCAAACAATTGAGAACATTTTGTACAAAATTAATGTTATGATGACAGGTGATTTTAAACAAGATTCGACGCTTCCTTTCACTGGACGTTATAACTTCCTTGAAATATATTGATTTCTGTGTAAAATGATTTTAAGACTTTGTTTACAGCCAGTCTGGGATGAAATTTTTATCAGGAAATGACAGATGAAGTGGGTAAACTGAAACTATAATAATGACAGGTGATATTTCTCATATCTTATAGAGTACAATGTTGTAAACAAATAAATCATAATTTTAATGCTGTGGTTCGCTTGAAAATGCATATAATCTGTCCATTATCAAACTAAGTCTGAGCTAACTATTTAAGTAATTATACCTTAACACCCAGAGCATGGCTTAAATATTGAAAAAGAAGAGGTCCGATTGGCCTACATCACTCACTTGGTTTAAAACAGATTTGACCCCTGTGACCTTGAGTATCAGTCAAGGTCATTTCATTTTGCAAACTTTGTCAGAGTTCATGCATAAAACCTATCAGCCAAATATCATGCCTCTAGGTATTTTGGTTCATCAGTCAATAGAAGGTTTAAACATATTTGACCCCTGTGACCTCGAATATGGGTCAAGGTCATTTTATTTGGCAAACTTTGTTGGGCTTTATACAAAGTATCTTTCCTGTGATGTAGATCAAAGGTCCAAATGTAGGTCAGAGCAACCTACTTCTTATACATGACACACGACCTCACCAAGGTAACCCAATACCCTGAGTAAGAAAAACTATAGCACCCCCCCCCCCCCCCCCCCCCCCCCCACCTTGAATACTCCAAAAAGCATCCATTTAATTCAAACACACCTGTTATGACCATTACACACACATCGCTAGGAGATCATTTGATCAGTCAGGATAACAATTTCGAGTTAATGGGAGATTGAACTTGAAAGGGGGAGATTTTGGGGAGGATGATGATAGCTTTTGGTTAAAATGATGGGGAACTCTCCCTCCAGATATAGCAAGAAGTGACAGCAATGTCATTACAAAGTACTACTATAGGGTACACTTCTACACTGTTTTTAACAGGGACAAGTAAGACATTCAAACTGTACATACATTTGTAGCACTCACCTGTTCCTACCTACACACAATGTTCAAAATGTGTAGATCATATAATCAATTACCTTTAAGGAATCGCCATAAAAGTTCTCCACAAACAGATCATTGGTAGAAATGGTCACAAGTAGGGCACCACCATAAGTGAAACAACAAAACAAAAAGAAATACCGCTGATTGTAAAATCCAACACAGGTATTTAGCCAAGCTGGATCATGATAAGGAAATCAGATTGGAAGCTCTATTGACTGTATGCTTGGAGGTTTATTTTGGGTTTATACAATCCTGGTCGTGGCCCCAAAATATGACAGGGACAGGATAAAAACACGATTTGAAATCAGAACCACTAAGCATTGATCAATTAATTACTCACAAGTCAAGATCATTTATTTAAAATCAGTAGTACAAGTGTAATAATAAGAAGACAGTACTTTGGCCCACATGTAACAAATATTGTGCATGAACTTTAATTATTGAAAAGGTGGAATGCATCTTACTGATATTGGTAATTATCTGCTTTTCAAAAAAAAAAGTGAATAGCCTAGGTGCTGTATAAATATACATCTGTACAATATAAACTGTTTTTAACATACGTGTATATATATGCTTTGTTTGAGTTTTAATAGGTTACATGAAAACATGATGTAGAGAGAAAGAATAAATTAAATACCAGTAACTTCCCTTTATCTCTCAAAAAATTGAAAGGGATTAAAGACTAAATGTATGGCTTTGTAAGGATACGACAATGATGGTCCATCTTCAGAACACACTTTCCGCACGTCTTACAATGATGTGTTCGAGCTGGCTTCTTGGAAAAACATTTACGACATAAGGATACAGGGTTCTCAACAGCCTGAAAGTAAAAAGTGTGATGTAAAACAAGGGAAACGTATTCTGACCTATTCCCCATACATACATTACTGACATAATGTGCTGTACAAAGGCAATGCATTGTCAGTTGGAAACTAGTTTTGTTTGAATGACTCTCTTATTACAACCTATGAAGCTGATTTTTCAGAATGTTAAATGTTAAAAAAAAATAATGATATCTTTATCTAACTCATTACAATAATTGGTTATTGTGAATAAGGACTGTGGCTTCAAAATTAGTTACTAATTAGACAACAGTTTTTAAATTTTGTATGCTTTTAATACAAATGGTCTTAATTCACAGAGATCGCCTCACATCTTGTATTACTGTTAATTCTTGTGGCAGGGAGCCCACCTAGGACTTTGCTATAATGACATATTCCAAGGTAAGCTATGGTCTGTTGCATAACGAAGGTAAGCATATAACCACTGCAGAGAATCAAGGGATTGGATCCCAAAGACATTCTAATTTGTAACTGAATATACATGTACAATGTACATGTACCTGTGGCAGATCCACAACCCAACTCTGATCTAGAGGGTTGAGCGAAAGTTAGCATAACCACACAGGCACAGGATGGGGTCCCCTGAGCCAGTGATCAATCTATGTGCGAGTCCCGAGTCCTGTTCTCATTAAAATTATGCTGGGACTCATAGAAATTCTGGAAATACTTAATCCAATTAAACATTGTGGGACCCATTGATTTTAGCAAATTATATACTAAAAGAACCCATAAAAATAAATTGTAAATTGATCGCTGTCTGGGTGTTTTAATTTCTAGCTAAACATATCTATGGCAGATCCAATACCCCACTTTGGTCTTGAGGGTTGGAGCGAAAGTTAGCATAACCACACGGGCACAGGATGGGATCCCCTAGGCCCTGTGTGTTTTAATTTCTAGCTGAACATATCTATGACAGCTAGACCCGACCACCCAAATCTTCTGTTACAGTATGGCCGTACATACCTGTGGAGGATAGCCCGGACCAGTGACTACTGCCATGATGTAGTTGTATGAAGTGTTGACCAGGAGCCAGGATCCCAGTAGGAAAAGGATGACTGCTGATGACTTATTATTGTTGTAGAGATGAGGAAGTACATACACAACATAAAGCAGGTTCACCACTGCCATCAGACCAACCACTAACACCATGCAGGCCTGTAGTTAAACAATGTAGTTATCAACGTGTAAATAACACTTCATTTTCAAATGGATCTTCATTCTTCTTTTTATACAATCTTATCTTCATAATATTTTTGTCTGCTGACAATAATATTTTCAATAAATCATCTATCAAAAAAAAAAAAGGATAGAAAATCTGAAGGAACAACTTTGTAAGAAACTTGATTAAATACTTACTATACCAAATTGTTTAACTTTAACTATCCGTTTGTTCCATCTTCACAACATTTTTGTCTGCGGACATTTTTAATGAATCATCAATCAAAAAAAAAAGGAAAGAATTAAAAGCTACAGATATGAGTTTGTAAGAAAATTAATTATACTTACTCTACCAAACTGTAGGTTTAAAAAATCACAGACTATGTCCAAAGGTTTGGTGATGATCTGGATCAGGGAAGAAGACGATGTAGCGTGGTTGTAACAGAGTGTTAGTCTGAGGAGCCGGAAAGAACTGAAAATATTGTCCAGTCTTCTTTTTAACCGCCACGGAAATTTGTGTAATTTCCACTTGAATAAAGCCATTTTCATCTACTGTTGCAGTTCATCCAGGGAGTTAGATAAGAAGTATGTGGTTCTACATGTACATGCATGATGTTCATGGGCTGGCATTCTCTGTATCAACTTTTGTCTGTCATTTATTCAAATGCATTGTGAAGATACCATATTATGCTCCTCTGTAAAAGATAACAAAAATTGTAGTAAAGTTAAATGTATACAGTATACAGCTAATTTACAATACTGACACTGATCAATAGGAACAGCAGAGTCATATATAATGTTGCACCTTTTCATGCTGTTTTCATGTTTTGTGGGGTGGCAAATATTGCACTGACCATTGAAGAAACCAACATCCTTTGTATTTGTCCGAAGGGTTCTGATTCTCTGACCCGTTTTGACGACAGGCGGGTGCGAGGGTCAGAATTCCTCATTAGTTAAAAAGTGGAAAATTAACCAATTTACCAGAAAGAACAGATATTTTTCTACTAATCTACACATTTAATCAAGCCACAGGATGTCATAAACTAACTGTTGCCACCCATTTCTAAAAAAATAACCAGTGTCCTCACATCTGTTTGATAATGGCCGCGCGCCGTGAGATCCTGCGAGAATTTCTTTATGACATATCTGTTTCTGATCACGTGCCATTTATAGGCAGCCATTTTCAAACAGATGTCAGGAAACTGGTTATTTTTTAGAAATGGATGGCGACAGTTAGTTAGCAACCTCCTGTGACTTGAGTAAAGGCGTAGTTTGTTGGAAAATATCTGTTCTTTCCATTGATACCTAATTTGCATGAGATCGAAAACGTTGCATATTATAAAACACGATCAGCTTAAACAGCGACCTGTGGACGGGTCGGTAAATTTTCCACTTTTTAACTAAAGAGGAATTCTGACTCTCTCACCCACCTGTCGTCAATATAGCTGGTCAGAGAGTCAGAACCTTTCGGACTAAGTTTGTATACACATGCATATGTAAGTTAATTACTATAACTATACATAACAAATCTTAGTCCGCCCGTTTCTCGCCAAGTTGAACCGCAGGTGTTTGTCTATGTTATCTTATTATATGTACATGACTTGAGTGGTGTGTGTGTGGGGGGACATACATATATGTACATGGAAAATATACAGTATACAGGTACATGTAGTATATATATATGACACAGGCTATTCATGTATCTACAATGTAGCTAGGCCTCATGACATATTATGGGGCCCGAATCATCAGTATTGATATGAAGCTATTGTAAATATAAGATTAAGAAGACAAGAATTGTAATATGTATAAACACAACACTGTTCGACTCAAATATTACAGATGTGTGCATTAATTTTGAATTTGACAGTTTGATCAATGCTCATATACATGTATGTTGTACAAGCATGACTGTAGCTAGCTCGAGCTCGCGATCGGTGCATGTGGTAGAGCATCAGGCTTTATCGCTTTTTTTTCTTCAAAGGCCCAGAACACAAGATTTCATCTCTTTCGATGCATGTTTCTTGGTCTAGCTTCTTACCAAAGATATTTCCGCCTGCCCCCAGTTTCACAAATTAAAACATTTCCATGATCAAGATGTCAGGCACTTCTAACATACAGACCAGAGAAGACGGATAAGATATCCGGAATGTTTTACTAATCTCTATTTTTTTCAAAATTACTACATGGTGATGAATTAATTACAATATTTTGAAACTTGAGCATTTGAATTCGAAATGACAAACGGGTGATTTTTTATGATATTAAAGACCTCTTGTTCATTTTACTTCAGTGAGTTCATTTATATTTCATTTGAATTTAATATATTTTAAAATATAAAATAATACTGGTGTGGTCCAATATTACAATGTATCAGAGACGTATAAAGCCATACGTGTGCTATATACGTCTCTTAATGTATATCAGCGTAGATGATGGTGAATTAAATGTTTCAGCATCCTGATTTTTTCTGTTTTGTAGATCTGTTGATAAACTTGTACAAGGGACGGATGTTTCGCGACTCAGACTTGCTTCCATTTGCACTAATTTCGTAAAATTCAAGGGCGCGCGCACACCCGTCATTTTAATATAATTAATCGGTTACTTCTACCGTTATGTTGCCATATGATTATTTGATGAACATTTAAGGTTCGTTCGAGCATTTGAGAAAGACTTTATTCTCATTGATTGTTGGCAATGCTTAAAGTATATGTCTTTGATAATTATAAGAAGAGTGAATTAATTCCGTTAATCATACCCATGAATAATGCGACAAGATTGAATAAAGTAGAGAACATATAAATGAACTGCTATTGGACGGCCGCGGTCTGTGAATCTTGTCCGTAGGGACTGGCCCGACCACTTGCCATCCTCAATATATCCAGACTGAAGGCTCCGTATGAACCACATTGTTGATTAGACAAGAAGATTGGTTCAACAATTTGGTGTACATCAAAAGAATCTCGTGATCATACAACGGCAAAAATTTACAGGATTTGAAGTCGGTTGCAGCTCATTGTAATCTCAAAAAGACAGGCAAACAGCCGAGTATACGTACCTGATCTTGCCTTCAGTTTTGCCATGGCATATTCCAGGGGTGTAGATAGCGTAGGTGAGCGTATACGTAACCCCTGGATATCGAGGATGGCCCCAGCTAACTTAGACTGTACCTGCCCGTATATTTCCTTCTATCTGTTACATTTTCTTCTGAATTATTAAGAATTATTATGTACACTGTAGTAATACATATTAAAGCGTCGGTCATTTGTGCTGTACAAACCTAACATCGTGAAAAAAACTTCAGTTTGTTGAAGGCGTTCACTATATATATATGACAGAAAAGATTTAGATGAAATTCCACGCCCATACGCTCGTCTTAACATATTATGACGTCATCACTATTATCTTGTTCTGTTGTCACGTGAACGTGGGTTTAATTGTTCTTTCTATTGTGACGTCAATTTGACCCCTTCACAACGCCATAACGGAGTTTCTCCACTGTCCGACTTTTGTCGGGACTATTGTATGGGGATCCCATGACAACGCTACCTTAGAACGTAAGTACTTTCATATCATATACTGCTGAAACAATCTCTTATTCACCATTATACAGTAATGTTCAACAACTATAGCATTCGCTGTGACTGTGGCAAACTGAACATCATGTTTCCCTGTATACATGTCAACTCTGATGCATACAATGTATTCACAGATGAAATTACAACTTAACATTTTGAGAAATAGGAAAATATACATGTCTGTTTTCAATAAATCCATTAGTTATCTCAAATATTCAAAAATATTCCCCAAAAATACGATATTTCATAGCTCTTAAATGTTGTCCTTTCGTTCTTTCGGGGCGAAAGGATGATATTTAAGAAGTATGAAACATCGTCCTTTTCAGGGAAAAGGACGAAAAAACGAAACAATGAAATAACAAAAAGCAGCCACCGTACACCAGTCAAACATTGACAAAACGTACAATGCTGATTTCAATATATTCTTTTGATTGCCTAACACCATATATAGTTTATCAGAGATTTCTCCTAGATTTTGTTCTTGCAGATGGTAACATTTTGAATGGATGCTATGATTCATTCCATTTACTTTTTAATCTCTGTTTATAAAACTTTTCTCAATACAACAAGTAGTCATATACTATTGAGCATATTCAAAAACGTCAGATGTGCCGTATGATAGCTCATTTGTTGCCGTTCACCAAGGAGACCGGGGATCGATTTCCCGACCGGGCGTGAAAAGATCTACTACCTGTACCTGCCCGACCACGTGGGTTTCCCTTGTTACTCCAGTGTCCGGGCTTGGAAAATGTTGATCGACGAGAAAGAAATTGTCTACACATGGTTACCGCATGCTTATTGTTGTTGGAGCCAATGGTTTCAGAACCCTTATATTAATCAGTAGACAAAGACATTCGACAGTGTGTAACGAGCTACCACAGGGACCTGAGCATTTGTTACAGCTAGTTTTGGACCTAAAATAGGGTGTTTAGAGTAATTTTACACATTTGGGGGGTTAAGATCAATTTTCGATAAAACTGGCCCCCCCCCCCTCAATGGTCATAAAAGCTAAAGGGTGGAAAGCTTTCCAGATCGAAAAATCGACCCCACCTACCTTTCTTCCATAAACACGCAAAATTTCCGTGTCTCGAAGTTCTCGGCGGCTTGCCGGCCACTTCATTACATATTCATTGAGGTTGACGTCACTGCACGCGGAGGCTTACGCTGTCATTGAATGGCGGTCTTCCTTTAAATTCAGCAATCCAATGACAGCAAAAGACCAGCACGCGGGTGACGTCAACCTCAATGAATATGTAACGAAGTGGCTGGCAAGCCGCCGAGAACTTCGAGACACGGAAATTTTGCGTGTTTATGGAGGAAATGGAGATTATTTCTGCGGAAGGAGGATACATTTGACTTGCATTTAGGAGGTGTATAAAATAAAAATTATCCATCTTTCCAACGGTACCAAGCTTTTTTCGTACCTCAACTAGAAATGTGATTTTTGATGCAAGAAAGGTAGGTGGGGTCGATTTTTCGATCTGGAAAGCTTTCCACCCTTTAGCTTTTATGACCATTGAGGGAGCATTTTTATCGAAAATTGATCTTAACCCCCTAAATGTGTAAAATTACTCTAAACACCTCTTTTTAGGTCCAAAACTAGCTGTAACAAATTCTCAGGTCCCTGTGCGAGCTACCCCACCTTCAAACTCTCGTGTATTTAGTCTGTTTTGTTTTTAGCCTATCACACATATTCCACTGAAAGTGTACCAGTTGCACGATTCGAATTAAACAACTGAAGTTTATTTCAACCCATTTTGAATGGTTTTATCCCAATAAGGAACTCATTTAAAGCAAATCCTTATTAAAACAACTTCCGTTTGTTTCAGCATTTTTCGAGATGTAGGTTAACCCACAATATATCGATGTTGGCATTACTCCAAACTTCTCCTAAGCCCCGGTCACGTGGGGTCTTTGATCAGGCATCCGGGCGATTCTTTGACTCTTTCACAAGGAAGCCGGTTTGTGAAATTAACAAAGGTAAGATACCAAAACAAAATTGAACATACCGAAGCGTCAACACTGTCTATATTATGTATGAATTTCTTTCACAAAGCCACGTAATGTCAGTATTGCATGTCATAATATTTAAAAATATTTTATGAAAAAAAAACCAATCGTACAGTGTATAACGATAATTAGACCTTGAACTTTGTTAACTGTAAAATGTCTAAAATCTTTCGTAAAAGGATTATTGTAATACCCTCATAATATGCCCTGTAAAGCACATGTCTTGTCTTTTCGATTTTTATAGAGGAATATTTAAAAAGGTTACGAATGGTGCATTGTCAACATTTGGGAACAAAACCGAAAGAGAAGAAGCATACAAACCTAAACAATGGAAGCCATGAGAGTAAGTTTAAAGTTGATAACATTTGATGGTAAAAACATCGTCAGAGGCGCATTATTTAACCACTGAATGTTTGTCAGATTGTTTTTATTGTCAATATGAATGCAATCTTGGTGCAAGATATATAGAATGACGTATGACGTCATGAATATTTTTCTGGCACCAATATTGCATTCATATTGACAATAAATACAATCTGACAGACGTTCAATGGTTGTATTTACATTTAAGATATTTTATTATCATCATTTTATTTTTGCCATATCTTTAAAAATTTTGTCTTGTATGTAAAGATTTTCGAAAATCACGATCACCTTACTGATTAACGTAAAGCTATAACGTGTGTTATCTGAGGCGACGTGCACAGCTTTGACGTAACGTAGGTCAACATGGCGCCAAAATGACGTCATGCATTTGTTTGGTGGTGTGCACTGCATCTATATCACTGTGATTACAGTCCAGATTAACACTGGTGTAATGGAAAGCCAACGTGCAAAATGTAAATATCTTAAACCATTAATGCCCATGCCTTATAACAAATACTTGGTGACTGTGAAGCAGTGAACGAACACACGAACATAGATTCCGACTTCAGATGTCTTTGTGTGGTAGATTTTGGTAGAGGTTTTGATGGTTTTGACATACTGTAACAATATCACTACTAAGTATGAGTGTCATTTTCACAGCCTTAAGTAATCATTTTGTTCTATTTCTAATTTGAATATTTTTTAAACATTTGTTTTCTTGCTTTTTAAAGAATTTTCATCAACAGTCTCATCAACATGGACTTATGCTTTCTACGTTGATAATCAGTATCTGTTTCAATTCAACTAATGTCCCCGTTTTAATTGATGTCCCTGTTTTAACTAATGTCCCTCTTTTAATTGATGTCCCCGTTTTAACTGATGTCCCTGTTTTAACTGATGGCCCTGTTTTAAAATGATGTCCCTCTTTTAAAATGATTGCCGTGAAATGATGACCTTTACTTGTAGATACAGAAGTCAATGATACCAGGCTAAGCAGTAGTGACAATTTCACAACGAAATGGGGGAGTTATATGCCATATTCTAGTTGTACAGGTAAAATGACACATATCTCTCGTTACTTTCAAAATAGATATGATCACAGGTAAGTATACTTGTTTCCCTAATAGTTCCCAACAGTTCTGCGCACAGCGCTACCTGCAGCACTCAATAGAAATTGAGAGAAATTTGGCCTCACCTCTCTATAGGCTGCATTTCCAAACCGATTTGTATGTAACATTACAGAAGTGTTCAGAAACATTAATCCCCTTGTAAATGTTCGTGTTTCAACCTGCGGTCACTGTTAATGTAGACAGAAATTGATAGTAATTTTCAATATTTAAGCGCGAGGGTATTAGTATCGTCTGTGATGCCTTGCGAATCACAGTATTTTCATGTATAACCCACCTTATCTCATTCACAATTTTATTGATCAAGATAATAATTGGTTTCAGAATCACTTCTTTTATCTTATTAGTTTTAATTCTAAGTTAAGTTTAGTTGCTTTTGGCTTAGTTTTAGTGCATGGCATTTAACCATTAAGGAGTAGAAAACTTAGACTGTATTTATTCTAATAGATGTAACATCTGAGACTGAGCAAAGGAAAGTTGGGGAGAGGGACTTAGGTGAACAGAGGAAAGGTGAGAAGGTGGAAGATGAGAAGAGGAATGGGAAGCAGATGAAAGATGAGGAGACAGCGGAGCAGAGGAAGGGTGAACAGGAGAAAGAAAAGCAGCTCAAAGATGAATCCGAGGCTGAGAAGAAAAACGTTGAAATTGATGCCGTGCAGAAAGAAACCACGAAAAGGGATAAACGGTGGTACGACTTCATCTTCAAAAGAGAATACAAATATGGTAAATATTACAATAATAAAAAAATTGTATCAATTGGAATAAAAATTAAAACGAAAACATACACTAAAAAGCGAATATAACGTACAGTTAGACATAATCTGCGGGTTATTTTCTTACCAATTAAGATCTACAACATGGCTTTTACTAAACTTTCGTTATTGTTTGTTTTAATCCCACGACATTAGAAACAATATCGGATAAAAAACGAAACAAAACAAAACAGACAAAACCAAAAACAAAAACATAAATTCTAATGTATTATTATCGTTTTTGAATGATAACATAACTTAAATGATCTTTGATTGTAGAACCAATCTGGTATAAGTACAGGAAGTCAAAATCATTATGGGATGGCATGCCTGAGGTAAGTAGGAGTTATCCATCTTGGAACACTGATCGTAATGTCTGTAATCGATCTAATATACTTTTGCAAAGATTTCACCTATTACGATTCTGCAATGCAGTTTCATTGAGTAAACAAGTCCTGTGTCTAATAGTTATGCTCAAGTTCGAAATTTAACGACATATAAATTGTCTCCTTCAGCGTACTTCTGCCCTGTCCACTAGTCGCATACAGCTCACTGGCAGCACACCGTCATCCACATCCACTGGCATGTCCAAATCCTTACTGGCAATGGTGTCACAATCTCCCGAGGATGGCATGAATGAAATTAAATTGCAGGATAACCCGGACAGAGTGAAAAAGGATAAGAAGAAATACATATGGCGGAGTTTCCTGTGCTGCTGTCAGCAATAGGTACTGGTGTAGCATGGGTGTTAGCATTCTCTGACACCGATATCGCAAAAACTTTGTATGATGAATTTAAAGTTGAAATAAAGATTATGATGTATTTGTAGTTAAAATTAGCTTTGTGAAGAAATCTCCTGCTTTTGTCGACGATATCGAAGGCACAAAGTAGTGAATTTGTTTTCTTTGATACATAGATGTGCTGGCAGTATGTTTAATACATATTTTCGGGATTTTATTACAAGTATATAACAATATCCTACCAATAACAGGTAATTATCTGCTTGCATTTAGGATGATGTATTGCCTTCAATATTTCCTTTACTAGAGAACCATGTATATGTATCCTTTTTACGATAACAGAAATAGTTTATATAAAACTTTTTAGAGTTGTTTATGTGTATTTTCATATCGATCCAAGATCTTTGTCGCCACAACATTCACAATGCATTTCTTCTTACTTAATTACTTGCTTGCTTATCTTCTTACTCTCCGGGAGATGCTAAAAGAAAATACGGAAGAATGATGCCGGTATTTTTTTTATAGACTCCCGTAGTATAGTGAGACTAGTTCTAATTCACGAAACCATTGCAAATGTATGTAGCTTCGAGATGTCAGGGTATTCTATATTGGGGACAGCTGCCTACTTACTTGCTTACTCGGGTTTGTTATTATCTGAAATATGATCTTTACTCTATGTTTCATATTTTATTTTTAGGGAACATAGAGTATAGCGTCCTCTTTCTGCTATTTTTTCCCCGACGTTTCTGAGATCTCTCATATCTGATTATAACTGAAATAAAAGTATTGATTCTACCTTTGAAAAATAATAATGTTATTTCAGACCATTATAAGTTTGGTTACCGCAAAAATGTGAATACCAGTATTACCCTTAAACAAAAGCCAGATCGGTCATTTCTTCTTTGTCTCTGCAACAATCCGTACAAACGCTGCTTCATAGTCTTAAATGGAATTTTAATGAAAATGCATATACACACAACAATGTACATGACTTCCCGATTGGTAGACGTTCCAAAAAAAAAAAAAAAGCTGAAAGCTTCCTCGATCATAGAGTCTATGTTTTATGTATAACTACCGGTACTTACTCTACGACTCAGATTCTGTAAACACAGCTGCCTGTCGGATCGTTGTTTCTTTACGACAGTTTCCCCAATCAATTGTGGGAGGTCGGTTAGCCTACCCGATAGTATTCAACCAGGTAATGCCAGCGGTGGTAATCCATATTATATAAAGCAATCCAGTCTGCCTTTGGCGTATAACAGATTAAGTGATATTCGTTTTTAGCGTTTATATACCCATCAGCATCTGTCGGTATTGCACTTTTCATCCACTCGGCCATTGTCTGCTCATTCTCTGTGTTGGTCTGGATTTTTCTCAAGTGTATGGTTCATCGTGTCAACTAGGTATACTTTGTTGAACATCCATCTTGTTCGCGCTCAGTGATAACACTTATCATATTTGTGTCTTTCCCGGAACAGCATAGTTGGTGGATGACAGTGAAGTTTAACGGTCGTCATGTTGGGAACTTACCCTAGCGTAGCAATAAAATAGGGGTTTTATTACAAAACATTTAGGATAAGTTCCCTTTTGTTTCCAGTGTTCGTGTTCCTCTTTAGTAAGTTTCTTTGCATTGAACGCGTACTGATTGAATGTTACTTTTCTAAAGTGTATCAACTATGGAAATATTCATCTGGTCATGACACACTGTCTATGATAAAGTGAAAGTGTTAGTGAACTATTTAATACGTCATGACACACTGCCTATGCTAAAGTGAGAGTACTAGTGAATTATGTATTGCATATTGACACAATGTCTATGATTAAAGATTACGTAACACACACATATGCTCCCATTTAAAATTAAATAATAGATTCAGTATGGCGAAAATGAATTACACTACATCACACAACTGTTTCGTCCTCTAGGATTTTTCAGTGATGCTTGGGCCAAAGGTGGAACTCCAAAATGTCTTAACTAATGAAGTGTGAGGACTAGTGAACTTTTTATCCGGTCATGATACACTTTGATAAAATGACAGGATTTTTTACATATTCAAATAGTCTTCACTCACTGTCTATGATAAAGTGAGAAGATTAGTGAACAATTCATTGCGTAATAATATATGACAAAAGTGTTGATGTTTAGGGAAATTCCTGTCACATCTTGAGTACACTGTCTTTCTTTCATAGCAAGTCCTTGGAAACCGTTTATCGTGCCATTATTATGCTGTTTCTCCTTGTCTCCATTTTCTTCCTTGATTGACATTCAGTATTGTCGTTAGATTTGTATTTCTGTACAAGGGGTCATGAATGCATCATGGTGATGTTTATCAATGGTTTTATCTCTATATGTTCCCGCAAAGACATATCATTTCAAACTGCTTCTAATACGAAAACATAGCCGTATGTGATATAAATCATTCTTGAGTGCACACTGTTATGTTGGAAATGGATGTGATCTTAACAATGTTTGCCAAACGTTTTAAGAAGAAATGTAAGCGACCAGACATTTTCTAAATATTGGGTTATAAAAGATATGTTACTTTACTCAATAACCAACGACTGAAACATGTGTTTGATGTCGGCCTGTTTTATAATTATGGAGCCACAACCTAAAATGGCCCGTTAATAACCATCATACGTCTAAGTGAAATGGTAAACACTCGAGTATTGCGCATTGAAATAGAAGGTAACGAGCTACCAAGCTCACATAAAACACTGGGATATGATAATAAAATGAAATGTTGCTAAAATGAGACATTGGAAACGTTGGTGAAGAGACTGACAGATTGGCTTGTAATGGAACTATCTGTTTATAGAGTGTTTTTATAGCCCAGTCTTGAAAGAACAACGTCAAACGTTATGATTTCAAGGTGTGTCGATTTATCTTACCTTAGTTCTAGTCACTATTGCCTGCTGTGTCGAATAGAGAAATACCTTGGAAGACTCAGTTTCTAATTTAGAGATAATTAATGAGGTCATGTTCCTCAGGGTCGTTCATTTACTGGTGCTATTAGACTTTATAGCTAACATCAGAAAAAAAACCTCAGTCACTTTAACTTGTGTATAATGTAAATTGGGAAGTTTGGCAAGTTTTCGGTGATATTCTTCCTGGAATGTTTGCTGATTCTAAATTATCACAACTAATGCATGGTGGTTAATTGTAAGAAAAACAAAGTTTGGTGTCAAGTGATTTTGGTATTCTTTTTATAATAGAAAGTTAAACCTCTTTCATGTTTCGACCATGATTATTACCCCTATTGGTACATCATATCACAGGCAAAAGATTTTTTTTTTTAAATTAATACTAGTCGATGTGTTACCTATTACAACATAGTAAATTGCTTTTATAAATACAATACCGTTTATATTATCCACTTACATTCAAAATGTACACTTCTAAATCCTACAAAATTTCGTCGACGTACTGTATATATTTTTAAATGATTTTCTGATTGGTTTACTTTGAAGTCAATGTGTACTCTTTATATTTTCATTAAAAAGGGAAAAATACGAAAAAAAGTTTTATGGGAATGCTGATGAATATCATTTTTGTCATACTGTCAGAGGAATATACTCGAACTTTATTGTGAAGTACTTTTCAAACCTCTATCTGACCGTGTACCAGACGCGGTAGCGTGATGCAACCTATCCTTTACTCTTAGCGCTTGTTTGACTCTCGTCCCGACACATTGACCCCTAGCATGTTGGTATGTCCGTGTTCTCCACGGTGATGTAAATGGTTGCCAGTTTATACTACCTTAACGTCAATACGGTGCGTTGTTTTTGACCAATAAAGATGTTCCGGCAGTTTTTGACCAATAAAGATGTTCAAGCAGTTCCATATCAATAGCACGCCATGTTACATAACACTAGCGTGTAACGTTTTGCTTGTCTCATGAATTCACTTTGTAGTGTACTCTTTTTGTGACAATAAAGAACGGTTATGGCTACCTTTATATCTTCATTCTCACAAACCACCAATCTTTTATGGGTTACAGGGACGATCGTGGCTTCACCTACATGTACGCTGACTTTGTTAGAATTTCCAATCTTCATGTTTTCCAAAAAATTCAAACATAGCACTTACGGTTATGAATTATATCACGGGATGTAAATTAGTATTTGTTGTCACTTATGCATTTGTCTTTGTCTGACAATGAAATATGTTTAAATTAATCAAATCAACACTACCTATATACGAGTAAGAGTATACGTAGTTTCTGTTCTGATCCGTCTGATCAACCCACCCTCCTACCCGCTCAACCTTAAACCGCCATGCATGTGATTCAAAATGATCGCCCTAAGATGATATATAATACGATTACTTTCACGAATGTCTTTCTACACAGTGGTTCATAAAATGAAAACAAAAATAAATAAACGTAGCCTTCCATTATGTAAACGTTACAGGTAGGTATGATATGGTTTTAAATATACACCAAATGTAACGTTCTATAACACAGTGCAGCAGGCCTGTACCTACCTGGGGGGCTGTACTTGATGTGCAATCCACGTCAACCTTCATCACATCCAGATTACTAGTCTACTAGGAGCGAAAGAGCAATGGCGATCATTAAACTGCCAATCCCAATGGAGGTTGCATGCACGTTCTGGCCTTTCCACCTAGTAATCTGTTAAGTGATAAATATAAAAGTCCAAATGTAGTTGTTTTGTGCATTGCTGTTTATTTGTTTGTTCGGAGTTAGATGTACTCTTAACAGCCAAGGTCATTTTAAGACGGGAGCACAGGAAGGTACCGCAGAAATAAAAACAGTCTATAGAAAATAAAGTTACCAAAGTGTTTCTATAACGGTCAAATGTGCTTATCTTAGCAGTAAACTGTTCCTGTTAATCATGTTGAAGTTATGAAGGTGGTAGGTGTGTATATGGAAGCCAATACAGTGTCATTAGGTTCAAGTACAAGACAATATAAATGATTGACACAGCCAATTGAATTCCTGATATATAAAGACATCACGACCATTTTCAAACATATGTCTAGAAAATATTGAAAATTTACACATATATTACCTCAAGAAAAGTTAAAGTTCTTTGTTAAATGTGTAGTTTTTAACTTTTCAAATGACAAATTGTGTGTGCGTGTGGGACGGAGGGGAACGGGAGGGGGCAAGTAGACTCTCCACTCTAAAGGGTGAGGGGGTAATTGCACCCTCTTCCCCCATCGCTCCCTACACCACTACATAAATCAATAATGTCCATTTTTTATAGCTTTACGTTCATAGTGTTTTCAATTTAGCTCTAATTCAAACAATGACTGCAATCAATATATAATTCAATCCATTGACCTTCTGCTGTGTACTTTAATATAGTAGGAGTACAAACTTTTCTGCATGCCAAGTTCCTGGTTACTTAATTATGTCATATGGCGAGACTTGTAGTTTCGCATGTCATGCATTATTATGGCAAAGCTTCTTTAGATAAGCTCGGTAGTTCTAGGATAATATATCTTACATTAGATTTAAATTAGAAGTTATTTTCAGCTGGTTTGTTGCTAAGAGATCATTATAAATCGCGACACTATCGATATTGCTGTATCAGCAAATGCTATTTTTAAGAAAGAAATTAATATGTCACGTGACCTTTTAGCAAAGCAAATATTGCTTAAGCAGCGTTAGCGGAGCCACAATAGTCTGACATATTATATATATAGGCTGTAAGCTCTTAACACTACATGATCAGACCAAGCAAAGTTTAGTGTCACGAGCAATTTAGAGATTCAACAGAGGTGTACTTTGTACGCCATAAATAGCTTTCTGTTGTTACAACCAAAGTGTAAATGTAGACCAGATGATTGATGTGTACTTTATATACGGAGAATGTCAATGTCTCATTAACTAATGAGAGTTTAATCTCTACATATACATGCAATGTTTTGAAATTGTTCTATGGCTCCTTGATCGGCAAATGTTTATTCAATGTTTATCCTCCATATTAGCAGTGTTAGACGGGCATCACGGGAAACTTGATGTAATGTATATGCATGTAAATTAATTCCAGTTCTGTTGAAAATCTCCATTGTCTACACCATAATTATTGTCTTAAAAAACTTCGAGAATATATTGTTTATTCCCAAAAAAGGATTCAATTTGTGGAAAAATGTATGAATCTATACCAAAGGAATACCACTTTTGTGTATCTGTGCCTTAAAAATACCAATTTGAATAAAAACCTGATAAAATCAATTTAATGCCGATTCTGTAATTATTTGTTTGTTATTAAAACACATCGTTGTACTTTTACTTGGGGTTTTTGTTAATAAAGAAAAAAACTAAAACTTGAACGAAAGAAAGTCCGCTGTTTGGTTTTGTTTTATTTAAAATAAAAAAATATATTGTAATTCGCAGAACAAAATAATGATATCTGAAAATCTCGTGGTTCAAAGAACTGAGTTCAAAACAAAATCATAAAATCTGATCGTTTTTTAAATACACACATTCAATCTCCGGGTGTACACTTGACTGACACATCAAACCGCTTTTCTGTCTTCGTCAATCATATTAACAAGTGTTTAATATGATACGAACCGGAATGAAGCTCCGCTTTACCGAGATTCTGTTGGCGCTATATGTCCCATAAGATAAGATGAATGATATTGAGAATGTTCAACAATCATTTCCAGACTAGGTACGATGTATGATAACAGGTAAGATAGGTGTTACTGTATATTATATTTTCGGGATTTTAATAAAAGCTGAATTCTTAAAATCACTTTATGTAGGATCGTCGCCATCATAATCTTGTTTAACTAGCTCGATGTTTCATACATATTCTTTGTAGGCGTTTTGTAATCAGTTGATACAGAAACCTTGCACGAAACTTCAGACAACAATTTCAATACTTTATCATACCATGTATAATTACGTTTATATTTGCTGTTGATGTAATAAAAAGGATATTGCTTCTAATACATAGAGGGTACACCACGAGTGGTTGTTGGTTATGGAATTTATTTCACTCCAGTTATTTTTGTTTTAATTAAAAAAGACTCCATCTTTAGCGAGTGTCTTTAGTAACTTTTGAAAATTAAGTAACGATAGTGAACTAAATACCATATCCAATCACCACGAGAGTCGTGTGACCTGTTTCTACCACAATTTCAGCCGAAAACAGCAGTATTTCATTGAATTGAATATAAATGAACAGCAGACAATTTGACCGGAAACATATGCGCGGATTGGTCGAATGGTTACACGCCGGCTTTCCATGCAGGCGGCCGGGGTTCGATCCCCGTAATCGTCATACGCATTGAACATTCAGAGAAAGTGCTTTTCTCCTGCCCACACAACTCCAACAACCCAGGTGGAATATAAAATGGTCTGGGGTGGGTGTTGCAGTATCTGTGCTGTAGCATTCAAGTGTGGTGGCACTCCATAAGATGCCGTTGGAAACACAGTTCCACTACAAACAGAACACAATTCATCTCCAGCACACACACACATACATACGCACACATATGTAGATATTAGCCAGGTGGTATAGGACAAGTAGTTAGCGCCTGATAAGGCAGCTCCGGCGAACTCCTCAGAATTGTTTATGATATAACTGTAAGTGTTAATTGTTGTGATTTTATGAGATTTGTATATCTATGTACTGTAAAGCGCTTTAGAGTGGCTTATGTTAGCTAGATAGGGCGTTATATCAAATGTTGTATATCAAATGTTGTTTATTATATCGGATAGTATTTCCCCGCCAAAAAATGTCGTCGTCAACAATCAACAAGTGACGTCGTTCCAGTCATAGTTCACCATGGTAGCCAATCAAAATGAGTTCAGAGTTTATTTCACGTGTAGTATAAACATAAATGTTATTCAACAGTTTTTACGATTATTTGATACCATGATAAAACTCACCTATTGTAATAGAAATATATTTTCTGTAGTTACTGGCTGAGCTTAAAGATTTTTCTCTGAACACATTTCTTTAAATTGTGGTTGTATCTCAACTTTTCATGTTTTCAATGATGTCTTCCATATTACTTGCGGTGCGGTCATAATTCACTAGGGAAAAATATCATATTGCTCACCAGGCAAATATATCACTTTTATAGAATGAAAATTTTCCGATATTTCACTGGTGAAAATGCAATGATTTTACACAATTTCACATACTGGTATGAGGAGTGTGAAATGTTCTTAACCTATTGTACGCGTTTTATCACAATTCCTTTATATATAAATGTTTAGTTGATGAGTTTCATTTTATAATCGAGAGAAATGTCCTTCGGTATGTCCTCTGTTGCACTTGGAGAGGGAAGGTGGCGGCGTTTTCAATCCAGGGATACGCATTATGCACTTAAAGGATATCATCAATGATTGTTTTTCGATATAAAGGAATTGCGATAAAACGCGTACAATAGGTTAAGAACATTTCACACTCCTCATACCAGTATGTGGAATTGTGTAAAATCAATCAAGGAATGCCGTTTGTCTTTTCAGAAATTTTTTCAGTTCTGAAAAGGTCAGCTTTGAAATCTTTATGAATCCCTTATCCTCTTCGCTTTTTACCGATTGGATGTTAATAGTTTTGTTTTTCTTACGATTAGCCGGTCTAACGATTTTTTGCACGGCGCCATTTATGTTATTACAGACGTGGAGTTAATCTAGTTTACCCAATGGTCCTCAATAACGAACGTTCAAAGCAACTTGCTATCTATGCGGAAAATCGCCCAATGCAGTGTGTCTAGTGCTGGTCGAGGACAGCATCAGCAACAGCCGACTTGTAGGCTGTATATGATATACATGTAAGGGTCACACGACATCCGGCGAGGCGAAAGGCGTTATTTTGTAAAGCATAGCAATTCCTGAGTCAATGGATTGTTGGAATTGAATTAGTCAACTGATTATTTCTTCCTATATAGACACATATCTGTGATTATCTATATAACCGGCCCGAGCAGAGTAGCTGTTCGATAAGGTCAGATCGCAGGAGTTGCGTTATTTACACAATACTGGCGTCGAAAGTACGAAAATGTTTTGGTGTTTTTAGAACAATTATGTGCGGTGGACCAATATTAGGCTATGAATCCGTAGCTTTACGGAACATTAGATCGTAACGCTAGGAGAAATTGTAAGACAGCTGAACTTTTGATTTTTTACTTATTGTGTGTATTATTAAATTAAGCAATTAGTGTTTAAGTTGTCAACAAGACGTTCATGTGAGCGCCAGTCTCGTTACTCCATAAGAGAAGGCACTTTGGCAAAATCTTAAATTTATGTTTAAACCATTTATTTAAAATACATCAAAAGGATATTTTTTCATTATAATTTCTGTAGTTATTGTAGTTTTACATTGCAAATGTTATCTTGATTTGAGACTGATATTTCTCCCTAAATCTAGAAAAAGATACAGTTACATCAGCATGATGTTACAAAGTAAAGCGTCATTTGATAGAATTAAATCTAATTGTTAAGATGAATTAAAGTAATATTTCTGTAAATTCACAGCAACCATGCATTGTAGATATATATATATATAATCGACAACAAAACCCTAATCCTAACCCAAAATTGATAAACCTATGGGCAAACTATGAACAATGGAAATATTTACAAGGAGACACTTGTAAAAGTACAAGAGAGTAAGACCAGGTGTTCTGGAGGAGGAAACGTCTTATACTTCGTCGATGACACACTCCATTTAAATCTTGGTCATATCCAAGTAAACGTCAAGTCCTCAAAGTGAGAATAGAGTCATCATCCACACTAATGAGCATATTAAAAACGTTCTCCTTCATATCATACATATTATGTACAAGGATACGAAATATTCTCAATAAGAACAAGTTGGCTCATAGTCCGTAACAACCCGCATCTCTAGAATTCATGTGTGATAAGTTATTTTAATCAGCAGCCGACATCAATCATGGAAATTACGATATTTAGAGCATGCCATAGACAACCGAGTCAATTGCGACATGTATACTGTAAACACCAAAGGTTGCAGAAGAAGGATGTTACTATCAAGAAAGAGAAAGTTCACGGTCGGAAAATTAATATTGTCATGTTTATCGTATAGCTTAATTGTAAAGAGCGAGTTAAGCAGCTGCTGTTGAAGAGTATATTGTGTTATATATTTCATCCCCTATCTCATCATCCTATTCTTTATTATCATCTTCAGGGCAATTTTGTTATTTATCCAGGTTGGAAAGGAGACGGTTCCTGCTAAAGAAAGCATCACAACTGATTACTGATCTGACAAAATATACTCTAAATTACAAATCTTTCATTAAACATGTCATGAAATTGTGTTTTCAAATGATTCAATTCGAAAATTCTTTCAGGAGAGACTTGCATGCAACTGCCTTTCTACAATGTACTTACATGACAACTATGCTTTTGGCTGCACCAAAGAATACGGACGCACAATATGTGTAGTAGAAAATCTGATAATGGGTTAAATAATAAAAAAAAATGTAATTTACAAAAATATTGATTGAGTGCTCGTTGTTTTTATTTTGCAAAATAATAAAACTGAATTTTTTAGAATGACTCAGACATTTAAGCTTCACGCCTCAAAATATTAAGTCTGATCTGAACGATAATTGTGTCCCTTCTGATACTAAAATTAAACATTGGAGATACAAAATAATGTGCTCAGATAAAAGGTTTTATATTACTAGCATGTCGAATCGATTTCATTGCTTCCACAAATCATGCGAAAATTAATTGAGTTAAACGTCATTAAACAACCATGCCGTCACAGGCGACAGCAAAATAACATCAATATGAAATGGTGTTGATATTAACTAATAGGTTTGTGTCACCAAGACAAATATTTGTAAAACTAATATTTAAATGTTAATGGCTAATTAAATTGTAGAGGAAGTTTTATCATTGAGTGTCAATGTACAGCGCACCATTGTACTCCAGGGTTATATTATTGGTAATAAAACCGTGTGAAAGCCTGTGACACCTGCCACAGATACTTTCTTTTTTGCTTATGAAGATGACGTAACACACAAATATGCTGCACCTCTTAAATTTTGTAATAGATAAAGTATGCCGAAAAAAAATAAAACTGCACCACACAGCTGTTTCGTCCTCCTAGGACTCTTCAGTGATGCTAGGGGCCAAATGGTAGGAACCCAAAATTTCTAAACTAATGTAGCAACAGAAGGGTCAGGTGCGTAAAACCCCTTTCATTTATGAATTACGAAGTAAAATTAAACTAGTTCTGTATAATTTCAAATCGTATACTATGAACGTACGGTAATTTGTTTTAAAATGTTTTATGTGGCGTTTCGATTAGAACAAGATGAGGGCGCTGATATGCTCTCGCACTTATGTGATGTAGTCAATGACAATGCGTAGTAAATTGAGTCATTGAGGTAATGTAATGATACTTATGTACATACGCTTTATATTGTAGTCGAAATCGACATCGATTGTCATGTAAACAATTTACACCTTTGTGTACATACACTTTACTAGTCTATGAAGGTGACAGAATACATGTCGTTCTAATTATCGAAATGTCCCATTAAAACATTTATTGGTTGTGTAACAAAAATCATGAAATAAAACATACTTTCAAACCCGAAGAAAACGTTTAGAAACTGCTAGAGTAGAAAAAGGCCAGCCAACTAACCAATGGATTACTGCTACACCTGCTATTGTCACGTGGCAATTCTGAAACGCCAGACGTGGACACAGTGTTATCAAAGTTTAAGTAGTTATATTTATTTATTTGGAAATGTTTTCTTTTGTTTTGTAGATTGTACGCTATAAATCGATCGGACACGATAGAGATATCAACTCCCTGCCGACACGTGTCATCAGGGCGAGAAGAGCACGTGCATGTGTGCTGCACATGCGTTATCTTGGGTATAACTTACTCTCAAATACATTCCCCAAACGTAACTCAAGCACGTTTTCGAATAAATTTATGATCCAATATAAATAAAAAAAAAATATTTGTGTTATTTCCAGGTCTTGCGTTTACAATGTACTTGGGAACAGATGGAGTGCAGGGTTGTGTGTACTTTTGTCCGTTCTATGGACAAACTACAGGAAACATAACCATAACGCTATTTCATCGTATTAAATCTAATTTTTATATCATTATCATTCATTTTGTAACTTCAATAAACTTCTTATGAGTCATAACAACAAGGAAATTGTCTTCATAGTACACGCCATGGATGATCGTTACAAAACTATTAAACTTTTACATCAACCTTATAATGTTGTTAGCCGCTGTTTTTATTTGATTACTGGTGTATACTTACGAGGGTGTTTCTCTAGTGTGCACCTGTTAGACGGTAATTCCGTCTAGGTTTTAGGGCACAAATCGTGCAGCATCAAATCATCCATCATTGTTTTTTGATTGAAGTAATTTCAATTGACTTTGGCAACAATAAATCGAGGGTTCTGATATGAGATATCAATCCATACCTACATATTTTTTTTACTTATATTTCGCGGAATGTGTGTTTTTACATTCATTATGTTTAACATCAATTAATTATTACATTGTACGTTCATAGCAATGCCACATGCCTCAAAACTGAAGATGTAATGTAGATAAAACCACGGGGTCTTCCGATTTGTTTTAACTAGTTTTGGACATAGATTAAGGTTTTTAGCGCAATGTTATACTTTTGGGGAGTTTAGATCAGTTTTCGATAACATGTTTATACATTGTACTGACCATGGAAGATGGACGTTTTTGATTTTGCTTATTAGTGTGCTTACTTGTTGTGATTGACAATGATGACTCGGTTATCATTTTGAGGATTGATTTTTACTTGGATGTGACACAGATTTACATGGTGGGTGTCGTCGATGAAGCAGAGGAAGGCGCTTACTCAACCGGAACAACTGGTCTTATTTTCTTGTACTTTTACGAGGGTCTCCATGTAAATGTTCCCTTTGTTCATATTTTGAGTTCGGATTAGGGTTTCGTTGAAGCTCTGGTAATCTCTGATTTTTTTTTATTATGCAATACAATCTACTAAAATATGTTCAATATGTAAATGTTCCCTTTGTTCATATTTTGCACCTGGTTTAATCTAATTTGAGTCAGGATTATGGTTTTGTTGGTATTTTCTGATTTTGTTTTCATAGAGTAAAATGCCCAATATTAGTCAATATTAAAAAGAGCTTACCCGGTATTGCCTAATCATATGATTTAAGTGGTCTTGCAATTCCCTTTTCGCAAAATAGTGCATGATTTTGTTTAGTGTCCATATACCAGTGTCCATATATTAGTGTCAATATCTTAGTGTCCATATAATAGTGTCCATATACTAGTGTCCATATACTAGCGTCCATATATTAGTGTCCATATACTTGTGTCCATATACTAGCGTCCATATACTAGCGTCCATATATTAGTGTCCATATACTTGTGTCCATATACTAGTGTCCATATACTAGCGTCCATATATTAGTGTCCATATACTTGTGTCCATATACTAGTGTCCATATATTAGTGTCCATATACTAGTGTCCATATACTAGTGTCCATATACTTGTGTCCATATACTAGCGTCTATATATTAGTGTCCATATACCTGTGTCCATATACTAGTGTCCATATACTAGCGTCCATATATTAGTGTCCATATACTTGTGTCCATATACTAGTGTCCATATATTAGTGTCCATATACTAGTGTCCATATATTAGTGTCCATATACTTGTGTCCATATACTAGCGTCTATATATTAGTGTCCATATACCTGTGTCCATATACTAGTGTCCATATACTAGCGTCTATATACTAGTGTCCATATACTTGTGTCCATATACTAGTGTCCATATACTTGTGTCCATATACTAGTGTCCATATACTTGTGTCCATATACTTGTGTCCATATACTAGTGTCCATATACTAGTGTCCATATACTAGTGTCCATATACTTGTGTCCATATACTAGTGTCCATATACTTGTGTCCATATACTAGTGTCCATATACTTGTGTCCATATACTTGTGTCCATATACTAGTGTCCATATATAAGTGTCCATACACTAGTGTCCATATGCTAGTGTCCATATACTAGTGTCCATATACTAGTGTCCATATATAAGTGTCCATACACTAGTGTCCATATACTAGTGTCAATATACTAGTGTCTATATGCAGCAGTATGATTTCGATTTATTCCGTGTAGATGTTACCGGAATATTATTGTAATAGTTAGTTCCCATTAAACTGACACCATAAATGCATAACTGGTGGCATAACTAATATGTCCGATACAGCGACAGTTATGTGTGTAATTGAGAAAATTACCTGATTTATTATATATAGCCCTGTATATTGATGTTACTGTTACGTGTATTAGACATTTAGATCTAACCAAGGCATCTCTCATATTGTTATAAGGTTTATATTTACGGATCAGCATAAAACAAATGTGGATCTAAAAATGAAAATCCCAAAAAACGTTCTGATTATCGTTTTATTTGTATCTAAATGTGGAATTTTACTTGTTAAACCCTACCCTGTCAGCGCAAAGTGCCCTTATAGTGCTATTATCTCCTTGATGAATGTTTTAGGAGAGTTTAATTGTAGAACATGGCGGAAGAGAAAGTAAAACGTATATCGGTATTCAAGTACGTTCCAATAGATATACATTTTGAAGTTGATTCATAACAAAGCGCTGTTAAGGGACTTTGAAGGCAAGTATCGGAAAATAAATGTCATGAACGGAAAAAATCACCTAAATTTAACAAGTGCGTTTTAAGTATAATTCATTCAGAGCATGATGTCACTAGCGGCTATTCTTATTTAATAGTGTAGGAAAGAACATAAATTTATAAATTGTTTACATAAGACCATCGATTATATCAATGTTGAAATAGGTCATCAAATGTGTAAATGTTGTAATAATGACACCAATGGTGTATATGTCATAATAAAGACATCAATTATGTATATGTTGTATTAAGGCCATCAATTATGTAAATGTTGTAATAAGGACATCACTTGTGTAAATTGTAAATGTTGTAATAAGGACATCAATTGTGTAAATGTTGTAATAAGGACATCAATTGTGTAAATGTTGTAATAAGGACATCAATTGTGTAAATGTTGGGATAAATTATGTAAAGGGGGTAGGTGGGGAAATATTGTTTTTGTAAGCGATACGAATAAGGACAGTCTTTGCGTAACTGGTGACAATTGTTGACATGGCTTACTTGTAACCATTACTCTATAAACTTTCCATGTGATATCACGATGTGATAAACCATCTGACGGCAAAGAATCATCGGAAGTATATTTTGTAAGTAACTAGTTTATTCGATCTGACTTTCGTCAAGATATGTTGTAACTTGTCACTGTACCGATACATATCCAAGTAAGTGAATAGGTAAAAGCTAAAATAATATAATAATGAAGTGTAAATTATTTTTACTTCAAGAATTATTTCACTGCTTTATATAATTGTATATAACAGCTTTATGATGCAGTTTAATTCATTTGTTCGGCATACTGTATCTATTACTAAATTTAAAAGGTGCAGCATATGTTTGTGTTTCGTCATCTTTGTTTGCAATGAAAGAAGCCCAAGAAGTGCTCCATGGAAAAATTACTTTGGAAGACCACCCATTTATAAGTTATACGATGCAAAAACAGAAAATGTGTAAGTATTTATCCAAATAAACACTGATTATCAAATATCAATGATTATGAAACATAGGGCATAAATCATGTATGGCATATGAAAACGGCACGTTAAAACATTACCGGTTTTGATATTGTATAAAAATAATCATTTTATACAAAAAATATGAATGAAATGTTTTTACAGAATTATTGAATATAGACTATAATTTTAAATTGATAAAGGCAAGTTGACAATGGTAGTATGTAAAATTTTGCATTTTTTTTCTTAGTAAAAGTATCATTATGGACATTCATGTTAACCAATTTAACATGTTTAATATCAAAACAAAAATAAAAGTTTATGCACAAAACAGGATACCCCTTAGCTCAACATTATGTATGCAAGGAGGCCCATTATGGTTTAGTTGTCAGTATCAACAAAGACATGGAGGCTAAATGTTTATCTCATCGAAGCTTGTTTAAATCAATTGTCCTTGGTTGTTATAAATGAAGCAGAAAATCGGTATATTTTTTTCTTATTCTGTGATATAACTCGAGCCGTTTTTAACGGTCCTGAATTAAACTAATATGTTACAATATAAAGACGAAAATCAACATTAAAGTAATCAATTTCTAATAAATCTCTTGAGACTCATTTGAGCTTCGGTCTTACCTAATAAATTAGTGTGTCATTCAATTAAATGATATTGCCTGATTTGATTAAGTATCAATTTAAACTTTTATATGCATAATTGCATTTTTGTGCGTTAATGAATCTGCAATAACTGTCTAATTAATTGCCTTTGAGAGTGGCTGTTGTATGTTCTACATTTGTACATGGTAATTAGTCTTGCCCCAAACCCTTAGGAAATGTCCTATTCGGTAGCTAATCCTGTTTCTATTGTTATCTACGCCTCCTTTGTGACTAACTAATGTTCTTTATCACCAGCTTTATTCTTGACGGAATCGCTGCATATTACTTCCTCTCAAGTGTCATTTAAGCAAGCCTAACGGACCAATGGAACGGGATCCTGGAATAAAACTATGTCACTTTTGGGGGTCATACATTGTGAACACCGGGTCATTACGCCATAAGGGTTACTTTGGTTAGAATTTTTTTTTTCCTTTTTTTTCTTGGACTTTTAAGTTTCCTTGTGTATATTGTGCATCTAGAGAACAGAGTAAAGTAGAAAGGCCTGATCCAAAAAAACAAAACATGTCTCGGAACATGAACAGTGAAATTAACTTACAAAACACACCTACCAATATCAACATAATTATATATGATACTTACATTTATAACGAAGAATATGATTCTTTTAAAGAGCATTTCCCACATATTTTGAACTTGTGAAAACCCTGTTTATCACATAAAATAACCACAAAAAAAAAGTTTTTTTAACCCATCTGCAAGTAGCAGTTTTCTAATTAAAACTTGTCTTACTTGCTCAGTTACAAGAATACTCTCATTTTAGCATTAATTTTGTGGATTATTCACAATATTTACACATGCGCTGAGTACGAAAGTAGACGGCATAGCTAGTTTTGTTGATAAGAAAAACAAATGAGAGAATACCGAAGCGTTAATAATATCATAACCTGAACTCAAAATCGATTAAACTAGGGGCAAAATATGAACAAAGGAAAGATTGACATGGAGACCCTTGTAAAAGTACAAGAGAATAAGACAAGGTGTTCCGGAAAGTTAAGTGTATTCTGCTTCATTGACGACACGATCACGAAAATCACGATATTTAGAGCATGCCCTAGCATAACGTATCGACTGCGACATGTAAATACCAAAGTTGGAGAATCAGGGATGTTACTATCAAGAAATGAAAAGTTCACGAGTAAACGTAGTGGTACAAAAGGATAAAAATGATGTTTGAAACAAAATTCTCTTATTTAAAATATATCGGTTATAGGAGCAGACTTATACATGTTTGGCTTTTTATCTTTCACAATATGACTTGGTCCTCACTTTGAGGACTTGATGTTTACTTGGATTTGATTAAGGTTTACATGGCGGGTATCGTCAATAAAGCAGAAGACGCATGCTCTTCTGGGACATATGGCCCTATCCCCTTGTTCTTTAAAAATGGTCTCCATGTAAATATTTCCCTTTTTTATTTTGTGCACCTAGTTAAGTTGGATTATGTTAGCGCTTTGGTAATCTATATGTTTTTGTTTTCTTTTTTTTTATACGTGTTTCTTGATTGATTACAGTACCTAGGTTTGCTATGTTCATTATTCGTGGGTTCGTGTTTTCGTGGGTTGAGAAGATTTCTTAAGCGAGTCTCAGACAACTTCATCACTCACATTTGTACTGTATTTACATTGCCTCTCCTGAAATAAAGTAAACAAAATGATATAAAAAAAGAAATACAAAACCCCTCAAAGATGAAGATTCCGTAAGGATAAATGGTCGAGTACATTATGGGGAGTAGTTTTAAATGCGAATATAACGTTTTAAATATAACGGTATTTTACACTGACGAATTTGCGAGGAACATAACACCAGAGTGGTTCTCGACTCTTCTTCACTGAGAGGCAACATATGATTGCCTTCGTTTTGTAGATGTTAGAAATCTTATTAAAATAATTATCTTCTACTCGGCGGTTTTTAAAATTGAACACTGGGCTTTAATGCACCAGGTTTAATGCCTTTTGGGAAATCACAAAAGATGAACACTATGTACATGTTTTAAAAAGAAAGATAACTTTCAACTAAATGACAGGCAAAATTGAAAGTTAGAGCAAGAATCCTGATTGAAACTTATCTATCAAATTATTTTCTATCAGAATCTAATAGCTGTGTTTGCGGCAGAAACGTCCAAATATTTTTTCCTAAATACATCGAAATAGATTTATAATTGAATATCAAATTTTGTCGCCAGATTGGAAGGAAACATTTGCATTTGCACCCATTAATTAGAAAGTAAATTGATACAACGGAAACATAAATATTGTTTTTACAGATATCACCTAATGGTGTTAGATTCCATTTGTTCCCATTGGTTTATTTGTATTTCATGTCTCATCCTCTACTTCTGTCGGTGTTAATTCTAAAGAGAACATGATTGGTCTTCTACTCTTAGAATTTACCAAGTTGTCCTTATCATTAAATTAGATGTTGATAACAATAGTTTATCCCAGAGCTCTTCACATGTATATCATCTGAAATCTTCCTTTCTAGTGCATATTTCTTATCTTCATTCCTTTTAGTACAAGTCGATGCTGTTTCCACTATTTTCTAGGACAGTTTTGTTTAGCTCTACAGTACTTGCAATGTTTTTAAATACGTTTTTTTTTTATTGTTTTTGTACATGTCGAAGCTGTTTCCACTACTTTCTTGAACAATTTTGTTTAGCTCTACAGTACTAGCAATGGTTTTGTTTTGTTTTGTTTTTTCATCAAGCTTAATTTGTTGTTTTAAAGCAATGTGTATTATTTGAACGCATTTATCCGCATGCAGAGTAAATACTCATAGTTTATCCATACTAAATGTAATGCATGTAATTTACTACAGCATTGAGGACATTAACGAAAGAATGTAATTCAGATCTGTTCAATAATTTAATGTTATGTTTGAAATGTACTTATTTCAGTTGATCAGTATAACTTTACTCAAAAGTTATTAATAATGTTTATTAGTCCGTCATTTATCCTAGCTTCATTCCGTTCTTCTTCTTCCTCTTCTTCTTCTTCTTCTTCTTCAATGAAACTTCACATACGTATTGGGGTGGATGCCCTACACTTTTTTCGCAATTGAGCTTCTAAAACGACTATAATATCATCTGATGGGGTTTAAATATCGTCTGATTTTGTACATGTATTTCAGCACTGCGAACCGAACTGCGAGGGGAGGGTCGGAGGACTTACGTAATGATCCCCCGTCACAATAAGCACTTGGTATTATTTTGTTATTAAAATCATCATCGTAATTATTTTGTTATTATTATAATTTGTTATCATTATTTTTGAAAGCTTTATGATGATCAATAAGCATTTTTACATCTTAGTGTAAAACAACACAATTCCGAAACCACTCGAAATAAATTTCGAAATAGCTTTCGCTCCAGAATAGTTTTAGATACCTAACATTAAAATTTCCCCTGTGAATAGTGCTATCGGTTGATTTTAAATGTCAGGTAAAGATTGATCCAGTTGTGATCATATACCATTAGAAACAGTTTATATAAAGTGGCCTAAGGAGATTTCTTTCTATAAACGCTGAGTTTTTAAGTAGACCCGAGCCCGTATTTTATCATTGTTCAAGGTCTTGTACACGCTTTTGATACAACAACGAGAATGATACATGAATACTCCTCCGCAAAACATGTTTCTGTCTCTCCCGAGGGCTTATCAGAAATGGTGTCTTTGCAGTGTATGATCGAACTATTCAAACTATTCATCTCAAAACAGGTTTCCGTCCCTCCCGAGGGCTTATCAGAAATGGTGTCTTTGCAGTGTATGATCGAACTATTCAAATTATTCATCTCAAAATATGTTTCTGTCTCTCCCGAGGGCTTATCAGAAATGGTGTCTTTGCAGTGTATGATCGAACTATTCAAACTATTCATCTCAAAATATGTTTCATATACTTCTAGGATTCAACATCCTCGTGACTCCGGGATAAATTTCTACACCAGGAGTAAAATAATGTTACACCTGGAGTAAAATAATGTTACACCTGGAGTAAAATAATGTTACACATGGAGTAAAATAATGTTACACCTGGAGTAAAATAATGTTACACCTGGAGTAAAATAATGTTACACCTGGAGTAAAATAATGTTACACATGGAGTAAAATAATGTTACACCTGGAGTAAAATAATGTTACACCTGGAGGAAATTAATGTTACACCTAGAGTAAAATAATGTTACACCTGGAGTAATATAATGTTTCACCTGGAGTAAAATAATGTTACACCTGGAGTAAAATAATGTTACACCTGAAGTAAAATAATTCTACACATGAAGTAAAATAATGTTACACCTAGAGTAATATAATGTTACACCTGGAGTAATATAATGTTTCACCTGGAGTAAAATAATGTTTCACCTGGAGTAAAATAGTGATACACCTGGAGTAATATAATGTTACACCTGAAGTATCGAGGGTAAGTGTTGCATTACATTCATGGAGTTACATAATGAGATTGATTTTATTAAAGCATCCCGCTATAGTAAAACGATGATGGTTGTTTGATTCAAATAGAAATTGTATTGAGTGAAAAAAGCTTAAATCACATGTATTCGCTTGTATTGTTTATGAGAGCAAAGACCTTCATTTCTTTTACAATACCCTTGTCTACTGTTTTAGTATATTAGTATTATCAGTTTCCCATTTTCAACTTATCATCCCAGAAAAATCAATTAAAATCAATAATAAACAACAAAATCTATTCAGGGCAAACATCCTTTTACGTCATCACAAACCCGGAAGTAACTTTGTTTTCGTCAACAGACGCCAATAGGAAATCATACAGTGATTTCCGTCATTATTTGAATTTGAAATCACGCGCTTCTTGTAACAGTATTCGGAAGACTGGAACAATTTCCGACCGGAAAGCATTCACTGGAACACATTTGCTATTGGTTTTATCAATATTTTTTTTTGTTGATAGGTTTATCAAATGACCGTTCAACGGAAATATTAACATTTAAGCACACAATAAAAGTTCGTTCACAAGCAATTTGGTGAAAATGTCTTTCCAGTTGACGTAATGTTTACGATAACACACTTCTCTGACACAGTTATCGGCCTATTCGCGTCTTACCTGAATTATTGCTTCCATCACGCCAATCTGATATGCCTAATCACAGCGCAATAGGCGCAGGTAACTTCCGCCCAGGAGCATGTTTAAACGGCTTCTTTCCTACCTTCGGCTGTAATCTTAAAAATGTGTAAATGCAATTGATAACGGCTTGTTTCGTTATTCTGAACGTGGTTTGGAGTTACCCTTCTTCTCCAAACAAAATGAACATTTTCTCTCAAAAATGTTCAGTAAACCATAACAAATATCTATGCAGCTTCAAAACGAATGCATACGTTAAAAAAACCCAAAGAATTCCAAAGCGTCAACAAATCCACAATCCGCACTCAAACCAATTTGATTGGGGAAGAGGAACCCATAATAAATTATCCCAACCAAAAGTCTACATTGTAATGGAAACATGAAGAAAATTCCTCCCGATAGGTGAAAATAAACGGACAGTAACACCTTGGAAATCTACACCTTCGTGCAATAGGTAAATAGAATGGGGGAGGCTGTACAGCTACGATGTTTTAACCCTACAAAGTTTTGTTCGTCTGTGCAAGGGTGAAATTGCATTGCGAACGATATACTTGCTTTTAGCATCAATTAAAAATTGTGTTCTTTTGCAAATTCTACGTGAGTTGGTAGGACAACTTTAATGTGAAATTATGTGAAGAAGTGATGCCTCATGTTTTGAAGGAAAACTATTTTATTTCTTACAAAATAATTTATATCAATGTTAACTTTTTTATTTGAAACCAAGGCATTATTACCAATAAGTCAAATACCGATATAGCCCCTATATTCTAGGGTCGTTATACATCACTGTATATCCGATCTGAAACAATTTCTAAAATACCACTACCGTATCAGGGGAGGCTATATCTTATATCACTCCCATATTCTAGTGACGTTTGGTATCACTGTATATCCGAAACAACTTCCTAACTATCACTACCGTATTAGGGGAGGCTGTATCTTATATAACTCCCATATTCTAGTGACGTTTGGTATCACTGTATATCCGAAACAACTTCCTAACTATCACTACCGTATCAGGGGAGGCTATATCTTATATAACTCCCATATTCTAGTGACGTTTGGTATCACTGTGTAGCTGAAACAACTTCCTAAATACCACTACCGTATTAGGGGAGGCTATATCTTATATAACTCCTATATTCTAGTGAAGCTTGGTATCACTGTATATAACCGTATCAGGGGAGGCTGTATCTTATATAACTCCCATATTCTAGTGACGTTTGGTATCACTGTATATCCGAAACAACTTCCTAACTATCACTACCGTATCAGGGGAGGCTATATCTTATATAACTCCCATATTCTAGTGACGTTTGGTATCACTGTGTAGCTGAAACAACTTCCTAAATACCACTACCGTATTAGGGGAGGCTATATCTTATATAACTCCTATATTCTAGTGAAGCTTGGTATCACTGTATATAACCGTATCAGGGGAGGCTGTATCTTATATAACTCCCATATTCTAGTGACGTTTGGTATCACTGTGTAGCTGAAACAACTTCCTAAATATCACTACTATATCTTATTGCCAACAGTCTTAATGGTCAGTACTTTCAGTACTTTGATTTATCATACTATCAGAGCTGTTCCAATTACCGCCTCACCCCCTAAGTATACACTACCACGTACACGCACGTTTTCGCATCCACCAAATAACAAAATAACCCAGATATCAATTGATGCCGTTTATAATTGAATGCTTTTCATGTAAATCGAAATATAATCAAATGATGTAGCTTAATACTTGCGATGTATTAAATTACAGTTACTTGAAATAGGATATGTGTTACGTATAAACTGTATAATATAATCAATATAGATAAAACGAAAGGTAAACTGAAGTATCCATTACATACTCGTCATCACTTTGTTAAAACAATCCAATTAAAATGCATCTAGACACAAAAAAAACCACAAGAGTTTGATGAAATCCTATCATCTCTATAAGAAGTAGATTAAGATACTGTAAGTGTCAATTACAAAAACAAATATATGACACTAATATCTGGTAGCTTCTAATGTACACTATACCGGTTCTGCTGGTAGATTGTTTTGCTATAACGAGCTGTTCATTATTAACCGAGATATTTACCAAACGGCCTGTTTTTGTAAACATCGAATTAGAATCCCATTGAAGCTGTTATACACCACTGTAAACCTCCAATGGCGGACCGATTCGCCCTTGATGGGGTACATTACTTCTCACTTTGTGGTCCAGATTGACTTCATTTAGGCTTATGTAACTTTTTTGTTGATTTTGTGCCAGTAATATTTGATGTTTACAGAGAAAAGTGCATAAAATTCCCATGTAAACTTTGATTTAAAACGCTTTAAAGATTTCCAAATCGGAATTTCAAATATCTTTTATATAGGTACATATGTGTACGTGATGAAAAGCTGTGTGTTATATGAATTAAAGTTTTAAAACGAACTTGCAGACATTTTCAAAGCTTTCATTGCAGCATGCTCGTAACTTAACCGAAACGATTGGTATATAAATCACCCAGTTCTCTCCCACTCGTGCTTGTGCTCGTGTTGATAGCGCGCGCCGTCTGCTCCGAGGGCAGGTGCACCAATGTACAGCGTGAAGTGTATTTCTATATACGTCACTTATTGGTGTATTCTAAAAGTAGTGGATGATGACGTCAATGACAGCGACGATGATAGACGATTGAAGATAATTATGATGACATTGCCGAATGTCCTGGACCCTATAGTCATGAAATTGTTCTCATGCTCAAATATTATATTCTGTTGTGAAACCCGCTTTCTTGTTACGTGTTAGCATATTGTCAATAAGTCAACAAGTCGATTGTTAACAATGAAAACATCCGTTTTAAATTTCTTCGTTTTCCTTTTCTAAACTGCACCCGAAATAAGATGGTTTTTGGTTTTAACGATTAGGAACCGGAATAAGAAAATGGACTTTAGCACGAAAACAATTGCTTTGAATATGAGAATGGTTTCGCGGGCAGAGTTCACCCCCCCCCCCCCCCAATCCCCACCCCACTACTATCATCATATTAACCTGAATCTTGGCTGGCTTTTTTTTTGAAAAAAAAATGTGTTTAAGCTATACTGATTATCAATATGAAGAAAAAATAAAATACCTGGTATTTGGGAATTTACTTTGAAATGTGTTAACTTCTGTTACGATTTCGAAACAGGTTTTCATTAATCGGAAGTAAATACAGTACTCTCCTTAATGCTTGTATACATTGTATTTCAAGCATATAAAAAACAAAACAATATCTGTATATTCCATAAAAAAGCCCCAAACATTCCATTTATACGTAATTTGGCGGTAATTTCCGCCAGTCAAAGTCTGTCTCCTGTAGTGCTACAAGTCTTTCATCTTGCGATGTATTCCACACAAAACTAAATTGCGGTACATAATGACATTTAGCGTAGTAAACGGGTGTTATTTCTATCTTAACGAGATGAAGAAAGCACTCGTTTGCACGTGTTTAGTGCATGTTCTGTCAAACAATATGTATTTAGGTTGTTTGTCGGCTCAGAGTTGTGTTCGTGGGGCTGTTTATAACGTTTGTAGGCTAAAAAAAGATAGGTTACGTAACATGCACGCGAGGAGCGCGTGCGTGACGTTCACGCGACGTTGAAATATTTATATACTTAACTCTTAAGTTATATTTCCGTACAGTGGTACCACAAACAAAAACGTAATTTTGTTGTATATATATAGCAAGATTTTGTGTTATATCTTTTTTATTCCGCTTTGTTTTGTGTAAACAATCTTCTAAGCGACAAAATCTATATTTCTACAATATTATTTGCGGTATGTTTAATATTTTTCGTGTAATATAGGACCTTTTTTGTGTTTGTACTTTATTTTGTGCGACACAAAAGTAATCCTTAGTCCTTTCATACAAGAAGTAGTTTATGGAAAAAATAATGTATTTTGTGTGAAATAATGTTACTTTGTTGTAAAATATGAATATTATTTTGTGTAATATCAGATGTTTTGTGTAACAGATTTGCTCTATAATAATTAATCAACAAATATCTAAATGCTGGGATACATCAATACCTGAGAAACGACATTGTTTTGAAATTTCTGAAAGTATGAAACATAATATAAAGGAAATAATTTGATCTTCAAATCTTTTTATTCAAATATCATCACAACGATCTGACTAGGTTGGCTGTTTATTCAAACTCTAGATTTTAAACAGTAGAGTATATCCCGAGTCAACTAAGTCACTTACATAGCATATTAATTTTTGGCAGATCCATGTTCTGTTTTGGAAAGAGATTCAAATGTGATGAAGCAAAAATGTTATAACTTCCGATGTACGTACATATTTTGTACGGGAGAGTGTCTCTTTTAATACGACCAAATAGCGTGGAATGAGGGAACAGGCATTTTTACCCTCCCTTGCTTATCTCGTCACTGTTAATGTATTGAGAAATGTTCACATGTTCCTGAAGATCCCACATAAACAGGTTCCACAAACAAACAAACAAACGTGTTAGTCAGCTTACCAACAGCTTGTGCAATACATTAACGAGCATCTTCCTTTGTGTTTCAGGACCAGACGCGGCGTCAAGGGGACTGCACGTGTTGTGGGCACGGTCTTAATCATTTAGCATCCTTTGTAAACACAATTCGGCGGAACATTATCTAATTTACTAGCTGCATAATTTCGTAATTGTCCATTAACAGATGCAAATTTTCTGAAAATCTCTGTCTGCAGGTTCTAATGACATACAAACAGTTCGTTACCGACTGCTGTTTATATGGTTCGAGAATTACACTCTTCCTAGGATAGCCGCAAATACATCTGAGAGTTACCGGCCTTTACATCGCTGGTAGCATACGACGTACATAAAAGCCGCATTGGATTAAAATGAATATATACTTTTCGTTCCCTCTAGATCTGCCACGTAGCATTTCATTCTCTGTCAGTTTCAACGTAAATCCAATGACATTTATACTTAAATATTCTCAACCGCACGGCACTGTTTTACGACCGATGTGGATGTGAAAAAATGTTCATCGCTTCTGGACATATAAAGTCTGACGTTGAAATATAATGCTCTGTAATGTACAACGACAGACAGATGGGCATGGAAATTCTTTAAAACCAACGATCAACTGCAGAGTCACAGAAAACTGCGATTGCATGTAGGATTTTTGTAACCATGACAACAATGTGGTACCTGTGTTTGGCCACCTGGAATGCCAACACAAGGCATGATATACACATGTATTTGGCAAGGTATATTTGTATATTTCCGTTTTCGAAATAAAATATTTACCCTTTCATAATTCCCATGTTCCTAAAGTAATCTAAATGTGATCTATTTAATCTTTTTACGAAATAACCATGCCCAAAATATAAGATGTACTGGCCCGAGATTCACAAACGTTCCTTAACTTATTGAAATTCCTGAACTTAAAAATCTCCGAAGGAAAGCATTACAGAAGGTAAGGGTTTGACTTATGATTTCCCCCTGATCTGTAATGCTTTTCTATAGTAATTTTTAAGTTAAGGAATTCCGTTAAGCTAAGAATCGTTCGTGAATCTATGGCCTGGATTTGTTAATTTGAAACCTGCTAGTCACACTAGTTTTATTTCCTCTCTTTCACTTAAATATTGTTTTTACCCTTGTCAGGGGGTTTCTGTGCCCTAAATATCGCGATTGATAAGTTCTGAAATATAGTTAAAGTCCCTGGTTCCCATTTCAGTGTTATGTTGGAGGACGCGGTTTGTGCCGAGTGCGGGTGTATTTTGGAGGACGTGGTATGTGCCGAGTGCGGGTGTATTTTGGAGGACGCGGTTTGTGCTGAGTGCGGGTGTATTTTGGAGGACGCGGTATGTGCTGAGTGCGGGTGTATTTGGGAGACTGCAATATCTTCGCAACTGATGCCGCCTTTATAGTGCTACCAAACTGAAGTAGTCTCCTACAGGACCCCCGCAGAACACCGACCAGCCACAGTGTACTGCTCTCATAATGCTGAGCGTCAAGCAGGGATTATATTCTACCATTTTTTGAGTCTCTGGTACGTCTGATTTAGGCAACAGAACCTTAAACATTTCTTATAGGAGCAAACACTCAACTACAGGCCAAATGTGAGGTATAGTGTCTAGGTCTAGGAAGAATTGCGGCTCCGGGTCACTTCCGGAGCCACGCCTGTCTGAGGGTCGGTATAACATCGAAACTGGGTAACATGTTAAGGTGATTTCTCTACATTGACACAGCCATCGATCCTAGCTGGGTTTTTAGAAGTTGTAATTCTCTACCTGAGAACGGGACTCAAGCACCAAGTATTGTGATATTTGAAAACCTCCGAGATAGGTTATAAGGAATCTGCGATAGAATATTTAGTAATCAGAAAACACAAAAAAACATATCATTCAAACGACCACTACAATTTGGACCCAGAGGTAGATTATAAACCAACTGAAGCCAAGCTGAAACATTTTTGTAGCCGTCACTGTATGGCAATAACAGCTTAAACGACCATCTTACTAATCGCTTGCTTCATCAAGCGTGACACTGGGAAGGAAGAAGTTTTTAAGAAAGAAGAGAAAAGATAAGATCCAAAATTTGGTTGCTTCGTGAGAATCATGAAATGGGGGACCAGGCACAATTCTTACGCCTTACCTGTAAGGACATGCAATGGTTGTGGTATTCAACAACTAACGGCGCTGGCTCACATCTTTAGTAAATAGCGCACCTGTTTTTCAAACGTCACGCTTCAATGCAAACAATGATTTCTTTAACCTAGTACGATCGCTCCAACAACCAGACATTTCCCAAGTGATGAAACGTCAACAAACAAACGATTCATGAAATAAACATGAATCAAAAGTATAGAATTGAATTGCACATTGCATTTTTAACGAATTTTAAAACGTTGCATACTTATTTATTTATTTCAGAGTTATTCCTTCTTATAAATGACGCTTTGGTTTATGAACAAGTAATTTTTTTTCTATTTTACAAAAGTGAAGAGTATGTCTAAAAATAACGATGCCAAAACATAACGAGGGTATGGATGCATACAACACACTTGAAACGCCAATCACAGGTGCGGAGAACTAAACAGTCAGCACACTAGAAAGTAACCAGGCAATTTAAACTGCCGATATCCACAAAACAAATCTCGTAAAAGCGTAGGACAGAATCCGTAATAAAAGCTATGTACTTCTCACTAGAATTCAATAAAAATAAAGCAGGATCAATGACACCTCCCTGTCACATCTACATACAGAACCAAATTAATAGGTCTGTGTTTATGTCTCGACAACGACGCTGACCCGTTGTTTTACCGTCCGGTAGGTGGCGCAGTTTTCTCTAATAGTGCACACACGCCAACATGCAAATTTACATTTTAAGATGAAGGAGAAGAAAACAGAGCTGTGGTTCTAGCGCCCGACTTTTATGACTTCGCCAATTACCTAGTATGTTTTATGGGACAATAAACTGCATCTTCTTGTGAAAGATTTATCGCATAAATGTACTAAGCATATATTTGAGGTCACCAGTAGGGTACGCAGACCTAGGAAAGGGAATTTAACCCTTAACCAATATGATAGTTTTAGGGGTTATCATTTTGGGTTCCGTAACAAATTGATGGCTACAGTTACAACAGTATACTTTCTTAACGATGGAACTTATTGGTAATAAATGATAACTCTGTAAATTGGCATATCAGAATCCCATTGAAAAACGTTAACGGTTGTTTCCGCCACGCCAAAACATTTGATAAAGGTGGTGGCTGAGTGATACACAATCGTGCTGCAGTTGAAGCCGACCGATCACTATCTCGTTTGTGCCGGCCATTCTGATTGACAACCGAGCCGATTTCTGGCCGCAGTATATTACAGCAATTATAGGGCACTTGCGCTTGATAAAATCGTACATCAAGCCGTGCATACTGATACAAGATGGGAAATAGGATCAAAATGGATCCATCGGAGTTCAGATGTAGGTACAACGTATCAATAGATACATCGTAGGCCTTCATCAACACAATTCTGTAGGACTGCTCGTCTCTACGGAGGCCTCTTCTACAGCCCTGTAAGGGTTCCCGGTATCACGAATCACCTAATTTAAGAGCCACGCGTCAACACCTATCGGACTCTATACAACAGGAGCGTGAGCAGCGCATCGGATATTCTTTGGATTACATAACTCAAGGAAACGGCAACGGATGTGTTTGTTTCCGGAATCTCAGTACGGAAATAAGATATGAAAAAGCCTACAGGTAAGCTGATTTGGTAATTAAACACCTGTAAAATGACAGGTATGTAAACACGTGCATTAGATACCAAGGTATGCACACGTGTCACGAAAACAAAGCTATATAACTATTCTTTCAGTCACTACACGATATCAATGGGTAATGCAATCCTATTATACAGTTATTTTGTTAACTACGTCTTGTCCATGATTTGGCTTTAATGTTTGATTAAAATGATATTTTCGTGTGATTAATTAAACTGACAAACTCGAAACATATCATAATATTAGTAAATACTTTTTATCTTTCTGATCCGGATATAGTCATTTGCTTGATGTAAGAGAGACAGGAATACATTATTGTGGTTATAACCCTTGCTATGTATGAACCAATCACGAAATAAGTTTATTGTTATAATGACACGACATATACTCTGCACGTGCAGTAAATTCAAGTCATAATACATGCTGTCAGTTTCACTTGTCATAAACCTGTCCCATCTGTGACTTTTATAAAGATAAGGTGCATTTTCTCTCGTAACTTTCTTTAGATGCGCTGCATAAAACAAACGAGAAATTGACACATGTATAAATCAAAATCATGCATTATGTTCTTATGTGCAGCATATTGCTTTACATTTGATGGTTTAATACATACTAATTACCGAGACAATTATCAATGGAAATTAAGATATCATTTCAGAATACCAATTAACTTTTATGTATCTAACACAGAAGAATGTGAAATTAATGATTTCGTTACAAGAATTTCCGGAACCGTTCTTGACTAGTTTCGATAAAGATAGCGGTTAATTGAAATAAGCCCAATTTATTGATGTACATCTTAAAATGCCATTAAGACCGACTATCAATGGTAATGTTGATAAATATATGGCGTTCAGCCTTGAGATTTATCTATTTTACGGCCGCTCTGCTGTGATTATCAGCTAAAGATATTCCTCTCCTTATATTACGTCACCCACAAACTGTATACCAGATAAAACGGTTAAGTGGGTCAGTAGATGTACATTTCATAATTGAAAGTGCGTAATTTACATTTTGCAGTAGTGCAATTAATACGAAATGGACAGGGGTATGTATTTACAATGTATTTTAAAGCTTCTCCAACTATTACAATGTATATCGCGACATCACATCTGACATAAGTGTTTTTTTTTTTTTATCTATATCGTGTGATACGAAGTATATGTTTCCATAGTAACTCCAAAGGGATTAAGATGTTTATAAGATTCGCCATTAAACTAAACCCGCGTTATACCACTAGTTTTCATTAACAGGGGTCCTAATAGAAATATCTTTTTCAAAGTATGGGTTTCCTGTGGGTATGCCACTTGTAACACCAGTGCCACGTGTTGCCATTCGCTTTGACCTTCAGCTGTCGGGACGACTACACGTAATATTACGACATAGTTATGATATTCTATCAATTGACCCTAGGATTATATTCCAGCTGGCCTCATACCACATGTTAAACACGCGATTCGTTACTGCTATACACAACATCAAAGCATGCTAATATGCGAACAATTTAATTTCGCATTTCTTGAAAGAAACGAGGTACTTGTCGCCGAGTAGGTTGGATCACCAATAACCGACACACATATCGTGTATTTGGTTTGATAGATTTCCGTTGCATCATTTTTTTAAGTTTCAAGACCCCTTTTCATAAACAATGTAGTCAATAACGCTGAACGTCTTCAAATGAAAGCGGTGAAAAAGCTTATTTAAGGATTAACCTTTGATTTTGTTTAGTTTATTTAAGGATTAACCTTTGATTTTGTTTAGTTTATGAGATCATAAATCCAATGGAGCACGAGGTAAATTATGTAAACGCTTCGCGTTTACGTTAAATTTACCGACTGCTCCATTGGATTTATGATCTAATAAACTAAACAAAATCAAAGGTTAATCCTTATATTTACAGTATTTTCCTGTAAATGGTTCATAAGTTTTCTGTTCAATTTAGCCCCATCTGCAGACATATATTTCATTTCAAAACTTACAAACGTGAAAACAGTTCAATAAATGTAACAGCATGCAGTTTGCATAAGTCGTAGCTAGCTCCGCCCATGTCAATTGTTAATGACGTCATACAATTGTAATTCGAACGGGATAATTTGCATAGCTCCGCCCAAATGTATTGTTGTCGACATCATAGAAATTTTGCACGTTCCCAAGTATAGTTACTGGAAAATAATTCTAGTTTGCAGTACAATGGTTATCGAGTGAATATCAGTGTAGACTGTAAATATTAAATAATGTTGGAATAACTAGTGTCCAACCTTTTCTTTCTATTTTATGACCATAACATATCTTTCAACAAAACGAGCAATGTCGTCGATTAATGACATTATATTACTAGTATATACATGTTGGAAGAAACTAGTGAAACTTTGTAAGTTTTAGAACAGTGGTGGACGACTTAAGCAGAATATTTCTATATCTGGTTTTTTCTTCATGTTCGAAAGTATGAATTATTAAAAATTATTGTAGGGCAACCAGTTAATGTTTTATGTGACGTTTCGATTATACATGTACGCTATGTATATCCTGTCACCTTCATCAGACTAATGACCAGCAAAGCGTTTACACAACAGGTGTAAATTGTTTACGAGATGGTTACAGAATATCTTTCAACTTCGTCTACGCTAGTAGGAGTATGTACAACAGCATTCGTATTATACCGAAATGCCTCGATTCATCTACACTTTCTTTAACGTCACATAATACATTCATTTTATTAAATGTTTTATGAAACGTTTCAATGACTAGTACCGTATGTATTCCGTTGCCTTCATCGCATAAATGACCAGTAAAGCGTATGAAAGCAGACGTTGTCTTTCTGTCAATGAGTTTTACCCCAAAATACCACAGTAATATCGGCAATAAGGAAGCTGTATGTTATAGCCTATGTATATCGGAAACTTAGCAGATGTTTTCATTTCACTTCGCTTCAAATCAAGGAAGATGTCTAAGAATGTCTAGACCTGCCTGTTCCGAGGACCAGATATAGCATTACCAAAACGTCCTAACGACTTCACCAACCGAGTCAACGTATAAGATTTATTGGCATTTGCAATTATGTATATCAATAAAAACCATTGTTGTGAAATACGTAAGCCATAGAAACTTCAATACTGAACCATTTCAACAAGTGTTTAAGATAGATGAAACAAGACTTCTCATGATCAAGCATGGATTCTGTGCTCAAAACTCGAGTAAAGTGTATGGCACAGACAGAATCGAAATGTGAGGTGTAGAGATATATTAAAATAATTTGATTTTAGTGTCAACAACATGTGTAAAACAATTAGAAAACATGACAGGGAAGTCACCACTGATATACAGAACAGGAACGTGGTAATTTCCAGCGTAGATTGAAACAGCTATGGTAGAAAACCTTGACTTACGAGGCAATAAGAATACTAAGAACACCATTCGGAACAACAAAACAACTGGGACATTCACACTTTCTGAACATATGAAGAAGAAATCAGAATTTTAGATAGCCGTCATATTTGTCATAAAGGCAGAACGATGACCATTATTGTCGTACTGTATGCATATATGATTTAATCTTGCTTGAAATAAGCATTTTCATTGACTTAAAACTTATGTTTTCAGCCCTTAACGTAAAAAAATGACGTCGTCGTTTATAACGTCGTTTTTGATTGGCTGATGCAGCAGCGTGAAAATTTGTAAGAGAAAAGAGTCTATCAATGGAGTTTTAAAACACAAACAAAAAAACAAAGTGTACTCACATCATAAGCCGCTTCATTTAGAGTACACTACGTTTTTCCGTGTTATACCTCAATAACATAAAAAATTGATTCAAGTTAATCCTTAACTAAAATTATGAAGTTAAGGAAAGCGAAATTAAAACAGTTTTATTTTCAAAGGATAGGGCATGTAGTGTAACTTCGTTCGTTATTCAATCATTGATTCAGAAGAATACAAAAGTGGTTCACATCTCTTCAAATTTGGGTAATCAGTTGAAAAATCCCTCAACCAAAGTTAACAAAAATGTTTTCGACTGAAAATTGATCATGCGCTGCACGTCCCTGAGACTGGATCGTTTGACAACGTTTGAGCACGCTGCGCTAGGAGGCGCTGCTTCAGCTTCCGGTTTCAGAAGGCATTTCTATCACTGTTTGTCAGTTTAAGAGAGAAAGGACTGATGTGCAGATTTGTTGAGAGATGGTTTGATTTGATTTCAGCACGAGGAATGGTGGAGGGAACGGGAGGGGGGGGGGGGGGGGGGGGAGTGGAGAAGATGTTGCTTTAGGAAATTCAAGATTCATCGCACCCAAATGTTGATTGATGGTGTTTTGTAAATAAGCAATTTCACAAGTTATGTTTGAAATATGTTTATACTGTGGTAGGTAAACCAGATAAATATCTAAAAATAGTAGCTAAAAGTTTATTATTGTGAGGAATATTTTATCATCTAGTTATTCAATTACGGTAATTCGAGTTTTATGTGACAGATTGTGAGCGATGGAACAAATAAACTGGCGTAAAAAATGTAGAAGACAACGAAAATAAAAACAACACTAATTGAAGTAGGTGTAAATGATCAATACTGATTTCTTCATTGATATCTGGGTATGTTAAGGAAACAATAAAAATGTGTTACCCCGTTGTTTGTTGGTAACTTATGTTCTCCCTGCATAATATTGATGTCTGTATTCCATGTTTTCTACTTAGAGGTAATGGATGAGAACAAATTTAATCGTCTGTCGTCATTTGCAATGCTGTGCAACATTTCCGTTTCTCAGTCTCCCGATCTCTTTAGTTCTGTGTTTTCGCTTTAATTCCTGGTGGCTCCTCTCTAAGTTTAGTCGTCATATACATATATGTCTAAGTTCTAACCTTTGCTGTTTAATCCCCAAACAAACAAACAAAACTCGTCATTTTTTATTCAGCAGTAGACACATAATAAAGAACCTAAAGAGTAGGAAGTGACATCCACATTAGTCGCCTCATGTCGGAAAATAATATTGTGTATCTTTTCTTGTCCAAAATAGGACGACAAAGAAAAAGAAATAACAAAAAAGTAATTGAGAAATGATTAAATAAAACAGCAAAGAAATACAAACATTTTTCATATCAAAAATGGTATGGGAAATCAGGGGAAAGATACAGCCAGCCATGCAGTGTGTCCAAATCAACTGAAACAAACGATTACGGAGCGTATACCTTACTCGACAAAGCTTCGTGGAAAAGTTGTAACTATTTTTTGTGAGAGAAAGCCACGGGGTTTCCACAAAAAAGAAATACCGTTTAGGCCTAATCGATAAATTGTCACGAATCTGGGGTTCATTTGACACGCCCCCAGCTTTTGTTAATTACCTGCTAACATGCAATCGTTTATTTTAATTGAATATCTTTAAATTATCAACTTTTCAAGTTGTGATATTGGTTTGAAGTTTTAGAATCTTAGAGACAATTTGGCATCTCTGATTTTTTTCTCTCTGCTAGCTATCTGTTCCACAGTAGGTGCACATGCTACGCGGTGCATACAAGAAGATACGAGATTAGAAATTTCTCAAACTCTGCACGAAACTTCGAAATGATTCCTTAAATGTTTTAGAAATGATCGAAATTTCATAGTGATGTGAAGATTGAAAAGTATGCTATTATAACAATTTCCATGATGCTGTAAATTCACGGGCGCTTCCACACCTGTTGTGGGATAAGAAGATTAACCCATGATACGTGCATGCGATGGCCTACATCACGCGACGAAACACTTGAATGGGTTACTTGCCGAGATCTATATTATCATGATAGGGAGTTTTGCGTTATACTCAGCAGACTATTTATGACTGGAGAGGGTAGTGGTGGTGGTGGTTGTGAAGGTTTGGAAGTAGAATGTCATGGGGGATGATCTTTGAAAGACAGGTGTCGGAGGTGGGTGAAAAGGGGGGTTTCACTGAAAGTTGGATTGAGGAGTATATTTCGCGGATGAGGAAGGTGTAGCTTTGCTTTATGCTCGGAAAGTATCTTCGTAAGCAAGGATCAATGTTAGTGTGAGCCATGTGAATCATTCTGCTTACTGTCTGTAGAACTGGGATGTCTACCATGGACAGAAAATTTTAAAAAAAATTGTATCCATCCACTCCTGACATTTCTTAATAAACTATTCCAACTTTTGAATTGTAAAGAGTCCAGATGTGTATTTAGGGGTATCCTTTATATCCTGGGGTCACGCTTACTTTCGCTTGCGAGCGAAGGTGAGCGTAACGCCTTATTATCAATGCTACTTTAGGGGCATCCTTGAAACGCTTACTTCGCTTGCGAGCGAAGATGTGAGTAACGCCTTGGTATCAATGATCTAGGGGTGACTGAGTTAAATGCAAATTAGACACATTAAGTGTTGGTTTTGTAAAATTATTGAGAAAAAAACAAATCAAGTTGTGAATGATCAACCTTAATAAACTTAAGGTACGATGGAAAATGAAATATGCTACGAATGTTTATATGACTTTGTTACAGGGGTGGGACTACGCATGTTTATATGACTTTGTTACAGGGACGGGACTACGAATGTTTATATAACGTTGTTACAGAGACGGGACTACGAATGTTTATATGACTTTGTTACAGGGGTGGGACTACGAATGTTTATATGACTTTGTTACAGGGTGGGACTACGAATGTTTATATGACTTTGTTACAGTGACGGGACTACGAATGTTTATATGACTTTGTTACAGGGCGGGACTACGAATGTTTATATAACGTTGTTACGGGGACGGGACTACGAATGTTTATATAACGTTGTTACAGGGACGGGACTACGGATGTTTATATAACGTTGTTACATCGCTATGTTTTCTATTTCGTCAAGCGTTTCTTGAAGGAAGTATAAAAACGCGACACCATGTTGGAATTTTCTTGTCTGTTTTTGTCATAAACGGAACCTCGGTGAAGAGAAGCGATTGTTTTCTTTTTATTCAATGATTCTCTGTCGCAGCTTCATAAACAGGATTCATTTTTTAATAAATCGATTTTTCTAAACAAGCCCCTATCGTAGGGCACTCTCGAAGACAAACATGTTGAAATTGGTAATATTTTGATTTAATAGTATGGAGAAGTGCATTTTTCCTTCTTCACACTTTTCTGCTGAGATAATTTGCTTCTTGCGGCAAGATATGAGTGGATTATGTGCATTTGGTATGCTGTAAGATGTTAGCTTGTAATCAGAGGCTTTCTGCAGTACAATTACAGAAGCTATCGTCTAGATATCTGATTCCTACTTTTATTCTTCCGGAATTTCGCTCAATGCAATTCCGGTTTCTTCTATTAAATGATCAGTTCCTGCATCCGGTATTTCCAGTGTGCCGGAAGTAATAATGTCTGTCACAAATGACAGTTAAATACCTTCTTTAATGTCATGTACTTCCAATACCCTCATGCTCAAAGGAAATGAACGTGAATACGGTTCAGATAAATAGATTGTCCAACTTTTTATTTCCACATGTATAATTATTTTTCTATGTGATTCTTTATCGAAATTTAACAGTTCACTGGCTAACATAGCGAAAGTTTCATATAGTCCATGTACTTCAAACTAATCGATACTGAACAATAAAAAATCGCTTTCGTTATTGAAAATTGGATATAACCAATATCGATCATTGCTGGTGGTCTGTTGAGAACCAGAAATCGAGCTAAACTGAATGTGTGCTTGGTGGCGCTTTGTCATTACGGCGTCGGTTTATTGTAGAGAAGGTGATAGTCATTAGGCGGAACAACACGACAGATAACTCATAGGAATCGATACAGTTCATAAACTAACACGAGTATTAATTTTGGAACTCTTTCGCATATCCTTAGGCTGGCGCGTCTCCTGTATTGTTTACACATTTTTTACTGCAATTGCATGACAAATATCATTGCGCTGCTAATAAAGTTTTCTTTAATTACATGTTACGAAGACAACATTTCAATAGAACTAGCATGGACGTCACTATGACTTATTTTATCTTTCCTTTGTTCATAGTTTGCCCTTAGTTTAATCGATTTTTTTAGTTCGGATTATGTTTTCTTTGACGCTTTGTTATTCTCTGATAATTTTGTCATGCTAGTTCTAAAAGGTATGTCTAGTGTTTTTGGGCTATCGTCAACTATATGTATTCTCGTCATTTAATATCAAATAAGTTGTACAGACTGATGTACATTCTTTCACTTTAAGTCTCAATTGTGCAAAGATACAAACACATATTCGTATGACAGGATGACTTTCGCCCAAGAAAAGCAGTGCGTGCATAACCCAAGTCCTTAATAAGCTTCTAAAGTTGCTTCCATTTTTTTTCTCTCTATTCGTTCCTCCAACCGAAAGATTATCCTGGTTGATCGTCCTGCTGACTTTCGATACAAACGGAATGCTTCATACGTCAGTTTTCGTATATACCTGATTAGCTGGCATATGGATACGTGAACCATTTGTGATAGAGTTCGTAGGTAATACAACTGTTTCAAATGGAAACTTCTTGTCTAAAACCTAGGTTGTTACAAAAAATGGATGTGGTCCATGGAAAGGAAAATTGTAACCGTGGATTAAGCGTTTGTCTTGGATGCTTCGAGCACTGTTTCCGAGAATCTTCCGTCCAAGGACCTTGCTACGCCAATTGATATTCCATGAGAGGGGGTCTGCGAGGGTCAAGTAGTGTAGGTGTCTGGTATTCTGCTACCACTAGCCCTTCACCTCTCGGTCTTGACTTCGAGGCCTACGTGGGGTAGTTACCAGGTACTGGCTGTTAGTCGGTGGTTTTTCTCCATGAACTCCGGCTTGCCTCGCCACCAAAACCTGACACGTCCTTAATTACGAAAGCTGTTAAAAGGACGTAAATTCAATCCAAACTAAACAAAGTAATTCATGACAAACACATATCAATTCAATGATACAAAGAAGCATTCAAGGACACATTTAGTAGCAATGTAATGCAAAACGTTGTTTGGCCTGAGTTTGGTCTAGTCCACTGCCGTGATTTCCGCTCACAATTCCCAAATCAACCCGCATACTAAGGTATGGAACAAATTCTTGATTTCTCAGACTCCGGACAATTTGAAACTGTCTGTAATCCCCTCACCAAGCATTGCGGACGCGTTACCGCTCGTTCAGCTTCTTACGAAGCCAGACTAATTTGAAGCTGTCGTAGGTATAAGGACCCGTTACGATTATTACATAGTTCTAGCTAATCTGAAACGGGGTCCCTTCGACAATATACTGGTCGTGGAAACGGAGACAATAAGACGGGCGTGTAATGACGGACATTATCTGTGAGAACTATAAAGCATTTGGGGAGGAACAAATTGTTGAAAACCGTCTGAATGATCAGGACGGACAGAGCAATCACATTGGCGACACAGCCTCACTCCGAAACCAACGAGGGCGACAGCAACAAGAATCCTTGACACGTGCTCGTTAAGCAAAGCGTCTAATTGTGTCAATTAACACATGTGTTTAATACAGTTGATGAAATGATAGTTATCAATTCTATTGGGGCCGTTTGTGTCGGCACATTCTGTCTTTTTTCAGAGTCAGAGAGAGAGTTCAACGGGGATTTCCTAAAACTCAATCGATTAAAGTCTGGTCTAGTAATATCGTAACTTCCTAGTTTGGTAATTGTTTCAAGCTTTTCAGATATCATACAAAATCAACCCAAAATTTGATCCCAGCAAGTGGTAATTGGTTTCTTCATCATCTACTCCGTAACAGAATTACTTAGATTTAATATAGGTCATTCCGGCGGATTTTCCGTAATATTTACACTTGTGTTGTGTACAGTTGTTGTGTTGTCAAAACTGTAGTCTCGAACCAAATTGTTTTTCTTTTTAAAAATGTATGATGTCGTCATAGCAAAACGAAATGAAAAAACCTTGATCGAAAGTGACTTAAAATTGAGGTCAAATTAACTTGAATTTGACTTGAAATTGAGATAAATTTGATCTGGAAAATATCAGGTCAAATTGATCTCAATGAATTAAGACTGTTCAGTTTTAACTCAAAGGGAACAAATCATCACTATCTTCAAAAGTAGCAGTTAGTGGAAATGATAATGGCGCAGGGGCAAGGGGTAAGTCGCTCTAACGAATTTTGCACTGAGGGCAACAAATACGATTCTTGCCCCCTGTCTGCAGGGCAAAAGTAGGGTTAAGGGGTACAGGAAGGTTTTAGGGTAAAGTAAGGGTAATGGGGTAGGAGTAAGGAGGTAGAGGTACATGATTTCTTTGGCCTGGTAAAACTTTGGGTTTCAGTTGGGAGAAGAATCAAATCAATTTATTTGAGAATTATTCATTCAGTTTAAGGTTGTTTTTTTTTGTTTTTGTTTTTTGTTTTTTGCTGAAATAATGATAATGACATGACATTTTGCTTATGAAGTTCAGAATTCATGGTGTCAGATGAACTGCCGTCTCTTTCTGTAGATCTGAACTTAAGAGTACACGTACCCTATTGTATAAGGTACGTCGATGGAGGCAGCCAAAAACTAGGTAATACCGCAATTAAGGTTAATACAATGTCTGTTTGGTAAATACCTATCTTTATCATTTTAATTGCTCAGCTTTCCGTCATTGCTTGTTGTGGCACAACGCTTTAACCCTCACGACGGGTGATGTGTTCATTAATCAAAAAGCTGATAAAATGAAGCGTAGCGATAATTTTGGCCAATCACCCCCTGGGTTTTATTGTGATATAGACTTGTACTCGTCTAATTAAATGATTAACAGCCAATTCCTGTCTGTGGTACCTGGCAAGGGAGGTAACTGTGTGTTGAAATAAATACACAATGCAAGGCCTAACGGGACAGAGCTTACCGTAAATATGAATTCGTTGTAGTTTTAATCTGTGATATATTGGGTTTTATCAAAACAATAGAGCTGATATCTTTCATACTGGGGTTTGGTTTATTTTGTTTTACGTCCTATTAACAGTCAGCGTAATTTAAGGACGTGCCAGGTTTTGGTGCTGAAAGAAAGCCGGAGTACCCGGAGAAAAACAACCGACCTAGGGTCTGTACCTGGCAACTACCCCACGTGCAGAATGTCGGACCACTTTAACCATTCGGCCACCGCGGCCCCATTTGGGAATGATATTAAGAGAGTTATACGTCATAGTATGGAAAATAATTACCTTTTGTGTTTACAGATCACAACAGTACTTTCTATTCGTTGCATGCACGGCCTCAAGAATTACAATTTCCGATGAAGTGATGGCTATACATGTATAAGTGGTAGTTTAAGTACATATTTGCTATATTTACCACGCCGTATACAACGGTAAACAATCGATGATGATATTGTGCTCCATATTTGATGCTGATTACGGAAGGAAAAGGTGTTGCTTCGAGCATTTCATTTAAAACAGACCGTAGCCTCGTTATCGAGCTCGGCGTCATTAAATATGGAGCCAAATGTCATATCATCAATTTATCGTTGTTTTTGATCAGCTCCAAATACTGCACTGCTAATTATGGTAGTTACACCGTCCTGCTTCCATAGCTAGCTCAAGCTAGGAGGTTCATTAAGTCTATTCCCAAGGCAGTATTGCTTGGAATTGATTTGTCTAAATATAAACTTAAAACTGAATTTCAAATGATTTTGATGTTATTTTAAGAAACGTGAATGTGATGATAAATTAGTTTTGAATTGTTTACATCGGCTCCGTGCTGACTTAAAAGGGAGGGCTAGTTTTCATTAAGATGCAATATATATAGTTCGTTTGGATTGGTTTTTTGTTTTTTGTTTTTGTTTTCGTCCTTATTAACCATAAAGGTAATTGAAGAAACTGCCTCTGTGTGTTATTGTACGTGTTCGTATGAGTTTGTTTGATGCAGGTAGAAAGTAATGGCTTGCTTCCCTCCTTGCGATACCGTAAAACTAACGATGGTGGCATAGTACTACCAACTCCACGAGTCTCAAATGTTGCTAAGGCTGGGGATGGGTGTGGGGTGGGGATGGGGGTGGGGTGTTGAGGATGGGATGGGGATGGGTTGGGGATGGGTGTGGAGTGTCGAGGATGGGATGGGGATGGGTTGGGGATGGGGTGGGGTGTTGAGGATGGGATGGGGATGGGATGGGGATGGGTTGGGGATGGGTGTGGAGTGTCGAGGATGGGATGGGGATGGGTTGGGGATGGGGTGGGGTGTTGAGGATGGGATGGGGATGGGATGGGGATGGGTTGGGGATGGGTGTGGAGTGTCGAGGATGGGATGGGGATGGGTTGGGGATGGAAGTGGGGTGTTGAGAATGGGATGGGGATGGGTGTGGGGTGTTGAGGATGGGATGGGGATGGGTTGGGGATGGGTTGGGGATGGGTGTGGAGTGTTGAGGATGGGATGGGGATGGGTTGGGGATGGGTGTGGAGTGTTGATAATGGGATGGAGATGGGTTGGGGATGGGTGTGGAGTGTTGAGGATGGGATGGAGATGGGTTGGGGATGGGTGTGGAGTGTTGAGGATGGGATGGGGATGGGTTGGGGATGGGGGTGGGGTGTTTAGGATTGGGTGGGGTTGGGGTGGTCAAGGTGGGAGGGCCGGACTTGGAGTTAGGAAGGATAACTTATATGCGGTTATTTCATTGTCTCCTTATATTGGAGTGTAGACGATCTTGATCAAAGCCCCAATCATGTAGTGTCTCCCGAACAGGTCAAAGGGAGGGTTTCTGTTAAAATATTTAATAAAGGATCACAGTGGAGACACGTGTTCTGTTACATGGTAACTCGCCTAGAGAGGGCAGAGGGGTCATTTTCTGTTAAAGAACACAAAAACAAATAGTTTCTCTAATATCTAACGTTATTAATACAAAAACGTTCACGTTTTACGGCGTATGAGTTTAATTACGGCTATTCTTGATGTAATTAATTACAAATTTGGAAGCGGGGGAGTTGTTGGTATAGAAATGGCGTGTAACAGCGATTTCTAATTAAGATGCCCCGTGAATCCTGTTAACAGCTCCTGATGAGTGAGACGGGTTTAGTACAACACTTTCTGGACATCACGTACATTGCATGACTAGGACTGCGCGTTACATCACACTATTAACGTCGCCGGGCGTGCAGGCCTTGCTGTATTATTTAAGATTTTTACTATTAAAAGATGCGGACTCACAGTGGGCGGGGAAATAAAAAATGCAAAGTAATCATGATCAGTTCAAAATGGGAAATAGATAAGGATTTAGGGCGGTAAACAAAGAAGCAAATTGCCGTACCAGCTGACAAGATATCTCCATAACAGACACACGCACACCTCTACCATAACAGATGACTTGTGATGTCTTCAAAACAATAGCAAATCTCTTTATAGCAACAACTGTTCGCGAGACCACTCGAACTCCATATCTATGTTCCTTCGAGATGACTTTATTTTGGTTGTAATTTCAGTATCTCGTGCATATATGCCAAGGCGCGTTCGGATCAGAATACCGCCGTCTCAGGGCTATCATGGTCATTTGATCATGATGAACTTGGTGTGTCGTGGTCAGTGATATAACTATAGAACAAAGTGGACATTTGAGATGAAAAATACTTTGCCATAGTCATCAACTTATCTTCTTAATACAAATGTAGGTGCGATTTCGCCATCATGAGCATATATCTCAGAATATGATCCAATAAGCAACTAAAATCAAAGTTAGCGCTAAAAACAATCGGTGTAACGGTAATCTTCCAAAGTTCGTACCGTTCCATCATCGGGTGATTTTTGCACTTCTATTCTAGAATGTTTAGAACTTATCGTTATTTTTATTTTCAAGCTTAATCAGCTAAATATTATTTCTATCTCGACCAAAGAAACTTCGTCAAAGAACAAGCTCTAACTAACCGTTGTTAGTTAGAGCGGGCTTTACCAGCCAAAATACCCTTTTGCTTGTTTACCTCCTCAATTATACATTTCTTTCTCCCTTTAATTGCAGCTCGCAATTTAAAAATTATGATATCGAGTTGAAGTTTTGCTTCATTATAATTAATTATTTTCAAGAAAAGGCTTGTTTGGAATGACCGTGAAGTCAGTGGCACATATTTGAACGATTGCGTGTTCCACATTACACTGAGGTAATTGATACACACAATAATGAAAGAAGACCTAGTATGGATCCCTGTAGAACATCTGTTAGTAGACGCAAGTGTTTTAATGAATAGAGTTAAGAATTGATTTGAACCGAAGCAAGCAATGGGATATTTATTTCAATTTCAAGTCATTGATTTGTTTCGTTTTCTTGATTTCGGGACAACGTCCTGACGTCTAGTGCAATATGAACACAGACAATTAGTTAGTCAATTCTTAAAAGACGGAGTAATTAGAAAAAAATATAAAACAAAACTTCCAAGTGTTGCATTGGGTGCAACAGGTGCCTTTCACTTCTTATTTTTAATTTTAAGAAGGATATACATAATCTTAACCCTGACCTCCATGAGGTTCTACTTAATTCGACGTATACGTTTATTTGAGGAGATCAAGTAGGTCAAGGTCAATCTTTTTAACAAGGCGAAAGGAACAGGAAATAATTTTTAATAAAGACGGTCACAAGAACAAGAAGTATTGCTTGATGTGTATGACCACACGAGCAGGAAGTACTTTGTGATGTAGACAGGAACAGGAAATAGTTTGTGATGTAGACAGGAACAGGAAATAGTTTGTGATGTAGACAGTAACAGGAACAGGAAATAGTTTGTGATGTAGATGGTAACAGGAACAAGAAATATATTGTGCTGCAGACAGTAACATGAAATAGTTTGTGATGTAGATGGTAACAGGAACAGGAAATAGTTTGTGATGTAGATGGTAACAGGAACAGGAAATAGTTTGTGATGTAGATGGTAACAGGAATAGGAAACAGCTTGTGATGTAGATGGTAACAGGAACAGGAAATAGTTTGTGATGTAGATGGTAACAGGAACAGGGAATAGTTTGTGATGTAGATGATAACAGGAACAGGAAATAGTTTGTGATGTAGATGGTAACAGAAACAGGAAACAGCTTGTGATGTAGATGGTAACAGGAACAGGAAATAGTTTGTGATGTAGATGGTAACAGGAACAGGAAATATATTGTGCTGTAGACAGTAACATGAAATAGTTTGTGATGTAGATGGTAACAGGAACAGGAAATAGTTTGTGATGTAGATGGAAACAGGAACAGGAAATAGTTTGTGATGTAGATGGTAACAGGAACAGGAAACAGCTTGTGATGTAGATGGTAACAGGAACAGGAAATAGTTTGTGATGTAGATGGTAACAGGAACAGGAAATAGTTTGTGATGTAGATGGTAACAGGAACAGGAAATAGTTTGTGATGTAGATAGTAACATGAAATAGTTTGTGATGTAGATGGTAAGAGGAGCAGGAAGTAGTTTGTGATGTAGATGGTAACAGGAACATGAAATAGTTTGTGATGTAGATAGTAACAGGAACAGGAAATAGTTTGTGATGTAGATGGTAACAGGAACAGGAAATAGTTTGTGATGTAGATGGTAACAGGAACAAGAAATAGTTTGTGATGTAGACAGTAACAGGAACAGGAAATAGTTTGTGATGTAGACAGTAACAGGAACAGGATATAGTTTGTGATGTAGACAGAAACATGAACATGAAATAGTTTGTGATGTAGATGGTAACAGGAACAGGAAATAGTTTGTGATGTAGACAGTAACAGGAACAGAAAGTAGTTTGTGATGTAGACAATAACAGGAACAGGAAATAGTTTGTGATGTATATGGTAACAGGAACAGGAAATAGTTTGTGATGTAGACAGTAACAGGAACAGGAAATAGTTTGTGATGTAGATGGTAACAGGAACAGGAAATATATTGTGATGTAGACCGTAACAGGAACAGGAAATATATTGTGCTGTAGACAGTAACATGAAATAGTTTGTGATGTAGACAGTAACAGGAACAGGAAATATATTGTGCTGTAGACAGTAACATGAAATAGTTTGTGATGTAGATGGTAACAGGAACAGGAAATAGTTTGTGATGTAGACAGTTACAAGAACAGGAAATAGTTTCTGATGTAGATGGTAACAGGAACAGGAAACAGCTTGTGATATAGACAGTAACAGGAACAGGAAATAGTTTGTGATGTAGATGGTTACAGGAACAGGAAATAGTTTGTGATGTAGATGGTAACAGGAACAGGAAATAGTTTGTGATGTAGACAGTTACAAGAACAGGAAATAGTTTGTGATGTAGATGGTAACAGGAACAGGAAATAGTTTGTGATGTAGATGGTAACAGGAACAGGAAATAGTTTGTGATGTAGACAGTAACAGGAACAGGAAATAGTTTGTGATGTAGATGGTAACAGGAACAGGAAATAGTTTGTGATGTAGACAGTAACAGGAACATGAAATAGTTTGTGATGTTGACAGTAACAGGAACAGGAAGTAGTTTGTGATGTAGATGGTAACAGGAACAGGAAGTAGTTTGTGATGTTGACAGTAATAGGAACAGGAAATAGTTTGTGATGTAGATGGTAACAGGAACAGGAAACAGCTTGTGATGTAGACAGTAACAGGAACAGGAAATAGCTTGTGATGTATATGGTAACATGAACATGAAATAGTTTGTGTTATAGACAGTAACAGGAACAGGAACAGTTTGTGATGTTGACAGGAACAGGAACAGGAAATAGTTTGTGTTATTGACAGTAACAGAAACAGGAAATTGTTCGTGCTGTACAGTTTAAGGAACAATATATAATTATAGATTAACACCTCTTATGTATTTTGTATGACTTTCCCGGGAGTTATGCTAATTGCAAAGTGTTTTCGTACCGTTTCAATTTGTCACTTTTAAATCATTTTGTCTTACCGTCTAATTACTTAGATTGTGTTTTTTTGTAAATGTTGATTGCTTTGCCCGAGGGAATGCGTCAGTTTGTGGGAAAAAATAGCCCGTCCTCAGCTAATGCTCTGCTAGCCACAATCCATAATTAAAATTCATTATTCGTTCCTGAGACGAATTCAATTTATACGTGTGAAAATCGTTTTGGCGTTAATGTCTAATAGTATATGTTGATCTTGTGACAACAGATCATTTACGGAGTGTTCATTACCGGACATACAAAGATAACGTGATCTCGTTACACAGAGACTTCTGACGAGAGTTCATCAAAAAAGGCTTGTTTTCGGTCTTGGTGTCGCTACCCTCCACCAGGGACGATACATGTATTATGTATCGCGGAGAGAATTAGCTAATATCAAAGAAAAAAACACGATCTCGTTATAAAATGATCCCGACAAGCGTTGATAACCGACCACCGAGAGATTGTATGATTTCGTTTTTCAAGGACTCATACGAAATTTCATAACGAGAAACCTTAGTGGGAAAACACTTTTACAATAAAAAAAAGTTCTTTAACAGACGTCCAGATTTTTAAAATAATCTTGTGATTCCGGAGTGTAGGAGAATATACATTACTGACGATCAAATTAAGTACAAAAAGTTTGCGGTCTGGTGGTGCACACTGCATGCATTTCAGGACACATGTAATGTTTCTAGGGAGTATAATCAATATTCAGATCTGGAAAACATGTTTTCGACATTTTTTAAATTAAAGTGCATGATAAGTATTGTAATAATTTAGAATACCTGTGCCGTGGGACAAACTCTGCTTTAAATAACAAAATACCATGCAATGGTTCTGACTACCTGGGTGTATCTGCGGCTTGTGGCACTATTGTGTAATAAGCATTGTGTGGCAAATTTACGACTTCATAGATCAATGACAGCATGAAGTTCAAGCTGCAAAGTCGTATCTTCTTACTTCGAGTCGCCACTGATTCAAATCTAATTATATATCGGCGAACCATGGGGTTTTAATTATTTGAATACACGCCCATCCCGACCCAACCCGAATCCTTCGAATCTTGGACATTCTAAACCGTTCTGTATAATATAGAACGTTTATATTGCCAAACATATTTGTACAAGATTAGGTTCTTATGTATGAATCGCACGGTATTGTGTCATGACTTTGATTACCGTTCTTCTATAAGACTCTTTCATGATCAGTGATGTAAGATAGGAAAATTCCACCCGAGGGGTTTTCAAATTTGGTAAAACCTGAGGCCTTGTCGCGGGATCGCCAAATTTGAAAACATTGAGGGTGGAATTTCCCTATCTTACACCTTTGGTCACGAAAGAGTAATTTCTTTCATATCAACTACATGTACCTTAATAAGCTCAAAACCAAGGGAAAATGATTTGACAGGTTACCATATTGAAAATTTCAACTTTTTCCATGAGTTTTTTGACAATAACAAATCATACAGCAATATTAAGCATACCCTTTATTTGCAAACAAACTTTGCGCAGAAAAAACAATCTTTATATTTTCAATGTTTATGGTTAAAATTTTGTGAAAGGTTTTAATTTCATCACGTTGTCGTTTTCTCTTTTCTGGAGCAGAGTTTACCGTATTCGTGACGTCACGTCATTGTTGAGCCATTGTGACGTCAAGCCGCGTGGTATGCTATATAAGATAGATATTTCTAACAAAGCTTTTCTTCCATGGGCAAATTTTATCTAACATGGCGACATATGAGAGAAATTTATTTCCACCACCATCTACATGAACTTGGTAGAACTTACCTCTTATCAATTTGCCATTGTTTAACAATAAAATATGTCTAAATCACCATCTACAGGTAGATCAGCTATATAAAAGACAAAACATTTTGCTAAAGGTACTTAAAATGTACTTAAGGTGTCCCTATACATTGCCTATATATGGACTTTTTTTCTTAGAGAGAAAGCAAAACAAATGCCAAAGTTCGTTCTTGTCCTGTTAATGTTTACTTAGCTATGTGTTACCGGCACCCACTTCGTTCTCGGTATACACTCTGGCATCGTGACATCTAGAAATATCTACAAAATCTAATTAAAACCATACAAATGTTATCCATGGCTTCAATAATCTGTACATACGGATCAATCAGGCCATTAATTACATAGACCGCTCCCATTAAAACGGTGCTAAACCATTATATACTCGTACACGTACACTACCTCGGTGTGAGAACCAAACCTTTGTAAATACAGAGAGAAAGCCACAGTGTGCCAAAAAGCGATGAAAGTGAGGCAAAATATGAACGCAAAAGCAATTTCCAAGAAAGAAAAAAATTCCTTGGGTAAAAAAGAAAAAAATATTCTAGGCATTCCAAAAGGGTAAAGTTATCTTCCTCATCCTCCATATGCGCCCATTCGGAACATCTCGGGTATTCTCTTCAAGAATGTTTTTTTCCGAGCTTGCCGGAAAGACATGAAATGTAGCAAATATTTCCAACTCAACCGTACCATAGCATTCGAACATTGTACAAAGGAACCAGAAACACGTCACACAGAGACATGGCTGAGGAAAGACGAACACAAGAGAAGTGTTGGTTTGGAGGTTAGACAAGGTAATGGAGAGGAAGAAAATTTCGACTGCTGCAAAGAATGAAAATTCTTTTCCGAAACAAATATCCCCTTCCCAATGTCTCTCTTGACACCGCCTCATTTATGGCCTTTGATTAAGCCCATTTGAGAAGGACTTCATGTTCTCTTCCCTGGCCGAGTCATACCAGAATATTTAAAAAAAAAATGCAGTTACATGTGCTTGCTACTCCGTGCTTGACGCTCTGCATTATGGGAGTGGAACGCCTGGTTCGCCCGTTGTCAGTATAATGTAACCGGGTGGGATATCTGCTGGGGGTCGTCGGCAGTATACTTCAGTGTCGTAGCACTTTACATCGGCGAAAAATCCAAACTATCGCAATGATGCTTGTACATACCACCTCATAAATAACACATACACTCGCATATCATACACAGGAGGTCGTCCTTAAATGACTTCAGCTGATAATAAGCCGTGAAACAAAATAATGTCTAAAAGTCTAATCAGAGCAACGGAAGAAATATCATGATTTAGTGATATAGCCCGGGCTACTTAGAGACAACATTTTGAGCTACCGACGTACAAGGGGTGATCCTATGAAAGTAATGAAGTGTTGGCTGTGGTTGAAATGAGTTCAGATTTCCTTAAAACATGACAGAAATGTTCCGAAAGATATCGTTCAAAATGCAGTCAAAACATCATTATCTGAAACACTCAAGCATTCAAATAAGAAAGCCATACCTCTTTCCTCTACGCTTTTCCCGGCGTGTTTTCGAATCAATCACTGTTCTATCTTGCTTTATGGCCAATTTCCAACGTTCTTTCTAACCTTTTCTTTTTATTTTCTTTGAAATGATTGAAAGCCTTTTTTTTTAATTTAAAAACGACTTCTTATCCCTATATTTACATATATTTACGATAGAACAATTGTTTAATTTAATTATATTGCTTGTGCTTGTATTTGTGTCATCATTTAAACGACATTGGCAGAACAGTCAAATTCGAATAAAATTGGCGCCAATTATAATCATAAGTCATTTGAGCGTTTGACGCAGAGGCGTTCTCCATATTATTTGCAGCGAAGCGACATGTCCCTCATTGAAAAAGCTTTATATATGACGTCATAAGTAAACCTCATGCTACGTCTCGAGAACCTTTGCTTCATACTCGTATGAAAAGCATTTCTGCTTGTAATGTTCATATAGTGTAATGCAGCGCAAATGTAAATATATGAGCTTTGAAGTTTAATATATTCCACGACTGTCAATCATAATGAAGGCCTCGTTACTAGGAAGTATCTTTGTCTTTCACATGCTTTATGAGCTGTGTATTGTGTACTTTAAATTACTGCTAAGCAAGCGTTTTGCTGACCTTGTCTGCATACATTGATCTCGTTTTATCTCGCGAATGGTAAATTATTTAATATATGCAGCGTTATTTCGTAACTACCGTTTAAGTCAATTACGGTCGTAATGAATATTTATTAGCACAGCTAACTGTTTAAAAACAGACTGATTTAAAATTCTGATTTGTTTCGACAACAGTGGACCAACTCGATGATAGAAACTCTATCCCTGCTTCACCACGTTTCTTTATTTCCATAGTACTTCGCGAACAAAGAGAAACAATGTTTGAAAACAAATGTCAGTAAATTAAAGTCAGTTCCATCTTAACACAATAGTTTACATGATTGATTTACCTGTGTGCAAAGTACATTTGTACCTGTCCAAACAGTACATACCAGTGTCTCACCTTTTTACGGATACGTGATAAAATTCAAGTCCTTATTTACCTGATGTATTCACAGTCATAATGATTTGCAATATTGAGACATATCCTGTTCAAATAAAAAAATGTTTAACTTTGTAGGTTAAAAAGATAAAACCTCGCAATTAACACAAATCAATATTTGAATTTATTTCAATATGGAGATGGAGAATGCATTATTTTTGATACTGCAAACGTACGTATGTATTTTAGCGGTTATCTTGTTTCAACAATTTTCGTGCTGAAATTATTTCGCTAAATCATGATAGCGCTAATTACAGTTTCTGTATATTGCTCTCTACAGTAAGTATTGTAAGTGCGCAATTTTACCATTTCGCTTATCTGTGAGTTCGCAAAATAAGGATGTTCCCAGTATATATAAAATTTAATAACACATTAATTTACAAATAATACTGAAATAAGTAGCAAACAAGCAGACAAGAAGCACAAAACAATTAAATTTGTCGCTTTATATTAAAAATATAAAGATATGAGCAATTAATTTATATCATCCAAGATATATTAAAATGATCTCATCCATATTCGCTACATACAATATACCCAAGACAAAACAGATGTCACGGCGGTATTATGTTTGGTCGTGTGACGAGGTAGAGAAGGTCTTTGTGGTATGAGTTTAAGTATAGAGTACATACTTATGTAAGACATAATTTTTAACTCTTTCTCATCGAGAACATGGAACAAATCTTTGCACAACACATTAAAACACATAACAGGAAGAAGCAGACGGATTTTGTCAAAACAATTACTTTAATTATAATACATCATATTTAAGTATCTCCGTAACTTTTGCATTCGAAACTTATATTTCGGCTTTAATGTAGCTTTGTTAAATCACTTTTTGAAAGGAGATGTTCATTGTTGGTATTAAATAAAAACATAGGGGAGACAAAATTAACAAAATACAACCAATAAACGGATTTGGAATGTAAATATCCAACAAGTTCAGACTTGGGTTTGATCCCCGGTCTTCATATTGGTATACATGTATCATCTGATTGAGTTCCGGAAGTGACGTTGCCGGAAGTACTACATGTAAATGTAGTTATATTGGATCAGAAGTCAACAGGAGCTAACTATAGACAGGAGATACAATATACAAGAAAAAGGATCCATAATACCACAAACATACGGTAACGAAACGAAGCAAAAAATCAGGGGGAAAAAAAGTTTAAATGTAAAATTTGAACGAAGTTTCTGGAATATGATGTACATACTGTATGTACAAAACAAAAATAACAACTTCCCTTCAGTAAGGTTTTTTCTGTTACCTCTTATAAAAAACTAAGGTTATTTAAGGACGGGATAAGGAAAATAAAACAAACCCATTGGCAGCAACAACGATCTGCTTTTGGTATTAGGTGGTGGCGGTGTAATTTTGAAATATACGTTTTCTGTCTTTCGTATTTGGTGGTGGCGATGTACTTGCATGTTTTTTCTGTCTTTCGTATTTGGTGGTGGCGAGGTAATTTTAACATATTTTTTCTGTCTTTCGTATTTGTTGGCGGCGGTGTAAATACACTATTTTTTTTCTGCTATGATGAAGTAAAATCTACAGTTTTCTACCACGTGTCTGTAACGTTTCTTCACAGAGTACTTTTTCCGGATATTCTGTTACGCGTCTGCTTTGCTCGTTATTATCCGTTATCCTGTCTGCATACCATACCGAAGGTTACGTAATGTATGGCCGGGATAGCGCACTGCTAAAATTACACAGGAACGCGCGTCCAACAGTCTGCTTGTACGTCCTCAGTGACGTCTAGTGCCAACATAGCGATATCATGCATACATACAAACTTCCCAAGACAGTTTTTTCACCGGAAGAAATTCCTCAATAGAAGTCAGTTCGAGTTATACACAAATACGTGAGAAGGTATAAAGAAGAAACAAAGGGAATACTGAAGTAATACGGAACACCACACACAACAGATAGTGGCAACGCTTCAGAACTTTGTCGTCGTTTCCTCATGTTATTCCGACACGCACATACAAGATGAAGTTTTGTTTTATTGTACGGCGTGTCATGCAAAATTCAAAGTCGCTAAATTAATTTACATTTATTCAGACGACCTCAATTTGACAAGCACGCATACAAATTAAATTCAATATTTTTGCTGATCGATTTTCAAAAAGGTGTTCTTCATATCTAAAATGAGAATCTGAGCTTTTACAATCACTCAAGTGCAGTAATTACCGGTAAATTACTGACATGGTCCCTATTGGTACTGTAGTCCCTACACTGACATGGTCACTATTGGTACTGTAGTCCCTACACTGACATGGTCCCTATTGGTACTGTAGTCCCTACACTGACATGGTCCCCTATTGGTACTGTAGTCCTTACACTGACATGGTCCCTATTGGTACTGTAGTCCCTACACTGACATGGTCACTATTGGTACTGTAGTCCCTACACTGACATGGTCACTATTGGTACTGTAGTCCTTACACTGACATGGTCACTATTGGTACTGTAGTCCCTACACTGACATGGTCCCTATTGGTACTGTAGTCCCTACACTGACATGGTCACTATTGGTACTGTAGTCCCTACACTGACATGGTCACTATTGGTACTGTAGTCCTTACACTGACATGGTCACTATTGGTACTGTAGTCCCTACACTGACATGGTCCCTGATTGGTACTGTAGTCCCTACCCTGACATGGTCCCTATTGGTACTGTAGTCTCTACACTGACATGGTCCCTATTGGTACTGTAGTCCCTACACTGACATGGTCCCTATTGGTACTGTAGTCCCTACACTGACATGGTCACTATTGGTACTGTAGTCCCTACACTGACATGGTCACTATTGGTACTGTAGTCCCTACACTGACATGGTCACTATTGGTACTGTAGTCCATACACTGACATGGTCCCTATTGGTACTGTAGTCCCTACACTGACATGGTCACTATTGGTACTGTAGTCCCTACACTGACATGGTCACTATTGGTACTGTAGTCCATACACTGACATGGTCCCTATTGGTACTGTAATCCCTACACTGACATGGTCCCTATTGGTTCTGTAGTCCCTACACTGACATGGTCCCTATTGGTACTGTAGTCCCTACACTGACATGGTCCCTATTGGTACTGTAGTCCCTACACTGACATGGTCCGCGATTGGTTCTGTAGTCCCTACACTGACAAGGTCCCTATTGGTAATGTGGTCCCTACACTGACATGGTCCCTGATTGGTACTGTAGTCCCTACACTAACATGGTCACTATTGGTACTGTATTCCCTACACTGACATGGTCCCTATTGGTACTGTAGTCCCTACACTGACATGATCCCTATTGGTACTGTAGTCCCTACACTGACATGGTCCCTATTGGTACTGTAGTCCCTACACTGACATGGTCCCCATTGGTACTGTAGTCCCTACACTGACATGGTCCCTATTGGTACTGTAGTCCCTACATTGACATGGTCCCTATTGGTACTGTAGTCCCTACACTGACATGGTCCCTATTGGTACTGTAGTCCATACACTGACATGGTCCCGATTGGTATTGTAGTCCCTACACTGACATGGTCCGCGATTGGTTCTGTAGTCCCTACACTGACAAGGTCCCTATTGGTACTGTAGTCCCTACACTGACATGGTCCCTATTGGTACTGTAGTCCCTACACTGACATGGTCACTATTGGTACTGTATTCCCTACACTGACATGGTCCCTATTGGTACTGTAGTCCCTACACTGACATGGTCCCGATTGGTACTGTAGTCCCTACACTGACATGGTCCCTATTGGTACTGTAGTCCCTACACTGACATGGTCCCGATTGGTACTGTATTCCCTACACTGACATGGTCCCTATTGGTACTGTAATCCCTACACTGACATGGTCCCTATTGGTACTGTAGTCCCTACACTAACATGGTCCCTGATTGGTACTGTAATCACTACACTGACATGGTCCCTATTGGTACTGTAGTCCCTACACTGACATGTCCCTATTGGTACTGTAGTCTATACACTGACATGGTTCCTGGTTGGTACTGTAATCCCTACACTGACATGGTCCCTATTGGTACTGTAGTCCCTACACTGACATGGTCCCTATTGGTACTGTAGTCTATACACTGACATGGTCCCTGATTGGTACTGTAGTCTATACACTGACATGGTTCCTGGTTGGTACTGTAATCCCTACACTGACATGGTCCCTATTGGTACTGTAGTCCCTACACTGACATGGTCCCTATTGGTACTGTAGTCCCTACACTGACATGTCCCTATTGGTACTGTAGTCCCTACACTGACATGGTCCCTATTGGTACTGTAGTCCCTACACTGACATGGTCCCTATTGGTACTGTAGTCCCTACACTGACATGGTCCCTATTGGTACTGTAGTCCATACACTGATATGGTCCCTGGTTGGTACTGTAGTCCATACACTGATATGGTCCCTGGTTGGTACTGTAGTCCCTACACTGACATGGTCCCTATTGGTACTGTAGTCCCTACACTGACATGGTCCCTATTGGTACTGTAGTCCATACACTGATATGGTCCCTGGTTGGTACTGTAGTCCCTACACTGACATGGTCCCTATTGGTACTGTAGTCCCTACACTGACATGGTCACTATTGGTACTGTAGTCCCTACACTGACATGGTCCCTATTGGTACTGTAGTCCCTACACTGACATGGTCCCTATTGGTACTGTAGTCCATACACTGACATGGTCACTATTGGTACTGTAATCCCTTCACTGACATGGTCCCTATTGGTACTGTAATCCCTACACTGACATGGTCACTATTGGTACTGTAGTCCCTACACTGACATGGTCCCTATTGGTACTGTAGTCCCTACACTGACATGGTCCCTATTGGTACTGTAGTCCCTACACTGACATGGTCCCTATTGGTACTGTAGTCACTACACTGACATGGTCACTATTGGTACTGTAGTCCCTACACTGACATGGTCCCTATTGGTACTGTAGTCCCTACACTGACATGGTCCCTATTGGTACTGTAGTCCCTACACTGACATGGTCACTATTGGTACTGTAATCCCTACACTGACATGGTCACTATTGGTACTGTAGTCCCTACACTGACATGGTCATATTGGTACTGTAGTCCCTACACTGACATGGTCATATTGGTACTGTAGTCCCTACACTGACATGGTCACTAATGGTACTGTAGTCCCTACACTGACATGGTCATATTGGTACTGTAGTCCCTACACTGACATGGTCATATTGGTACTGTAATCCCTACACTGACATGGTCACTAATGGTACTGTAGTCCCTACACTGACATGGTCCCTGATTGGTACTGTAGTCCCTACACTGACATGGTCCCTGATTGGTACTGTAGTCCCTACACTGACATGATCACTATTGGTACTGTAATCCCTACACTGACATGGTCCCTGATTGGTACTGTAGTCACTACACTGACATGGTCCCTATTGGTACTGTAGTCACTACACTGACATGGTCCTCTATTGGTACTGTAGTCCCTACACTGACATGGTCCTCTATTGGTACTGTAGTCCCTACACTGACATGGTCCTCTATTGGTACTGTAGTCCCTACACTGACATGGTCCTCTATTGGTACTGTAGTCACTACACTGACATGGTCCCTGATTGGTACTGTAGTCCCTACACTGACATGGTCCTCTATTGGTACTGTAGTCACTACACTGACATGGTCCTCTATTGGTACTGTAGTCCCTACACTGACATGGTCACTATTGGTACTGTAATCCCTACACTGACATGATTCCTATTGGTACTGTAATCCCTACACTGACATGGTCCCTGATTGGTACTGTAATCCCTACACTGACATGATTCCTATTGGTACTGTAATCCCTACACTGACATGGTCCCTGATTGGTACTGTAATCCCTACACTGACATGGTCCCTATTGGTACTGTAATCCCTACACTGACATGGTCCCTGATTGGTACTGTAATCCCTACACTGACATGGTCCCTATTGGTACTGTAGTCCCTACACTGACATGGTCCCTATTGGTACTGTAGTCCCTACACTGACATGGTCACTATTGGTACTGTAATCCCTACACTGACATGGTCCCTATTGGTACTGTAGTCCCTACACTGACATGGTCACTATTGGTACTGTAGTCCCTACACTGACATGGTCACTATTGGTACTGTAGTCTCTACACTGACATGGTCCCTATTGGTATTGTAGTCCCTACACTGACATGGTCCCTGATTGGTACTGTAATCCCTACACTGACATGGTCCCTATTGGTACTGTAATCCCTACACTGACATGGTCCCTATTGGTACTGTAGTCCCTACACTGACATGGTCACTATTGGTACTGTAGTCCCTACACTGACATGGTCACTATTGGTACTGTAATCCCTACACTGACATGGTCCCTATTGGTACTGTAGTCCCTACACTGACATGGTCACTATTGGTACTGTAGTCCCTACACTGACATGGTCACTATTGGTACTGTAGTCTCTACACTGACATGGTCCCTATTGGTATTGTAGTCCCTACACTGACATGGTCCCTGATTGGTACTGTAATCCCTACACTGACATGGTCCCTATTGGTACTGTAATCCCTACACTGACATGGTCCCTATTGGTACTGTAGTCCCTACACTGACATGGTCACTATTGGTACTGTAGTCCCTACACTGACATGGTCACTATTGGTACTGTAGTCTCTACACTGACATGGTCCCTATTGGTATTGTAGTCCCTACACTGACATGGTCCCTGATTGGTACTGTAGTCCCTACACTGACATGGTCACTATTAGTAGTGAAGTCCCTACACTGACATGGTCCCTATTGGTACTGTAGTCCCTACACTGACATGGTCCCTATTGGTACTGTAGTCCCTACACTGACATGGTCCCTATTGGTACTGTAGTCCCTACACTGACATGGTCCCTATTGGTACTGTAGTCCCTACACTGACATGGTCCCTATTGGTACTGTAGTCACTACACTGACATGGTCCCTATTGGTACTGTAGTCCCTACACTGACATGGTCACTATTGGTACTGTAGTCCCTACACTGACATGGTCTCTATTAGTAGTGAAGTCCCTACACTGACATGGTCTCTATTAGTAGTGAAGTCCCTACACTGACATGGTCCCTATTGGTACTGTAGTCCCTACACTGACATGGTCCCTATTGGTACTGTAGTCCCTACACTGACATGGTCCCTATTGGTACTGTAGTCCCTACACTGACATGGTCACTATTGGTACTGTAATCCCTACACTGACATGGTCACTATTGGTACTGTAATCCCTACACTGACATGGTCACTATTGGTACTGTAGTCCCTTCACTGACATGGTCACTATTGGTACTGTAGTCCCTACACTGACATGGTCCCTATTGGTACTGTAGTCCCTACACTGACATGGTCACTATTGGTACTGTAATCCCTACACTGACATGGTCACTATTGGTACTGTAGTCCCTACACTGACATGGTCACTATTGGTACTGTAATCCCTACACTGACATGGTCACTATTGGTACTGTAGTCCCTACACTGACATGGTCCCTATTGGTACTGTAGTCCCTACACTGACATGGTCACTATTGGTACTGTAATCCCTACACTGACATGGTCACTATTGGTACTGTAGTCCCTACACTGACATGTCCCTATTGGTACTGTAATCCCTACACTGACATGGTCACTATTGGTACTGTAATCCCTACACTGACATGGTCCCTATTGGTACTGTAATCCCTACACTGACATGATCACTATTGGTACTGTAATCCCTACACTGACATGGTCACTATTGGTACTGTAGTCCCTACACTGACATGGTCCTCTATTGGTACTGTAGTCCCTACACTGACATGGTCCCTAATGGTACTGTAATCCCTACACTGACATGGTCACTATTGGTACTGTAATCCCTACACTGACATGGTCCTCTATTGGTACTGTAGTCCCTACACTGACATGGTCCCTATTGGTACTGTAATCCCTACACTGACATGGTCACTATTGGTACTGTAATCCCTACACTGACATGGTCACTATTGGTACTGTAGTCCCTACACTGACATGGTCCTCTATTGGTACTGTAGTCCCTACACTGACATGGTCCTCTATTGGTACTTTAGTCCCTACACTGACATGATCACTATTGGTACTGTAGTCCCTACACTGACATGGTCCCTATTGGTACTGTAGTCCCTACACTGACATGATCACTATTGGTACTGTAGTCCCTACACTGACATGATCACTATTGGTACTGTAATCCCTACACTGACATGGTCACTATTGGTACTGTAGTCCCTACACTGACATGGTCCCTATTGGTACTGTAGTCCCTACACTGACATGGTCCCTATTGGTACTGTAATCCCTACACTGACATGGTCACTATTGGTACTGTAGTCCCTACACTGACATGGTCCCTATTGGTACTGTAGTCCCTACACTGACATGGTCCCTATTGGTACTGTAATCCCTACACTGACATGGTCACTATTGGTACTGTAGTCCCTACACTGACATGATCACTATTGGTACTGTAGTCCCTACACTGACATGATCACTATTGGTACTGTAATCCCTACACTGACATGGTCACTATTGGTACTGTAGTCCCTACACTGACATGGTCCCTATTGGTACTGTAGACCCTACACTGACATGATCACTATTGGTACTGTAGTCCCTACACTGACATGATCCCTATTGGTACTGTAGTCCCTACACTGACATGATCACTATTGGTACTGTAGTCCCTACACTGACATGATCACTATTGGTACTGTAGTCCCTACACTGACATGGTCCCTATTGGTACTGTAGTCCCTACACTGACATGATCACTATTGGTACTGTAGTCCCTACACTGACATGATCACTATTGGTACTGTAGTCCCTACACTGACATGGTCCCTGATTGGTACTGTAGTCCCTACACTGACATGGTCCCTGATTGGTACTGTAATCCCTACACTGACATGGTCCCTATTGGTACTGTAATCCCTACACTGACATGGTCCCTGATTGGTACTGTAATCCCTACACTGACATGGTCCCTGATTGGTACTGTAATCCCTACACTGACATGGTCCCTGATTGGTACTGTAATCCCTACACTGACATGGTCCCTATCTGTACTGTAGTCCCTACACTGACATGGTCCCTGATTGGTACTGTAGTCCCTACACTAACATGGTCACTATTGGTACTGTAGTCCCTACACTGACATGGTCCCTGATTGGTACTGTAATCCCTACACTGACATGGTCCCTGATTGGTACTGTAATCCCTACACTAACATGGTCACTATTGGTACTGTAATCCCTACACTGACATGGTCCCTGATTGGTACTGTAATCCCTACACTGACATGGTCCCTATCTGTACTGTAGTCCCTACACTGACATGATCACTATTGGTACTGTAGTCCCTACACTGACATGGTCCCTGATTGGTACTGTAATCCCTACACTGACATGATCACTATTGGTACTGTAATCCCTACACTGACATGGTCCCTGATTGTTACTGTAATCCCTACACTGACATGATCACTATTGGTACTGTAATCCCTACACTGACATGGTCCCTGATTGGTACTGTAATCCCTACACTGACATGATCACTATTGGTACTGTAATCCCTACACTGACATGATCACTATTGGTACTGTAATCCCTACACTGACATGGTCCCTGATTGGTACTGTAATCCCTACACTGACATGATCACTAATGGTACTGTAATCCCTACACTGACATGGTCCCTGATTGGTACTGTAATCCCTACACTGACATGGTCACTATTGGTACTGTAGTCCCTACACTGACATGGTCCCTGATTGGTACTGTAATCCCTACACTGACATGGTCACTATTGGTACTGTAGTCACTACACTGACATGGTCACTATTGGTACTGTAGTCCCTACACTGACATGGTCCCTGATTGGTACTGTAATCCCTACACTGACATGGTCCCTGATTGGTACTGTAATCCCTACACTGACATGGTCCCTATCTGTACTGTAGTCCCTACACTAACATGGTCACTATTGGTACTGTAGTCCCTACACTGACATGGTCCCTGATTGGTACTGTAGTCCCTACACTGACATGGTCCCTGATTGGTACTGTAATCCCTACACTGACATGGTCCCTATTGGTACTGTAGTCCCTACACTGACATGGTCACTATTGGTACTGTAGTCCCTACACTGACATGGTCCCTGATTGGTACTGTAATCCCTACACTGACATGGTCCCTATTGGTACTGTAATCCCTACACTGACATGGTCCCTGATTGGTACTGTAATCCCTACACTGACATGGTCCCTGATTGGTACTGTAATCCCTACACTGACATGGTCCCTGATTGGTACTGTAATCCCTACACTGACATGGTCCCTATCTGTACTGTAGTCCCTACACTGACATGATCACTATTGGTACTGTAGTCCCTACACTGACATGATTCCTATTGGTACTGTAATCCCTACACTGACATGGTCCCTGATTGGTACTGTAGTCCCTACACTGACATGGTCCCTGATTGGTACTGTAATCCCTACACTGACATGATTCCTATTGGTACTGTAGTCCCTACACTGACATGGTCACTATTGGTACTGTGGTCCCTACACTGACATGGTCCCTGATTGGTACTGTAATCCCTACACTGACATGGTCCCTGATTGGTACTGTAGTCCCTACACTGACATGGTCACTATTGGTACTGTAGTCCCTACACTGACATGGTCCCTGATTGGTACTGTAATCCCTACACTGACATGATTCCTATTGGTACTGTAGTCCCTACACTGACATGGTCACTATTGGTACTGTAATCCCTACACTGACATGGTCCCTGATTGGTACTGTAGTCCCTACACTGACATGGTCCCTGATTGGTACTGTAATCCCTACACTGACATGATCCCTATTGGTACTGTAGTCTCTACACTGACATGGTCCCTGATTGGTACTGTAATCCCTACACTGACATGATCCCTATTGGTACTGTAATCCCTACACTGACATGGTCCCTGATTGGTACTGTAGTCCCTACACTGACATGGTGCCTGATTGGTACTGTAATCCCTACACTGACATGATCCCTATTGGTACTGTAATCCCTACACTGACATGGTCCCTGATTGGTACTGTAGTCCCTACACTGACATGGTCCCTGATTGGTACTGTAATCCCTACACTGACATGATCCCTATTGGTACTGTAGTCTCTACACTGACATGATTCCTATTGGTACTGTAATCCCTACACTGACATGGTCCCTGATTGGTACTGTAATCCCTACACTGACATGGTCCCTATTGGTACTGTAGTCCCTACACTGACATGGTCCCTGATTGGTACTGTAATCCCTACACTGACATGATTCCTATTGGTACTGTAATCCCTACACTGACATGGTCCCTGATTGGTACTGTAATCCCTACACTGACATGGTCCCTGATTGGTACTGTAATCCCTACACTGACATGGTCCCTATTGGTACTGTAGTCCCTACACTGACATGATTCCTATTGGTACTGTAATCCCTACACTGACATGGTCACTATTGGTACTGTAATCCCTACACTGACATGGTCCCTGATTGGTACTGTAATCCCTACACTGACATGGTCTCTATTGGTACTGTAATCCCTACACTGACATGGTCTCTATTGGTACTGTAGTCCCTACACTGACATGATTCCTATTGGTACTGTAATCCCTACACTGACATGGTCACTATTGGTACTGTAGTCCCTACACTGACATGGTCCCTGATTGGTACTGTAGTCCCTACACTGACATGGTCACTATTGGTACTGTAGTCCCTACACTGACATGGTCCCTATTGGTACTGTAGTCCCTACACTGACATGGTCCCTATTGGTACTGTAGTCCCTACACTGACATGGTCCCTATTGGTACTGTAGTCCCTACACTGACATGGTCCCTATTGGTACTGTAGTCCCTACACTGACATGATTCCTATTGGTACTGTAATCCCTACACTGACATGGTCACTATTGGTACTGTAATCCCTACACTGACATGGTCCCTGATTGGTACTGTAGTCCCTACACTGACATGGTCCCTGATTGGTACTGTAGTCCCTACACTGACATGATCACTATTGGTACTGTAATCCCTACACTGACATGGTCACTATTGGTACTGTAGTCCCTACACTGACATGGTCCCTGATTGGTACTGTAATCCCTACACTGACATGGTCCCTATTGGTACTGTAATCCCTACACTGACATGGTCCCTGATTGGTACTGTAGTCCCTACACTAACATGATTCCTATTGGTACTGTAATCCCTACACTGACATGGTCACTATTGGTACTGTAGTCCCTACACTAACATGATTCCTATTGGTACTGTAATCCCTACACTGACATGGTCACTATTGGTACTGTAGTCCCTACACTAACATGATTCCTATTGGTACTGTAATCCCTACACTGACATGGTCACTATTGGTACTGTAGTCCCTACACTAACATGATTCCTATTGGTACTGTAATCCCTACACTGACATGGTCACTATTGGTACTGTAGTCCCTACACTAACATGATTCCTATTGGTACTGTAATCCCTACACTGACATGGTCACTATTGGTACTGTAGTCCCTACACTAACATGATTCCTATTGGTACTGTAATCCCTACACTGACATGGTCACTATTGGTACTGTAATCCCTACACTGACATGATTCCTATTGGTACTGTAATCCCTACACTGACATGGTCACTATTGGTACTGTAATCCCTACACTGACATGGTCCCTGATTGGTACTGTAGTCCCTACACTGACATGATTCCTATTGGTACTGTAATCCCTACACTGACATGGTCACTATTGGTACTGTAATCCCTACACTGACATAGTCCCTATTGGTACTGTAGTCCCTACACTGAAATGGTTCCTATTGGTACTGTAATCCCTACACTGACATGATTCCTATTGGTACTGTAATCCCTACACTGACATGGTCCCTGATTGGTACTGTAGTCCCTACACTAACATGGTCACTATTGGTACTGTAGTCCCTACACTGACATGGTCCCTGATTGGTACTGTAGTCCCTACACTGACATGGTCCCTAATGGTACTGTAGTCCTTACACTGACATGGTCCTTATTGGTACTCTAGTCCCTACACTGACATGGTCACTATTGGTACTGTAATCCCTACACTGACATGGTCACTATTGGTACTGTAGTCCCTACACTGACATGTCCCTATTGGTACTGTAATCCCTACACTGACATGGTCCCTATTGGTACTGTAATCCCTACACTGACATGGTCCCTGATTGGTACTGTAGTCCATACACAGACATGGTCCCTATTGGTACTGTAATCCCTACACTGACATGGTCCCTGATTGGTACTGTAGTCCATACACAGACATGGTCACTATTGGTACTGTAGTCCCTACACTGACATGGTCCCTATTGGTACTGTAATCCCTACACTGACATGGTCCCTGATTGGTACTGTAATCCCTACACTGACATGGTCCCTGATTGGTACTGTAGTCCCTACACTGACATGGTCCCTGATTGGTACTGTAGTCCCTTCACTGCCATGGTCACTATTGGTACTGTAGTCCCTACACTGACATGGTCCCTATTGGTACTGTAGTCCCTTCACTGCCATGGTCACTATTGGTACTGTAGTCCCTACACTGACATGATCACTATTGGTACTGTAGTCACTACAATGACATGGTCCCTATTGGTACTGTAATCCCTACACTGACATAGTCCCTATTGGTACTGTAGTCCCTACACAGACATGGTCCCTATTGGTACTGTAGTCCCTACACTGACATGGTCCCCTATTGGTACTGTAATCCCTACACTGACATGGTCCCTATTGGTACTGTAGTCACTACAATGACATGGTCCCTATTGGTACTGTAATCCCTACACTGACATGGTCACTATTGGTACTGTAGTCACTACATTGACATGGTCTCTATTGGTACTGTAGTCCATACACTGACATGGTCCCTATTGGTACTGTAGTCCCTACACTGACATGGTCTCTATTGGTACTGTAGTCCCTACACTGACATGGTCTCTATTGGTACTGTAGTCTCTACACTGACATGGTCACTATTGGTACTGTAGTCCCTACACTGACATGGTCCCTGATTGGTACTGTAGTCCCTACACTGACATGGTCTCTATTGGTACTGTAGTCCCTACACTGACATGGTCTCTATTGGTACTGTAGTCTCTACACTGACATGGTCACTATTGGTACTGTAGTCCCTACACTGACATGGTCCCTATTGGTACTGTAGTCCCTACACTGACATGGTCACTATTGGTACTGTAATCTCTACACTGACATGGTCACTATTGGTACTGTAGTCTCTACACTGACATGGTCCCTATTGGTACTGTAGTCCCTACACTGACATGGTCCCTATTGGTACTGTAGTCCCTACACTGACATGGTCCCTATTGGTACTGTAGTCCCTACACTGACATGGTCCCTATTGGTACTGTAGTCTCTACACTGACATGGTCCCTATTGGTACTGTAGTCCCTACACTGACATGGTCCCTATTGGTACTGTAGTCCCTACACTGACATGGTCACTATTGGTACTGTAATCTCTACTGACATGGTCTCTATTGGTACTGTAATCTCTACACTGACATGGTCCCTATTGGTACTGTAGTCCCTACACTGACATGGTCCCTATTGGTACTGTAATCTCTACACTGACATGGTCACTATTGGTACTGTAGTCTCTACACTGACATGGTCTCTATTGGTACTGTAGTCTCTACATTGACATGGTCACTATTGGTACTGTAGTCTCTACACTGACATGGTCACTATTGGTACTGTAGTCTCTACACTGACATGGTCACTATTGGTACTGTAGTCTCTACATTGACATGGTCACTATTGGTACTGTAGTCTCTACACTGACATGGTCCCTATTGGTACTGTAGTCCCTACACTGACATGGTCCCTATTGGTACTGTAGTCCATACACTGACATGGTCCCTATTGTTACTGTAGTCCCTACACTGACATGGTCCCTATTGGTACTGTAATCCCTACACTGACATGGTCACTATTGGTACTGTAGTCCCTACACTGACATGGTCCCTATTGGTACTGTAGTCCCTACACTGACATGGTCCCTATTGGTACTGTAGTCCCTACACTGACATGGTCCCTATTGGTACTGTAATCCATACACTGACATGGTCCCTATTGGTACTGTAGTCCCTACACTGACATGGTCCCTATTGGTACTGTAGTCCCTACACTGACATTATCCCTATTGGTACTGTAATCCCTACACTGACATGGTCCCTATTGGTACTGTAATCCATACACTGACATGGTTCCTATTGGTACTGTAGTCCCTACACTGACATGGTCCCTATTGGTACTGTAGTCCCTACACTGACATGGTCCCTATTGGTACTGTAATCCATACACTGACATGGTTCCTATTGGTACTGTAGTCCCTACACTGACATGGTCACTATTGGTACTGTAGTCCATACACTGACATGGTCCCTATTGTTACTGTAGTCCCTACACTGACATGGTCCCTATTGGTACTGTAATCCCTACACTGACATGGTCCCTATTGGTACTGTAGTCCTTACACTGACATGGTCCCTATTGTTACTGTAGTCCCTACACTGACATGGTTCCTATTGGTACTGTAGTCCCTACACTGACATGGTCACTATTGGTACTGTAGTCCCTACACTGACATTATCCCTATTGGTACTGTAGTCCCTACACTGACATGGTCACTATTGGTACTGTAATCCATACACTGACATGGTCCCTATTGTTACTGTAGTCCCTACACTGACATGGTCCCTATTGGTACTGTAATCCCTACACTGACATGGTCCCTATTGGTACTGTAGTCCCTACACTGACATGGTCCCTATTGGTACTGTAATCCCTACACTGACATGGTCACTATTGGTACTGTAGTCCCTACACTGACATGGTCACTATTGGTACTGTAGTCCCTACACTGACATGGTCACTATTGGTACTGTAGTCCCTACACTGACATGGTCCCTATTGGTACTGTAATCCATACACTGACATGGTCCCTATTGTTACTGTAGTCCCTACACTGACATGGTCCCTATTGGTACTGTAGTCCCTACACTGACATGGTCCCCTATTGGTACTGTAATCCATACACTGACATGGTCCCTATTGTTACTGTAGTCCCTACACTGACATGGTCCCTATTGGTACTGTAATCCCTACACTGACATGGTCCCTATTGGTACTGTAATCCATACACTGACATGGTCCCCGATTGGTACTGTAGTCCCTACACTGACATGGTCACTATTTGTACTGTAGTCCCTACACTGACATGGTCCCTATTGGTACTGTAGTCCCTACACTGACATGGTCACTATTGGTACTGTAGTCTCTACACTGACATGGTCCCTATTGGTACTGTAGTCTCTACACTGACATGGTCACTATTTGTACTGTAGTCCCTACACTGACATGGTCCCTATTGGTACTGTAGTCCCTACACTGACATGGTCCCTATTGGTACTGTAGTCTCTACACTGACATGGTCCCTATTGGTACTGTAGTCCATACACAGACATGGTCCCTATTGGTACTGTAATCCATACACTGACATGGTCATATTGGTACTGTAGTCCCTACACTGACATGGTCACTATTGGTACTGTAGTCTCTACATTGACATGGTCACTATTGGTACTGTAGTCTCTACACTGACATGGTCCCTATTGGTACTGTAGTCCCTACACTGACATGGTCCCTATTGGTACTGTAATCCATACACTGACATGGTCCCTATTGGTACTGTAGTCCCTACACTGACATGGTCACTATTGGTACTGTAGTCCCTACACTGACATGGTCACTATTGGTACTGTAGTCCCTACATTGACATGGTCATATTGGTACTGTAGTCCCTACATTGACATGGTCCCTATTGGTACTGTAGTCCCTACACTGACATGGTTCCTATTGGTACTGTAGTCCCTACATTGACATGGTCACTATTGGTACTGTAGTCCCTACACTGACATGGTCCCTATTGGTACTGTAGTCCTTACACTGACATGGTCCCTATTGGTACTGTAGTCCCTACACTGACATGGTCCCTATTGGTACTGTAGTCCTTACACTGACATGGTCACTATTGGTACTGTAGTCCATACACTGACATGGTCCCTATTGGTACTGTAGTCCTTACACTGACATGGTCACTATTGGTACTGTAGTCCATACACAGACATGGTCCCTATTGGTACTGTAGTCCCTACACTGACATGGTCCCTATTGGTACTGTAATCCCTACACTGACATGGTCCCTATTGGTACTGTAGTCCATACACAGACATGGTCCCTATTGGTACTGTAGTCCCTACACTGACATGGTCCCTATTGGTACTGTAATCCCTACACTGACATGGTCCCTATTGGTACTGTAATCCCTACACTGACATGGTCCCTAATGGTACTGTAGTCCCTACACTGACATGGTCCCTGATTGGTACTGTAATCCCTACACTGACATGGTCCCTAATGGTACTGTAGTCCCTACACTGACATGGTCCCTAATGGTACTGTAATCCCTACACTGACATGGTCCCTAATGGTACTGTAGTCCCTACACTGACATGGTCCCTGATTGGTACTGTAATCCCTACACTGACATGGTCCCTAATGGTACTGTAATCCCTACACTGACACGGTCCCTGATTGGTACTGTAGTCCCTACACTGACATGGTCACTATTGGTACTGTAGTCCCTACACTGACATGGTCACTATTGCTACTGTAGTCACTACACTGACATGGTCCCTATTGGTACTGTAGTCACTACACTGACATGGTCCCTATTGGTACTGTAGTCCCTACACTGACATGGTCACTATTGGTACTGTAGTCCCTACACTGACATGGTCCCTATTGGTACTGTAATCCCTACACTGACATGATTCCTAATGGTACTGTAGTCCCTACACTGACATGGTCCCTGATTGGTACTGTAATCCCTACACTGACATGGTCCCTAATGGTACTGTAGTCCCTATACTGACATGGTCCCTAATGGTACTGTAATCCCTACACTGACATGGTCCCTAATGGTACTGTAGTCCCTACACTGACATGGTCCCTGATTGGTACTGTAATCCCTACACTGACATGGTCCCTAATGGTACTGTAATCCCTACACTGACATGGTCCCTGATTGGTACTGTAGTCCCTACACTGACATGGTCCCTAATGGTACTGTAGTCCCTACACTGACATGGTCCCTAATGGTACTGTAATCCCTACACTGACATGGTCCCTGATTGGTACTGTAATCCCTACACTGACATGGTCACTATTGGTACTGTAGTCCCTACACTGACATGGTCCCTATTGGTACTGTAGTCCCTACACTGACATGGTCACTATTGGTACTGTAATCCCTACACTGACATGATCACTATTGGTACTGTAGTCCCTACACTGACATGGTCACTATTGGTACTGTAGTCCCTACACTGACATGGTCACTATTGGTACTGTAGTCCCTACACTGGCATGGTCACTATTGGTACTGTAGTCCCTACACTGACATGGTCCCTATTAGTACTGTAGTCCCTACACTGACATGGTCCCTATTGGTACTGTAGTCCCTACACTGACATGGTCCCTATTGGTACTGTAGTCCCTACACTGACATGGTCTCTATTGGTACTGTAGTCCCTATCCTGACATGGTCCCTGATTGGTACTGTAGTCCCTACACTGACATGGTCCCTATTGGTACTGTAGTCCCTACACTGACATTGTCCCTATTGGTACTGTAGTCCCTATCCTGACATGGTCCCTGATTGGTACTGTAGTCCCTACACTGACATGGTCCCCTATTAGTACTGTAGTCCCTACACTGACATGGTCCCCTATTGGTACTGTAGTCCCTACACTGACATGGTCACTATTGGTTCTGTAGTCCCTACACTGACATGGTCCCTATTGGTACTGTAGTCCCTACACTGACATGGTCCCTATTGGTACTGTAGTCCCTACACTGACATGGTCCCTATTGGTACTGTAGTCCCTACACTGACATGGTCCCCTATTGGTACTGTAGTCCCTACACTGACATGGTCCCTATTGGTACTGTAGTCCTTACACTGACATGGTCCCTATTGGTACTGTAGTCCTTACACTGACATGGTCCCTATTGGTACTGTAGTCCCTACACTGACATGGTCCCTATTGGTACTGTAGTCCTTACACTGACTTGGTCCCTATTGGTACTGTAGTCCCTACACTGACATGGTCACTATTGGTACTGTAGTCACTACACTGACATGGTCCCTATTGGTACTGTAGTCCTTACACTGACATGGTCCCTATTGGTACTGTAGTCCCTACACTGACATGGTCACTATTGGTACTGTAGTCACTACACTGACATGGTCCCTATTGGTACTGTAGTCCTTACACTGACATGGTCACTATTGGTACTGTAGTCCCTACACTGACATGGTCCCTATTGGTACTGTAGTCCTTACACTGACATGGTCCCTATTGGTACTGTAGTCCCTACACTGACATGGTCACTATTGGTACTGTAGTCCCTACACTGACATGGTCCCTATTGGTACTGTAGTCCCTACACTGACATGGTCCCTATTGGTACTGTAGTCCATACACTGACATGGTCCCTATTGGTACTGTAGTCCCTACACTGACATGGTCCATATTGGTACTGTAGTCCCTACACTGACATGGTCACTATTGGTACTGTAGTCCCTACACTGACATGGTCACTATTGGTACTGTAGTCCATACACTGACATGGTCCCTATTGGTACTGTAGTCCCTACACTGACATGGTCCCTATTGGTACTGTAGTCTCTACACTGACATGGTCACTATTGGTACTGTAGTCCATACACTGACATGGTCCCTATTGGTACTGTAGTCCCTACACTGACATGGTCCCTATTGGTACTGTAGTCTCTACACTGACATGGTCACTATTGGTACTGTAGTCCCTACACTGACATGGTCCCTATTGGTACTGTAGTCACTACACTGACATGGTCACTATTGGTACTGTAGTCACTACACTGACATGGTCACTATTGGTACTGTAGTCCCTACACTGACATGGTCCCTATTGGTACTGTAGTCCTTACACTGACATGGTCACTATTGGTACTGTAGTCCCTACACTGACATGGTTCCTATTGGTACTGTAATCCCTACACTGACATGGTCACTATTGGTACTGTAGTCCCTACACTGACATGGTCTCTATTGGTACTGTAGTCCCTACACTGACATGGTCACTATTGGTACTGTAGTCCTTACACTGACATGGTCACTATTGGTACTGTAGTCCCTACACTGACATGGTTCCTATTGGTACTGTAATCCCTACACTGACATGGTCACTATTGGTACTGTAGTCCCTACACTGACATGGTTCCTATTGGTACTGTAATCCCTACACTGACATGGTCACTATTGGTACTGTAGTCCCTACACTGACATGGTCCCTATTGGTACTGTAGTCCCTACACTGACATGGTCCCCATTGGTACTGTAGTCCCTACACTGACATGGTCACTATTGGTACTGTAGTCCCTACACTGACATGGTCCCTATTGGTACTGTAGTCCTTACACTGACATGGTCACTATTGGTACTGTAGTCACTACACTGACATGGTCCCTATTGGTACTGTAGTCACTACACTGACATGGTCCCTATTGGTACTGTAGTCCCTACACTGACATGGTCCCTATTGGTACTGTAGTCCCTACACTGACATGGTCCCTAATGGTACTGTAATCCCTACACTGACATGGTCCCTATTGGTACTGTAATCCCTACACTGACATGGTCCCTATTGGTACTGTAGTCCCTACACTGACATGGTCCCTATTGGTACTGTAATCCCTACACTGACATGGTCCCCTATTGGTACTGTAGTCCCTACACTGACATGGTCCCTATTGGTACTGTAATCCCTACACTGACATGGTCTCTATTGGTACTGTAGTCCCTACACTGACATGGTCTCTATTGGTACTGTAGTCCCTACACTGACATGGTCCCTATTGGTACTGTAGTCCCTACACTGACATGGTCCCTATTGGTACTGTAATCCCTACACTGACATGGTCTCTATTGGTACTGTAGTCCCTACACTGACATGGTCCCTATTGGTACTGTAATCCCTACACTGACATGGTCCCTATTGGTACTGTAGTCCATACACTGACATGGTCCCTATTGGTACTGTAATCCCTACACTGACATGGTCCCCTATTGGTACTGTAGTCCATACACAGACATGGTCACTATTGGTACTGTAGTCCCTACACTGACATGTCCCTATTGGTACTGTAGTCCCTACACTGACATGGTCCCTATTGGTACTGTAGTCCCTACACTGACATGGTCCCTATTGGTACTGTAGTCCCTACACTGACATGGTCCCTAATGGTACTGTAGTCCCTACACTGACATGGTCCCTATTGGTACTGTAGTCCCTACACTGACATGGTCCCTATTGGTACTGTAGTCCCTACACTGACATGGTCCCTATTGGTACTGTAATCCCTACACTGACATGGTCCCTAATGGTACTGTAATCCCTACACTGACATGGTCCCTATTGGTACTGTAGTCCCTACACTGACATGGTCCCTATTGGTACTGTAGTCCCTACACTGACATGGTCCCTATTGGTACTGTAATCCCTACACTGACATGGTCACTATTGGTACTGTAGTCCCTACACTGACATGGTCCCTATTGGTACTGTAGTCCCTACACTGACATGGTCCCTATTGGTACTGTAGTCCCTACACTGACATGGTCCCTATTGGTACTGTAGTCCCTACACTGACATGGTCCCTAATGGTACTGTAATCCCTACACTGACATGGTCCCTATTGGTACTGTAATCCCTACACTGACATGGTCCCTATTGGTACTGTAGTCCCTACACTGACATGGTCCCTATTGGTACTGTAATCCCTACACTGACATGGTCCCCTATTGGTACTGTAGTCCCTACACTGACATGGTCCCTATTGGTACTGTAATCCCTACACTGACATGGTCTCTATTGGTACTGTAGTCCCTACACTGACATGGTCTCTATTGGTACTGTAGTCCCTACACTGACATGGTCCCTATTGGTACTGTAGTCCCTACACTGACATGGTCCCTATTGGTACTGTAATCCCTACACTGACATGGTCTCTATTGGTACTGTAGTCCCTACACTGACATGGTCCCTATTGGTACTGTAATCCCTACACTGACATGGTCACTATTGGTACTGTAGTCCATACACTGACATGGTCCCTATTGGTACTGTAGTCCCTACATTGACATGGTCACTATTGGTACTGTAATCCCTACACTGACATGGTCCCCTATTGGTACTGTAGTCCATACACAGACATGGTCACTATTGGTACTGTAGTCCCTACACTGACATGTCCCTATTGGTACTGTAGTCCCTACACTGACATGGTCCCTATTGGTACTGTAGTCCCTACACTGACATGGTCCCTATTGGTACTGTAGTCCCTACACTGACATGGTCACTATTGGTACTGTAGTCCCTACACTGACATGGTCCCTAGTGGTACTGTAGTCCCTACAATGACATGGTCCCTATTGGTACTGTAGTCCCTACACTGACATGGTCACTATTGGTACTGTAGTCCCTACACTGACATGGTCACTATTGGTACTGTAGTCCCTACACTGACATGTCCCTATTGGTACTGTAGTCCCTACACTGACATGGTCACTATTGGTACTGTAGTCCCTACACTGACATGTCCCTATTGGTACTGTAGTCTCTACACTGACATGGTCCCTATTGGTACTGTAGTCTCTACACTGACATGGTCCCTAGTGGTACTGTAGTCCCTACAATGACATGGTCACTATTGGTACTGTAGTCCCTACACTGACATGGTCCCTGATTGGTACTGTAATCCCTACACTGACATGGTCACTATTGGTACTGTAGTCCCTACACTGACATGGTCCCTGATTGGTACTGTAGTCCCTACACTGACATGGTCCCTGATTGGTACTGTAGTCCCTACACTGACATGGTCACTATTGGTACTGTAATCCCTACACTGACATGGTCCCTATTGGTACTGTAATCCCTACACTGACATGGTCCCTATTGGTACTGTAGTCCCTACACTGACATGGTCACTATTGGTACTGTAGTCCCTACACTGACATGGTCCCTATTGGTACTGTAGTCCCTACACTGACATGGTCACTATTGGTACTGTAGTCCCTACACTGACATGGTCACTATTGGTACTGTAGTCCCTACACTGACATGGTCACTATTGGTACTGTAGTCCCTACACTGACATGGTCACTATTGGTACTGTAGTCCCTACACTGACAAGGTCACTATTGGTACTGTAGTCCCTACACTGACATGGTCACTATTGGTACTGTAGTCCCTACACTGACATGGTCCCTGATTGGTACTGTAGTCCCTACACTGACATGGTCACTATTGGTACTGTAGTCCCTACACTGACATGGTCACTATTGGTACTGTAGTCCCTACACTGACATGGTCCCTATTGGTACTGTAATCCCTACACTGACATGGTCCCTATTGGTACTGTAGTCCCTACACTGACATGGTCACTATTGGTACTGTAATCCCTACACTGACATGGTCCCTGATTGGTACTGTAGTCCCTAAACTGACATGGTCCCTGATTGGTACTGTAGTCCCTACACTGACATGGTCCCTATTGGTACTGTAATCCCTACACTGACATGGTCCCTGATTGGTACTGTAGTCCATACACAGACATGGTCACTATTGGTACTGTAGTCCCTACACTGACATGGTCCCTGATTGGTACTGTAATCCCTACACTGACATGGTCCCTATTGGTACTGCAGTCCCTACACTGACATGGTCACTATTGGTACTGTAGTCCCTACACTGACATGGTCACTATTGGTACTGTAATCCCTACACTGACATGGTCCCTATTGGTACTGTAATCCCTACACTGACATGGTCACTATTGCTACTGTAGTCCCTACACTGACATGGTCACTATTGGTACTGTAATCCCTACACTGACATGGTCACTATTGGTACTGTAATCCCTACACTGACATGGTCACTATTGGTACTGTAGTCCCTACACTGACATGGTCACTATTGGTACTGTAATCCCTACACTGACATGGTCCCTATTGGTACTGTAATCCCTACACTGACATGGTCACTATTGGTACTGTAGTCCCTACACTGACATGGTCACTATTGGTACTGTAATCCCTACACAGACATGGTCACTATTGGTACTGTAGTCCCTACACTGACATGGTCACTATTGGTACTGTAGTCCCTACACTGACATGATCCCTATTGGTACTGTAATCCCTACACTGACATGGTCACTATTGGTACTTTAGTCCCTACATTGACATGGTCACTATTGGTACTGTAATCCCTACACTGACATGGTCACTATTGGTACTGTAGTCCCTACACTGACATGGTCACTATTGCTACTGTAGTCCCTACACTGACATGGTCACTATTGGTACTGTAGTCCCTACACTGACATGGTCACTATTGGTACTGTAATCCCTACACTGACATGGTCCCTATTGGTACTGTAATCCCTACACTGACATGGTCTCTATTGGTACTGTAGTCCCTACACTGACATGGTCCCTATTGGTACTGTAGTCCCTACACTGACATGGTCCCTATTGGTACTGTAATCCCTACACTGACATGGTCTCTATTGGTACTGTAGTCCCTACACTGACATGTCCCTATTGGTACTGTAGTCCATACACAGACATGGTCCCTATTGGTACTGTAGTCCATACACAGACATGGTCCCTATTGGTACTGTAGTCCATACACTGACATGGTCACTATTGGTACTGTAGTCCCTACACTGACATGTCCCTATTGGTACTGTAGTCCATACACAGACATGGTCCCTATTGGTACTGTAGTCCATACACAGACATGGTCCCTATTGGTACTGTAGTCCATACACTGACATGGTCCCTATTGGTACTGTAGTCCATACACAGACATGGTCCCTATTGGTACTGTAGTCCATACACAGACATGGTCACTATTGGTACTGTAGTCCCTACACTGACATGGTCCCTATTGGTACTGTAGTCCCTACACTGACATGGTCCCCTATTGGTACTGTAGTCCCTACACAGACATGGTCTCTATTGGTACTGTAATCCCTACACTGACATGGTCCCTATTGGTACTGTAGTCCTTACACTGACATGGTCCCTATTGGTACTGTAGTCCTTACACTGACATGGTCCCCTATTGGTACTGTAGTCAATACAATGACATGGTCCCTATTGGTACTGTAGTCCATACACAGACATGGTCACTATTGGTACTGTAGTCCCTACACTGACATGGTCCCTATTGGTACTGTAGTCCCTACACTGACATGGTCCCCTATTGGTACTGTAGTCCCTACACAGACATGGTCTCTATTGGTACTGTAATCCCTACACTGACATTGTCGCTATTGGTACTGTAGTCCCTACACTGACATGGTCCCTATTGGTACTATAGTCCTTACACTGACATGGTCCCTATTGGTACTGTAGTCCTTACACTGACATGGTCCCCTATTGGTACTGTAGTCCATACACTGACATGGTCCCTATTGGTACTGTAGTCCCTACACAGACATGGTCCCTATTGGTACTGTAGTCCCTACACTGACATGGTCCCTATTGGTACTGTAATCCCTACACTGACATGGTCCCTATTGGTACTGTAGTCCCTACACTGACATGGTCACTATTGGTACTGTAGTCCCTACACTGACATGGTCCCTATTGGTACTGTAGTCCCTACACTGACATGGTCACTATTGGTACTGTAGTCCCTACACTGACATGGTCACTATTGGTACTGTAGTCCATACACAGACATGGTCACTATTGGTACTGTAGTCCATACACAGACATGGTCCCTATTGGTACTGTAGTCCCTACACTGACATGGTCACTATTGGTACTGTAGTCCATACACTGACATGGTCCCTATTGGTACTGTAGTCCATACACAGACATGGTCCCTATTGGTACTGTAGTCCCTACACTGACATGGTCACTATTGGTACTGTAGTCCATACACAGACATGGTCCCTATTGGTACTGTAGTCCCTACACTGACATGGTCACTATTGGTACTGTAGTCCATACACAGACATGGTCCCTATTGGTACTGTAGTCCATACACAGACATGGTCCCTATTGGCACTGTAGTCCCTACACTGACATGGTCACTATTGGTACTGTAGTCCATACACAGACATGGTCCCTATTGGTACTGTAGTCCATACACAGACATGGTCCCTATTGGTACTGTAATCCCTACACTGACATGGTCACTATTGGTACTGTAGTCCATACACAGACATAGTCACTATTGGTACTGTAGTCCATACACAGACATGGTCCCTATTGGTACTGTAGTCCCTACACTGACATGGTCACTATTGGTACTGTAGTCCATACACTGACATGGTCCCTATTGGTACTGTAGTCCATACACAGACATGGTCCCTATTGGTACTGTAGTCCCTACACTGACATGGTCACTATTGGTACTGTAGTCCATACACAGACATGGTCCCTATTGGTACTGTAATCCCTACACTGACATGGTCCCTATTGGTACTGTAGTCCATACACTGACATGGTCCCTATTGGTACTGTAATCCCTACACTGACATGGTCCCTATTGGTACTGTAGTCCCTACACTGACATGGTCCCTATTGGTACTGAAGTCCCTACACTGACATGGTCCCTATTGGTACTGTAATCCCTACACTGACATGGTCATATTGGTACTGTAGTCCCTACACTGACATGGTCATATTGGTACTGTAGTCCCTACACTGACATGGTCCCTATTGGTACTGTAGTCGCTACACTGACATGGTCACTATTGGTACTGTAGTCCCTACACTGACATGGTCACTATTTGTACTGTAGTCCCTACACTGACATGGTCCCCTATTGGTACTGTAGTCCCTACACTGACATGGTCCCCTATTGGTACTGTAGTCTCTACACTGACATGGTCCCTATTGGTACTGTAGTCCCTACAATGACATGGTCCCTATTGGTACTGTAGTCCCTACACTGACATGGTCCCTATTGTTACTGTAGTCCCTACACTGACATGGTCCCTATTGGTACTGTAATCCCTACACTGACATGGTCACTATTGGTACTGTAGTCCCTACACTGACATGGTCCCTATTGGTACTGTAGTCCCTACACTGACATGTCCCTATTGGTACTGTAGTCACTACACTAACATGTCCCTATTGGTACTGTAGTCCCTACACTGACATGTCCCTATTGGTACTGTAGTCCCTACACTGACATGTCCCTATTGGTACTGTAGTCCCTACACTGACATGGTCACTATTGGTACTGTAGTCCCTACACTGACATGGTCCCTATTGGTACTGTAGTCCCTACACTGACATGGTCCCTATTGGTACTGTAGTCACTACACTGACATGGTCCCTATTGGTTCTGTAGTCCCTAAACTGACATGGTCCCTGATTGGTACTGTAGTCCCTACACTGACATGGTCCCTGATTGGTACTGTAGTCCCTACACTGACATGGTCCCTATTGGTACTGTAGTCCCTACACTGACATGGTCCCTATTGGTACTGTAGTCCCTACACTGACATGGTCCCTGATTGGTACTGTAGTCCCTACACTGACATGGTCCCTGATTGGTACTGTTGTCCCTACACTGACATTATCCCTATTGGTACTGTAGTCCCTACACTGACATGGTCCCTATTGGTACTGTAGTCCCTACACTGACATGGTCACTATTGGTACTGTAGTCCCTACACTGACATGGTCCCTGATTGGTACTGTAGTCCCTACACTGACATGGTCCCTATTTGTACTGTAGTCCCTACACTGACATGGTCCCTATTGGTACTGTAGTCCCTACACTGACATGGTCCCTACACTGACATGGTCCCTGATTGGTACTGTTGTCCCTACACTGACATTATCCCTATTGGTACTGTAGTCCCTACACTGACATGGTCCCTATTGGTACTGTAGTCCCTACACTGACATGGTCCCTATTGGTACTGTAGTCCCTACACTGACATGGTCCCTATTGGTACTGTAGTCCCTACACTGACATGGTCCCTATTGGTACTGTAGTCCCTACACTGACATGGTCCCTGATTGGTACTGTAGTCCCTACACTGACATGGTCCCTATTGGTACTGTAGTCCCTACACTGACATGGTCCCTGATTGGTACTGTAGTCCCTACACTGACATGGTCCCTGATTGGTACTGTAGTCCCTACACTGACATGGTCCCTGATTGGTACTGTAGTCCCTACACTGACATGGTCCCTATTGGTACTGTAGTCCCTACACTGACATGGTCCCTATTGGTATTGTTGTCCCTACACTGACATGGTCCCTGATTGGTACTATAGTCCCTACACTGACATGGTCCCTATTTGTACTGTAGTCCCTACACTGACATGGTCCCTATTGGTACTGTAGTCCCTACACTGACATGGTCCCTATTGGTACTGTAGTCCCTACATTGACATGGTCACTATTGGTACTGTAGTCCCTACACTGACATGGTCCCTATTGGTACTGTAATCCATACACTGACATGGTCCCTATTGGTACTGTAGTCCCTACACTGACATGGTCCCTATTGGTACTGTAGTCCCTACATTGACATGGTCACTATTGGTACTGTAGTCCCTACACTGACATGGTCCCTATTGGTACTGTAGTCCCTACATTGACATGGTCACTATTGGTACTGTAGTCCCTACACTGACATGGTCCCTATTGGTATTGTTGTCCCTACACTGACATGGTCCCTGATTGGTACTGTAGTCCCTACATTGACATGGTCACTATTGGTACTGTAGTCCCTACACTGACATGGTCACTATTGGTACTGTAGTCCCTACACTGACATGGTCACTATTTGTACTGTAGTCCCTACACTGACATGGTCCCCTATTGGTACTGTAGTCCCTACACTGACATGGTCCCCTATTGGTACTGTAGTCTCTACACTGACATGGTCCCTATTGGTACTGTAGTCCCTACAATGACATGGTCCCTATTGGTACTGTAGTACCTACACTGACATGGTCCTCTATTGGTACTTTAGTCCCTACACTGACATGGTCACTATTGGTACTGTAATCCCTACACTGACATGGTCACTATTGGTACTGTAGTCCCTACACTGACATGGTCCCTATTGGTACTGTAGTCCCTACACTGACATGTCCCTATTGGTACTGTAGTCACTACACTAACATGTCCCTATTGGTACTGTAGTCCCTACACTGACATGTCCCTATTGGTACTGTAGTCCCTACACTGACATGTCCCTATTGGTACTGTAGTCCCTACACTGACATGGTCACTATTGGTACTGTAGTCCCTACACTGACATGGTCCCTATTGGTACTGTAGTCCCTACACTGACATGGTCCCTATTGGTACTGTAGTCACTACACTGACATGGTCCCTATTGGTTCTGTAGTCCCTAAACTGACATGGTCCCTGATTGGTACTGTAGTCCCTACACTGACATGGTCCCTGATTGGTACTGTAGTCCCTACACTGACATGGTCCCTATTGGTACTGTAGTCCCTACACTGACATGGTCCCTATTGGTACTGTAGTCCCTACACTGACATGGTCCCTGATTGGTACTGTTGTCCCTACACTGACATTATCCCTATTGGTACTGTAGTCCCTACACTGACATGGTCCCTATTGGTACTGTAGTCCCTACACTGACATGGTCACTATTGGTACTGTAGTCCCTACACTGACATGGTCCCTGATTGGTACTGTAGTCCCTACACTGACATGGTCCCTATTTGTACTGTAGTCCCTACACTGACATGGTCCCTATTGGTACTGTAGTCCCTACACTGACATGGTCCCTACACTGACATGGTCCCTGATTGGTACTGTTGTCCCTACACTGACATTATCCCTATTGGTACTGTAGTCCCTACACTGACATGGTCCCTATTGGTACTGTAGTCCCTACACTGACATGGTCCCTATTGGTACTGTAGTCCCTACACTGACATGGTCCCTATTGGTACTGTAGTCCCTACACTGACATGGTCCCTATTGGTACTGTAGTCCCTACACTGACATGGTCCCTGATTGGTACTGTAGTCCCTACACTGACATGGTCCCTATTGGTACTGTAGTCCCTACACTGACATGGTCCCTGATTGGTACTGTAGTCCCTACACTGACATGGTCCCTGATTGGTACTGTTGTCCCTACACTGACATGGTCCCTATTGGTACTGTAGTCCCTACACTGACATGGTCACTATTGGTACTGTAGTCCCTACACTGACATGGTCCCTATTGGTACTGTAGTCCCTACACTGACATGGTCCCTGATTGGTACTGTAGTCCCTACACTGACATGGTCCCTATTGGTACTGTAGTCCCTACACTGACATGGTCCCTATTGGTATTGTTGTCCCTACACTGACATGGTCCCTGATTGGTACTATAGTCCCTACACTGACATGGTCCCTATTTGTACTGTAGTCCCTACACTGACATGGTCCCTGATTGGTACTATAGTCCTAACACTGACATGGTCCCTATTTGTACTGTAGTCCCTACACTGACATGGTCCCTATTGGTACTATAGTCCCTACACTGACAAGGTCCCTATTGGTACCATAGTCCCTACACTGACATGGTTCCTATTGGTACTGTAGTCCCTACACTGACATGATCCCTATTGGTACTGTAGTCCCTACACTGACATGGTCCCTATTGGTACTGTAGTCCCTACACTGACATGGTTCCTATTGGTACATGTACTGTAGTCCATACAATAACATTGTCCCCTATTGGTACTGTAGTCCATACACTGACATGGTCCGTGATTGGTTCTGCACTGTCCATTTAATACACAAGGGGAGCTTTCTCTAAACACATCAAACCAAAGTACAGTAGACACATTCGATCCACCAGGGGAGATGACTCTATACACAACAAACCAAAATATAATGTGACACCTGAGATCTTGAATAGAAGATTTTCTGTATACAAAACAAACCAAAATACAGTGCACTCGACCGATTTCTCCGCTGTTTACTGTTCTCTCGATTCATATAATAAACTGTAATATTATCAGTAAGCAAACACTTTTTTTGTTGGGAAAATGGCCAAAGTGACACTTAACGAGATAAGGCGAAGTGATTGAGCTAAAACGTTATTTCGCTTTTTCAATATTTTAGATTGCTTTGAAATAGACAGCTTTCTTTCTTTCCGCACTTTATGTCTAAATATAGACATTTGTAACACAGTTAATGAAGTTATTGGTAGTTGATGGCTGATGGTGGACCGCCCACTTATCGCCACTAATTCATGATAAAGATCATCACTCCGAAAAGAACGGAATTTTCTTCATCAATCAACGTACAAAAATATTCTTCCAATCAGGATGAAATTTGTTTATCCCAAAAAAACAGATCGTCAATCGTGGAAAATAATACTGTTATGGATACAGTTAATTAACGTTGGCGTAAAACTCAGTTTAAAAAGAAGGGTTTTTTTTGCATCCTTTGTAGCGATCAGCTGTTCTTAATGAAAAAGTCAAAAGAAGGATTTGTTGATTTTTTGTTGTTGTTGTTTGGTACGTGAATGTTTTAATTAATCCGACAAGTGTTTCCCTACATGTTAATGAAAAAGCATCTCCATCAATTGTCAAAAACGATTTGAACAAGTGTTTTAACAAAATCTCTAAACAAAATTGATTTGACCCAGAAACAGGAATATATACGTTCGTAGTACTGTATTTGCAACTTTGTGAAAGTCATGGGCAATCATTTGATTTTTTTGATTTTGTTTTACGTCCTGGTCACTTAAGGACGTGCCTGTTTTCAGAGGTGGAGGAAAGCCGGAATACCCGGAGAAAAACCACCAACCTATGGTCAGTACCTGACAACTGCTTCACGTGGGATTCGAACTCTCAACCCAGAGGTAGAGGGCTAGTGGTAGAATGTCGGAACACCTTAACTCCTTGGCCACCGCCGCTCCTCATTGTCTTTAAATTATCTTTAAAGCAAAGGTTCATTTAAATCAGAAGGAACTGCTTAAATTTTAAGATGTATTTTTCAAGATCGAATTATCAAGTAGGTCCATGCACCTTCACTTTCTAATTCCACAGCAGTTCAGAACAATTTGGAGATCAATTTCTTTTAGCCCCCTCTCATCACCGATGAGTCCTAGAAGGACGAAACAGCTGTATAGTATAGTGTAATATATGTTTGGAATGCTGTATCGATTACTAAGTTCTACATATGCAGTAACATGTGTGTATCTTGCGCTCATCTTTACCCAAACAGATTACTTCATGAACCGATATGTTGTCAACATTTCGGAAACAAAGGTGGTCGAAAAGACAGCATCTACGGTGAACACCTACTAGATGCTAAACACCATCTCGCTAGCCTTGACCAAGCCATGTTTAGTAGTTAAACGGATAGAGATTATGAAATGTTATGATGACTTGGCATAATAGAGATTTAAACTGAAAGTCATCGACTTACTCAACACATCTTATTCTTGTATGGCAAGAACTTATTTCATGTTTGCTAGAAATAAGTTCATGTAAATACATTAGCAGCGAGGGGAAAAAATGTTTACCACGTAAAAAAACTAATCGAGTTTTTTTTAAAATATATTGTATAATGCAACAGATTCATTGTACGACGTATAATTTCCGCACGAATTTCCGGATTTTGTAATTTGTACAAGATTAATTGTATAACGTACAAGATCTGTTGAAAAATATCGAATTGTTTGCACAATATGTAAATGTACTTACAATGTGTTACTTTGTGTAAAAAGGACCAGTTTTTATTTCGCAATGTACCAGATTTAGTGTACCGGATGTTTTGTACAGTGTACCGGATGTTTTGTAAAATGTACTGGATGTTCTGAACAATGTACCAGATTTTTTGTACAATGTATCAGATGTTTTGAACAATGTATATATTTTGTACAATGGAACGGATGTTTTGTACAATGTACCAGATGTTTTGTACAATGTACCAGTGATTTGTACAATGTACTGGATGTTTTGTACAATGTACCAGATGTTTTGTACAATGTATCAGATGTTTTGTACAATGTATCAGATGTTTTGCACAATGTATTGTATATTTTGTACAATGTACCAGATGTTTTGCACAATATACCAGATGTTTTGTACAATGTACCAGATGTTTTGTACAATGTATCAGATGTTTTGCACAATGTATTGTATATTTTGTACAATGTACCAGATGTTTTGCACAATGTACATTGTACCAGATGTTTTGTACAATGTACCAGATGTTTTGTACAATGTACCAGATATTTTGCACAATGTACCAGATGTTTTGTACAATGTATCAGATGTTTTGTACAATGTACCAGATGTTTTGTACAATGTACCAGATGTTTTGTACAATGTATCAGATGTTTTGCACAATGTACCAGATGTTTTGTACAATGTATCAGATGTTTTGTACAATGTATCAGATGTTTTGCACAATGTATTGTATATTTTGTACAATGTACCAGATGTTTTGTACAATGTATCAGATGCTTTGCACATTGTATTGTATATTTTGTACAATGTACCTGATGTTTTGTACAATGTACCAGATGTTTTGAACAATGTATATATTTTGTACAATGTATATATTTTGTACAATGGAACGGATGTTTTGTACAATATACCAGATGTTTTGTACAATGTACTGGATGTTTTGTACAATGTACCAGATGTTTTGTACAATGTTCCAGATGTTTTGTACAATGTACCAGATGTTTTGTACAACGTACCAGATGTTTTGTACAATGTACCAGATGTTTTGTACAATGTACCGGATGTTTTGTACAATGTACCAGATGTTTTGTACAATGTACCAGATGTTTTGTACAATGTACCAGATATTTTATTCAATGTACCGAATGTTTTGTTCAATCTACCTGATGTTTAGTACAACGTACATGTACCTGATGTTTTGCACATGTACAATGATGATTTTTCTTTTAAATATAATAATAATATAATTCTTAATTCTGGTATTATCTAATTCGAGTACGAGTGAATTAGCCCTTCTGAATACGAAATCAGATGCTTTCTCTTCCGCTGTTTTCTTTGTTATTTCAAGTTGTCATAATATAACTGTATATGCGTCTGAGACGGATTGTTCCAGACAAGATTCAAAGACTGATCTCAATTTAGAGTAGACATGAATCTATGAATTATCAATTGGATTTCGGAGTTTGGTAGAAAAGCTTATGGTATTAGATTTCCTTCTGAACTTAGATTCTCGTTGATATGTAGCGAGTCGTAGCCGACTGCTAGACATTCGTGGTATGCTGGAGTTGTGTGAAAATTACATGTATAAAACAACGGTGATTTATTACCTTATACCAACGGAAACTATTCTTTCCATAAAAGGATTTGTCCTTCGCGTTGAAATGAGAATCATTGAAATTTATTGTTACTGTGGAAAAACCCCAAATGAATTATGACTTTAAATGCGCGTGTTCAGGAGTTTACTGAAATGTGACGTCACAACAGTCGAACGTCACATACACAAGTCCTATGCAAAAATGTAAAGCGATTTTGAAGCTCTTGAATGGTAACAAATACATGCGGTAGCAGAGTTGCTTCCCCTTACTATAATTTTCGTCCGGAAGTAGCCCTCCATTAAGGAAACGAGAAACACGTTACACAATATTACGTCACACTCGGCCTTCATCGATTATTTCCGGAAGGTTGAAAAACTAACCGGAATATCTTTCATCTGATGTCTGGCGGGTTTGCCTCCTTGTCGTTGCTTCTTATTTTTTTTTACTATTTACCGACATTAATTATGGAAATTTTATCTCATTCTGAATGAATAAATTTCATTATAAATAACTCTCAGTAAACATCAGAGATTAACTAAAGTTACGCTCTTTTTAAAGCTTTGCCTTTTTTTATTTTATTCTCTATGTACCGTTATTTTGCAGCTGAGAGTAGAGTGTGACGACTTGTGCCTTATCATATTTACGATTTACGACTTCGGGATATAGGTATACCGCAGTAAAACCTATATATCAAGAGACTTGATATTTGTTAATTGTTTCACACTCCTATCTCTCAGACAGCATTATGTACACGGCGACACTTCGGCTGACGCTATCTATGATGTCCCCACGCATACTAAAAGTGGAAACGAAAACGGGTTAAATATTCCGATTGATGTTAAATGATGAACATCACCTTTATCTATAAGTAAAAATTAGTTTATATTGTGTCAGGTGAACCCTGAAGGATCGCCATTTTCATCTTCACAAAAATACTGCCTTTAGTAAATATATTTGTCAGAAGATATAATAAATATTCAGCTCTTAAATTAACCAGGGCTGTTTATGTCAGATTTTTATTGTAGTCTTGCGGCGAATCAGATACATATATATTATATATATGTCTCTGGGTGCAAATGCATAGTTTCATATTGTAAACTGCTGTGCACTGTGCGCAATATGTAAAACACATCGTTTAAACTTCAAAGGTGACGTATCACATACATATGCTGCACCTTTTAAATTTAGTAATAAATACAGTATGCCGAAAAATGAATCAAACTGCATCATACAGCTGTTTCGTCCTCCTAGGACTCTTCAGTGATGCTTGGGACCAAAAGCTGGGAATCCAAAATTTCTAAACTAATGTAGGAGCAGGAGGGTCGGGTGCGTAAAACCCCTTTAATTTATGAATTTAGAAGTAAAATTAAACTAGTTCTGTATAATTTCAAATCGTGTACTACGAAAATGTATATAAAAGCAACTGCCAAGTAACGCTCAAACATTTTAATTTTAATATATAAATGTTTGTTAGAGGATGTCTGAGGTATATGTTTTAAGGTGTAAGTTTTAAAAGTGTTTTAAAATTTTATGCTTACATTCAAAATTTGTTTACACTATCATTTGAATTTAAGAATTATTGTGGGTGCATGTGAAAAAGCTTTAGTTATTTCTGGTGTATATATATACCTTAATACACCAGTTAACGTGAGGTTTCTCCGGGTATTCCGGTTTCCTCCCACAATAAGACCCCTTGCGCGCTAGCATTTCGGGGTCAACAAGAGTGATTTATATAAGTTGGATAGCTTGTTTTATAATTGTTTTAAAACAAATAAAGTTTATATTATATATACCAGTTAATTGATACGTGTTATGTGCAAGCTGTGCGCGTGACACGATGATATACACATACATTGCAGTCTATAACATACATGTACAGGTATATATACATAGATAGGTACAGTACATGTATTGATCAGCCGGTATATACAATAACAGTCGATACACCCCAACACTTCCGTATTGTCTTTGTTAAACTGGTGTTTGTTAGTACAATAACACGACTGGTACGATAATACCGTGTCACATATACCCTAACTAGGGGGTCTAAGTACTGTACAACAGTACGTGGACTATCTTCACGTGAGCCCCGCCATTCTAACTACCGAAACATATACGTTAAATTAAGTGCCTGTTGGAGTACGTTTCTTTCTGTGTCTCTCCCCAGAGATCTCTGTCGACTGGGACCAGTCGTCCGAGGCTGGATACTGAGGCTGTGGGTACTAAAGATTAACGAGTACTTATAGACAGAACGCCGGACGAGTACCTCCCCGGCACGACGGCGGCAGTACTCACACAGGTAAGTAAATATATCTATCTCAGATAATCAGTAATTATTACTTCATGTATTCTTGATTACCCTTCGTGCAATAAGCTGTTAATTAATTTTTCCCAATATATTACATAACATAACTTACGCCAACCCTGTTCACCTTGGGTGATAGGGCCCAATACATTGAGACTAGTGTCTCAAAACCGTCCGGATTGTGTTTTTAATTCATTAGCATAAAATTTACATGCTGTGTGCTGTTGCAATCTTCAAAGTAAGGTAGATTTCAGTGTTTTGTGCTGACACTCTATTTCCAAAACCTATTGAAATCGAAAGTTGAAAATCAAGAACATTTAAAATTCAGTGAAAATATTAACGGTGCATTATAACGTTAGCTTTCTTAGCTGAATACCGGGTCATAGTAATCTATTCAGACAAATGTACCCGTGAGCTTTTAATCGCCAAACTACTGGAAGAATTTGTAATGTGGAAGTTGTGGTGATGGACAATTTGTCGCATTTTACATAAAAGTATGGTGTGTCAGTTTCAGTAAAATTTCGACTATACCACTACAAACTTACTACATATACAAGACAACCATGTGTACATCAGGTAGTGTACGTACATGTGCTCCCCCGCCGCATCAGTGTTGTGTAAGTAATGACCATGCACGTACAAGTATGTGACCTTACACTTATCAGTACTCGCTCAGGACATCGGTCAAATAGGCAATGACCAAAGCCAACCACCGATAAAGTGACCGGACCCTAAAGTGACCCCTATATCGAATCCTATTTACGGGGGGGGGGGTTCCTAATCCCTTAGGATGGAATAGACCGAGGTCATCCATAAAAAAATGTTGTTTCTTCTTTAAAACTTTTTACAGGTTGACCCTTCGGTTGATGGTTAAATAGCTTTAGCTTCATTTTCACTCCAGATAGGAACAGATAGTTGCGTTTATTACCATTCAAATTGATCAAACTTTTATCAAATTGAATTGGATGTATCTATGTATAAGTATAACTTATATTCAAATAGTTGAAGATAGCCTTTGATGAATCCAATAAAAATAAGGTTCAAATTGTCCTCTTTGGTCGTAAACATGAATCTTAGTTTGCGGAATGTATCTTTAAATTGGATGGGAGAGTGATACTGATCTATACCTGTGTCTAATTGTTTAAGTGTATTTGATAGTATCGTTTTCCTATTTAAACAATAAAAGCTTTTTGTAAGTGTTTATTTAATCAATGCTTTTTTTGTCAGCAATATGATAGAAATTAGCAAAAAAAAAAGCAGCATCTTTGGTTTCGTTCTCTCTAATTACAAATCCGTCCCGGTCAATCCGGATACACTTATTATTCGAAATCAGAACGATCAGTCTTTAGACTAAAAAATGAAAAATGAATAAGAATTCTAGAAACTTCTATAATTGTCAGATAGTGTGCCTAGCAGACATAAAACATATCCTAAGCTTGTAGATCAGAAACCGGAAGTTTGAAGGGATAATACATGTATCGAGGCTGTGCAGTCATCGACATCATATTTCCATTAATTTCGGGGAAGTATGGGGACATGCGTAGGGAAATTAGATGTGAAACAATGGGTGAACATATGGAGGGAGGAAGAGTTCGATATGACAGGAAATATTTTGAAAAGTTCAGGAAAAGGCGGGATGTTATGATCATTATTGAGTAAGGATGAGGACAGTAGCTGATTTGGTTATATTGAATTGTAAGACTAGGGGAAAGAGTTAGTCTACAGCGACAGTTCGTGATTGCTGCCAATATTATTAACACGACTCTTATTTATCATCCACGTTTACAGGTGCACCCTTCCATTAAAACCCTACTTCGCATCCTCTTCCGCTATTATATAATCATATATGCTTCTGCTTGACATCAGTTACATTGTAGTGTGCACGGCAATACATTGCATGAGTAAAGATAATCTTTAGCTCATATACTCTGAAAACATAAGTAAAGATAATATTTATCTGATATACTCTAAAAACAAATATACCAGGATATTGTAATTATCGGAAAACACTAATAGACATACATGTACAATGTATAAGTCTTGTGCGTACAATAGCATGTCTCTGCTATATACCAGAAAGGGGAGGCGGCAGTCGGATTTATTAAATATGATAGAGACAATCCAGGTCACAGCCAGCACCGAAATATATTGATAGTCTCCAAGAACGGCTACTGTCTTCAAACGTCTCCGTGATTCAGATCAACTGTGCCAATACATCTCCTCTTAGTCCGTCAAAGTTGATCTGCTTCACCGCTATCTCTTTGTTGGCATCGTGATTAAGTCATTACAACGCTTGGAAAACAACATGTCTCGTGTGGTCACTTTAAGGTTACTTGTACGACATGTAGATTATGTCCACTTGATTAGGAGGAGGGCGAGTGGACGACGCTGTAGGCGGTAGATGACCATCGCGTGTCGTTGACGACGAGACAGGGCCCCGGTAACGATATTTCGTATGGCTTCAGTGCTGGTGTGATTGTCATTTGTAGCAAATGCTTAATATGGAGTATGTATCAATGCTGGGTAAAAATGCTTCATCTCGCCAAATCAAAAAGAAATAAAAAAAAAAGAGACGGGTATGGTTAAACTGGATGGTACATGTAAACAAGCAATATTGCTCCTTTCGGGTGTTTTTCCGTCATATTGTTACAATAATTGGAACCAATTTTACGTGACGTCAATAAAAAAATCTTGACGAAAATTCTCGAATGATTTTCGATTTGCGCTTGTCACCTGATTGGCAAAGTACATGCATATTTAACATTGAAACATAGGAAAAAATATCCTAAAAAAGGCACCCATGTCATACTTGTACATGTGGGTTAAAGTTACTTTAACTTGTGTTTACGACATGAAAGTTGCTTACAAATAAACAATACCTCTAAATGTACATACATGCTTCACGTAAAGAAGAAATTGTAAGAAACAAAAAGAAGTGTGTTCTAATATAAATAAACGGCATTTAAATCCTAAAATAGGTAAAACCTATCACGATACAGTCTCCAATTTGTCATGAGTGTCGGTATTATTGTTTAAAATGTTTACGTTACATCTCGGCCTATCTGTTTGTTATAAGGCCTGGCAGCTTAGGCAATGTGATTTTGTTGCTTCGCATGCCTTGCAAAGCAAATGTTTAGATGATCACGTAAGGGTGCTTCAGGAATGCCTGTTCATTAACACCTCAGGAATTCCGTTAACGCATAGAAATGCTTCCAAGTTTATACCAGCGGGATTCATTGATAATAGTAAGAAAAACATTGTAAAATTATCCTTCAATTTAAAACATTAGTTAGAGAAATTATTATACTATAAAGTGTGCTGTCCCAATATCGATGACGTCAAATATTAGTAAAATGAACTATAATTGTTAATTAAATCATAAACTATCCAGGAGCCATATTGTAAGGTGAGGTATTGGATATGTCTGAGACTAATTGGAGTTATAAAAAACACTATTCATTTCACCATTATTGATAAAATATGGCGTCATAATGAAACGGCGACTCTTGCTCGACCAGACAGCTAACTACCTCCTGTCTGTGACAGAGCATAAACTATTCCCGAACAACTCTCGTGCGGACGTGATCGTGTAATATTACGTCACGTGGTCTGTATACACATCTTGATTACATAGCAGTGATGAGATGCTGTGTTCCTTTCTGAATGGCTTGTTTATAAACATGGTTTATCTGTATTGCTATGATCGCGCGCGTGGAGGGTGCAGGAGGTAATTATTGGATACAGTGTAGGTACAGTTAGGTACAACAGTGGGGCTCTGTATCGTAACACTGATACACAGTATGGACACTTTGATGTTTTAAAGTCTGTCAACATAAACACGTAATTATATTAATTTAAATATATATGAGGTGTTGATTTGTGTGTCGTGCCGAAAGGGAGATAAATAGAGACTTAACGACAAGATAAGCGCAGCCGTAAGATGTATGGCATTGTGAAATTATGGGAAGAAAACACTCAATGTAGCGTTGGTACCGTTGTTGCACAACTAAGAAACACCGAGCCTTTGAGCTAATAACTTTAATATATCTTAATGCATACCTGACAAATGTTTCAAAGGGCATTTTCGTGGAGTTTATTGGCCACCGGAGAGCACTAGAGGCTGTTTATGATAACCAGGGCTCAGTTGTTCAAAAGACGATTAGCTTAATTACTATTTAACGACGTTTTCAACGTTTAATAATTCTGCCTATATAGAAGAGGAAATCCCACAAGTTTATAAAAATATAAACTTTATTTATTTTACAACAATTATGAAACAAGTTATCCAACTTAAATTAATCACTCTTGTTGGCCCGGATGTTTGCGCGCGAGGGGTCCAGCAATTTTGCATGTAAATACTATACTAGATATTTTAACTAATTCTATGGTTTTGGTTTTAAAGTTACAGGGGAATTAAAATTTGCCGCTAATCACTGATTAAGTAAAACACATTTTGAACAACATGGCCCAGAAGTTGACAGGCCAAACCGATGAAATGGGACGGGAACATCCTTATTTTTGACCCCATATCAATCCACCATCACATATCGAAATCTACCAAAAGTATAAATTTCTATAAAGCTAAATATCTGGAGATTTTATTCAATGCAAGAATGTCAGCAATTTGGGTAAGGACTACGATCGTTTAAAATGTGTCTCGTTTTGAAGAGGATTGCAAAACAAAGGGCAATATATAGGACTAGTTAGGACAGTGTAGGAGAGCGAAGGACAGTGAAGGACAACCCTGTTCCTTCAGGACGACACAGAAACACGGGGTACATCAACATGTTACGTGATAAAAGGGCTGAGCGAGACGATACATTTCAAAGTATTACACACAGAAAAAAATTATAATCAAATGTGTTATGATTACATTTATATTTTGTTAATTATATCCTCTGTAGTTTGTAGTCACGCCAATACTAGCCGAGATTCATGCTGAACCTTATTCTGCCGACACGCAATGTGTTCCAATATACAGTGTACGTACTTCAAAGTAGGAAGTCTCTGTAATGTAGAATAGCACTATTGAAAAACCTACGGCGGACTGTTCACAAAAACCCGACCTAACCGTATCAGACAATCTCCATGTATGTACGCTGATTTAAATGAAGAAAAAATGGATAAAGATGCGCAGTGGAGCGTGGTTCAAATCTGTCTGTCATCAGAGAGGCACCGTATTAGGGACGGCTCTAGATCAATCTAGGGAGGGTAGAGGTCAGTCGAGGTCACTCCATGTCACGCCTTTTGCCTGATTTGCGTCACAAATACAATGCATTACGTAAAATGATCCCGGTGGGGGCGACACGACCGACGCTATTTTGTGGAACGCTTTAGGTCATTGGGTGCAAATAGATTAGGATAGCAAAGGGGTGTTAGGGGTATCGGATATTGATTTAGTCCCGGGATTTTAAAACTATATACGCATCGTTTTCTAATATCGCTTACATGTCCATGTGCATCAAGAACGCTGCTTCAAAATTGCCCGAGTGGTTCCCACCACTTATTTTTATTTCTATTAAAAGCAATACTTACTTATTTTGAAACTCACTGATATGTTTTATCTGCCTAAAAGAACACAAGATAAAAGATTGCCAATGATCCAGCAATCTCTCGCGACGCGAGAATTTCACAAGAGGTGACGATATTTCAACACAGAAAATACGTGTACGCGGAAATTCTGATGAACCATTTCTGCGTTGCGTACCCTTTTAGAACCCCGTGGAATCTAGAACGTTCATTATTCGTTCATGTCTATTGTGGTGTACGAGGTATATGTTTTCCTCACATCAGTTCCACTACACGCCCCATTAGACTATCTCGCTGTGTGTGTACGATAGCGGCCATATCTCTTCTGATTGGTCGGACACCATAACATATACTGTCGTCAGACGACAAAGATCTTTCATAGCCCACAACAAGGTCCTTACGACTCTAATTAATATCTTTCTTTTTTTTTCGAAATTGACAGATTAAAACATTTCCATCATTATACATTATACATTGTATAAGGAATTTAAACGTTTTTAATTGTCTCATACAAATAATTTATACCTGTAAATGAACGTACAAAATTATAATTGATATTTAACAACAAAAATCCATTCAGTCTTAAAGTTATAACATTGTGAGTATCTTAAACGATTAATATATATATTTGCACAAATATTTGTCGACGTCTTGAGAGATAGACCTGGTATACTGAAAACCATTTTGAAAAGATAGCTCGACGCAATTCTATCTTTTTCTTATAAAGCTTCTTTTTTTTCTCTAATTAGTAGTAAGTGTCGGTATGTGGCACGGACGAATATCAATATCTTTATATCCTACCGTCATATCTGATCAGACATCTGCGATCTTGAATACAGTTAATAAAAGATACTGTTCTTATTAGTCGCTAGGCTAATATCAGGCAGTGAGAGATCATATCCGATATTGGTCATGGTGTGAAATAAATTCCAATGTTTGTCATGGTGTGAAATAAATTCCGATATTTGTAATGGTGTGAAATAAATTCCAATATTTGTAATGGTGTGAAACAAATTCAAGTGTTTGTCATGGGTGTGAAATAAATTCCTATATTTGTAATGATGTGAAATAAATTCCGATATTTGTCATGGTGTGAAATAAATTCCGATATTTGTCATGGTGTGAAATAAATTCCGATATTTGTCATGGTGTGAAATAAATTCCGATATTTGTAATGATGTGAAATATATTCCGATATTTGTAATGATGTGAAATAAATTCCGATATTTGTCATGGTGTGAAATAAATTCCGATATTTGTAATGATGTGAAATAAATTCCGATATTGGTCATGGTGTGAAATAAATTCCAATGTTTGTCATGGTGTGAAATAAATTCCGATATTGGTCATGGTGTGAAATAAATTCCGATATTGGTCATGGTGTGAAATAAATTCCGATATTTGTAATGATGTGAAATAAATTCCGATATTTGTCATGGTGTGAAATAAATTCCGATATTTGTCATGGTGTGAAATAAATTCCGATATTGGTCATGGTGTGAAATAAATTCCGATATTTGTCATGGTGTGAAATAAATTCCGATATTGGTCATGGTGTGAAATAAATTCCGATATTTGTCATGGTGTGAAATAAATTCCGATATTGGTCATGGTGTGAAATAAATTCCGATATTTGTCATGGTGTGAAATAAATTCCGATATTGGTCATGGTGTGAAATAAATTCCGATATTTGTCATGGTGTGAAATAAATTCCGATATTGGTCATGGTGTGAATCAACCAGTTTCAGGATTGCATAAACAAGGTTATAAGACTGCTTTTGAAATTGTTCGATCAATGACATTTGAAAGGGTGACCTCTGTTCTGTCATCGACCTACGACTCGTCTATGTCGACAACTGGTCAAAATATGACAATATGAGGACTGATTCACAGAGTATGCCCACATGTATTTGGTGAGCATGTCCGTGACCACTTCCGGCAATGGTTGGCATTTGGATAATAATTCTGTTTTTATTGTTTGTAAAAACGAGACACTTACATTGACGCGACATGCAGGTTGTGCATTTACTTATTTTTTGTTAAACTGTATTTAGTGGTGAAACTGTCTAGAATTTACATAATGCCATGAAGTAAAGATTTTATAGATGCTTTTATTTATAAAACGGAAGCAAAACATCAAATGATGACGTGATTTGAATTTTAAGTTTCGACTGATGTTCTTCGACAATATTTTCATAAACAAACGCTATTGATAAGTCAGATTAGGACAATCAAAGACTACATAATTGTAATCATATACGGTCAAGACACAATCTTAAATACTAAAACATAAAGGGACGAATCTGTACGATATTCAGCGTAGCTATGGCGAAGCAAATTGAAAATTTAGAACGGGGCGATGCTATGCAGTTTATTTTTAATATTTGGCAATATGGAATTGGCGTGGTATGCAACTAGGCATCTTGTTACTTGATAAAGTTGTATCTGGCTAGGGGTGTGGTCTTAGTGGTCGTGTTGTAATGAAGAATCATTTTACATGTTTTATGCTGAGCATGATTTTACAAACCTATATCACTTGTCTTCCCGGCAGTATATATATCGCCGTTATATGATACGAGTTTAACCAGTTTCCGGTTGATCCAAAAATAAACATTCTATTAAAAATGTGAACATTTAGGAAGATTAAACAGACAGTATATTTCTATGGCGTCTGAATATGTTCCGTAGACATAGAGTTTCATTAGATACCTATCTCGAGTTAGGAGCTGACAAGATGAAAGTGACCATCAGGATATAAGTAGAAGAAAACATACAATGGCGGATTGCCGTGGTAGTCGGCACGCATGTCATTCACCGGAAGTGTAGTAGATTGGGCGTGCGTGTCAATCACCGGAAGTGTAGTAGATTTGGCGTGCGTGTCAATCACCGGAAGTGTAGTCGATTGTGTGTGAAGGTCGGGTTATCTACCTTTACTCCCAGCTTCAAAGATGATACAGAATTTGAATGTAAATATTGACAACACAGATAGGGGTTTGGGTTGTTTTGATGGATTTTGAATCTGTTTTAAGAGATAATTGGGGAGGATATTGTCAGATTTTCAGAACCTGATTGGTTCGTGGACACCTGGCGTTTTATATCTTTCTCGGGTCATCATTTTTACGATATAGCAGTGTTTTATAGGGTCCGATAACCAATTGAAGATCCCAAAGCGAGCCAGTTTATTTAGAAGCATCAGGCCTGAAAAAAGAATTCATTGACCTTGCGTCTTTTAAAAAAGAAAGTTGCACAGATTTAGCCAACATATTATACTTTTTTTTCTAATAACACTCAAATAAGCAGTGTCAGTATATGTATTCTTCAATTTATGGTTGTTTTAAAAGTGGTTCATTTACCACTGTATTGAATTGATATTACAGGACAAACCAAATTCAGATTGTACTGTTATAGGCTGTAAATATCATGGTTCTCATTTTGACGTCAACATTATTATGACGTCAATAATTGTAACCTTTGATACCTTTGAACTCCATTGAAAAATGGATTTTCTTGCAATGGATCAAGTAGGAAACATCTTAATGCATAATTATAAAATTCTGTAAAATGTAAATATCGGAATTGAACTGTGTGTATTTAAGTCTTACGTGAATGACACAGGTTTGCAAATGTAACAGGGGTTGAATAATGCACGGCCAGACGCGAGGGTCGAGCCCTCGGGTACCACGGAACTCGACACGAACGCTCTACCAATTGAGCTTTCTGGTCACCGACGATCGACCAGACCCTTTCCTCTTCTTGTATATATTATGATTTATGTTGTAAAGCATTTATGTAGGCTTTAAATACCATACAATATCAACACATTTGAATGCTTACTTCAGCTCTAGTATTCAGTATGGTTATACTATGGCGATTACATGGTCCCTTTACCGTGGTCTATCGTACTTGTTGACTAACAGTACTGTTTTTTATATTATACTTGATGTGTTTTTGCTACATCAACAGTTAGACCTAAATATAGAATTTCTCATCAGTTCCGTCGGTCCGTTGAGGTGGTATCTTAATCTCCTTTTCATCATTACGTTCTAAAAACGGTAGGCCTGTCTCTGACCATTATCTCTCCTTGCGTCCCTGGAACAATTATGCCGAAGAATATCTCTTTAAACGTGTCCGTGATGATACCCGAGTGACTATCATCCGCGGATCAAGCGCCGCCAGTTCTCCCGGAACACCCTCTGATTGTTACGTAAGTGTGCATGTTACTATTAAACTCCGGGCCATTTGACTTACGTTTAATAGCCGTGACGTCACCCTCGCCGCGAAGAGCTTCCGATGAAATGAGGGACAATTGTCAGCTTGACTTGTTTATTTGGAAATAAACCAAATGCCAATTTATCTCATGTTTTGTTCAGCTGTTATGAAAGTGTACTTAAGTTTGATAATTGGAAAGTGATTTAGCTATGAAATTATACGAAATGTGCAGATAAATATAATAAATTTATTGTTCATCAAGCATTCTTTTGTCTTAAGCTAACCTATCTATTGATGTAGAGTTTTAAAAGACATAGACGTCTGCAATATCCTAGGATAATACAGATTACCTCTATTAAACTTTACATGTCCGTCCGCACGGCGGCGCTGCGTATTTATCACACTAACAGTGCGCGAGGCCATCCATCTAGCGCCACCTACCGACAGCCTCAGTCTCGTGAAGTATATATACATGGATATGTATCGTCTCAGCATCGATGGCCGACAAAGACATCAAACAAAACATTATAAAATTGATTTTTTACCTTCTCGCCAATTTGTTCAAGATGTCATGCATAAACAGATACAAGAACAATTTAGGCATAGGTGGTGAGAAAGCTCACTCATTGAACCTAAGTTCCTTGTTTTAAGTAAATCTATATGTAAGTGTCCCGTAAGTATTTGGAGTATACGTACAATGGTTTTGATCTACACGCGCGTTCATCATATTGCCGATTATTCCCCGCCAAACAGCCCACACGCGAAGACAACAACGCTAACGCCTTTGTACAGGGTGACGTCTGCTGAGAAACGATAAAATATCGTCTTATTCTAAAACACTTGTTAATAGTGATACAAACACCGATCATTTCTAACTAATTGAGATGCGAACACCGATCTCTTCCAATTAATTAGTTCTCGTGTACGGTACTGTTACGGGTGGATACCGAAATCCATCACATTGATGACATGATAAATGTAGAGAGGTTCCGGGTCATCGATCAAAGGACTTCGGTTGTAGACGTAGAAATAGATATGTGTCGCCACCATGTACTCGGCTACACGTATCTAAACTTCATGATGATAGATTGACCTGAAATGTATCATCTTTCAAATTTACAACATGAAATAAACATGTTAATGTAGCTATATGTACAAACGGTAATCAATTTCAAGCAATGCCAATTAACGATCTATAAACATTTAAGTATATGCATTGCGATTAAATTCTTTCAAATTGTATATACGGAAGGATTTTTTAATGTAAGCTTTGTCTATTATGTGTATTGGCCAAGGTGTAGCAGCCAAAAAAATGATTTTTGCTATCCAAATATTGATTTTCGACCTTATTTCATATCACCTTTGCAGTTTTATCAGAGACAAATTAGTGCTAATTTGCTTCATGCTGAAATCGCGAGTATTCTGTTCTGCATTAAACTTTCAGTCGAAAAATAAGAAATTGATTTCATATCAACATCATTAAAATGTATTTCATTTCCGTTGGCCATCTTTTTTTCTGGGTGCGTTCGTTTCAAATACCGTGACAGCACTATATCAACGGTTGAAGGGGGAAACGTGTGTGTCTACCTGCAAGCGATTTATTGAAAATCGAAAGAAAAACGCTATCAAAATGTTTACGTTGACGGCACGCTCCAAACAACTTTACAGCCTCTAGGCCGAGAAATCGATCGAGTATTATGTAAGACATCGTTACATTGTACGTGTCGTCGAGGATTGTTGTGTAAAATCAGTTGTCTGTTGGAGATAACGCATTTCCGGCCAGGCTACGGGTATATCTAATATTCAAACCAGAACGGACACCACGATCCGTATTCCGCAACAAAAAGATTTATGGCATATGTGCAATATTGTTGTCTGTGTTGTTGATTCTCCATGAGATGTCAATAGAAATAATCGTAAACAACAGCTGAGAAACCCTATAATGTACTAGCAGAGACGTATAAATCAAATTTGTAAAAATCTAAAAACGTTCAAAACAAAATAAAGAAAGTTCATTGACCAATTTGATTTTCTTCAAACACATTGATAAAATCGATACACGTCGTAATTATTAGAGCAATTGATATAGGCCTACAAAAATTACTATTAATGTAAAGAGTTGAGTAAAAGGCGTTCGGATATCTTCGGGGAGCAACACTTCTAATTAGCTAACCTGACAAACCTCGGCGGTATCATTGTTCTTTAATGACTGTACAATACGTCTGATTTGATGGCCGTAAACCATTTCTACGCCTTGATTACACACTAACTCATGTACTAATGTTGGTGCTGTCAATTTCTAATAGTACGTATCCTTAGATTGATATAACTTCGATCTTGTCAAGCTTCTAGATGATATGTCATTCATGGCACAATAAATGTTGTTCATTCGTGACGCCCTCTTTTTTTCTAAATTTTGAAGAAAGAAAATAAATAAAACTGTTGTATGAGATTTGTTTATAAATATCAAAAATGTTTGTGCAAAGTAATGGATTTAACGAGCGTCAAAGTGAAAATATCTTATGCCACTTTTAAATTTCAACATAAACACACTGCAGTACTCTTGTTTATTCGTTTTATTTGTGTGTGTGTTTTTTTAAATTTCAAAAATATCACACGAAATATATTGCCGTATTTATTATTAATTTGCTTGGCGCTACATTCAATGAATTCGTGCTTTTAAGAGCGGATTATGGTTTTAATACCTGTGTACAAGCCGATACTACACTATATTATACCTATATATAATTAATAAGCCAGTGATCCACTGATGTGTACAATTAACACATGTCAGCCGTAGGAAAGCACTAAGGGACGATACGCTCTAAATCATGATTATAAACACAGTAGGTCACGTGGGCCAATTCTATAATGGATGCAGTAAAGCTTGAATAACTATAAGATGTGTTCATTCAAATTTATAACCAAGCGTAGTTTACTTAGCAGTATGTATTCAAATACATAATTGACGTTTGTTTCACATTCAGTGTAAGGCGGACGTATAAGGATATGTAATGGCTGTACACGAACTAATCGGAACCACACTGTTAAATCAGTATGTACATTGTACATTTAACAGTGCCACGCCTTGTCAGGATCAGACTTAGGAAGTATCAATTTTATTTCCCAATATTGTTTCAATATCAACAAAAACCGAACAGTCGAGCTATTGCCAATCTCGCAGTTTCCATGCATATGAACATGTATATGTGTGTATGTTATATATATTGTACAAACGACCTAACAAAGCTTGGAGTGTCCGGTGCTATAAATACTGTTGACCATTACTTACCGATTGTCGGCTGCTGTTGCTGAGCAAGTCTAATGGGACCAGCTGTGTTTGGGATGTTAGTATTGTTGTGTAAATAAATATGTACTTACACACGACGCTATACAACAGCACCATAACAAATCGTACAGCATCCGTATCATCGCCCCAATCATACTTCTGGGCGCTTTATTCTGTATCAATGTGCTAAGCCAGTCTACACTTTGAGGTTGGGTGGGATTGATGACATTTAAGCGAGTTCCTCATTACTGTAAGAGAAAAGTAACGATAACTACTTCAGAATATTTCTCCGTATGATATTAGGAACATGAAGTTACGGACTGTTACTTGATCCAATGTGTATTAACTTGCCCAGGCAGTTGTTGTACTAGCATGTAAGCAATAATGATGCGTAAACAAGACTGCCCTCATTAAAACCGTTATAGAACATCAAGGATCTATTCGAGAATCATTATTCTCATCAAAACTGGAGGTAACCGATACTGTGTAATGGATCATACGAGACCGACTTTTGTGGAATCCGTTATCAAAATGATCTCGTTATATATTCGATCATATGACATTAATATTAAGTGGAAAGGGACCCATCCGCAGCAGTGTTTAGTGGGCTTGGTATCTGTAACCAGTGATCTCAGAAGTGAAAAGTTAAAATGTGAATGACCGGAACACAGCGGTAAGGATCATTTCCGCATGCATCCTCGTTACGATTTTTGTTTGATGTTTTCAAATTTTCATTTTAAACTTCTTGAATTTCCCTTGAGTCAAATGCTAGATTGTTCACCAGAGCGAAACTGAAAACAAAAAGTACCGTACATGTATACGTGTACTTTTATTTTGGTTGTTTTATAAAGTTAACGTTACGTCATCATAATCAGTCGACGTCATAAGTGTCAATTATGACGTCACGATTAGTTGTATGTCAAGGGTACGTTGGGTGCATTGGCAAGCAGGACTATAGAGATGAGACGGAGAAGTTTCAGCAGTTAAGGTATGCATTTCAAACTTGTTGGACTTGTGTGGTGAGTTCCGTTTAGAATTTGTTCTGTGCAGTGTAGCTAGATTATCAAGAATTCAAGAGTTTGATATCCGAAGTTATTTAAATCAGTCTATATTTTACATGACAAGACACATTCTAGTTACAGTACAGCTGTATATTCAGTGCCAGCTGAAAACGATACATCTTGCACATTATTACATATATATACCACGTAACTTCAAGAAGCGTTACATGTACATACATTGAATATAGGCCATGTTCCAGATGATATTTCCTTACTTTTTAATTTAATGTAAATATCTGCAGAACATTACAGTTCTTAACTTGACCTTAACAACATCCTAAATGCGTCATTCAAAGAACAGACGGGTGATTATGCTAAAACGTTCTTTTAAATATCATACAAATAATTATACTGGAGAGGGTCCGCTTCGAGCACGTGCTATTATTCCGGACTTCCTTCCTGGAAAATGGTGGCCTAGAAACATACATTGCTTTATATTAGTAAATCTTGTATATACATGTTTTATACAGCAGTCTATTAACAATCTATTTCCATATGACGTTTTTGTAAATATTGCCGAAAACTATGGGTCCCACAATGTTAAATTGAAGTATTTCCAGAATTTCTATGAGTCCTTTCATAATTTTATGAGTACCGGACTCGGGACTCGCATGTAGATTGATCAATGATTATGCATGATAGAAGGGTTAGTATGGTATGGTCTATTAAGAAAAAAAACATTTTATGTTTGATAGAAAAAAACAAGGTTATGATTTTAAAGTGCGGAATATTATATTCAGCACAAATTTCCGATTGCTTGTAAACCATTCATTCTATTGTAGCATTAACAGTTTTAAATAGGTATTATTTTTCTGTAGGCAAATTATATGATATTTTTTTAGGTGCCAATTTATTGCAAAATATACGTACAAAGAGTAGGTTACACCCACCCTCTATTATAAAGTTTGACCCGCAAACCCCGCACCAAGGATTCTTGGAGGTCCATTATTTGTATTGTCATGCATTTCAGTAAGTTTCCTCAGTACTTTAACTTATGTTTTTATGCCCTGCAATGCAGTGTATACTGCATGTACTTTATAGAGTATAGATATACTTCAATTAAATATTACATTACGGGCACAATTTAGTTGGCAGATGTTGAAAGAGAGGAACCAGAAAAAATAACGAATACATATATGTGGTACATGTAGGTATTGCATGATAGCAAGAACATGTAAATCGTCCTTATATTTTAGAGGACATTCAGAGAACCATTTTCGTTCTTCCCTTGGCTACCTAAAATAGAGAGCACAGAAGAAACTCAATGGAAGGGTTTTTGGTGTAGAGAAAATAGAAATGTTGGTCAATATTTTATCACAAAATTTAAAGAATACAAAATGAAAATTTTAACATTTCTAAATCGGTGTTTCACATGAAGCTGAAACCTGCTCCAAATACTCCCATTTTCAGTTATATAAAATAACCCCTTAAAACTGAACATATAGGTCTCCAGGACCTTTTGAAATGACAGCTCGAAAAAAACCCAGTCCCCAAACCTAAATTTATGATGTATAAGACTTAAAACAACAAATACTATGAGGGCCACTCATATTTAGCTAGAACCCTGAAAAAAATGCCATCAATGTGGTCCAAATGACTCCAAAAGTCAATTACAATGTATAAGTATGGGATGTAAAACTCCGTCTAAATGTAAAATATGCAACTATAGAACTTTGTATTGGTGTAACATACATGGCAGAAGCTTCAAAAGCCATTTCATGAAGGATGTCGAGGCATTCTGGCGTGGCAAGGAGGCACAGTGGTCAAGTGGTAGGACGCCGAGCTCGTAATCGAATGGTTCCGAGTTCGAGTCCCGGCCATGGTACTTGTATTGTATCCTTGAGCAAGATATTTTACCCCGTTTTTACCAGTCTACTCAGCTGTAAATGAGTACGTGGTTGATTAGTGCTAGAAATTGTAGAATGCTATAGTATGTAGCTGTAAACCCCGAAATGGCAGCACCGGTTATATGCTCCACGGAGAGTTGAGAACGATATTGGCTGGTTGCTAAGGCCCTATAACAACTGATAATAATTTGTAAATCGCTTTGAGACGGCCTTCAAGCTCGTGATAAAGCGGAATATAATAACCTCGAATTGGTTTTTTTTTTGGCTCGCTACAGGCGTCTGCTTCTGACAACCGGAAGTTTACATGTCAAACCGGTGAAATGAGACGGGAACACCTTCTGACTTTTGACCCCATAACAATCCGCCATCACATATCTAAATCTACCAAAATTATACATTTTAGTTAAGTAGAATATCTGCAGATTTCATTCTATACAATATATTTCAACAATATTAACTATCTAGATTACTCAGAATCGCTGTACTTAGCCAGAACAAATTTTGGTAGAGACTATAATCATACGGTCGAACACTTAGTGATAGGCTGAGTTGTGCGAGTCCTATACGGTGGTGAGAAGCAGCGAATTAGTTTGTGCGGCTATTGTAGACCGCCTAAGTAGACGAAATGGAAGTATTTATTTACTCTGATATTGTTAAGTATAATATACTTCCGTATTAATTGACGATAATCTTTCATTGTTTATGTAAGACAAATTGATCAAGCCGAATTCGGATTCTATCTAGTTTATCTCCTTTGGGTAATCGACTCTACTGTAAAGAAAATTGCTATTTTCTTTTAGATGCATCTAAGCATTATGTATTATACCTTAATATATTTCAACAAAGCCAGCTCCTGTATAGAAATTAACTTCGTAATACATACCACTATAATTCCATACGCAGCAAAGTGTGCTGACAAAACATGGTGGACTATTTTTAGCTAATTGAGAGTGTTTCTATGCGCTGTTAACGATAGGAGATTCATTTAGAGATCGTAAAACGGCAATGTTTAATTTCCCAAAAATGCAGTTTTGTTAAATTTATTTTTATTGCATGACGTATATTGCATGCGTGAACCTGTAAAATATTCTAAATATTTAAAATGTTATTACTGACATAGTTAAATTGTCTAATAAATATAGGGCAATTTCTAGTTCCTGCAATATTTAGGAGTTGACTTGAGTCCAACTCGAGTAGAAATTTAATGTTGTTTTAGACGGATCAGATCCCCAGACTCACACGTATACCATACCGTAGGACAACTTTCTACCACTAGCCCTCCACCTCTAGGTTGCAAGTTCGAAATCCACGTGGGGCAGTTGCCAGATACTGACCGTAAGTCGGTGTTTTGTTTTCTCCGGGTACTCCGACTTTCCTCCACCTCCATAACCTTACACATCCTTAAATGACAACGGCTGTTAAAAGGACGTAACAAAAAAAAAAACCCAACTAAACCAAACATAGACCCATGCATGCATACATCATTAAAGATAATATTATTATTCAATCTGAAATTAAAATAACATATTGTGCTTATATTATTTAAGTGTGCCAAAAAGGAATATACAAAAGTTACCAGCATTTGATAGATCCCAGACGCTTGGCTATCTAAAATTTAATCTTAGAAGACCATCTCAGAAACGTTTTATTTCTACTCAATAGTAATTATGACTCATTAAAACAAACATTACGTTGATAGTTATAGCAGTTTGAAAGCATTTTGAATAATTTCCGACCTTCCTTGCGGATTTTATGTTGTCTAGCTGAAGATATAAAATTTATTTGTATTACGATAAGCTACCCCTTTTCCTTCTTTAAATGTTGTAAGTAAATATGAATGCGGTGGGTGGTACACACGATACGCTTTTCCCATCAATAGATAGATAATTTGGGACAGCGCTTGCATTGTTTCGCTGCTGTTATCAGATATGTAGAGAATTTTCTTGAGTCATGATAAAATTTGTAAAAGCTAGACTTTACAAAACAGACTCAAAGAAAGAAAATAAGCCTGTTATTAAATCTTAATGAGCGGAACAATAAGTAATCGTGACGTGGAAGGTTAGCTTTTTATTAGTCTACATGTGCGTTTTTGCTTAAAGATGTGGTTTATCCGCAAACACGAAACGCCGTGGTATACTGTGCTTTGTATCATGTTCTTTGGTACACGTGAACGAATCTATATGGCGACTCAGCTGATAACAGAAATAAAACAAAAACAATTTCTAAGGACGTAAAGAAATTAATGATGATCGAATTGGCGCTAATTCAATCAGTCGGAGTCCCTTTTCTGTTGATAATTCATCATAAATGTGCAGAAATTGATTGGATATAATAAATACAAGAAGATATAGAGTACGATGTTCAGCCGGAATATAGCCACACGGGCAATCAAACGGAACGTTTTAGAGAAATACCGTTACCGATCTATTGTTGTTTTCTATGTTCCGGAAGAACAATCAGTTACATCCATTCTACGTGTTTTCGTTGTTATTTATAAACATAAAAGCTCGTAAATGCCGAACTGTTGCAATCTTTTTATTTCTATTTTTGTAAATATTTAAATAGCATGAACTGTTTATAGTGCCGTCTGGTAAAGCGCTCAAACAATAAAATGAAAAATAGATAAGCGTTTCATGATAAAATGAAAAATAGATAAGCGTTTCATGTAAACAGTTTCACGTAGATAAATGCAGAAAAAAACATAACAAACATATTAGAACGATATTCGGCTAATTGTTTGCCGAGATAGACAAACGAAAATCATTCTTGTGTATACTTCGTGTGCTGGCTGATAGTTCCTTAAACCCTGAGTTGATTGACGGTAACCGCTATTCCGCTTGCAGCGGTTTACATTTTCGGTCTGGGTTCGATTCCTGGAATTGACGTTCGAATGTCTAGCAGACTGAGTTTGATGTCTCGGAGAAACAATTTGACCTAACAAAATGTAAACATGTTCATTCACGACAGCCAATTACCACGTCTGGCTGGCCAAATGAGTACGGCAAGGGAAGCTTACTGCCAACCGCGCCAAACACTGACGTAATTCTACGTACCGATGGTGGTGACGTCTGGCGGTGACAATAGCCGATTCAGTGTGTGTTTACACGCTTCTGGCGGTAAGGTATAGCACTTCCTGTATAATTACTTGATGTTAGACAGACACTAGTTTAATACGTTTCTGGTAAATGAGATCGTGTCGAGCATTGTATTTGATACGTCACTTCCGGAGAATATCGAACTGTAAACGATACAAGGCGACCAGAACATGAAGCAATTCCTCCTTATGTATTCCAAAGCAGGCGATGGAAGTACATATTAAATCAAATAACTGTTATTACAAAAGTAGTTTTCAACAATGGCGAAACAAATTTTATTATACATATTAATGTTCTTCCAGTCTTGTTTGTCTGCGCGGTAACACACAAGCAGGAAAAATGTGAAAGGAAACCAGAGTACTCGGAGAAAACCTACATTGTCGGGACGGTGATCCTTTTAACGTCCGATCGGGAATCGAACTCCGGTTCGGTTAAAGGGGAGTGTGCAACCCACAGTATCGATCACTCGACAACCAAACCACGCGAACTCTTCAGGAATCACTTTGGGGCGAGATTTGGGGATTTTTACCTTTATTTTTCCTGAAAATCTTATTAAAAGTTCAAAATTATATTACTTTATCTAGAAAAATCTCATAGATTTTTTGTTGATCCCATAAAATCACTTAAATTCTCCCATAGGTTTAACGAGTTAATTGCAAAGAACTCTTCTTTTGTTTATTCATTGAAATGCTATTGGTGATGAATTTAAAACATCGCCATTGATTGGAAACCAAAATATATCAAGGTAGTTTCTGTAACGCTTTAGTCTCTTACACTTAAATATACCCCGTAAGTGGCCATGCTCTCTTGTGAGTCAGATGAAGCGCTACATGTAATCTCTTACAGCGGTTTCTTCACAGAGATTTTTTATTACAAACCCAGCCCCAAGCAAACTATGCAGCGATCTGAGAAAGAGGAAGCCAAAAATGTACTTAAGGTTGTATATTTACAAGCGAGGAAGTCAAATTATTCCAATATCCATCAGGCGAGCATGTAGCGACCTTGGGTTTTGGCGCTAACGGCGAGTGGCATGCAAAGGGGATATTTGGCAGGATGCTCGTAAGTGAAGTATACATAATATACTATCTGTAGATAGTGGCAGTGACTTACTGAGAATTTTTTAAGGTGGGAGGTGGGTACAGCACCAATGATAGATCGAGTCCGAACGTGCCCCGGTACATTACACAATCCAAGGCCATCTTTGTTTTTATTTAGGTTTTTTGGATGCTTTGCATGTAACGCTAGTGACATAGGAAGATACATCTTGTATATACTGGTATTTACTCAAGATCATCAGATAAGATATTTCAACTTTAATGTCTTTGTGTTACCAAAATGTGCGGTGTTATACGTTCAAGTAGCTATTATACAGTATATATAACGCATTTTAGCAGCTGTTCGCGTGTTGTAACTTGTATATTTAGCCCTTGTTCAGTTTCTGAGTAACGGAGCTATTTCTATACATATTTACAGTTGCTCCTCATTATTCTCATTGACACAATTATGAGAATCAATTTCCATTATAACCCAAATAACACCCTATGTCAAAAGATATAGCAACATTTGCTATTGTTACGTCATCAATCTCACTTGTAACGTCATTAATTTAATTGTTGTCAACATTTGATAAGCGGTTTGAAAACTGTTCTAACTTTTTAAATAAAACATAATTGCTCTATCAAAATAATAGATAATGAATATTTCAGCTATTAATATTGTTATGGTCCTATAACACATATATCCCTTACAGGCTTTATTAAGAGTGTCATCAGACGCAAAATGTGTTATATGACCATAAACGCATTTGCTCAAACATTCATGGAGGTAACATGACGGTTTCGTCATTTTGATGGCGTATGTCTGCTGATATGACAGTTTTGTTGTCATGGTAAGCAATGTATTTACATCATATACTGCTGTCCTCTGACATAGGTTTAATTTAAGAATTGAAGAATTTCACCTTTTATTATGTAATTGTATATACATCTGAATCATGTCGTGGAGTAAATATGGCGGCATTCCTGTTGCATAACAAAGGTTGAGAAAATAACACAGAGCTGGCGATATTTATAGCTACAAGATAAAACCGTGTATAGTGTGGGATTATACTAAATCTGAAGGAGAGCACTGGCGTGCGATGACTTAAATTATCCTGTACATGTGTACCACAAGTAAAATGATCTCGCCAACCATAGCTGTATGCACTAACACTGTTCTCATACATACAATCGCGTAAATACGGACCATGTGCAAGACAATCTTTCCTAATTCAATCTATTAGAACAGTAAGATTTGCATATCTTGCTTCAGTTAGTCAGAGATATCGAATTTTTGGAGAAAGTATCCTGAATTAAAAGTATCTGCATACAATGTTATATATTAAGTATCATAGCAAATACATAAGTATATTTCCATGTACCTGGCCCCAGCCGGCCTAGCACATCTGGAAATCCGTTTATCATATCCATCAATAAACAATGCATATTGTACACGGAACGCTATAAAAGAAATATGAGCTCCCGCTATTTCCGGAATTTTAAAACATGCTTTAAAATACATTTATCACAGAAATGCCAACCATAGCTAGGTTTTCAAGTGTGAAAATTACGACAACAAAAAAACCCCAACAAAACACAAAATCTGGATTTGTACAAACGGAGCACGTAAGGAGTATGTTATAAAAGTAGGCTTACGTAAGTAACGTTTGGTGAAGAACGCAACGTATTCAAAATCAAGCGTTCCTAGATTTTACCTGGTCATTAAGTGTACAAGAACTGATAAAATATTTAACGTTTTCTTATTTCACCGTATCACGAAATGTACAAGAACTGATAAAAAAACGAGCGTTCCCAGATTTCACTTTATCACGAAATGTACAAGGACTGATAAAAAATTGAACGTTTCCAGATTTCACTTTATCACGAAATGTACAAGAACTGATTTAAAATCGAACGTTCCCAGATTTCACCTTGGCATAAAGTGTACAAGAACTGATCAAAATCAACCGTTCCTAGATTTCACCTTGCCATGAAGTGTACAAAAACTTATGAAAAATCAAGCATTCCCAGATTTCACCTGGTAATTTAGTGTACAAGAACTGATCATAAACTGAACGTTTCCAGATTTCACCGTATCAAGAAATGTACAAGAACTGATAAAAAAACGAGCGTTCCCAGATTTCACTTTATCACGAAATGTACAAGAACTGATCAAAAATGGAGCGTTTCCAAATTTCACTTTATCACGAAATGTACAAGAACTGATTTAAAATCGAACGTTCCCAAATTTCACCTTGGCATGAAGTGTACAAAAACTGAATGATTTAAAAAAAATCGTTCCCAGAATTTAATGATTACTTATGATACTTTAATGTCTCCCCTTGGAATGATAATATTACAGTAATACCGGTTCTTCTTGTCTTTGTAGCAGTAATATACAGTTGATTGAATCAAGGGTCAAGGTCACATTTTACATTTGGTAGACATTTGATGACATTACATTGTATAGAGCAAAGTTGGTCGGAATCAAGCAAGGTGTCAACTGACCAGAGTGTCATCTGACCAAAGGTCAAGGTCACATTTTACATTTGGCAGACATTTGATGACATTACATTGTAAAGAGCAAAGTTGGTCGGAATCAAGCAAGGTGTCAACTGACCAGAGTGTCATCTGACCAAAGGTCAAGGTCACATTTTACATTTGGTAGACAGTTGATGACATTACATTGTATAGAGCAAAGTTGGTCGGAATCAAGCAAGGTGTCAACTGACCAGAGTGTCATCTGACCAAAGTTCATGGTCTCATTTGATGAAAAGTCAAGGTCAAATTTACATCTCTTAACTGCTTGTCATTTTGTGATGAAATTATTAAGCAAAGTTAATTAGAGTCTAGCTATATTTTAGATGTCAAATGACCAAATTCATGCTAAACATTTTAACATGGCATTATGAAGCGACGTTCTTCGATGTCAATTAACCAAAGTTCAAGGCCATCGGATCAAAAGTGAAGGTCAAATTTTACATCTCTGCTTAATATTTTGTTCATAACATTATGAAGCGAAGTTGGCCAAAAGTAAACAATGTTTATCTTTGCTAAACTTTGATAACATAGTCGGATCCTACCTGATGCGTCAGTGCTCTAGTTTTGTTTTATAAACCCCACCCCAGGCATCACTTCCAACTAAGGGGTCAATTTTAAGGACTATCACAACCGTTTCCTTTACAACTAGAACTTTTTCAGGTATGTATTTTATAATTAAGAAGCCAGCAGTTTCTCTGATAATTGGGTGAAATGGATGATTTTTAAGGTATTTTGGTGAAACTAATATTTGTACAATAATTGCTTTTAGGATAATCAAGTGAGTTTTAAACCGTTAAAGAAAAAAAATGTCTTATCTCTTTATTCACATTTGATAAGATTTCACATTTTGATAAGATTTCACATTTTGATAAGATTTCACATTTCGATAAGATTTTTTTTTTATGAGATTTCACATTTTGGTAAGATTTCATATTTTGATAAGATTTCTCAAGGTAAGCATTTTTGAAGAGAATATGTTATTGCTAATTGAATTGAAGAAGAGGTATGTACACATTATGATAACTAATTACAACATTAAAGCTATGGCAATGATTACCATGCAGCTAAAATATTTCCTGTTGGTAGTTACAGATCATGTGGCCGTATCGGGACCCTTAATGCAGATATTCATCATAAAGTCTCACTTATCTCTCCCATTTTCCTTCACCGGTAAAATTTATGGCTGTTTCAGAAGTTCTTTGATACTGGAAAAGTAACCGTTACACTTTATATCTTTTAAATAGTAAATTATTGCGGAAAAATCAGCAGGAATGCAAGATAAGCGTTGCTTGCTCAAAACTACAGCTGCCGATGATCAAGTGTTTTTCAAGGTAGTTCAGACTGTGAGACAGCGCATGCGCAACATTACTGCACGTGCATCCAATGCACTATGAGTGCAACTAAGTGAAATACAAATTTATTATAAAACCGGGGGCCGCGGTGACCGAGTGGTTAAAGTGTCCCGACATTTTACCGCCAGCCCTCCACCTCTGGGTTGCGAGTTCGAAATCCATGTGGGGCATTTGCCAGGTACTTACCGTAGGTAGGTGGTTTTTCTGCGAGTAATCCGGCTTTCCTCCATCTCCAAAACCTAGCACTTCCTTAAATGACAAATGGCTGTTTATAGGACTTAAAGCAAAATAAACATGAAAACCCATTAGAAATCCGGTTTATTTTTTTGTTAGTTTGAGATTATGAAAATCGTTACTTGTAACGACTTTCATTGCTGTTGCGTTTGTAATCAAATTAAGTGTTTAATTATTTACCAGTTTGAATTTGAAATTGTCATTTAGTTTAACCATTGTATTTTATTATATTTTCTCTTTATGAATTATTCCGCTGTAACAGATACATCAATGTAAAAATGAACGATTTTAAATTGATGTTTATATCACATATACAATTTATCGCCAAGCTTCACTTCCGCGATGTAACATAGGCTTCAAAATTGTTGTCAAGTTAAATGCGTATAAAGCGTTCTCAAACAGAATACGGCCTGACAGGAATTGACGATGAGGCTTGTGGAACACGAGAGCTGTCTAACAAGACATGACGAGATCTGTTATTGTGCGTCAAAGATTATATAACACGTCGTTATTTTATTTCCCTCTAAACAATTTAAGACAGTAATTGATCGATCTGTATGATAACATATATTCGAATTTCAAGGCCAAGCGCAATCACAAACACGGTTTTTCGCCTGGAAGGTAATTTTCATTTAGACAGGAGATCTTCTCGCTGACTTGTGTGATTCTCGTTGGTTATTGTCCATGCAGCGTTAAAGCGGCATTATCTTGAAAACTGGAAATGGCTCCTCTCTGAATTTTGACATGCCGGTGATTTCGACATAGATAGGAAATACATAACAAATTGAAGCAAGATATTTCTTTTAAAATAAAGGTTTGTTTTGTTTCATTTTGACACACGTATACAGTGTATCATAACATGCAACACCATGTAAACGTAAAGGAAATGTAAAATATCTTTTTAAATGTCAAAACGTATCAAAACAATTTAGAAAACATACAAATGTTCAAAGAGCATTTCGATTTTTTTCTGTCAATGAATGAAAAAAGACGGCACTTGTCAGACGGAGGCCGCCTTCTGTAAAGATGAAGCCTTTCATGTAACAATGCAGATCATGGTTCTTACATCGTGTTTACAGTAACCCCGCCCTTCCTCTCTCCCACCTCCGCCCCACCCCCTCCTCATCCCCTAAATACCCTTTGTAACACAGTTGGTCAAGAACCCTTACATTGCTTACATATTTAACGGGTATATTATTGAGGGATTTACATGTGTATGACCTTCAAATAGGGCCTAATAATAAGTGTTTGTGACCTGCTGCCCCATTGTACAATCGTAGGAGGCGACTAAACTGAGATTCTATCTTTTCTCTTCTTTCTATAAATACGCTATTTTTCCGGAAGTCTCCCTTGACACTCCCTAAAGTTTAAAGGCGTCGGGTTCCGTCTCATGGCCGTGAGATACACAAGGTCTCAATTAAGTTTTAATGTGTTTACTGGTACTGCTGTGGAATTTACCAGAGTCTCAAAAATGGTAGTTGCATGTACTAGTCGGCGCTCTCTGCTTGACGCTCAGCATTATGGGAATGGTACGATGACCATTAGGGGCAGGTCTGCTGATGGCTATCGGCAGTATACTTCAGTGTGGTAGAACTTTAAAGTAGGCATCAATTCCGGTCTCCCGCGCCACCTAATGCACTCAAGATACACGTATCTGCTCAGGTCACTTACACTGGGAGGCTGTCCTTAACTAACCTTAGCTGTTGATCGGAAGAAAAACAAAATTAAACATTTTCAGAATTGATTCATCAAAGATTTGCCGGAGTTCAACCCTTAAACAAACACTGCATTTACCTCAAAATTTGTCCTCGAAATTAACTGCACTTTAATCATTAAACGTTACCTGTGCACTTTTCAAACCGGAAAATTAACCAGTTACAGTTTTTCGTGCTAGGATTACAAATCAGAGTCATAGGTTCTGCCAGTGTTGCACATCCTATACATTGTATATATATATAAGTAAACATGTCATGATGACGTCACATAATCTTTCCGCCAGGCAGCACAACTTTACATTAATGAAAGTTATGATCTATTTTTCATGCAATATTATGCGATTTTGAATGGTTTCGTTCTGTTTTTCATTTTTATCGTCCATGAAGATTTTTATAGAAGTGGGCTATAACATGTAACAATGCTGGTATCTGTTTCGCTGTTAAAAAACCCCACCAAGATACCACTTTTCATTTTCAGCGCTATGTGCAGAAACAGCAATCGCGTGTACTTAAATAAGGATAAATTGGAAGTTTTACTTTAAAACAATCGTAGGTCGTAATGAGAAACTACACTTTCATTTCCTTCTCTGGAATCTTTCAATAGTCTTAATGATGGTGGTGATGTGTGGTTCCAGTGCGAACCAGTGTATCTCCTTCAAGCCATTTCATCTTCTGTCACTGAACATCGTGTAGGTGTGGTCTGCACACTGGGTCTCAAGTAGGCGTGGTCAGCACACTGGGTCCTAAGTAGGCGTGGTCAGCACACTGGGTCTCAAGTAGGCGTGGTCTGCACACTGGGTCTCAAGCAGGCGTGATCAACACACTAGTTATCAAGTAGGCGTGGTCAGCACACTGGGTCTCAAGTAGGCGTGGTCAGCATACTGGGTCTCAAGTAGGCGTGGTCAGCACACTGGGTCTCAAGTAGGCGTGGTCAACACTCTGGGTCTCAGGTAGGCGTGATCTGCACTCTTGGTCTCAAGTAGGCGTGGTCTGCGCACTGGGTCTCAAGTAGGCGTGGTCTGCGCACTTGGTCTTAAGTAGTCGTAGTCTGCGCACTAGGTCTCAAGTACGCGTGGTCTGCACACTGAGTCTCAAGTAGGCGTGGTCTGCGCACTGGGTCTCAAGTAGGCGTGGTCCGCGCACTGGCTCTCAAGTAGGCGTAGTCTACACACTAGGTCTCAATTAGGTCTCAATGTGCATAATTGTACTGCTGTGGAATTTACATGACGGATCTCCTGTAGACAAGATCTGAATAGTGAGTCTGATGAAGGCGTTGCCTGTACACAGGATCTCGTGGAGGTGTGGTACAGGTACCCGAAACAACCTACTACTCTATCGCCTTACGCTGAGATTCTCGTATAAGTTGTGTTTTAACATGGCTTGTACATGTACATAAAAGTATCTTATTGAAACGCCTCCGAAATGTCTACACGCATTTCTGGTATAGGCGTCGTTGCCTATACACTGGAGTTCATGACAACGCAATTTATTGTTGTCATTCAATTTTTTGAACGCGTAGAATCAGATCGACCTACGCCTTTCCTTGATGATTGTTAAAATGATGTCGCATAGACGTTGTCTGTATTCAATATCTGATGTATGCAAGATCTCTTGTAGGCGTTGTCTGTAGACAAGATCTCATGTAGGCGTTGTCTGTATACAGGATCTTGTGTAGGCGTAGTCGGTACACATGATCTCGTGTAGGCGTTGTCTGTAAACAGGATCTTGTGTAGGTGTTGTCTGTATACAGGATCTCGTGTAGGCGATGTCTGTACACAGGATCTCGTGTAGGCGTTGTCTGTAAACAGGATCTCGTGTAGGCGATGTCTGTACACAGGATCTCGTGTAGGCGTTGTCTGTAAACAGGATCTCGTGTAGGCGATGTCTGTACACAGGATCTCTTGTAGGCGTAGTCGGTACACATGATCTCGTGTAGGCGTTGTCTGTAAACAGGATCTCGTGTAGGCGATGTCTGTACACAGGATCTCGTGTAGGCGTTGTGCGTAAACAGGATCTCTTGTAGGCGTTTTCTGTACACATGATCTCGTGTAGGTGTTGTCTGTACACAGGATCTCGTGTAGGTGTTGTCTGTATACAGGATCTCGTGTAGGCAATGTCTGTACACAGGATCTCGTGTAGGCGTTGTGCGTATACAGGATCTTGTGTAGGCGTTTTCTGTACACAGGATCTCGTGTAGGTGTTGTCTGTATACAGGATCTTGTGTAGGCGTTTTCTATACTCAGGATCTTATGTAGGTGTTGTCTGTATACAGGATCTTGTGTAGGTGTTGTCTGTATACAGGATCTCGTGTAGGCGATGTCTGTACACAGGATCTCGTGTAGGCGTTGTGCGTAAACGGGATCTCTTGTAGGCGTTTTCTGTACACATGATCTCGTGTAGGTGTTGTCTGTACACATGATCTCGTGTAGGTGTTGTCTGTATACAGGATCTCGTGTAGGCAATATCTGTACACAGGATCTCGTGTAGGCGTTGTGCGTATACAGGATCTCGTGTAGGCGTTTTCTGTACACAGGATCTCGTGTAGGTGTTGTCTGTATACAGGATCTTGTGTAGGCGTTTTCTATACTCAGGATCTTGTGTAGTTGTTGTCTGTATACAGGATCTTGTGTAGGCGTTTTCTGTATACATGATTTCGTGTAGGTGTTGTCTGTACACAGGATCTCGTGTAGGCGTTTTTCGACTTTGGTATATAGCTGAACATTAAAGCTGAACACAAATCAATCAACACTGACTACCAAGTTTGAAACAAATGGGGAAATACATATTTCACAAAAGTCATTATCTCATAGGAAATACATTGCATGACAATATGAGCGTAGCCACAGGAACAGTAAAACATGCCAAGTTTGCTTTGCGTTATATCAAAAGAATACGATTTATTTTACACTTTTAAATGACTTGCAGTTATTCATTTTTCATAAGCCTGTGTGTCGTCATCAATCTTATTTCTTAGAAATCCATTTATTCAACACGGCAAAATGCCACAAATTTGTCACCGAGTATGTGTGCCGTCGGTGTATGGCACTCGTTGTCGATGTCTCTATATTCCTTTGAGTATACCCTATGTACATGTACCATTCCTTGTTATATATCTTTTCCTTGTATAGTGCACATTAAACAAGGTCCTCTTGTAAAACGTCAAGTTTCCTTACTCCCGTCTCATTCAGGTTTTTTTACCCACGAATGAGTTGTAAGTATGACGTTCGATAACACTGTTTTACACCGCCATCTTCAAGTGTGACGTCAGAATTTATGACTATTAATTTCCTAGTTTAAAAAAGAAATAGTTCAGTTTCAATAAAACATTCCATTTTCTAAATACATACAGTATGACATGACAAAGGGTTGGAATTGAACTCTATTATTTAGATTTAAAAGAAAAAAATAAATTACTTTTTGTAAACCCTATGTCCTTATTCAGTTCGGAGATTGACAAATTTCGAGAATTAACATAATACGAACTTCTAAAAGTCGGCTTAGATACGAAAAAAAAAGAACTTATATCGGGTCCCTGCTTTCGAAAAGCTGTTTTTGGTAATTGCAAGTTGCATTTTGTAATTATGTTATTGCTTTTCTTATACATGTAGGTTTGACGAAGGATTGCTATAGGGACAGTTTGTGAAAATACCCGAAACATTCGTCCATTTCCAGTCGCAATCACTCTTTACAGAAATTACCGGTTTTGCATTTCTCAATTATTCATTCTCACTGAAATATTTCTACACACAGTATGCGGTCTCAATATATATGTGTTTCTGTTCATTCTTTAAAAACTCGGTCAGGTGAAGATAGTTCTGATGTAACTGATTTAGGAGATATTTTGTACCGCGTTCTGTTGTTACTATAAATCAAACATCTACTTTTTTTAACTGATACAACTTTCTCTCCTATCTGCCTTATCGGCCCATCAAAGAACGCGCAACTCGACCTATCAGTAAATACGCAAATCCCAAAACAGGGACTCAAGCCGCTTAAATGGTCTTTTTATCTTAACGCCTATCTTTATCAAAATAATTCTTGGTATACTTTTTGAGACCTGGCTTATGTAAGGAATCTCTTAATCAACTCCGACATAGGCCCTGAGAAAGTGTTTTAGTAAACGATTTTAAGATAGCAACATTCAGTCCATTCAGCTCACGCGAGAATTTATTGGGCAACACTCCCGTAAATAAACAAATGACGTTTACTGTTTCGCTACATCCCGAACATCTGTGTTTTAACATTTGGGCAAAGTTGAAGTGTTTATTTTTCAACACACTTAGTGTCGGACTATTTATACCATTGTCAGTCACTATCCTGACATAGATAAGTAAATGTTTATATACATACACAATTAAAGTTATTTCTGAATATCGCTAACTCTACCCGAACCGGTGATTGTAGAGACAAAAACCAACTTATGGAAAAGTTCCGGAAGCTACACTTTTCATCACTGTTAAATATTTAATCATGATTTTTTATTTATCAAATGTCGTCTTAAATGTGGCATCTTACTTATGTCATTATTTCATATGAAATATACAAAAAACGTCCAAGAGTTTTTTGAAATTGAAAACAAACGTAACAAATTTCATATCATATGAACACAAGCTGTAAGATCAGCATTCAGCATGTAAAACGCCGCCATTTCAAAAACCTCAGAGCTATAAGGTCATATTACAGTTAAATGTGCAATACGCAAAAAATATGAATATGACATGAGTATATTTACTGCATTAGAAGGCCATTATTTGATAAAAAGAAATGTTTGAAATTTAATAACGAGGGGTTGGTCCTTCCCTGTCTTGTAATTATTTTTTATTGCGATCTAAGAATGTTTTAACTTCTCTGCTGATTTTATAGAAAGTTATTTTTTTTTTAAATGTTGTATTTCGTTTACGTACACAAAGACATATTTCTATGTATTTACAAATAATATACAATTTACAACCGGATAGCACGGCTTTACGTCAGTGTCAATATCGTGGTACACCGCCCCCGACGGACCAACCTTTTATTGCCACTTTTAACTACATTGACGCAGATATACGATAATTGTAGGAAGAACGTTATGGCTAATCTAAGTGGAAATATTTTATTTCCAATTGGATACACACATTTGTAATGCTGAATTAATATTGAACACCATATAATTGTGTACTTACATGTATATGTATGTCAAATTGACGGAACAGTGCATACTTGCATAGTTGATAATTGTGTATAGGCAACAATGTTGCCCAACCAAAGTTGCGGTATTTTTTGTGTGTCTTTTAATACAATTATTGTTTTAATGATTTGCAAAATGCAAACTGATGTACATGTATTTATATTTTATAAAGCCCATGGTTGTTTTTTGGACACTTAATTTGCGGTTTTCGTACATGTGTATCGTATCTAGACTGAGTTCGGAAGGTCCCGAGTTGAAACCCCGGTCTGGCCGTGAAATTTTCCTCTCCAGTTACATTTGATGCCGTGACCAAACCTTGTTTTAAGTAATGGGTGCATACTTAGGAAGGGGATACCCGAACCTGGGTTGTAAATCGTGATGTCTTCGAGGTCGAAGACTTTGTTAAAGGAGGGAGGACTGTAGCGGATCTAGACTGGTTGGATCGTCGGCGACCAGATAGCTCATATTGGTTGAGCGTCCGTCTAGAGTTCGGAAGGTCCCGGGTTCGAACCCCGGTCTGGCCGTGCATTTTGTCTCCTGTTACACATGTATACACCTACGAATCGGCTTCAATGGTTCAGTAAATTGATACCGTAAATGCTTACAGTGTAAATACAAAAATACACTACAAATATTGCGTTATTATACGTATTTTTTTTATATTGTTTACACATGTAGACATAGCATACGTGTTAAACTTTACCAAATGGTTTGCATTTGTTGGAGGAAATTAATTTATAAACGACTGTATTATGATTTGATAAAAGTTAATTCATATCAGTAAGATAAGACGTCATCAGTGAAATTAAGTTAAATGTATTAAAACAGAACTTGTTAGAAATCGGAATGAAATTATAATCTTTTGGCGTAATCACCGAAGCTTGGATAACATATAATAAAATTATGATATTTTTAAATAGGTCGAAAAGTTATCGTTGGAAATGCCCCCGTAAAACACGTGTCACGTGATATCGTGTGATAACCCTGTCAAGGTTTGGGCGTGGTTAAGTTAATAACTAGTTGCGAACTTGTGCAATATTGGTTAACTCATTCACCCCTAAAGACACATTTGAACTCTTCCGATTCAAAGGTTGGTATAGTTCATTATGGAATTTCGGGGGTGAATGTGTGAATGCATAACTGTCAGATTAACATCATTTCTAATACAGCATTGATTCAAAAGCAAGAGATTAAGACCTGAAGCACGAATTAACCGCCATTGACACTCGAAAATTGCAAATCGTCACACGGTGTTTGGTATGCGCATGCTCCACTTGGTTCGATTTCCCCGGTGTTGCATTAAAGTTTTCTTGCGTTTAACCAATGAAATATTTTTTATGAGATATAAAGTTTTGAAGAACTTTTGGCTTGAATGGATTCGAAATTCCAGTTTATGAGATATAAGCTACAGACACCTGCCTGTTAGTCCGAACAGTAGGAGGAACATACCGAAATTCTAGTTCACGGCTACATAGGGAACAATATCTATGCATGTTTGATTTGTTGCCGCCTTAATAACTAGGCGTCAGGTTATTCCCGCGCGACTCATTAGCTCGTCTTTAGGTGGACGATTATGTCCAACTAACAGGTGCTGTGTTCGATTGAGTGATACAATATAAGGCCATTTCATTACATCCTGGACGTAAGAGGGAGATTAAGGAAGATAACCTCTACACGGGCTCATAAATATTGTAGGACGCTGTTTGGTCTGATCACGGTCTTCGTCACGCAGCCGATGGCGTGTATGTCATATTAATCGTGTCAAAATGGAAAGATAATACAAATCTGATTTCAGGTCTGACGTCACACCTGGTGCTATATATGAAAGTACAATTGGTTAAGAAACCGCTATGTCATACTTAGAGCAACATCTTTACTCTAAGTCTGACTATAGTCTAGATTTTATTTTCTACAAGAAACCCACATTCAACCCCCCTCCACGGGTTCCACCCGTAGAGTTCTAGCTACAAGGGCCGCCCTACTTACTCCTTTCAAGGCTATCCCCGACCCCCTAAAAAAAAACAAACAAAAAACACATTAATATCCAAGCTAATAGCGAAACCACCTTTACCCCTTATACAAATGTATTTCAAAATGCCCCCAATTCTACCTTACTACTTACTGTACAAGGGTTCCAAAAAGAATCCCCTATAAGGGCCCCACCTTTACTACTAACTACAATGTCCCACAATTGCCATATTCCCTACAAGATTCCCATACTTTATGTACTCCTTTCACTCTGCTCCCTACAAAAAACTACCCCCATCTCCCTACAAAGACCCCGACAAATTTGTGTTCCCTGTTTGCCTTTTACGAGAGGACACTAAATACCTTTTGTACGTTGCTCCCGTTCATGCACTCCGAATTTCGCTACATAGCTGGGGGGAATCTTTAGTATCATGATTATATTACGAAACCATCAAAATATGGAAAATTAATCATCTTAACATATGTGTTCACTTTCACTGACGAGATTCGCAAATAGATCATTGAGAAATTATCTCTAATAAGCGTTCCTACGTAGTCCCAAGAAACCTATAATACAAGTGTTTATGATTTCAAGATTACGGCATCAAATTACCATCAATCCTACATACAGTGCCTATCAGAATTGAATAATAATTAACTGTTTCATGTTCGCAATTATGTCTAACCAATAAGACTCCCAAAAGGATTTCAAAGCTGGGTGTGTGCTTCTGATGCTACACAAATCATTGCATTACGCTCCCACTTCGGCCCCAACATTTTCTCGACGTAGTACTAATTGCTTATCTCTATTGTTTGTTAGTTCAACTTGATGTGCCTTAATGTAATATGTATTTGTAATATGTATTTTTACTAAAGTTATCTAGATTGGGCAGGGGGAAGTGGGAGTGACAAAGGGCATTTTTTATTTCAATGCTGTCGTTGATGGTACACCTCGCAAACTAGTGTTTCAATGGGTGTGTTCGTACGCTGAACAGGGCTACAAATTGAGTACCCGATCTCAAAAGATTTCTTTTAATCTGGGGATCATTCATTTAAACATCTCCCAACATTGATTATACTGTAACCATATCGATTATACTGTAACTATATTGATTATACTGTAGCTATATTGATTATACTGTAACTATATTGATTGTACTGTAACTATATTGATTATACTGTAACTATATTGATTATACTGTGACTATATTGATTATACTGTAACTATATTGATTATACTGTAACTACATTGATTGTACTGTAACTATATTGATTATACTGTAACTATATTGATTATACTGTAACCATATTGATTATACTGTAATTATATCGATTATACTGTAACTACATTGATTATAATGTAACTATATTGATTATACTGTTACTATATTGATTATACTGTAACTACATTGATTATACTGTAACTATATTGATTATACTGTAACTACATTGATTATACTGTAACTGTATTGATTGTACTGTAACTATATTGATTATACTGTAACTATATTGATTATACTGTAACTACATTGATTTTACTGTAACTGTATTGATTGTACTGTAACTATATTGATTATACTGTAATTACATTGATTATACTGTAACTATATTGATTATAATGTAACTACATTGATTATACTGTAACTACATTGATTATAATGTAACTACATTGATTAGACTGTAACTAGATTGATTATACTGTAACTACATTGATTAAACATAATCTTACATAATAATAATAATTAGCTCGTGTTTGGACCAATTTCTAAATGAAATACATTTTCTGAAGGCAAATGTTATTCTAAGAAGGAAAATCAAGGTTTCAGTTGTGTCAATTAACCGGAAAGTACCTTAAAACGGCATTTTTTTTGCTAAATTTGGTACTCGTCTGCTCAATTTCGCCGCCGCCATTCGACTAATTATAGGAATCTCAACATGGTACGACACGAAACATTTTCTATAATATTTTTAACCTTAACAGTTTAGATTATCAAACAATACTATATTTATTTAATATCAAGATTTATTATTTTGCACATGTGTACCATAGTTATATTTTTATTATCGTTTTCTATGTTAAAAAATTATTTCTGATGTTTTCTTGCGAATCGGCACGGAACCGGGAGCAGGACAGTGGTCACATGATTCGAAAAAAATCACGTGATTGTTCATATAAAAATAGAACTGGAATCGCAAATGTCAGGTAGCCGCGGTAGACAAGTACAGCTGAAACGTCTACGTTCTTCATTCTCGTACCCTGTAAGATAATGTTCGGTCAAGCTTGTTATAATGTAACTATATTGATTATAATGTAACTACATTGATTATACTGTAACTATATTGATTATACTGTAACTATATTGATTATACTGTAACTACATTGATTATACTGTAACTGTATTGATTATAATGTAACTACATTGATTATACTGTAACTATATTGGTTATACTGTAACTATATTGATTATACTGTAACTACATTGATTATACTGTAACTATATCGATTATACTGTAACTGTATTGATTATACTGTAACTACATTGATTATACTGTAACTATATTGATTATACTGTAACTACATTGATTATACTGTAACTATATTGATTATAATGTAACTACATTGATTATACTGTAACTACATTGATTATAATGTAACTACATTGATTAGACTGTAACTACATTTATTATACTGTAACTACATTGATTATACTGTAACTATATTGGTTATACTGTAACTATATTGATTATACTGTAACTACATTGATTATACTGTAACTATATCGATTATACTGTAACTGTATTGATTATACTGTAACTACATTGATTATACTGTAACTATATTGATTATAATGTAACTACATTGATTATACTGTAACTACATTGATTATAATGTAACTACATTGATTAGACTGTAACTAGATTGATTATACTGTATCTATATTGATTATACTGTAACTACATTGATTATATTGTAACTATCTTGATTATACTGTAACTATATTGATTATACTGTAACCACATTGATTATACTGTAACTACATTGATTATACTGTAACTATATTGATTATACTGTAACTATATTGATTATACTGTAACTATATTGATTATAATGTAACTACATTGATTATACTGTAACTATATTGATTAGACTGTTACTATATTGATTATACTGTAACTACATTGATTACACTGTAACTACATTGATTATACTGTAACTGTATTGATTATAATGTAACTGTATTGATTATACTGTAACCACATTGATTATACTGTAACCACATTGATTATACTGTAACTATATTGATTATACTGTAACTATATTGATTATACTGTAACTATATTGATTATACTGTAACTATATTTATTATACTGTAACTATATTGATTACACTGTATCTATATTGATTATACTGTATTTAAATTGATTATACTGTATTTATATTGATTATACTGTATTTATATTGATTATACTGTAACTATATTGATTATACTGTAACTATATTGATTATACTGTAACTATATTGATTATACTGTAACTACATTGATTATACTGTAACTATATTGATTATACTGTAACTATATTGATTACACTGTATCTATATTGATTATACTGTAACTATATTGATTATACTGTAACTACATTGATTATACTGTTACTATATTGATTATACTGTAACTATATTGATTATACTGTAACGATATTAACGACGCATGTTAGTTGTTAAATTGTTGTTTATGTTTATCGATGAGAATCGTCTGCGTGTTGACTCAACTCGTACACGAAGAGATTTGCGTGCTGACGGCTTCATCTGGGTTCACCTCAGATATAAAGTCTTATACTACTTCGGCAGTTTAGGAAGGTAAATATTGATAAACAGACAAACATGGGTAGCAACAGTACGATCAAAGATTGGTGCTTCGTTGTGGCCCGCGATCGCAATAACTTTTATGAACAAGCTCCGTCTCTTAATGCACGCATTAGAGCCACACTGCCATGTTACCTGACATCCTCCCTGTTATTGTTTCAGATTGACGTGATTCTGTCAGTACAGACGAGAGATTACGTGACATCAATGACATGAAAAACATTTACTCAATTTACAAAGGTAAGTGCAGAGTTTTCACGAGATTTCATCGAGTACAAATGAATAAATTTCATCTTGAAGCATCGACCTCTTTTAGCATTGCATGATGGCGATGGTACTGTTTAAGGTGAAACAAGTAGTCCCCAGTACGTCTAACGGGAGAATATAATTAATAGACAAACTAGGACCTAGAACTCGCATCGTGACGTAAGCAAAGAGTGGATACAAAGTATCACATAGTACTCGTGACGTCTAAAGTTACTGGAGACAATATAGTACCTAGCATACGTAACAGGCATAAGTAGTTAGGACAAAGTAGTTACCTAATATACTTGACTGTTGTAGCTAGTAAACAACAAAAAGACAAAATAGTTCCCAGAAAGAAAAAAGTACCTAGTACACGTGACGTAAGTAGTAAGTATAGAGACAAAGTAGTTCCTAGAAAGAAAAAAGTACCTAGTACACGTGACGTAAGTAGTTAGTGTAGAGACAAAGTAGTTCCAAGAAAGAAAATAGTACCTAGTACACGTGACGTAAGTAGTTAGTTTAGAGACAAAATAGTTCCTAGAAAGAAAATAGTACCTAGTACACGTGACGTAAGTAGTTAGTATAGAGACAAAGTAGTTCCTAGAAAGAAAATAGTACCAAGTACACGTGACGTAAGTAGTTAGTAAAGAGACAAAGTAGTTCCTAGAAAGAAAATAGTACCTAGTACACGTGACGTTAGTAGTTTATATAGAGACAAAGCAGTACCTAGAAAGACAGACAAAGTAGTTCCTAGAAAGAAAATAGTACCAAGTACACGTGACGTAAGTAGTTAGTAAAGAGACAAAGTAGTTCCTAGAAAGAAAATAGTACCTAGTACACGTGACGTTAGTAGTTTATATAGAGACAAAGCAGTACCTAGAAAGACAGACAAAGTAGTTCCTAGAAAGAAAATAGTACCTAGTACACGTGACGTTAGTAGTTTATATAGAGACAAAGCAGTACCTAGAAAGACAGACAAAGTAGTTCCTAGAAAGAAAATAGTACCAAGTACACGTGACGTAAGTAGTTAGTAAAGAGACAAAGTAGTTCCTAGAAAGAAAATAGTACCTAGTACACGTGACGTTAGTAGTTTATATAGAGACAAAGCAGTACCTAGAAAGACAGACAAAGTAGTTCCTAGAAAGAAAATAGTACCTAGGACACGTGACGTAAGTAGTTAATATAGAGACAAAGTAGTACATAGAAAGAAAGACAAAGTAGTTCCTAGAAAGAAAATAGTACCTAGGACACGTGACGTAAGTAGTTAATATAGAGACAAAGTAGTACATAGAAAGAATGACAAAGTAGTTCCAAGAAAGAAAATAGTACCTAGTGCACGTGACGTAAGTAGTTAATATAGAGACAAAGTAGTACATAGAAAGAAAGACAAAGTAGTTCCTAGAAAGAAAATAGTACCTAGTGCACGTGACGTAAGTAGTTAATATAGAGACAAAGTAGTACATAGAAAGAATGACAAAGTAGTTCCAAGAAAGAAAATAGTAAAATAGTACCTAGGACACGTGACGTAAGTAGTTAATATAGAGACAAAGTAGTACATAGAAAGAAAGACAAAGTAGTTCCTAGAAAGAAAATAGTACCTTGTGCACGGGACGCAAGTAGTTAATATAGAGACAAAGTAGTACATAGAAAGAAAGACAGAGTAGTTCCAAGAAAGAAAATAGTACCTAGTGCACGGGACGCAAGTAGTTAATATAGAGACAAAGTAGTACATAGAAAGAAAGACAAAGTAGTTCCAAGAAAGAAAATAGTACCTAGGACACGTGACGTAAGTAGTTAATATAGAGACAAAGTAGTACATAGAAAGAAAGACAAAGTAGTTCCTAAAAAGAAAATAGTACCTTGTGCACGTGACGTAAGTAGTTTATATAGAGACAAAGTAGTTCCTAGAAAGACAGACAAAGTAGTTCCAAGAAAGAAAATAGTACCTAGTACACGTGACGTAAGTAGTTTATATAGAGACAAAGTAGTTCCTAGAAAGAAAGACAAAGTAGTTCCTAAAAAGAAAATAGTACCTAGTACACGTGACGTAAGTAGTTAATATAGAGACAAAGTAGTACGTAGAAAGACAGACAAACTAGTTACAAGAAAGAAAATAGTACCTAGTGCACGTGATCTTAGTAGTTAGTATAGAGACAAAGTAGTACATAGAAAGAAAGACAAAGTAGTTCCTAAAAAGAAAATAGTACCTAGTGCACGTGACGTAAGTAGTTTATATAGAGACAAAGTAGTTCCTAGAAAGACAGACAAAGTAGTTCCAAGAAAGAAAATAGTACCTAGTACACGTGACGTAAGTAGTTAATATAGAGACAAAGTAGTACGTAGAAAGAAAGACAAAGTAGTTCCATGAAAGAAAATGGTATCTAGTACACGTAACGTAAGTTGCCAATATAGGGACAAATTAGTAATATTACACGTGTTGGCTTTAATTAGTGGAGACAAATAATACCAAGTGCATGTGACTGACGTTATTTGTTGAGAGAAAGTAGTACCTAGTGCACATGACTGGTGTAATCATTAGAAGCTAGAGTCAAGATTTTAGCGGGATTTACGGACTTTTTTTGTGCTTTAAATTTAAAAGCGAAGAACACAGAAGTGCATACGTGTAAAAATGAGAAAACCTCCCCACTGTTTATCGTCTAAATAAAATTTGCTCTTGACAAATTAATACGAAATACACGTGAAACTGTACCCGGATTCTTCCATTTATCGGCGCAGTAATTAAACTACTAAAGGGCACACTATACGTTACGTAAATAGGGTCTGATTTCATAACGGTGCATGATCTAGCGTCGTATTGATATAATCGCAATGTCGTGTACTTATATTTCTCCCAGAGGTACAAAGCTTAAAGAGCAATATCAGCTGTTTTAGTGTCTCAAAAGAACACGATACATCAGGTAACAGGTATGACTCTGAACTATATCAAAGACATCCCAAGATGCCACTTGTACTCGAAGTCAAATCTCTTTCTAATTAGCTGAGCCCAGTTGCTCAAAAGGTGATTAGCTTAATCATTATCTAACGACATTTTTCAAACTTTAATAATTATGTCAATATGCAAGGTAACATCTCTTACTATTTTGCATTTGAATTGACACTATTAGATATTTGATATCTGCAAAAGTTGTAACTAAATCTATGGATTAATTTTAAAGTTACAGGATAATTAAAATGTGTGCTAATCACTGATTAATCTGATCACCCTTTGAACAACTTGGCCCTGGTGTTTAACACTTGTTGGTAAAACATATCTTATATAACGATACGCCATCACTGGCATTGCGGATTCAATTATGATATTCGCTGATATAGTAAAGACACAACGAAAGTGAAACAAAGGGGAATAACTCCTGATTTTTTTAAGTATATAAAGGTAACACACGTGTAGCTCATTCATTTGACCTTGACCTTAATGAAGTACGGAACTAGCGTTAAGATCATAAGATGTATGTAAAGCAGTGATATACGACATGCCAGGCCGATTTATGGCACGCGTAACGATTATTTGGCGTGGGCTGACCCAAAAAAGATTGCAACCCTTTATTTACGGCTTCTTACATATATACATACACACTACCACCAACTCTTCCCCCTCTCATCCACTTCAGGACTGAACCTCACAAACGCGCAATTACTTGTAATTTTGCTAATTTGATTATTCCGCGGATGTACAGTAAAACGTCAGGACAATTAACTCGCCAGTTAAGACCTATATCTGCCTCAGTACACGAACATTCTTTAGCGGTGCTTCCGTGAAGCTATTTAGGTAATTTCTGATTAGTGTTTATTAAAATAGAGTATGACATTGTGTTGCCATTAGCAACGGACAATGTCACATAAGTAGCATACATCGGTTACATACTGTAGAGGGCGTCCTTGTCATAATTGTTCATCTAAAGATGACTGATAGCCTTTTTTAGTTGTAACTTCCATCAAGGAAGTCATTGCCAATATCGTAGTTCGTCAATTTAGACGGGTAGCTGTACTTTGTATTCATCCGCTGATGAAATAGCCCATGCATCTGTTGCGAAGCTTCATTAAAACAGCTGATAAAACTACACTTGCCATTGTGTTGATCGAATATTATTTTCTAAACTACGCAAAGACACGACGCTGATAAAACTCCAATGGGAATGGCGTTGTTTTTAACAGATGCGAACTTGGATTCTATTTCTGTTGAGGTTATCATTCAGCGATAACTCCACCCTTAATAAATCTTCAATTGTACGTTTTTATTACTATTGTACATGAATATTCTGACCCGATTACCAACATGTTGTAATGGTAACAAAGATGATAAATTGTATATATTTTTTCGGTGAGGTTTCGCCTCAGTAATTTGTAACTATACATGTAGCTACTCTCTAGCGGTTTTCGCTCGGGCGTTTCCTCTAGAACCGCTCCCGTAACGCCTCGATTCTTTTCGTCGTTTTATCAAGTTTCGGTCGTTTGTTTTGGTGTTTTAAACTCTTTGACTCTGCATATAAGGAAATTTGTTATGCAATATAAAGCACTATCATGTATATATGAACGAGCCGCCGTAGACCGTGAACATTTACCAACCTACCTTACAAAACCCAAACATTACTGATGTCCCAGAAAAAGCCGAGATGTTACTTTGTAAAGCTGAAAATTGTTTTTATTACAGTGTATATTCAGTTTCATGTAGCAAAGAAATCTTTTCGTCGATGAAATAAATTTACAAGAAGACACCTTTGTGTCGCTTTTGTTGGTAGCATAATTATATTCAGGACTGTATTATGATAGCAAGAGGTATTCTGTATTGAACTCCAAACAAACCGTAATATACCCCCTAGTGAAATAGTGAGACACTTTGCAGAATTAGAAATGTTATAAGAAATGCCCCGTGTTAATATGACACGGAAGAGATATCAAGAAAATGATTCGGAAGAGACTATTAACATATGTTATAATATTTTGTTCGTAATGACATTTTTCAATGTAATGACATAATTTCTGTAATGCTAATTTAAAATCAGCTATACCTTAATACATAGCAGGGATCACTTTAGGGCGAGATTTAGGGATTTTTACACATATTTTTCCTGAAAATCTCATTAAAAATTCAAATTGTAATACTTTATTTAAGGATTAAAGTTTCTTTCTGGTGGTTTTATCAAAGGATAAAGTTCAGTAGGATATCGATAGTTGGAATGGAACGCGAAGCGTTCCATGAAACAACTATCGATATCCTACTGAACTTTATCCTTTGATAAAACCACCAGAAAGAAACTTTAATCCTTATATTTACTGTCCAGACTTTATATTCCCACGTGTAATTATTTCTTTAATCAGATATTATGATACTTACTGCGATGAAATCAAACAGTATCGTTTGGTTTCGGTAGACTGTTGAAACAGCCGCCGTATGAGGTGACGAACTCCCGCGAAATTTCAGTCAACAAGTAAACAAAAAAGTTCCAAAATATTACATCTTTTTATAGTTATTTTTTCACATAAGTTCATATATAAACAAACCATACTGTCTTTGTTACTGTTATTGTATTTAAAAAACCCATTAAAATGCTTCTTATTTATTTCTTAAAGAAATTAACAAATACTACGCGGCAGGATATTGATCGAGTCTGTAAAGTAGTGACGCGGCCTCGTGTTCAAATCGTAACGGAGTGTATAACTGCGCGCTGCGCCAATAGGCGCGTGATCCACTGATTTTATCGGAAAATAAAGTTCAGTGGGCATTCGTAGAAATGTATAGGCACTATACTATCAATTCCAAACAGACTGTAAATATATAGAAATATCTATTTTGCTGATCACATAAAATCCGTGGAATTCTCCCATAGGTTTTAAGAGCCAGAATTATCCCTGACATAGAGGATCGATGTTACATGGTCTAGTTTACAGCTAGTCGATTTGTGAAGTTGAAGTTGGCGACTGGAAGCGACTTCTGTGATACATTTAATAAATAGTATGGGTATCGTCAATGAAGCAGAAAACGCTAACTCTTCCGGAACACACGGTCTTATTCTCTTTTTTACATCTTTCCTTTATTTATGTTTTGCTCCTAGTTAAAATTAATCAATTTTGAATTCGGGTTATGGTTTTGTTGACGCTTCGGTATTTTCAGATTTTCTTTAAAGAATGATATTTACGAATTTATCAGCTTATTTTGAAGCGTTTTTTCGAATGTTTTATATCTGATATTGAGTTGAAACAAATCCAAACAAATTTGGCAGACGTGTTTGAAGTGGTAATGTGTGAGCTTAACCACGATAGATACATCAGAAAGCGTGATATTTTTGGTCGGACAGAGGGAAAAGTCATCAACATTTCCAATCGACTTCGCCGCGGTTCCGTAATGGATATGGGGAATTAACTTGAAACACACTTCTCGCCTGCTATGACTGACATAGACCTAACAGACAAAGTCCAAACAACCTGTTCTCCTCCGGATCGCCCTGATGTTTTATAAACACGGATTCGTAATGTGTATGGGGAAGACTAGACCATTGATCGCCGATATAATGTCGGTGATAGGGAGGGTGATGGTGAAGTCGATGAACTCCAGACAGTTGAAGAACAGAACGTTTCGTATCAAATTTGTTAAGATGAATTTATGACAGATGTATACATTGTTTTTTAAATTTAAATTTTTACAAAGGAAAACATCAACCATAGCAAGACAAAGGAATACGTGAGCACTGAGAAACCAACACGATATCTAGAACACGGCAAGGGAATCATAGTTTAATTTTGAACAGCTAAATTAAAAAACACTGTACGTTCCATGACCAAAGAGTATGTGGTCTTATGGACTACAGGAACTTAAAACAAGGGCGGACAACTTGGTATTTAAATGTGTATCTTTATATACTATATAATGATTGTACAAAAGACATACACGCGAATAACACCTTTATGATTTCGATACAGTCAAGCCTTATAATGAACTCATATGCTTCTCCATATATAAATACAGTTTATAAATATATATAAATATAGGTATTTCTTTTAGCTCTCTGGTACAGCGTTACTTACACTACGATATTTTAATTTACACTACGATACTTCATAAACAATTGATATTGCTTTAATGATGACGTCACACACATATGCTGCACCTTTTAAATTTGGTAATAGATACAGTATGGCGAAAAAATGAATTAAACTGCGCCATACAGCTGTTTCGTCCTCCTATGACTCTTCAGTGATGCTAGGGGCCAACGGGTGGGAATCCAAAATCTCATTTTTTTTTTTAAATTACACTTTGATATCTTCTTTGATAATTTCACTTAACTATTATAACTTAAACGTCAATAAACCTGAATATGCACATTAACACTGCCTTGTCTTTATCTACACTGTTACTCTGCGATCTACAGGTCAATACCTCTATTTTGTATTTACGCTGTATAATATATCTATATTTACACCACGCTTAACTCTATTTAGAAAACAATATCTCTATTTACATTAATTCTCAATTATTACCAGAGCTGCTCAATAAGCAATGTAACAAGTCAATTGACAATACCATGATATTCTCATAATGAGCTCAGGGGATTAATCAAAAGTCAAACCACACCCCGCACAATGGAATCAATTTGTAGCTTGTTGCGTTATTTATAAACGTTGAATGCATCCCCGGTGGCGTTCTTAATTTGATTGAGAACATATACAGCGTCTGTCAGCTAGAGGCTCATAACCTATCTAACACACTGGTACATTTATCACAAAAACTTCATCATTCATTTTTGTGGAGGGAAATCTCCAAATATAAAAAAGATGCAGAAAAAAAAGATCGAAAGAAATCACCATATGGTGCTGTAAATTTCATCTGGTTTTTATATATTTTTGTGGTCTATCTGTAAAGACTGAGCATTTTTTTTAATAAATGTTACATTTTTTCGTGTTTAAGCGATTATTATAAGACGGATTAATTTCTGTTATCATCTAACTTTGTCCTAAATAGCTGCCCGGCATGACAAAAAAAACCATGTATTTCATAGGTCCTGTCTTCTCAGCGTCCCAGCTGGCAGTCCTTATAAAAGGCGGAACCTCTCGGGAACGTTACAGTTATTGCCGGAATGCTCCACATGAACGAAAGTCTATCATAACCCGTATATTGTATTATTCATGAAGCTAAACATAATTTCAAAGAAGCGACAGAAGGTAAAAATAAAAGTAAGGATCAATAAAATCCGGTTTGACCGAGTATCGTACTGTTTCAGTGTGTGTAGTTTCGGGAAATAGTTTTGCTCGACTTAGGACTACCTCATTATATATTCATGGGTGTTCGCCGCTTACAACATGATGCAAACGGGACAAGCATCTACGAGATCAATATAGAATACAACATAAAGGGTTGGTAGAAAATAAAATTAACCATCTCATCCGGCAATTCCATTGTAAGGAAGTTAGAGTTACACTTCAGAGCCATAATGCATGGCGGTTGAACCCTGTTCCTCTTACTGCGGTAGTGAGAATTTAGCTGTCACTAGGCTGGAGATAATTGCTGAATTATTCACGAAACTTTGCAATAACGAAACTACGCATGTTTATAGTGGTTTTGTATGCAGATGATATAAATACGATTAAGAGTTGAAGAGAAGATGAATTGAAAGCTTGACTTAAGTCTGGAACACAAATGCGTTTGCATGTAAGAGGACCATTTACTGATGGTTACAACTTCCAAGCGTCTGGCTGAGCGTCGCACCCCGCCAGACGGTCCGCGTTCTATGGCGTCTTTACGAAGGTAGGCGCTTAAACTCTGTGTTTGATCACACGCTTCCAGCACTTAAATCTACATGAACGTTGTACCGATGTTGGGTAGTGATTGAAATGCTACATGACATGTATTTCTGCTAAAGTTTTTGAACACTTACGTTTTTTCTTTTGATGGATCAAATTCATTTCAGTAATACATGTCTTTGATGTAACAAAGCTTTGATATAAGACAGTCAACATATTGTGTATCATTTAAATGTAATATATGTTAATTGTCCAGGTGATATCAATATCTTGCAGTTTTAAGCATGAAGATTGTCTATTTCAAATTCGTTGATGTGCAAAATAACGAGTCTATATCAATTGATTTCAGGGGGAAAACGATGAGGTTTTATAGGCAGTCTATGTCAAACCCTTGCAGGTGTGTTATGAAAGGGTATGGTCTTTGTAAAACCTTGTAAAATAATATAACGTAAAAGATGTAAACAGAGGTACAGTGTACGTCAAATCCTTATGTCACACTTTTGAATTGAAAGCTTGACTTAAGTCTGGAACACAAATGCGTTTGGTAGACTATGGGCAAGTTTTATGGTCGCTTTCTTGATCTCATCGAGAAAAAATATTTTGTATCTTTGTGTGATATGGAGATGGACGTTTTTGAGTTTGCTTGTTAGTGTGTTTACTTCTTGTGATTGACAATGATGACTCGGTTCTCATTTTGAGGATTGATGCTTACTTGGATATGACCAAGATTTACATGGCGGATGTCGTCGATGAAGCAGAAGACGCTTACTTTTCCGGAACTCCTGGTCTTATTTTCTTGTGCTTTTACGAGAGTCTACATGTAAAGCTTTCCTTTGTTCCTATTTTGCCCCTAGTTTAATCGATTTTGAGTTCGGATTATGGTTTTGTTGACGCTTTGGTATTCTCTGATTTTTTTAGAGGTATATTGTGGTGATGGTCTGTATCACACATAAAATCTTTACCCAACCTTAATGTTGAAACCTTTTAGCTGTACTGTAGGATGGTATGTTGTACATATATGCGATACCATCAAGTTCTCACAAGTTAAAACATAGCTACAGTCTGTGTCAAACCAAGATATCGCAATCTTTCGGTTGTACTGTAGGATGGTATTGATGCATGCCACCCCTTTTCAAGTTCTCACAATCAAAAACATAGCCACAGTCTATTGCAGTCCAGGATGGTATGGTGTATGATACATGTTATTAATCTAACATCTATGTCTAACCGTTATGTCGAAACCTTTCGGTTATATGTGTCGCACTTTTTCGGCTACGTTCAAATGTTATTATAGATATAGTCTGCATTCCACGTTTATTTATGTAAACACTGGCAGTCCAACATGCAGAATTACAAGCCAACCTCTGATATGTACAATTGCGCGTGAAGGCCGTAGCAGACCATGACACGTGAAAATGCGCATAGCGACTAAATCTTTTTCACGTGGCAACATGCATGAGATCTTAGACAAGCATGTACAGGTGTGTTTCTATTGTCAAGTAATGTACATGTACACATGTAAACAACTGCAATTTATTCCTGTCATGTCGCAGTTTGTAAATTGTCACATTATTTTTTCTAATCTCTCTTCACTTTTGTGTGAAGTCTGTAGTTGTCATATTGCTATTGTCGGCGGTTCCGGTGAAGACGTATCTGTACAAGCATTGCCACGGTGACCAGTAATCTGTGCTGATTTACCTCTACAGTGGGTGGTTTACCGGATCAGTCGTAGACATATATATCATACTAGGTAGCCATAAAGGTGGTATTTAGCCAACACTTATGTATCCTATTCATATACATGTATACGCATTGCCCTCTTTGAGGTAACCTTGTAACTAAACGTTTGTTGTCATTTCGACCATGTTGGTCTCCTGGTTTTTCTATATATGTATCAGATCAGTTGTTTTATTTCTACATATATTTATACTCGATAATTGTTTATATTTCGCTTGCAAAATGCTATGATTTTCATATTTAATGATGTTCTGTTGCTTTAACGAAAATAGTTATTTGTTTTTATTTGTCGCTATTTATGGTTTAATTAATATTTATTTTTATTTTTTAAAATTTTTCTTTTCATTTTGGTTTTCTTTTTCTACTCGTTTTCCATTTAGTAGTTTAATATTCTTAAAAGTTTCTTTCAATGGTTTAAAGAACTGCTTTTATACAAAATAAAACCCATTTCAATGGTGTCAGTTCCATCTGTTGAAGCAGAGCAATGGTTTCACTCTCTCTGTTCCTTTCCAATTGTTTATTGTCAATATCTATAGTTATACACAGGGTGTCATCGTTGAAGCAGAATACGCTTACTCTTCCGGAACACATAGTCCTACTCTCTTGTACGTTTTCAGTGTCTCTTTGTAAATCTTTCCTTTGTTCATATATTTTGAGTTCGGATTATGGTTTTGTTAACGCTCTGATAATCTCGAACCTTTTAACTACTGTTTTTGTTCTATTCAGTGGTTTTAATAACTGCTGTTGTCTGTAAAATGAATCTTATTGTTACATTTGATCTGTTTCATGGTTTTGATACATACTTCTGTTGCTGTTCATTGTAGTTCAGTCAATTTATGATTTAACCTCGAACTAATTGCAACAGAATGTATTCTGTCATTTTTTGGTAGATGAGTATCATACTTATAACAGAAAAAAAGTATAGAAATATCAATTGGGGAAAATGTTTTTTTTGGCCTTCTAAAGGATCAGGAAAATTAAGAAAATCACACGTATAACCATATTTGTGGTCTAATATCTACCTCATTTGTAACACTGGACATATGAATTTAACAGTATGTAAAGTCCAACTGATATAGAAAACAGATATGCCAAAATCTTCCACCCTAGGTATTGTATTGAAAAAATAGAGAACTGTCAATATGGTCGAAAAGCATTTTTAACAGACTATTTTGGCTTTGGTTGTTTCGGGTTTAATCATAACACTTGTATACTGTAAACCAACTTATTTTCGCGTGCGAGTAATTTTCGCGTATTTCGAGGTTGATTAAAATTCGCGAAAATTAATCGCCGCTCAATAGTTTCAATCAGAGATATGCAAAGTGCGCATAGGGTTAACGAAGTATTCATCGCGAAATTATAACGCCGCGAAATAGTAGTTTCATATGGAAACGCGAAATCAAGTCAACTGAAAAAGAAGTTGGTTTACAATAATATCGATACAAGCAATAGTGATAAAGTAAGGACAAATACAATTAAACAAATACGACCTAGTGTTGACTCGGTGATCTTAACTCTCAAAGTCTACCACGATATATTCCGTCCATTATTCAAATTAAAATATCATAAATATGTGAACGAATTTGGTAATTTCATGTATATCATGTGGTGGTAATATTTTAATTTATCAAATTTTGTTTTAAATTTTAATATCATTTATTTAATTCTTATATTTATGATTCATTGCGCTAATGAACCTAGCTACAACTTTGATGATGTTATGATAAGTAACAGTATATATCTCTAATGATAAGTTGACATGGGTTGCCTGAGAAATGGGGTCAATTGATAAGTGATAACACAATAAAATCGTTAGGCTTATGAGTATACATGTCATTATATTATCAAAACAAGTTTTGTTTTAACTAAATAAGGTACCTTTCGGTGAGAACCCACAATTGACCAGATCACTTATAGTCAAACAAAACTACCATTACATCCAATTATATACGCTTGATGTATGAAAGATGCAAAACGTATTCTGTAGTACTGACTTCCGTCCTGAACCGTAATTGGGAGGCGCAAGAAAAACATGGTCTGGAATGCATGAGCTAATTGCTACATGTATACCGCAGCAGTATGTTGGTGTTTGTCCGACTGCTAACCCCGCCGAGTGCCTAATCTGTTCGATTACTTGTCAGTCTACATATCTCTCTTGCGTTTTCTCTCGTCATAAACCAGGTTTTTAGATTTGTATCTGAATGCGTTTTCTAATTATCTCTGGGTGTTTCGACTGCTGTTTGTAATAAACTCGGTAGATAAGATACTGTACTGTTTTATTGTACAAGGCTAGGTATGTCACTGACCGTAACAAACATACTCTACTGCATGGATCAACATGTACACAATAGATAGTGTCCGAGGTGATCAGGAGAGGAAGAGGTGGTAAGTTTTTCTTAATCCTGACCTTTGAGGTATATATATACATTATATATATATAGGCATTGGTCATGTATTTAATTACCAACTTACTTCCGCTTTTGGAGTAAAAGTTACTTACATGTTTATAGGTTACGAATAGAGATAAAAAAAAAATGACGGTATTTTTTATTTCAGATTGTAGGGTACTTCTTATATTGGTGGTAAATAGAAAATTTATTTAACTTTTCGGCCGAATTTTCACTGTGCATACACATATATATTCATTCGATGTAGTGCAAAGTGTTTGGTACTGACAATAACATGACATTTAGTACACTTTGAACATGGTCACATAGTTTTGACATGAACATTCATTTTCTTAAACGTTGTAAACTCCAAACGACTAGAATAACAAATCATACTGTTATTATTACTATTAATTAACAATATATTTTATAAACTCATTACTCTCTTAGATCCGTGCCTAAACCTTTCCGTTTATGTTACCAATGATACATTGGTGTTGTTGTGTTGTTGATTGTTTCTGTTGTTTGGCCACAAACTTCCCTCGTCTGTAGATAAAGGTATGATTGTTGTGTTATTGGTTGTTTCTGTTGTTGGGCCACAAACTTCCCTCGTCTGTAGATAGCGGTATGATTCCTTACTTGTATTGTTGTGTTATTGGTTGTTTCTGTTGTTGGGCCACAAACTTCCCTCGTCTGTAGATAACGGTATGATTACCTACTTGTGTTGTTGTGTTGTTGGTTGTTTCTGTTGTTTGGCAACAAGCTTCTCTCGTCTGTAGATAGCGGTATGATTCCTTACTTGTATTGTTGTGTTGTTGGTTGTTTCTGTTGTTTGGCCACAAACCTCACTCGTCTGTAGATAGCGGTATGATTGTTGTGTTGCTGGTTGTTTCTGTTGTTGGGCCACAAACTTCCCTCGTCTGTAGATAGCGGTATGATTCCTTACTTGTATTGTTGTGTTGTTGGTTGTTTATGTTGTTGTGCCACAAACTTCTCTCGTCCGTAGATAACGGTATGATTACCTACTTGTGTTGTTGTGTTGTTGGTTATTTCTGTTGTTGGGCCGCAAACTTCCCTCGTCTGTAGATAGCGGTATGATTCCTTACTTGTATTGTTGTGTTGTTGGTTGTTTCTGTTGTTGGGCCACACACTTCCCTCGTCTGTAGATAACGGTATGATTGTTGTGTTGTTGGTTGTTTCTGTTGTTGGGCCACAAACTTCCCTCGTCTGTACATAACGGTATGATTCCTTACTTGTATTGTTGTGTTGTTGGTTGTTTCTGTTGTTGGGCCACAAACTTCTCTCGTCTGTAGATAACGGTATGATTGTTGTGTTGTTGGTTGTTTCTGTTGTTGGGCCACAAACTTCCCTCGTCTGTAGATAGCGGTATGATTCCTTACTTGTATTGTTGTGTTGTGTACCTCGATTCTCTCTTTCGCATCATAAACATCACATGTTCTCTTCATTGCTGTGCTGGAGAGGTAGGAGTTACGAAGTCGGTTGTTCGTGTACGTGTTTTTACCGTGACTTCGTGGCCTTCAAAGATAAGGATCGCTCTACAAAAATACCCAGATTTCGTTGATGAACAGACACGGTACAATGACACATACTTTACGACTTTATGAACGATTCTATCACGCATTCAGACTATGATATGCAAAGTTACTTCTAAAGAATGCATATCCTTTTTTGGATGACAGAAATCGGAAAAAAATCGCCTTTGTTGTTGTTTTTGGGATTTAACCGTTTACCAACATCTACATATGAGAAAGGTAATTTAATGCAACATTATGGTGTATAAATAATACTATACAGCGTTTAACATAAAAAATCTCGAGTAAATAAAATTTATAAACTCTTAACTACTGATAAAAAGATGAAATCACCCGTAAATCATGGATGTCTTTCTACCACTTGAGTAAAAGAGAACGTCAATATCGTTTCATCATACATATCGTTGACCAGTATCATATCAACACAGCTTATCATGTATTGTCAAACTGTGAATGACTTGTCGCATGGGGTAAAGTATGGTATTCATTTATAAGCAAATAAACATGAGTGATATGTGATTACTAGACAGGAAAGCCCAAAAATAGGTTTAGATAAAGTAGGACTAGGGGGAACAAGCAGGAAGACAATCAAGCTTATTCACCTAGTAATGAACACAATAAACAATATCATGGAACAGTTTCTCACGAAGCGTCGTTCATAACATACATTGTATTAAGAGATGATAATTAAAACTGGCATTGCCCTTAGAAAGAATCCCTTGCAAGTATCAATGATGGTATAGTACAACATTCCTGTTAAACAAATTAGCTGAGACATCTCTAGCACGTGCCCTCACATGCCGGAGAAGGGGCACGAATGAATATCTTGGTGTTTTGCCGTGACGACCTTTGTAACATGCACCTGGTGAGGTGAATGAACGGTATATTAATGAAGGAAATCGTCTTGGACAACCTGGTTCTCGTTATGTTCTTCCATGGTATTTATGTTCGGGGTTATGCCAGTATACCATCGGGGAAAACTTTGAACAATAATAATGACACTCATTTCTTCGTTTTTATGTCCTGTTTGTGAAATACACTTTGTGAACGTTTCCTACATTCAAAAGATGACTCACAATAAAGTGTCTCAACTAGCGTACACTTTTCGATTTAGTAGAGATATCCCTACTCCTTATCTTCAGAGGGATCAACCTGTTAAGTTTTCTATTACATGTCCACATTTTCCACGGACAATTTGTCTCCTAGGAAGGGTATCTCTACGTATTGTCTATGAGCAGGGACATTCTTTCGCAAGCGATTCCTCCGAGCAGGGACATCCCTTCGCATTGACTATTAGCGGGGATGTTCCTTTACTTTATCTCTTTAATCGGGCACTCATTAGTTTTACCTCCTCACAAGGACGTCCCTCCGCATTGTCTATTAGCCGGACAGTTCTTCACATTGTCTATTAGTCGGTACATCCCTTCACATTGTCTATTAGCCGGACATATCTTAACATTATCTATTAGTCGGGACATCCCTCCGCATTGTCTGTTAGTCGGACATCTCTTCACATTATCTATTAGTCGGGACATCCCTCCGCATTGTCTGTTAGTCGGACATCTCTTCACATTATCTATTAGTCGGGACATCCCTCCGCATTGTCTATTAGCCGGACATATCTTCACATTATCTACTAGTCGGGACATCCCTCCGCATTGTCTATTAGCCGGACATATTTTCACATTATCTACTAGTCGGGACATCCCTCCGCATTGTCTATTAGCCGGAAATATCTTCACATTATCTACTAGTCGGGACATCCCTCCGCATTGTCAGTTAGTCGGACATCTCTTCACATTATCTATTAGTCGGGACATCCCTCCGCATTGTCTGTTAGTCGGACATCTCTTCACATTATCTATTAGTCGGGACATCCCTCCGCATTGTCTGTTAGTCGGTTATCTCTTCACATTATCTACTAGTCGGGACATCCCTCCGCATTGTCTGTTAGTCGGACATATCTTCACATTGTCTATTAGCCGGACATATCTTCACATTATCTATTAGTCGGGACATCCCTCCGCATTGTCTATTAGCCGGACATATCTTCACATTATCTATTAGTCGGGACATCCCTCCGCATTGTCTATTAGCCGGACATATCTTCACATTATCTACTAGTCGGGACATCCCTTCACATTATCTATTAGTCGGGACATCCCTCCGCATTGTCTGTTAGTCGGACATCTCTTCACATTATCTATTAGTCGGGACATCCCTCCGCATTGTCTATTAGCCGGACATATCTTCACATTATCTACTAGTCGGGAAATCCCTTCACATTGTCTATTAGTCGGGACATCCCTCCGCATTGTCTATTAGCCGGACATATCTTCACATTATCTACTAGTCGGGACATCCCTTCACATTGTCTATTAGTCGGGACATCCCTCCGCATTGTCTATTAGCCGGACATATCTTCACATTATCTACTAGTCGGGACATCCCTCCGCATTGTCTATTAGCCGGACATATCTTCACATTATCTACTAGTCGGGACATCCCTTCATATTATCTACTAGTCGGGACATCCCTTCACATTGTCTATTAGTCGGGACATCCCTCCGCATTGTCTATTAGCCGGACATATCTTCACATTATCTACTAGTCGGGACATCCCTCCGCATTGTCTATTAGCCGGACATATCTTCACATTATCTACTAGTCGGGACATCCCTTCACATTATCTACTAGTCGGAACATCCCTTCACATTGTCTATTAGTCGGGACATCCCTTCACATTGTCTATTAGTCGGGACATCCCTCCGCATTGTCTATTAGTCGGACATCTCTTCACATTATCTATTAGTCGGGACATCCCTCCGCATTGTCTGTTAGTCGGACATCTCTTCACATTATCTATTAGTCGGGACATCCCTCTGCATTGTCTATTAGCCAGGATATCTTTTAACATTTTTTAACTTCTAGGAACATACAAACGCCCACCTTTATAAATGACTCACATATGCATTTGTAGAGTATTTTATTATATTTCTATTATTTTGTGTTATAATTGTACCTTTGTCATGTAATTAACGTACAACGAATGTACATTCCACTCTTTGTAAAGTGTTTTTTATGGGATATATTCATTGAAGCATGAACATTTTACTGACAATATGATATAATCACTTGATTAATTATCATACATATATTTCACTGGTAATATTTCTATAATTGCGACAAATGTATTCAAATCTGATGATTTTATTGCAGCAATAGCTTCAGAACATCCGACTGACTAGCTTGGCGCCATGTAATAATACGATTGGGTTCACTCTTTTCGATTCAAGACATACATAGATACATATACAATTACAGCTACCAGAACCAATGAAAGTCGACTGAATTGTCGTGATTACAAAACAGACTTCAATAAATCTCGATAAACGACTACAATGGAATGGTCGTGTTTTCAAGAATCGCTTTAGCAATGGGATTCTTGATTTTTTCAGGAATATTTATGTAACTAATTTTGCCTAAAGTGTTTCCATCATTGGCATTCTTTTAAAGTCTCCAGCAATTTTTATGTAAGATGTACATGTAGGAAGTCGTTCTTGCTTGATAAATGGTGCGTTTGTTTAAATGGCTAATGTAAAAGAAGATTCAGAGTGTTGTTCACGTTATTTTTGCGAACATGCTTCCAGAAACAATATACACCGGAAGAAACAATTTTATATTAAGATCAGGCCTTTTTACGAAGCCATTATATGCCAATCGGATCTCGAAAGCTCGGCAATTTAGGCAGAATCTATTCTTTATAGTAATTATCTGTTTTTGCTTCCAAAATAACGTTTGAAAAAGTCTGTGGAGACACTGATTGCTGTTCTAATACCGTGTCTGAAATATACAGTATAAATTATACACAAGTTGTGACACAGTTTGGGACAGTCTTATCAGTTGTTTCAGACGAAATTGCCCCAATTTTAATCAAGATCCAAACAACACCTGCAGCATTCACTGGTTTCTCTATTTACTTCCTAACATAAAACAACATTTGAAGAGCACTTGTCGTTGACATGTAATTCATAAAAATAAATACTCTGTAGCGGCTGGAAAAAGGAAAATTCCATACCCTTAGGTGACACACAATGTAACAATAAGGCTTCAATTAATTCAATAGCTCTCTGAATAATATTGGGTTTTTTCCCCATTCCGAAAAAAAGAAATAAACAAGTCAAGTTAGATAAGTGTAAACTCATTATTCTCGCTTTCAAAACATGGAGAGTGTTTCTTCAAGACTACACGAGGACATGTATAGTTTACGAAACTTAAAGTGTTTCTTCAAGACTTCATTTAGCGAAAAAAACTAAATTCTGAAATTCATTTGTATTTTTATCATTAAATATAGTTTATTGGTTTTGAGTTTGGATTACGGTTTTGTTGACGCTTTGGTATTCTCTGGGTTTTTTTTTTAATGTAATAGCTTTCTGTGTACCCGACTGTGGGAATGGTATATTATTTATGTTCCATGAGTATTTTCTCCATTACAATTGAAAGAGTTACACGTTTATTGGAATATCTTAGTCACCAGGAAAACATTCGCTATTCTTACATTTACAAAACAGTACGTGCGAGATCATATCATATTTTGGTCTTATTTATGTTTTTCTGGTACCACTGAGACAATTACCAAAAATGTTTATTTTTTTCTTTGTAAATCTAATGCACGCCTAATTGAAATCGTCTCTTGCCAGTTCCCTCCTACGCTGACGTTTACTATATTAAAAGAAAGATAAATAGAGGGTGGGATATCAAATATCAGGAGGGTATTTCCGGAAGTCTCCTGCCAGTGTATAATTAGTCACTTATTCCTCTGACCGATATATCTAGGTCAACAAAAAGGCTTTGACATTAGTGCTATAATAGTTTTCACGTGCGTTAGTAGTGGTAGGTACCTCATATACGTGTTTATAAATCACTCGCGTACATAAGTACGTGACTTATGGTACAGAAATCTCCTAAATTACTGTAAAAGTTATTATTATCGTACCACACTGAGAGTTTTGATGAATACCACCTAGTATTCGTGTCGGCATCCTCCTTGTTATACCCGTAGTTTTACCGGCCGTTGTCCTCGCTTGTTAAAACACAATAATCCTCTAACATCATTACTAGAATTAGTTCCCTACGTATACTCCGTGTGTCAATTGACCCGAAAAATCGAGAAAATGATTTTGCGCCTAGGGATAATTCAAAACGAGTATAAGTTCTCATATCTCTGAAGTAATGGTTATATTATTGGTTTTTCATGTATACCTTGAGTGTGGTTTGTGTACTAGGGATAAGATATAAATAAGTTATTAGAAGCTGTTTATTACCTTTCTTTTTATGAATAAATTTTAAAATGGATTTTCGTAAGGAGTGCACGAGACTTAACACAAAAAGTTATTTATATTCTTGGTAAAATTGTAGCTTATTATACGTTTTCTTTACTTATTCATAAAACAATTTGATTTTAAAACTGCAGCACATAGTTTTAATGTGTTACGTGATCTTTCAATACATAGAGTAGCCTATATATCTTTCGAAATTAGGCATGTAGTAGTTTGCTGGGCAGAAGTCCAGTCTGACCCACGCAGACGCTTATTAATGTTGTATCTATGTAAAACGTTCGGCGGACCATGTTTATTGTTGGTGTTTGCTGCAAGTCTCGGTCATAATTCTTGTGTATTGCTGTAAGTATTCGGTGTTTCCTTAACGGAGCGATGTAGAACGAGCTGCACCGGACCACATACCAGACTAAATCTAAAACAAAAAACTTGTAAAACAGGGTCTAAATGCTATCCCATTCTTTGGTACAAAACATTACATGACGGAGTATGGTGATCTGTGAATATTGTGGGGATACATTCAATGCTATGTTGGGTTCAAACACAAAAACATTGTTTAAGATGAGGGGTAGAGTGTGTATATGGAGGTTACATTCTTATTCTCTTAGTTTAGATTTGGTTTGGTTTATTTTGTTTTACGTCCTATTAACGAACCAGGATCACAGTTTGGAACATAGTATTTTACGTATATTGATTAAAATAGAGTTAAACACTTTTGTTCAGTGAAAAATGGAAAATGCTGTACACTGTATGGAGTATGTAATTATTTAATATCAAAGTAAAATGTACAAATTAGATACAAAAGTTACATAGATGGTACAGTAACCCCGTCCTTGGTAGGTGCATCTAATGTTCTGTGTTGTTTGACATCTGTGATGAGGTGATATGGCACGGACGCTTATAATAAAGACGTTTCCAAAATAACGTTGACGAACTTGGTCACTAATAGAAGGGAGTGTCTATGGGAGGATAGGGATTGCTCATCGGCAGGTGTCGACAGATTTTCGATGTATCAGCGCATGATAAATACATGCAGTTCATCGCATATCATACACACATGCATATACAATATATGTTGCAAAGTGATGTACGTGCACGATCTATTTATACCCGTTGTGATTGCCTGTTTATCTCTCACACGAAAATAAAAACAATAAACGTCTGGTGTACCCCGAGGAATAACTAACATATCTGTTAATCAACATTGATGCCCGGGTTTCGCCAAGTACGTAACACTTTTAGTACAGATCAAACGAAGACAGGGGCTCATGTTTTCGACACATTTACACGTTACACTTCTATCAACGCCAGCCAACAGTTTTAATTAGAAACAAAGATAATAGCCTTTCTGTCGTAGTGCGATGTTTACAACAAAACAATCTGGACCTGTACATTATTTTTGGTTAGGAGGAACTCCCGAATATTCGTCATACCATGCTTCACTTCCTAAAATATTGAGATCGTCAGAACGACGGCAACTGCCAAATGATTTGTTTCAGTTTGTTGTAATTTACGTGTTGTTTTTAGCTTTGGTAATTTAAGGTCAAAAACAGGTTTAGGTGGTGCAGGAAAGCCGGAGTACCAGGAGAAAACCACCCACATTGTGACCAGTTTCTCGCGACCTCCTCCTGCTGGCCTCAAACCTTTGTCTCCAGTGCCGCCTTTAGGTTAAATACCACAGCATTCTGACGTTTCTTATAAGACAAATAGCATTTAATGCTAATTGTTCTACGGCGATTTATTTGTCTGTTTTCTTATCATTTCATAATTGTAATTCTTCATTTCCATGTCTAGCTTATAAATGTTTGCTAGCAATTATGTGCAGGTGTTTTCAAGCAGTTGAAATGAAATTACCGTGATATTGATCTGTTGATTTAATTGTTATTTGAGATGTTTTATTAATTACTTCTATTTACTTACTAGTTCAGTTTTACAAGTTATCGTTTTACAATTATACAAACGAAATCGTAATAGGAAAGAAACAAAAGTAAACGAAATGACTAGCGCTGAAGGAATTCATCTTCAAACTATTTTGCAAAAGGTGCATTATTTCAATATGCAACAGGCAAAACATTTGTAAAGGATCGATCTTGCTTGATAACGGCAAATTCCATTACAACGAATGAAAACGTTATAGAATCCGCTTCATATTTGTCTAGATTAAAGCTGAAGTTTCGATCAGGATCATTCCTTACAATAACGTATGTTTAGAGGAACAGAGTGATGATTCTTTTTTTACACAATAAACCATACCGTTTTGGCAGCTGCTCTCCATTTTGGTATTGCCGGTCTAACGACACGTGTATAGCGACCCCGGCTATCTATTTTCGGTGTATTCGGGTGTTCACTGCCAACAGGTTGACAACAGTACATCTTTATAAATATAGCTCCTTGTCCTGGCGCGGCCTGGTAACGTTTGGCAATGGCGCTGATGGGTCTAACCTAGGCCTAGTGATGTTGTCATGTTACCTATGTATGCTTGGTCTCACATAGGACTAGTGATGATGTCATGTTGTCTATGTACATGTATGCTGGGTCTCACGTAGGACCAGTGATGCTGTCATGTTACCTATGTATGCTGGGTCTCACCTAGGACTAGTGACGCTGTCCCGTTACCTTCGTCTGCAAAATCAAGACAAACCCCGGTTGTTATAAATGTATTTACCAAAAAGCAAATGGATGAATTTAACTTTCGGTTTGATGCCTTCAAAACTTACCGAATGTGATATAGCGGTGTCGGTTATGAGGGTAATTCTATTATATATAAATATTCATTTAACAACAATTGCGAACCAAGTGATATCAGCATCTATTAATAACCCTTGTTGGCCCGGATGTTATCATGTGCGGCTCGTAGTGTAGGGGGAAACCGGTATACCCGAAAACGTCGGTTATTCATCCCGGTATGATGCTATTGTAAATTACACAAATTCAGAAATCGAAATTTTATAACAAGAACATGGCAAAACAAATGATATGAACAAATATTACTGAAACAAATACTTCAAAATAGCATTTTAATAACTACATGTCTATTTTATGTAGTAGGTAGGTGTGACGACCTTTTGACGTTCAAATCATTAAGCATAAAACAGACAGTGTATTGTGAATAAGGACTCGAAACCTAAATACAAAAGAATAGATATCTATTGAACGGTCTGTTTATAAAAAGTAATGGCCGACCCTCTGAAGTGAACGCGTATGTGTCAATTTTTAGTGAATATCGGAACCTTGAAATGACCGACTTTATGTCCACCTGATGAATACCGAGCAGAAACGCTACGTAAACAATATCTTTGTCTGTCAATGAAGACATTGAACAGGAAGGGTAACGTATACAAACCTACGTCTGTCTGAGCGGTGTATACACAGCAAAGCTGGGGTGTATTCTGCATAAACCTGCCACTGCATTGTAGTACTTTGGTCTGGGATTTTTTCTATAATATAATAACGTAATCTGCTAATTACGTTATCTACTGGTAGATAGTCCACCACCAGACAGAGTTGTGTGCGTGGGAAGTATCTCTCTTCACGTCATCTATTGGTTTCCATAGTGCAAAATACACAGAAAACAGACAATTCAATTAGTTTAAATGATTACTTTTGGAGAAAATGCAATTTGGAATCTATGCGAACACCACGCCAACATTAAATCAGACTTGGAATCTCTCCGATTTCCAGCAGGGAACTCATGACATTGATCCGATGTTACCAAATCTTTATCGAATAGTGTAAGCGTCAAGTATTCAAAATTCCGGAGACGCAACTACGCTGGTTCCTTTATTAGAGATCAAACTAATGCTGTGAAAACCACAAACATTATACAACCTGACACCGTTAAACGCCAGAGGCTAAGCAGTGTAGATCTGGCTGCGAAGCATCTTTAAGTAAAAGATTAGCCTGTATGTTAGAAGGATCAGGCACGCCACAGTGCTAGGATTGGAAGCAGCAGGCAAGGGTGAAGTGTTAACTCAGTGTTAAATTCGAAACAATTTCTTGCCTGACGTTTGGAAATTAGTAAGAACACGCAGAGCAAACGAAATTTAAATCAGAGATGCAACAGTGTGAAAGATAACAGTAATGCAATGTAAAAGTCTATTTCAACAAGGTTACCGGGGTAAGTAAACGAGTGTCTGAGGCGTGAACGCTCCAGCTACCCCTATTTGTATTGCTATATAAAGAGGCTCACCACATACAGTAGTACAATTAATAGGTATGACCCCGAAGAATTACCTGCCACCTGTCCAATATTGGTCTGTATGTGGGTCATCACTTCCAATGGTAGTGCACATAAACAGACTTTCGTTTTGGTTCTTGTTGAGTCATTTAGAGAAATGAATAATCAATTCTAACCGAGGTATTTGTCTGATACTTCTTTTCCTCAAAATATTTCCCCGCTTAAAGCTCATGTAAATGCAAAAAATTGGTATTGACTGAGATATTAGTATGTGAATCGACCATTAATCAGACTAGTTACTCAGAAAAGTACTTCGAATTCTCTAGTTAACGCCGTGTAGATGCTTGTTTCCCTTTTTTGCTTCTTTTCACTGCCCCTGGTTCCTGGCCACAGGCTCCCAGCCCCTGCTCCATGTCCTTGTTCTAGGCCCATGCCCTTGTCCCTGCTCCATGTCCTTGTTCTTGGCCCCTGCCCATGTCCCTGCTCCCAGCCCCTGCTCCAGGCCCCTGTTCCGAGGTACGTTTTGTTTCTCTTCAATGCCCCTGATTCCCGGCCACAGGCTCCCAGCCCCTGCTCCAGGCCCCTGCCCCATGCCCCATGCCCCATGCCACTGCTCCCAAACCCTGCTCCATGCCCTGTTCCATGCCCCTTCTCCCAGCTCCTGCTCCAGGCCCCTGTTCCGAGGTATGTTTTGCGGACGTGCAGAGTACCATGCATTTACTTTGGGTTCGAGGAAGTTTCTGTCATAATGTCGTGGGAGTTAGATTAAACAGTATAGACTTATCTGCCCGACCTAGAGTCGCGTTACACCTTTTCAATATGCGTCTATTCAGTGGGCTGGACCAAAAAGAGCGTTGCTGTCTATTTGGAGGCGATCTCGTGCAACTCTGAACAGTTTTTATTGTTTTGGATGGAATACACTAACACTCTCAAAGTTTGAAAGCTCTTTTTCTACTCCTTATTGCGTTTGTACTTTGTAAATCGGCACACATGAACCGTTGTTACGCAGACATTTAAACACTGGGCGTTCGCTGTAAGCAGACGTAAAACGTCCACTTTTTAGACAACATTGACTCTCCAAGAACACACTACATACGGTGTTGGGGAAAACGTGATGTTTTGGCGTGTCACTTTACGGTACACAACCCATCAGCTGAACACAAACAATACCCGGCCCATAGTATCCACGCAATGAAAGGGGCATCGGATTTTATATCTGTATGATATATACATAATCAAAAGTTTGTAGCATTAATAAACGTTTTGTATTGATTTAGATATGTTTGGTACATTACAAATTTGGATTGTAATCTTTATTGTAACATTAATGGACAGACAAACAGTAACATATCCCGTAAATAAACTGTCAACATCTGTTTTGTTTATTTAAACCTATTTTAGATAAGTAAATGTACGTAAATAGAGTGATTTTCCACGTGATTTGCTCGGTATATACCGCTACACGTGATGTCATACACTTACCTGAGTGTCTGTCTTTGTTGGGATCATCAGTGTCAGCAGTAGTCGTACATTTAATGCATTCTTAGAGTTCTTGCACTGTAAACATATATATATTTACAAAACACCATAATAAAATAATCAGAGAATACGAAAGCGTTAACAAAACCATAATCCTAAATAAAAATCGATTTCAATAAGGGAAAAATATGAACTAAGAAAAGATTAACATGGATACCCTTGTAAAAAAAGAGTAAGTGTGTGCTTCATCGACAACAACCGCCTTGTAAATCAGAGAAATCCAGGTAAATGTCATGACCTCCAAGTGAGAACTGAGGAATAATGTTCAAGCAAAACAAGCAGGCATACTAATAAACACATTCAGAAATGTCCAACTTCATAGCAAACAATGATGTAGAATATTTCCCAATGAGACCAAGATGGTGACCATAAAACTTGTACATAGTCTCCATCAACCTGTATCTCTAGAATCCTTGTGCCGTTAATATTATACATCTTCGAGACTTTACATTGATAGAGGGTAGAATGCGGTTTCATAAAAATAGTTTGCAATCCTCTTCATTCGTTCTTCCTTCTTTCCAAAACAGCTAAATTCCCGGTTGGCACATAGATATAACAATACATCTTTAGAAAATAGAGCCAGCCAGAGCAATTACCCTTTCAATTGGCAAAGGTAGCAATTGAAAACATGGCCATCCAAAACTCAACCCTGGATAATCTCGAATAAGTACCAATATCGGAATTTCCATAGGGAATGTTCATAAGCACAGTTACCTAAACCTACCACATATGCACCATTGTCATAGCAAACTGTAAGTACCGAATGCCTTTACTTTTGTTTACAGCTACCGCAACCAACTATGTTTGCCATTCAGTGAGGGCAGATCTCGAAAATTCAGTCTAACTTTACAAATTGCTTTCGCATGATAGGTTTATTATGTACCAACTATTGTTGAGAAGCTTCAGGCTGTTTTTTTTTTCATCCAAAATTATAAATGATGTGTGTAAACTTTGGTCAATATTTATTAAAGGCATTGTTTAAAATAACTTAACTAGTACCTGGATAATTTATATGACTACTCTTCATTGCAAACAACAGGGAACTTGAACAATGGCGGACTTGAATGTCTTCAGAACAGCTAACGGTAGTTTGAATTGTCGGAAAGTATTATGTTATAAAATTTGATATAATAAACTATTTTTGTGTAAGCTTTTACAAAACGTTCTTTTTTTAACTTTAAGCAGCGTTTAAGTTATAAGGTAGATATTCATTCTATATCGGTAATACAGTGTAGGTTAGATACTGCTGCTGAATATCAAACAGATTAGTCAACATGCTCCTCCTGGATTAAATGCAAATCAGTCAATAAGATTGTTTTTATTTTCTATTATACAATTTGAATATCTAATGTTACATTTCATCCTTGAATAAATTGCTTTCAGTATATTGTTGCTTTCGTCAACGTTGATTTTAAAATTACCGTCTGTGTGTCTGCTGCATATGAGTCTACGCTAGCGCCGTGTACACGCACCGATGACAGAAACTACGTTTCATTTCCCAGATAGCGACCTAATAAATCAAAATTCTCCAATCACTGATCAAAATGGGGGTAGTAATCGATACCAGGTAGCAGTATCGATCTCCCAACACTCCGTCTCTTTCCGCTGGGCTGACACTCTCTGTAATGAACATGTTTTTTTCTGTCAGTTAATATGCAGTGTACGATTTTAAAGATATATGAATAAAGTTAACCATTATGCTACACCGGGACTGTAATGTAGTTACATACTTTCGGTTTAAACCCTTATTATATGAACATTACATCTATTTTAGGAATTTTCGTAATTACTATTTCCATAACTTCTATACGATCCATACTCGGAACCTCCTGTTGTGGTTAATTATCCTTGAAGCCGATAACCGGTCTTTATCTCTGCATGTTTGGTTACAAAGGTGGCCGAGACGTGATGGGGCTGTATTCGGACCATATGATCGTTGTCAGCGCAATGGAACAGCCTATAAAAGCATGGGCATTTCATATCAATCTTGGATTTTTTTATATATACTATAAACGCTGTTATTTTCGCGTATAGATTTTTTCGCTTAGTCAGCTTTCAAACTGTTCGCTGTGTGGAATATTTTGAGCGATTTTACTATTATACACTGTAGAGTTTTGTGTGGTGTTAAATATGTTCGCGTGTGAATATATTCGTGGCGATATGGTTCCAGCGAATTTAAAGAAAATTTCCACACCGCGAACAATTTCACTTTTAAAGTATATAGTGACAAAATGAAATTTCATTGTTTTGCCATTTAGTTATGACCAATAATGAAACTTGCATAACTTAAATGCAGTATAAATGATAGAAAGTCTTGGTCGAGATGTAATCAAGATGTTCTGATGAATATGTGTTATAGATATAGTTGTAATGTGTAAGGTTTTAGTACAACCCCTCAAAAACATGTGCTGTAGTCTTTAATTAATCAAAAACATGTTATGCCAGATTCTTACTTAGCTGGCGCTTGGTGTTTTGTAAATGAATCTAAACATACCCCTCATGTTGGAATATTCTAAGACAAATTCGTCAAATTAGAATTTGTTTGTCCAAATAATGAAAATGAAAAGCTTACAAACCACTGCTTCGCACTTTTATATATACTGTAGAAGATCATCTTTCACTTCATTCGTTTGAAGCTGTTTCGCTCCATTTCCGTTTCTGTAGCTTCTTTGACTTGGAATTACGTTTTTGTGTAAAAGTCATCCAATGGATTATTATACCAACACTTTCTGACTTAGTATTTGGTATAATAGAGCTTATATTGCTGAGTGTGAAAGTAGAACATTTTTGATTTCTATGATTTTCTGTGTCGTCTGAGATATCCGGTCCTTGTAAGCATTTGTTATTGTAGCGGTTGTACCAGAAACTTAGCAAGTGTCATACAAGTACATTTATAAGGATGTCATATGTGAAACTTTGTTTATTGTGGTTACATTACCTTTGCAACCTTTTCCCCTAACTAACAATGAGGAAGGCTTATTCCAGGAATACACTAATCTGTTGATTCCATTGCGCCCATTTTCATTGATTCCAATACATACAGGGACCACTTTGTCGTGTCCGTCGTGTTTCTGATGGAACAGCTATATTCGTTTCAATCAAAGATAAGTCTGGTAAATAAGCCCTAACTGTGAGCTCTTTTGTGTCACAAACATTGCAAAGTCTAATGATGATCTAGCTCATGTAGATGGTCTGTGTCAACGGGTAGTTAATACATATCTTTGTAAACTGATGCAAACTGACAACGATAAAAGGCTGATAAAACAATAAAAACAAAATTTCATTATATCAATATAAAAACAAAATATATGACTAGTATGATTATCGATTCAGGTGTTCTGATAAGTTAGAATTCGAATTTACTTGCGTTTCTTTCTATAAAGAGTAAAACAAAAATAATATAGAACGCATTCCGTATATAATCACAGCTTCTATTTCCACATCATAAGATTTATGACACATCCCAGCAAATACAAGCAGACTCCAGAAGAAGACTTTTGTCCAGAAATCAAATCTACAATGTTTGAATACATGTATATGTATATACAAAAAATCATGAACAATAAAAAAAATCAGAATATACGAGAAAGGAAAAGTTATTTAAGGAAAAAATATTTGTCTTTTCATATATCATCACTGAAAAGCTAGATTAAAAAAATGGGTATACATCGACGAGTTCATAATATTACATTGTGAAACACAACATTTTTTACATACCCATAGGGTACACTGTGCGCCCCCTACGCCCCGTCCTATAGTATTTATCAGCGCCAGAATATTCCATCTGACAGGAGTCGGTAACGGATATGGCGGAGCTGTCAGAACGATCCGGCCCCGATTCTTGTCGCTAGATCGTATCGTCCCGATTTATCATACAACTACTTAAACCACGTCAGATAGAACAGGGGGACCTAGATACCTGGTTTTTTGGCAATTCCTTGTCTCCAAAACAGCCTCCACATCGCCCGATCTACTAGGGTGTTGCCATGGCTCATCTCGGGCTTGAATGATAAAGTGTGGAATCCTGTTTATGAATCCTGACAATGATTTGTCTGAACAAGGCATCAGTATACTGTAGACAATATGGGAAAAACGCAGAAAGTCCCGCCACGATAAAAATGGATGTTGGAAAATTGTATGTGGTACAAGAGAGTCGGAGTGATGTTGTGTGATTGTGTTAGCATCTCAACAAATCAAATTTATCGTGAATATAAGTAAAAACATACTTATTTTACGACCTTCCAAACTCAAGGTTTCTGTAGCAGAAGCAGTGGTGCAGAGTTTCGTTTCTTTCTCGGTTACTTCGATTTTTGTTCTTTGTTTTGATTTTTGTTTTCTCCCTTTTTTTTCCTGTTTGTTTTTTTGGGGCTTTTTTTTGTGGTAGATAGTATAAGTGTAAATTATATCGAACTACATGATAAATAACATACTTGGGCTGTTCAGCTGAATAGGTACGAGCTTCATGTAAAGCGATTGTCAGGAATATAACGAAATATTTGTTGGCCCTACCCTAACAAGGACATTTCAGTAAGAAAAAGTAAAAGAGTAGACTGTGCAGACTGTACCAGCGTTAATACTTCTGCATCGCAATCGCCGATTCGAAGACGATAAAACATGTATGCTGGTAAGGCAATATTTGTTGTGAGAGCCAAAGAACGACACTACTTATTTTGAGAGTCAAAAATGTGCAACGAGTACACAGTAGCCAAAATGAATGACACGTGATGAAAAGACCACTTATTTAGGTCACCTGATCCGAGGGCAATCACAATATGTATAAATGAAGTTGGTTCGCCTCCAGGCGGCAGAGAGGCGGGCCCCAAAATGAGAACTAATTTAAAACCTCTTCAACGCCACATTTTGTGTGAAACAACATAAAAGGAGGACAATCATAATTTGTGAAAACAAACCTTTGCTAAAGATTTTCTTTCAAACACTTCTCCTCAACTTTTGAATAGAATTCAACCAAATTCAGGTTGAAACATCATTTTGGAAAGACAATTTTAAGGTATTGACCCAAAAAGGCTGTCGTATTCTATTTCCTAAAGATTTCTACAATGTTTATGGCTAACTTTTACCACATCCTCTGTGCATGTTTTTTCGTCTTGGACCGTTAAGGTCGATGGACCTCTTTTTTTTTAGCAGGATCTACCATTACCTTGACACATTGTTTTTGTAAATATGAGTTCCCTCGCCGCCCACACATCAACGTAACCCCTGCACTGACTCAGAATGTTTCTGTTTTTTATTGAAAGTGTTTTTGTCCTTATATTCACTGACGTTTATGCCTATGTTGCCTGTGTTTGACTTACGTTCCTGCTGCCTCCCGCGCCAAGTCTTTGAGCAGTTGACTGATGTTTAACCCCCTACCCCCAAATTATTCTAAGCAAATCGTTGATAAAAGACTTTTCGCCAATCTTGGATATGTTTGTGTTTAAATAAAGCCGAATTGTTCTCTTCTGCTTGCAATTCCAGTTAGTGCCATACGGCTTGTTGTGATCTACTTTATTGTGTGGTATCAAAACGTTTAAAGGTTATATTTAATTTGTATATATATCTGCTCATTAGTAATCCAATCACAGACTAATTTACTGTAATACCGTAAGTCGATGTTAGTATTACATTGTTAAGGACATATTTCCTTGATTAGTATTGATCTGTGGTTGTTTTCTTTACACTCAGATGCATTATAGATGCAACTAACTACATAGATATTATAGTCATGCTTCTCCAGTTCCCTTAATAGCAGATATACAAATATTTAGATCATAAAGTGTAATCAAGCTATACTATACCTTTCTGTACTTGTATTACATATTAATAACCTCTGATACCGCAATAACAAGTGTTGTAATATTTTGTCGGTCAGTCGGCGTCATCAGGCTATAACCTTTCTGTACCTGTATTACATATTAATAACCTCTGATACCGTAATAACAAGTGCTGTAATAGTCTGTTGGTCAGTCGGCGTCATCAGGCTATAACCTTTCTGTACCTGTATTACATATTAATAACCTCTGATACCGCAATAACAAGTGTTGTAATATTTTGTCGGTCAGTCGGCGTCATCAGGCTATAACCTTTCTGTACCTGTATTACATATCAATAACGTCTGATACCGCAATAACAAGTGTTGTAATATTTTGTCGGCCATTCGGCATCATCAGGCTATAACCTTTCTGTACTTGTATGACCTATTATCGACCTATGGTACCCCATTGACAAATGTTATAATGTATCGATCATTTAGCTATAACCTTTCTGCACCTGTTTGACCTATAATAAACCTGCGGTACCCTTAATAGCAAATGTACTAGTATGTCGGTCCTAAGGCGTCATATATCTACCTGGTCATGCTCCGTATCTGTTTAATCCCTCTGTGACCTATTCGTTGTATGGATTGGAGATTATCTAGCTTATCTTCTTGTTAACAGTGCTGGATATAATTGTCAATTATACATCTACATATTATGTATAGGAAATCAGTTGTATTGCTGTAACTTCATTTAAACATAGCACAATGTTTATGATCAGCATAACGGTCCCTGGCAATCAGAGAAATACGAAAATAAAACTTGTTCACAAAGTTGATTTTATCACCTAAGCGAAAACCATTTTAATTCCGATGTGTTTTCAAATAAATGCAAATATGCTTCACTAATTAACTCATTGGATAAAATGCTAAAAGCTGTCATATAAATTATACATACTAAATTACGAAAAGTACTTATCAAAGAAAAGGGTTACATTTGAAGATTCCGTCTTGGTAAACATTGTATCAATATCACAAATATCTTGTTCAACTACTACATAGTAGTGCGTTTTACTAGGTGACAGAAGGCGTTGTGTGACTCTTGCCTTTAATTTGGTTAGTGAGCGTCTGGAACGCATGCATTCTTTGTGCATACAACATTATCGGCTAATGTGAGAAAATCGTGATTTCGTAAGTGGGGACTTGCTGCGACCTGCTTAGCCACAGGGGAGATAGTTTCATGCAGCTTTATACCACATTTTGCAGCATATCTTCAAAAATTGTCGGTTCTGTACTTGCCGAAGGTCGTGTTAGCTGACACGAAGCCTATCTATAATGCAAAGGAAAATCCTGTTTTGTAATAGTCTCTTCGTCTTAATTCGGTTTCCTTCGTAAGTATGTAGTTTGTACACGAGTGATATTAGTAATCGACTTTAATAAGGAGAACGAAAGCAGATAAAGTCCTATCTATAAAATGGTATTTACTGTCTGGTAAAACCCAGATATCACTTTGTTGGCTTCCATCATCAATTGCAGACATTGCTAGTGCTACTCATAAAAATAAGAACATCCTAATACCATTTATGAATGACGAATATCCCCGTAAAACGGCCAACAGCACGCGCACTGTGGTATCAGTGACGGGCTTTATAGGTTATTCCTCGCAGTGTAATCGAGCCTGGTATTATCTCAACATAAGGTTTATACCAGACCTTCGGGATAGGTACAAGACATGTAACAATTACAAGTACACGCGTCACATATCGCGGCCTGTTAGTAAACCCGAGTTGTCCTGGTGAGTGTTCATGTGTAGAGAAATTGGTTACCATGGTAACGGATCCGGTTACAATAGTTTGTTCTTATTCATATTTTACTATTATTGCATGAAGTTGCTGCTAAAAACCTTCATGCGTGTTGTAGCTTTCAAAAGTCCGTTCCAAACGTAAACACTGTTACTAATCATTAAAATCACTGTTTTTACTATAAAATCTATCGGAAGCTTCATGTAAATTATAAAACAAGCATTAAGCATGGATGATGTTGATATTGATGTCATATATCGAAAGTCAGAAAGTCGAAAGAAATTTACATTTTAATGGATTCCACACCCATTTGTGTTTCTGCTCCGAGAATTATTTATTTTTAAATGGGCCATGTATAACAGGTGACCTTGTCATTGTTTATTTAGCCGTAATTAACTTTCTGTGTGGGGGAGGCTACAGTGGCTGACGAGATAAAGGACTTTGATGACAGTGTTATATTGGAATATAATTAGAGACTCGATAGAAGTTGACGAGCAATTATTGTCACATTTCCACTTAACGTAGACACGCCTTTGTCCCCTATGCTTTGTAGAAGTGGAGTTTCATGACAATTTTGAAATATACAATGGGCGTGTTTGTAAACATTGGAGAAGGTAGTTGTTATCATGAGTGTTTGTAAAGATTGTGTTATCGGCAGCATTAAGGGAATAAACTGAAGCAAAAACAAAAAAAAACATTAATAACTTTGAGTGCTTCGCAAACATTGAGTGGTTTTTACACGAAAAGTGTCCGTTAACGATGAAAGAGTATTAAGATTGAGTGAGTGTGGTAAAAAAGCTAGCTGTATTTAACTTCGCTTGAGCGTTTTGGCATGTTTGTTTTGACGCGAAAAATAGTGTCATGTATATTTGTAATGAAGTACAAAAGCAATGGTCTATGTCTTCTGTTCATTTTTATTTTTAATCAGATGTTTCAACAAAAACAAAGAAAAACAAAAACCAAAGGAGATCTGTAACACTGTTAGAAGTGAGATTATGCCAGAAAACTTATATTTTAATTTTCTGCTTCTGCTCCTAACACCACAAGTTCTGACTCGCTCCTAACACCACAAGTTCCGACTCGCTCCTATCACCATGCATAGGTTCTGACCAGCTCCTAACACCACAAATTTCAACTCGCTCCGAACACAACAAATTCCAACCCGTTCCTAACACCACAAATTCCGACTCGATTCTAACACCACATGGTCAAACCAGCTTCTAAAATTGCATCTCCCGGCATGCTGTACGTCTATCTCAAGCAATGAGCATTTCACCTTCTCGTACTGCTGCTTATCTTGGCATATTATTACAGACACTATTAGTGATAGCGCCAAATCAATTAATAATCTATTTGATCAATGATGCATAGTTGATGTATGCTTAGAATATGTTTTCCTTACTAATAGACAATTTACGACATCATTAACATTGATTTTGATAAGACAGGTAATACAAAATGTGGTAAGTAAGAATTAGTGCAGAAAATCGATGTTTTGATGCACCTTATGAGAGCAATAAATGTAAAAAATAAATCAACATATGTAATAAATAGAATGAGGGTAATTGTCTCAGTATTATATAGTTACAATAGCACATAATACACTTTGACTAATAAATACTGTAGATTGTGTTTGTAAAAAATCAGCATCAACGGCACGGCTAGACGGGATGGTTAAAAGTAACGAAGTCGATTTTGAGAAATATAAATGAAAACATAAATTATCAAAGTATGTCCTTAAATTTCCTTCTACAATATATTAAAAATAAGATTCACAAGAGAAATCGTGTTATGAAATCAGAGAACATCTAAAATCAGCAGATTTTGGAAATGATAGCTAGGCCACAGTTTGTCTTCCGTCTGTGATGTTAACTTTAACAGTTCGCATTACCCGTGGTAGCGTGTACCACTATCGGGATAGACGGGGGCGGATCTATGTGCACTCCAACACATACTTACATGCATTTTCTCATACCATTCTCCAAACTTCTTGATAAACGTGTCGCTGGAAGGTCGTTAGCCGTCATGATATCAGTGATATATTTATTCAGATGCTAAGAGTATCATGAATCGTATAAGTATTTTAACACATTAAGATGACGTTTGGTGTGATATCTCCCCGAGTCCAAATGTATAAAATAGCATTTGTTCAAAACAAGCTTTGACCAGACTTTTGCTCCTCAGAATTCGTAAACTGTTTTCAGAGTTCATTATAATGTGGATAAGCTATACCTCATAGTTGCCTGATTTGGTTATGCTTTTCTATTAAAATGTTCCTTCAATTCGTATCTCTAGTTGTTATTTTACACAACTAGAGCGTTGACTCCTGTTGAAAGTTGTCAGTCCCCGAGGCAGGCCATACTCTTGATGTTGAAGCATAAATTTGCCCAATTACAAAGGGTTAAACAAGCGATAAGCAACTCTCCTTTTCCGCTGTGTTCTACGTATGATTTTAGATATTTTAGACATAAAGTTGTCGCCTTGTGTCGTAGTAAAATATGAACTAAGTTTGTGATGTTGCTTTGACAAGTCTTAAAGCATATTTGTTTCTCTATTTTTAATCCTTTGTTAGTTTTTCTATGACAATGATGTCCATTCGTCATTCACCAAACAAACCTGTTTCAGATTATATGTCAGTAGACTGGTTCCTTTGTTTGGCATTAAACATCCCTGCGACAGTCAAAGTCAGATGAGGATGGGTTTCAAGGGAAATCCCACTGGAAAAAGAAAGTGGACAGAACAAACAATATCTTACGTATTGAAAGGAAGCACTATATTAAGTTTGGTTGCATCCTCTTCCCCCTCAAAAGACAAAAGAAAATCCCTGATTATTAAGGGAAGCCTTTTGATCGCCTTGCCTTTCACGATTCACCTGCAGTAGTACTCATTATGTCTAGTATTGGTGTCTCTCATAAACCACCACAGACTCTGTAGGATGTCCACTATTAGTCGCCTTTTCTTTAAGAAACCAGCAAAAAAACCTGCAGTCGCCTAATATCACAGGCAGTAGATTAGAGCAGGTGTGATTTTCCCGAACCTGCACGAGTGAACGAGTCTTAAACCAAACCTCCTACTTACACGTACGTGGGTAGTAAGGGGTGCGCACGCTGATGCATTTTTTGTTTTTTGTTTTGGTTTAAGTGACAGTGGATGGCGTGTGAGAGTTATTTCAAGAGTGATACAAGTACGGTGATAAAGTCCAGAGATAAAACTTCACCCAGCCCAACATTACATGTAAAATGCTAACGGTGTAAGAGCTGTGAAAAGTGGTGATGTTGTCATTAAATGCTAGTGGTTGTACTTTAGATAAGTCACAGTACACATCGTGCTGTGGTATAGTTGTGGTACAGATCTGCGGCGAGGAATGTTGCGACCTCGTATCTTATGTAGTAATACCACAGAAAACAAGTAAAAGTGTTCCCACCCCTTTCAGATTGAGGGAGAGAGATAAGTAGGATTTTCTATAAAGATACAAGAAGAATGTTTTGTATCCTCTCCACCAATATCATATCACATTTCTTACATTTGCTTAATAAATGTCTAAACTAGTTCATAGATAGGATCAGACATTTTTTGGCGCTAGCACGTGCAACACTGAAGCACAGTGTATGTTCCATCTCGTGGCTCATTGATGGGTGCGGTCACAGCTTTTCCTAGTCGCTATTCTACTTTCGATTTATATGTGTTTTATAGAAACGTTGTCATGGAATGCTTTAATGAATAAGACATAAGAAGACACGTTCGGACAATCCATCTCGAATTTCATTGACCTTTCTACCAAATTTCAGGGATCAAACATCATAGTACACGCATGCCTAAGAGTGAATCAATTCAAAGACCTACGATTATTGTGAATGTATTTATATGAAGTCGCTCCCTCCCTTTGCTATCCTTTAATAAAACTCTTACAATGATGATTTATATCTGTTTCCACCACCCACCCCGTAGAAATAGCCATATTACGCAAATTAAGTTAATTTCTGCTCAGTGAATAAAGGTTGTGGATAATTGAAAATGGGCTGATCTCTTTTGCCCAGCACTGCCCTCTTTGGTTTGGGGGTTGGAGAGTGTTGGAACCCGACGCCACTGTGCCAACCTCCAGGAACTTGGAGTAATTAGAATACATCAATACTGATCCAGATATGCACCAGTAGGTAAATCTTACCTTTGCATACTTATATCATAGATATCAACTAAAGCGATTCAAAAATGGTTCTGTAGTTCTTTATATTAGGCCGATGCTGACTTTATTATCCTAAGTACATAAAGGTTTATCTTCTCTGGAATACACGTGAATTCCACATCACCTTAAAAACGTGAAGAGGCATTAACGTTGTTTAACAGTGAATGTTCCATATGATAACGCCTTAAGTCAAATGTGGTCTACATTATGGACGCATGCATACTCATCTCTCGTTATTATTTTCTGCTCAAGTGTTTTAGGCCGGATTGCAGTTTGGCAGTTACACAGAATTGTTCACGGTACATGTAATGCATGACCTCCTGTATGCTAAATGTGTTTTAGGTTCGATGTTCTAAGTTCTGGCGATTAACTGGTCTGCAAATGCATTACAAAATCCATTTTTTAGCTATTGTTTTCTTTTAAGAACTTTCAGATATTTTCGCCAAGCTAAGTACCATAAAGCCGTTTCCGATCAAGTCTTTGTGGCTGTTAGGGGTTATATGTGCTGTGTCAGCAGTGATGAGCTCGTATCAGTCTCATTATTTATTTACATTATACTGTTCTAGTATAAATATCAATACGCAAAACATTAACAACTTAGAATAGAAACATTTAACAGCTAAATGTAAAACCGACACGACTCATTGTTTTATTGTCCATGTCTATTTCATTAATGGAAAACTGCTCTTTCCGTGTGTTTAAATGATAATGACATTAGACACTGTAAATAATGGTTCGCATGCCTAGCGTAGTGTGTTTATTGAATTAACATTTAGCTTAATCGCCTCTCAGGAATATGTTCCCAGATATTTTTCTCATTTTGTGGATAGATGTGATGTGCTGACCATATTAACATTAAACCGGCTTTATTTTACCTGAGTTGCCTCCTGGTATTGCCACCATTTCCAACGCCTAGATTTAAGAGCCTGTGCCTTTTATTGCCCGTGACCTATATTTTGTCCTGCATACATTACCACATTTGATGGGAAATACAATAACGACTGCAACATATGATGACGGAAGCCAACATAATTTATACAACATATGGTGCCGATAGATTAAACTGAAACTAAACTAAACTTTATTTATTTTACAATAATTATGAAACAAGTTATCGAACTTACATTGATCAATCTTGTTGGACGGATGTGAGTGCGCGCGGGGCTTATTTTGGGAGGAATGCGGGGTACCCGGATAAAACCCACGTGGTCGGGCAGCTGGTGACAACAAACCTTTCACGTCTAGTCGGGGAATCGAACCCCAGACGCCTTGGTGAAAGGCAAGTGCACTATCAACGATAGACATCGTCATTACGTGCCGCGTGTGGTCACAAAAATCACAAAAGGTGCCACATGTGATTGTTAGAAATGGCTACCTTTCCCAAACCGGATCGTGAACTTTTAGAAAATGGATTGTACTTTTGACAAAGCTTAATACGAGATATTATTTGTCCCTGAGGTCGATAGGCGAAGGAAACCTACTCTTCGCTGAATGCCTTTGCACCAAAAGTATTCCCTACACAGCCATGAAACAAATTGTTTGCTTTCTATGGTAGGGAAAATCCAAAAAAAACTATTTCTAGTCCATTTATTGACCATGAAACAGATTGCTCAATGAACAGTTCGTTGGGAAACGGGAAAAATGTAACTGTTCAAGCCTTAATTAGATGAGCAAAGCATGAGGTCACAGCAAAAAATGTTCATCGAAATCAATCATTGGCTGAAGGTCATCATACTGCAACAGTGCTTTCCCTTCTTCTGGTTTTATTTGAAACGCAGCTTTGCCTTCTTTTTAATCGTTACTTGTCACATGTAGCAGCGAAGTTCTATCTTTTTCTTTTTCTGTAATCCTGTGCCAGTTCAGAAACTTCATCACATATCGACGTCTGTACTGCTATTTAAGGCAGGAAACTTCATGATATCGACATAAAGCGGGAAACATCCTCATAGTGATATGTTATGTAGTGATGTGTATATTAGTCGGACAGTGTTTAATGTTCTTTAAATTAAAACTTATTTAAGTCGGGAGAATTCGTTAAAATGACAATTACCTGTAACCGTATATGAGTTGGAAAATTCCTTTTAGTCGCTCGCTGTACACAGTGATACTAGTAAGGAAATCAATCATATTGCTGTTGTACAATAGTACCTTTTCTATTTGTTGTGTGAGTCGCTCAAATCACCTTTAGTCATATAACGCATGTATACTGACTACGAGTCTATGACCCCGAACAAACATCCAACCATCCAGTGTCTAGTAGTTGAAAAAGCTTACACAAATAGAAATAGGGTTATTATTTCTTCAACTGTGTAAGGAACTTCCGAAGTAAGTAAGAATATACCTTAATCTGACAGAATGATTCAACGAACAGCTGGATCGAATCGTCTACACTTTCATCCACATGATAATCTGCATCAGCAAGCGACGGTTCGGAACGATATTGTTATCTTGAAGACAAGCTGAAGTTGAGTTGAATATGATAATATAAGTATGTACTTTAAGGTATACCTGTTGGGAGTCGGGCCCACTACCTACGTCCATGCATTAAAAACTCCGGCAGGGTCCTCAGGACATTTCAATTATACCCTCGAATCACCAGCGTGCGTTCATTGAGAATCCCATCCATCAGGGTAATATGGCCGGCGGTAGAGCTGGCGTACATAGACATGGTGTAAAACATGTGTAACCAAGGTGTATCGGTCATTACCTCCATCGCTGACCTCAGCCAACATCGACCGGTACTACGAAAGGTGCATCTAGGTAGTAGAGTACTGGCTTATAATATATAAACACTATAGTGACACAGGCAATGATACACAGGGGAATTTAAGTTATTCGAGTCAATACTCTTAAACGGAGAATTGAATTATTCGAGTCAATACTCTTAAACGAAGAATAAAATTATAAGATCAGTATGAAAGTTTTTACTTATTTTTTTGTTCGCTTATTTAGTTTTTGTTGGCATGTAAACAAAAGCGTTGTTTGTTTGTTTGGTAAAGATTGTACTTTGCCAATAAACAATATGTGTTAGATTGTTTTTCTGACGTCTAATGCTGTAGCGGCAAGCCCACTTTGATAATGCACTTAAATATTGAAGCATCTGTACAGTGTGGGCTGTGCAACAAGGCAAACTGTAATAGGGTATTGAATGACATATGGAAATCAAGCGTATTAAGTCATTGCCATCGGTAAATGTCATTTTATCAGCTACTGTTTCACATAGGCACTGAGACGATATATAGGACTGGGATGACCCTTCAACAGCTCCGTCCGTCCCTATGTATGAATTATCGATCTTCTGATGTTTTATTGTAACCTAAAGAATGACAGTCGATATGACAGCAGGGTCATTAGGTGTGGTCTTTCTTCATTATCCTATAATGATTTCTTTAACGGTCAGACTACAGCTTGCTCCGTTAACGTACATCATCGTAAACACTATCACTTGATCCTAAATACGACAAAAACACTGCATGAATATATCAATATAGTACATACATCGTCCACAATATGACACGACACTCTGAGTCTGTTAATAAACCTGGCGATACTAGGTTTAACCTAACGAAGCTAAGATCAGTTGAAGCCATTCCTATTGGTTCGTTAGCACTAAAGCCGCTCCTCATTTCCAGGCCACTGCGACATGCCTCATCTTAGCCATAATCAGCAAATCCCATTCGCAAACATCACAAGCTCTAAAATGTATAAGTGGGCAGTGAAGGGTATCTTAATAATAACCAACGCACCTTAGCTATCTACTCAAAGGATTACGGACGGTCAAAAAGCTTTTCACGGAAACATTAGGTTGTGCTGTTTCGTCGTTATTAACTCGTAACATAATTGAACTTTACTGAAAAGGCTTCGATATTTTTATATACAAAAAAACGGCATATTGCCACCGGTTATAATTCATTTCAATACTTGATATATTATACACAATATACATGTGAAAAGATTCGGATACAGGCCTATCCGTATAGAATGGCATCTTTTCATATATCTTTACATCTGATTGAGTTTAAGTTCTTAGCGGAAGCAGATATACATAATCCAGAAATGTAGTCGAATCCTCTCTGCCATTATACCCAGCCTGATTCAGGTAAATATGTTATTCATTATACTTGATATAATTGATCTGTTATGATGACATAAACATGATACATGATGACCACTAAGTGGTAGTGTAGCACGCCATCTTTAATGATTTAATGTATAAAGATGGTATCATGCATCATTGTGCTATCCGATGTGCTATTCCAGTACACCATTATTTTTTTATCCTTTTCATGACGTTCTAATTGAACCTTGCATTTGGAGAAAAAATGACGAGAGAAAAGTTAATGCAATAATCATGTTCCTGTTTAATAGATCACAGCAGGAACACGCAAAGACAATCATTTTAAGAAGAGCCTTCCAAAGTATAGTAAAGACTTCAGTTTTAAATCAATCACCGAACACAAATGCTTATGTTTAGGGAAGGTTATATGATCCGGCACCACATGTGGCACAAGTGGCGGCGTCTTCCGCAAAATCAAGGAAATATTGCCTGTTATAAAATTAGTTCAATACTGTATAGTGTTATAATGCACAAGGAGTGTTTCTTTATTTTGTGTGAACATAGAGTTAAAGTGAAAGCATGTTTTAAGTCTCGGCAGTCATAAAGGGCCCAAATATACATATACTGGTCAGCGGAGTACTGAATAACCCTCCGAACACCAGCAAACCCATTGATTTTACGTCGGTAGTACTTACGATGTAAGACGGTCTAACGCGTCTGACATCGTGAAGGAGCGTTCTGTATGATTATACCTTCACATGTCCGCCAAGGTACCCGAGCAGAAACTAATGTAATAAAGTACAGCAAAATTTGAACATACAGCTGAACATTTTGGTAAATACGCGATGGTTTTCGTTAGAATAGATCATATCATTTTTTATGATATAATAATAATCTCTTTGTAATATGCGAAGAGTATTTTGGTGACAACGTGAATAGCGCAGCTGCCTTTCAACAACAAGACTTGGGTTCGACTCCTCGACAGAAAGTGAGTGCTCCGGTTCCAACTTCACGCGAGCTCGTATCTGGGTCATCAGGGGTGATGAATAGACGCTTAAGTAACCTTTTTTCATATTGTTGTGAATGAAGTTTTTATTTTGTATATTATGTTTACATGCACACACATAAATGTAATCACGAAGACTTTTAGTCCAGTGAATATGTTTGCTATACTAGCGAATTCCATTTACTGACGTTTTAATCCGCCTGACGTCATTTAAATGGGATTATGCAGTCTAGTCGACAGGGCGACATATGGCCCCCGATTACGACACATGGCCTTTGCTATGGGATCTTAACGGCTCGCATGTGGGCACCCGTATTCTCAAACCGCATGTTTACAGTTAATTGTGTCATATTGTCACGGTAGGCTCGCTCGCTTCCTGGCAGCCTTGACACCCAACATAATTGCCAATCACGCATAAAGAGTCCTACAAGAACCATGGGAGCGATCAAAAGTGGTTACAATTAGATACTTGTGTCATATTGCAGTTTGTTTTGAAACGCCTATGCACATCGATTTTTATGTTGAACAAACTTTTTCTTCGGGGTAACCAAAACATATCGGTATTTTATTGTCATAAACTTTGATACCAGCTAATTTAAACACCCATTTGTGGTTTATAAATAGATCAGATGTATAGATCACATGACCCTTGATATTTTGCTTGTACATTCGTAGCATAAAAGTCATTTGATTGCTGTAATGTGTGTTCACAATGACGAAACGGACTGCGTTTTGGGGTGCTTTATATGTCTTTTCTTTGTCGTCCTCTGGCACAAAACGATTCTTTGTTTTGATTGATAAAATACGTAATAATATGTTTGGCGACAACTGGAATCAAGTACTTCGATACAAACAGCTGTGCTAAGTGTTGGTGGTAGGGGAGGGGTTAGGGCAGAAATGGTATGGCAGCTTTTTAAATTTCATTCGTTCCAATTTCTTTGAAAGCTTTGAATGGATTTTCGCAAATGCAATCACGCTTGACATTTGCATACTCTCAGACCTTTAAGATAATGTTAAAGCTTTAATGTTTTAATCACCAAGAACACTTTTGGCCTAAAATCCCAATTACATGTAGATATGATATCATGTACATGTTGTTACATGGTATTTCTGAAACCATATGATGAGATATGAGTAAGTTCACAAAAGAAAATTGCAGGCATGTATTGCATGGTATTTCAATATGCTTTATGTGATTAAGAGAGTAGAGAGTCATCCCTTCAACGTTCTCATTCACATTGATGTTTGGGACTTAATCGTTTGAGCTTGAAACCCTACACTTCCCTACATCAACCACCAAAGGTAGATTTTAACAACTGGGATTTAAAAAAATCGTCTTCCATTGGCTGGATGATTCGGGCCTAGACCGCCTCCTTAGTAGGCCAATCTTACCTCTGGAAACGACATTCGGATCATTAATTCAAACTGTAGTTGAATTTGAGTTTATCGTCACAATTTGTAAATACCAAAATAATCTCTCTTCGAGAAAAGAAGAGTGCGATAAGAATGTCAAAGTCAAAGAAGACTTACGTAAAGCCGGATTAGAGATCATGAACATATTCATGATCTTTATATTTCTGTGCTAGCAACTTTATTTCTGAAATGAAATAAGCTTAATAATATTCTACTGTTGCTTTAGCTTTCCTACATTGCAGCTAGATCAAGTTTCGTCTATTTTTCTTTATCGACGTTCAATTCACCAGGACTTGTGGGTAAGCCGTCTTCTTCCTTTGATGGGTTAGAGCACGTGCCTTTTTTTCTTTGTGAGTAAAGAGCATGTGTCCTCTGCCTTGAATGGTTTAGATCACGTGTCTTCTTTCTTAAAAAGTAAAGAGCATGTGTACTGTTCCTTGGTAGGTAAAACATTTTCCTCTTTCGTATGATAATTTACGAGTAGTCCCAAGTGCCTTTTTTCCTTTGGCAGTTAATAGAACGAACTAGCTTCTACCCTAGTTTTGAGTATATGCCTTCTTCATTGCTAGAGCATGTGCTTCATACCATTGATAGTTTAAAGCAATGCTTTATTTCATGGATGGTTTAGAAGACGTGCCTTCTTCCGTCTAAAGCTAAGATCAAGTAACGTTTGGAACTCGTGCCTTCTATTTCGATAGTTTAGAGCATGTGCTTTCTTCAATTGAAAGTTTAAAGCAATGATTTTTTCTTTGATAGTTTAAAGCAAGTACGATTACCAAACTGTTTGGACGTACCGTTTTCCTTCGATAGTTCAAAGTAGGTGCCTTTCTCGATCGATTGATTAGGGTATTTGCCGTCTTCCATCGAACAAGAACTACTTTCAGAACGTTCTTAACGTGTAAGCTGAATGTTCTCGCTCGCTGCTCTTCTGTGCATACCTGTTTGGTTCCATAGCAACTGATCATTGAATGATGCGTGGCCCTGTTATTTCAGTCTCCACAATTGTGGATTCTGAGGAGTTGTATGTGCAGGGCGATGAACTTTCAAGCATATTCTCATATACTCTTATCGAATCCACAGAGATGGAATACAAATTTATTATTTAATAATGCAATAGTATATTTGTAAAATTCAGTTACTTCGTAAGTTTATTACTTAAATGAAGACATACTGTTAACAAGGGCTAGTTGTGCGTTGTTATCGACGATGTATTGTTTATGAACAAGAAGTTTGCTGACCACGTCGATCGTATATACCCTTCTGAACTTGAAATAAAGGACACAACAGACTCTTTCTACATTAGCTACTTACCTCGATCTCTACTTAAACCTCGACCAACATGGACAGCTTACTACTAAGCTATACGATAAACGTGATGATTTCAATTTTCCTATCACAAACATTTCATTTCTTGATGGTTGCATCCCTGCTTCTCCAACCTATGGTGTTTACATTTCGCAGTTGGTTCTTTATTTTAGGACTTGCTCTAAATATCGTGAGTTTCGTGATCGGTGTCGACTGCTGACAAACAAAATAACAACACAGGGATTCGAGAAGCAGGTTGATGGACAAGTTTTATGGTCGTCATCTTTGTCTCATCTTTAATATTCTGTATCTTTGTGCCGTATGAAGATGGACGTTTTTGAGTTTGCTTATTAGTATGCCTACTTGTTGTGATTGACAATAACAATTGACAATAGTTCTCATTTCGAGGACTTGATGTTTATTTGGATGTAACCAAGATTAACATGGCGAGTATCGTCGATGAAGAAGACTGTTACTCTTCTGGAACACCTGGTCTTATTCTTTTGAACTTTTACATAGGTCTCTATTTAGATATTTCCTTTTTCGTATATTGCCCCTAGTTATATCGATTTTGAGTTTGGGTTATGGTCTTGTTTACGCTTCGGTATTTTCTATTGTTTTTTTTTTCTTTCGTCACTCGTCAAACCATTACTATGTTATCTTAAATAAGCATCAGGTTGTCCTTATTTACATTGTCGGATACTCAGAAAGCTCTGAAAATGATACATTAGCTGGTGGCTTGATATTTATAGTAGACGCCTGAGAGGGCAGTTCTTATTTCATTTATTGTCTATATTGGTATCATATATCTATTATTTAATATGTATGTATCATAAAGCTATTTGAATTGTTTTTATTTATATTATGAAACACGCCTTAGGGTTGCTAAATCAAATATCGGATACATTTAGTGCATTTCTGTAGATGTTTACTGAGCTTACATAAATGTCAATTACGGCAAACTGACTGTTCTCATTTAGGTGAAATGATGAATGTCTGTATAATCTAATATTGTTAGCCTCTACATTACCGTCATGGTGTCAGTCCTAAATTTGATCTGACATAACAGAATGGTCATAACAACAGCGCGCAAAACAAATAATTCAAGAGAAAATCATGCGCTTCTGACACCACTTATAGCATTTTCTTCAGAGATAGGGATATTAAAAATGGAAATTATCGCTGAAAAGCTAAACCGCGTACTTTATAGTCATAGAAAGAATAATTATCTACCCTGTGGTCAAATGTGAGTTGTTTTTTCCCTGAATGAATTGTGTTAATATTGCTGATTATAGGTCGTACACGTCCGACTGCTTCATCATTTTTCTCCCTCTTCAGAGATTTCAGAATAGGCGATAATTGACACTTTCTAGGGAAGACACAGCAACACAGTGTACATCATGCTTGGATTGGATATTATTGAAGTGAAGATAAACTTCTCCTGTCTGCATGTTTAACACAGGAACTTAGAACTCTGTTTGGTATGCAGACCACGTGGTATGTCACATGCAGTAAACTGAATTAACGTTGATTCAGCGAATTATACACTTTTGAAGACGAAAAGATAAAATTCATAAAAAGAGTCAAAGTATAAATAGATTTAATTCACTGTTACATCAGGTTTTTAGATTGGTTGCAAATTTCAGTGAAAACGTTTGAGTAGTTATAATAAGTGCTTGATCGACATCCCTGAAAAAGCGGACCACTCTCTTTTAAAAATCATATACCATCCAGTAAGTCTCGTTCCGGCTTAGAGAGTTCGTGACGGAAACGGTTCGCAAATCAGAACACCCACTTGATGTCATATTAAAATAGTTTAGGGAATTAAATGGGCTTCTTCATCTGCGTTACGGAGGAGGAGTCTTGACACTTCTGACGTTTTGGGTAATCTTCCTATCCGCCATGATGGAGCGGTGACCTCTGCAAGGCCGATTTACGTAACCAATGGCTACCGTTAGCGATCACGACAGTGAAGAATTGCGCAAGTGTGTATGATCTATCATGTTTATCGTTTGAATGTTTGAATAGACATACGACACTTATTTTACTCGCATGTTCGAAGAACAGAAAAGCTTATGTTATGCGAACACTGTTTTGGCGTCGTCGGTGGTGTCGTCAAAATATGTGTTAACCTTTAAAAGCAATGTACTAAACCAAGGAAGAACTTGCTGAAGAGAAGCTCTGGAGTGATATAGTCTTTCTGTTGTTATCTTAAATGTGTGTTATCCTATATTAAACTTATTACTTTTCTGCATTAATGATACTAAGTTTGTTTGTTTTTTTTTGTTTTCTTTTCTTTTGCTTAAGTACTGATAGATTGATAATGCCAATACTTTACAATGAAAAATAGTTCAAGATGTTGTGACCTAATCTGGATCCCTTTTCAACTTGATACACATACTCATGCATTTTAGTCACTTCTTCCCAAGTACAACTGTGTTCAGGTTTTTGTCTAGGTCAATACTTTGGAGCAAACAAGCGGGAGGTAACTCCGGCCTTTCTTGCCACCTCTTGTTTACTGTATTGTTAGGGTGTCACTGTAAGCTGTAGGACTAGCTTTTGGTGTTTAAGTACATAAAATGGATTGTTTACTTTCAATTTGAACTATATATTCGGGCTATTCAACTATCTAAAATTGAGGAACACACAAGTAATATTCTGATAGTAAGTCCCTTGAAACAACCAAACGTCTATCCGTGTTCCTTGTGATATGTTGCCAGACAGATAGAAGCTGTATAGTCCATAAACAAGTTCTATCGACGTCAATACAACACAGGTGAACTAAGCGTCCATTTTCATCGTATTCACCTGAGCGTTTGATTTGAGAGGTTTCTTGTATTGATTTAGATCCAGATGTTCCCGGGGCTATTTTTGCTACAAGTGGCTGCTTGTTGCTGGTGTGGTAGAGGGATATTTCTTTGTGAAAATTGGCGTCATCGATGACGCAGTGAAGTGTTGAGTAGGCCTGGGAAAGATTTAGTATTTATAATATTTATTTCCAGAAAGTTTGACAATAGCTGTTCAAATGAACAAAGTATATTGGGGATTGGAAAACAAGCTGAAAGCTTATATACATTCCTCTTCTGACACTTCAGTGGAAAGTGGGGTTCATCCGTGATATAAATTGCCCAAAGTGACGTCATTTTAAAGAAAACGGAATGTCATTTGTGATGGTCAAAACAAATCCTGACATTATGGTATTGAAGATGAATCACGCATATGTCACCAGTCCTAGGTCCTCGTGATATTTGACGTCATCAATGACGCCATGGTCGGTCTGGAAAATAGAGAAATAAAATGTCCTTTTTCCATTATAGAAGAAAACGTAGTCAGTGAAAAGAAACGCTCTAGATAACTTTTGGTGGTAGTAGAAGCTGTCAGTGACGTCATGGTCTTGAAAGGAGAGCCTTAATGACCCTTGGGGTAGTAGACGTCATCTGTGACGTCATGGTCTAGTAAAGAGACGATCTAGGACCTTTGTGGGAGTAAACGTCATTTGTGACGTCATGGTCTGGACGAGAGACATTCTTTGCCCCTTGAAAATGTTTGCATCCCTCGATGTAGAAGATACCACATGGGGCTAGGACTGGGAGGATCTGAATCACTCGAGACAGCAGCCATCATTAGTGTTATTTTGGTTGCAGGAAGGGGATGTTCCCTCGCGACAGAACAAGTAATTCATATCGTTTTTGTTGTCTTTGTGAGCTTAATTCGTGAAAGTCTTAATAAAGAACCAATTCCAGAACAAAACATATAATCAGTTTCGTGCATTAGAGTATTTAGGTCAACTTTGTTCCAAACAGACAATATAAAAGCAATAAAGCAAACCACAAGTACTGTAACATTTTACTCGCCTTTGTTGTAAATTGCTGACAACTCCTTGTTTTTTTCTGTACGAGAACCCTGTTTTTTCGTCAAAGCTCGTGTGCTAAATAGAATTAGTAGCATTGTCAATAATTGCGTCTGTGATTCGATTTCGACTTATAAAAAAAATTGAAATCTGTAACAGTGCTAAATAGAACCTTGCTTGATGTAAGGCCTGTGTATTTTTCCAACAATTATATATTTCACTAAATCAATCCAAAGAGCAATCACTATCTAGTATATTGTCTATACATAACCTTTCGATACAGCCCCACAATAAAGTTTTATCCATATGGAAATACGAGATACAAAAACATAGGATGTTTAAGTCAATGTCTTGTCTTGTCTGCAAAGTTGCTTTCGGTACATAAAAACACATAATTTCCTTATCTTTTATTCCGATCCGATTTGCTGGTAATGGGTCGGTCCATCTCGTTCTGAATACATAACTAGACATTAGCTGTGGAAGGTCGCCGGCTGTGTTAGATGTTGAATAGACTTGTAGTACCTATTGGTAATTGTATACAAGTTTGTGTAAGTCATAACAAACTTGGCAAGATGGAGGCGACAATAAACACTGCAGAACCAAGAACACATTGATTTATATAATGGAAAGATGCAGGGGTACAACAGTGCACATATGTAGCTGTACTCATTAAACTATAGGTATGCGAATTCCCCTCGAATCACTTCCACACCCAACAGTGAAATGACCGTGTAAGATTTTACAGATTTTACATATAAAAGCAAATAAAAATTTATCGTGTCGGCCCTAAGAAATAACACATAATGCGTTAGAATCGACCGTTAAAAGTAATATACTACACGATGAACTAGTTTTCTTAAATTCGTAACGGCATGCATGAATGCGTCATAAAATAATATTGATAAACGATAAATCATGAGAAAAATGTAAAGTACTTCAATACTATGGGAAACTATTTCGTGATATAGATGGCTTTAAATTACATCGTCAACCAGCGATGCTGTCATTGTCTTATTTAATCAATTTATCATCTAACTTACGTCATAAAAACGGACAATAGTCAATCGTTCCTTACTTTTCTTTCTTCTCCCCTACTTTAATTCTTGAGCAGTTTGCATATCTGGTGTTTGGATGGTGTACATGCATTACAAGCGGTTTAGTTTATTTAAGGATTATCTTTAAAATTGGAGTGTGCTCTAAATAAAGCGCAGTGGTGTATGATTAGAATACACTCCGATGATTCGTGTTATGGCTCAAAAATATAAAAAAATATATATATTAAAGTCAATCCTTATAATTTAATCAGTTCTACATAATCCTTGTGAAAATCCGCTTTTATTGTGGAACTCTTTCCTCTCAGAAATCATTCCGCTGTTGTATCAACAAATCAAAAGCGACGTTACAAATGATGACGCCATGTTTTTACGTTATGAGGTGATAACATTTTCTAAGCCAATAGAAGTGCCTCTTACAAGCAAGATAACATTATAAACATGTGTAAACTGTTAATCAATTCGCCGTTGGTTAGTGATCACATTAATGGGAAAAGTGCAAGTAGTGTCGTTGGTATATGTACTTTATCGCCACGTATATTGATAAAGTACTCATTTTTGTATTATGTCCAAGGGAAAGCGTTATGAAATGGTCTTGAGAATTCAAGAATAAAAATCTATAAAAGTATTTTATCCCTTTGACAGTTGGAAATCATAGTAATTTTTATGTAGGCAATAATGAAATGAATTTATGAAATGATCTTGATGCATTAATGCCATCTTTCGTTTTTGCTCGTTGGTTTCGGTTTTGATATATGGCAAACATAGATTTTTATGTACAAACCTGGGATTTTCTTTTCTATGGACACTACGCCCCTACCAATGGTAATGTTCTAGCTACACTGCTAGTACTAGCAAAAATAGCATTATATTCTGGTTAGACCCAATGTCTATGTAGTCATCTTTTCATGTAATTATCAAAAACCCTTTGAGGGGATTTTCGAGGAAATTTACGAGTTTTATTCAGAGTATCTACTTTCGAAAACAGCACAGAATTACCCGTGAGTATTCTAACAAAATAATTCCATTCCAGTTCTTTCATTTGAAAAAAAAAACCAGTCGTTATCTTGAATTATCAAAGGAATTACAAGCGACCAGTGGATGACTATGGAAGTCGCTTAGGTCCTTGATGATTGCGCCATTTGACGAAGCCTTATGCCAATAAGTGTAACCAAAGTATCATTGTGTTTAAGAAATTGCTTGCTTTGTTCTTTGCATACATGCAATCTTCGCCGTCATGACCATTTAAATGGTTTAGCATTACTTATGTTGGTAATATGCCATTCAGTGGTACGCGGTGTTTCATTTCACACTGTTCTTTTGTCCTATCGCAAACTTTAACATTGTACCGTTGTCATTTACACGACAATAAGGAATTATTTGATAAGTCATTCCCTTTATTGTCTCTGATCTCTAAATATTATTTATTCATCGAAAACGTATACAAATGAGCGATCCATGTCGCACATTATGGAATTAATGTTCGTAAACCTGTTTGTCTCCTTTTATAAATGGACGTACCTATCACGTCCATTGTATTCTGGCGCTGTTTTGATGGTCAACATTAACTGTAATTTAAAGTCTTCTGTTCAATCAAATTAGATTTCGTTTCTCAACACGTTGTCTTTTGTGGGCGTTGTAGCGTCCTTTGGTGTCCTGTAGAGTTTCTCTGCCGTATACGGGTATATGATTCACTAGAGCGCAAACACCAGCAAGATCGTTGCCGATCAATGAATTCTGTCAATCTCTATATGGGTGATCGTGTTATATATATATAAACTCCTGCGTAGCAAGGCCGAGGATGCTTCATGGAGAAAGTGGAAGTCGTGCTTAGGTTTCAAAGGCTAAATTAAGAGAACGTAAAGTGTCAAATAATTATTAATTGTTTCCAAGTGTCTATGTTGCTTCACACCAGGAAGAGACGTATCGGCGTTGCAGTTTCACACGATGCAGCTAAACTGTGTATATTATATATCAGTACACGGTGACGGTTTTATATAGTGTAGGAGATTTCGCACGTGCGTGTTGTATGTTGTGACATTCAGCGATCTGATCGGAACGGAAGGCACTATAGTTTTCTAAAAGAAGATCAAATCTATCATAAGACCAGAATTTTTGTGTTAGCGGTCTGGTTTAAGTTACAAAGCAACTAGTTTCAGGTTTTGGCAACACGATTCGTCTTGGTGAACATTAAAATACTGAAAATCGTTTTAGCAAAAGGAATTCTACTTTCAACGCCGTGAGCCGACCTGTATCAGTTCTGACGAATTACCTAAGTATTAGCCGTGTATTACATATTGGGCGCAGGGAATACACGAGAGAAAATACACAATATTCCATCTGCTCTCGACAAGTTTTAGTAATTCTCATACAGTAGATATATGGGTTTGCCAGAGATACAAATAACGGTTTGTTGTTGGATGTTGAGAATTTCCATGGATACAATACGGTGATGTTACATTAGAGCAGCCTGTAGCATTGTCTAACTGGATGTGTTTCCACCACAAGTTCTGGCGTGCCTCGAATCCCCCCATTCTGTACATGACAAAAATACCATTGCGTTAGCATAACACTCCGGCAGGAGGTCGTTAAGGGAGCTAATTTTTTACCGACAATTGCAGCATAACTACTTATGATATTTGTGCTAACTACAGTGCCCCATGTGGAGCCTCTCTGGGTTATTGAGACTCGGGGGTAGAATATATCTGTTGTAAAAGAGAGTTTCTCCATTTCTGTTTGGGAGGCCCAGGGTAGCGCACGGGAAGTTTTTTATACTTAGTATGGGACTAAGCTGAAATGCGACCTGTACAAACTGTGATTACACCACCAACAGAAGAGTTAAGACTTTGTCACAGTCTACGTTATAATTGATTCCAATATATGGCAGTTCTTAAAGATCTAATGTAAGATGTACAGGTGCGTTCGTTTCGATCATGATCAGACGCGTTCGATACTGGTTAATCACAAATCAGCGACTGTGAGTTGTAACCAATATAGACAAAAAGCTTAACAACTCAATGACTCTTATTGGGCCTCTCAGCCAGATAGGATTATCGATATCGAAGAAAAGGCGTGTTCGATAACACACCCTATCGAGAGAAGTGGAAATATACCTCTGACGTCACTCGGACCATTCCACACTTCTCAGTACTTGTAAAACATTTTGTTTTATTCTTGTTATACAACAACGACAGGCAAAACGCCGAGAATTACATAGGACCGGTGATACTGGACCTGATCAATGAAAAGCACTGATTCTATTACAGCACCAACACTGGATGTATTCATTTTATACGAGAGTTGAATCCGTAAGCACGACAATAACTCGTCTAGTCAGCGTATGTCAACACAGGCTATTGTTTTAACATAGGAAAAGTGTTGTTCGTCTTGAGATTGTGATTTACCAGTGTTAGGTATCATCATTGGATTAACGAGTTAGCAGTGTAACATAATTTAAGGATAAAACGACTCACGGAACTAGTTTAATGTCGGACTAACTTACACAGCGACTTGGGGGAAACTTTACATGTTAACACGTTGTATTGGACCTGGGAAATAAACTTTTCCAGAAGGTACGTATTTCTAAATGTAGTTGAGTTCAGAAAGTCCTCATCAGAATGACATTTTTTTCCGTAACATTATATCAGCTCGTTGTACAATGTTGTTTAAAAATTTTACATCGAAAATATACACGTTTTATAGGTAAACATGAGATAAAATGATACACGTTATCCAAAATAGGTAAACATGATACCCCTAATATAAGTAAACATGAGTCGAAATTGTACACATTATCCCAAATATAGGTAAAAATGTTACCCCTAATATAGGTAAACATGAGACGAAATTGTACACGTTGTCCCTAATAGGTGAAACATGAGACGAAATTGTACACTTTATCCCTAATAGGTAAACACGAGACGAAAGTGTACACGTTGTCCCTAATAGGTGAAACTTGGGACGAAATTGTACACTTTATCCCTAATAGGTAAAACATAAGACGAAATTGTACACGTTATCTCGAATAGGTAAACATGATGCGAAATGATACTCGTTATCTCTGATAGGTACATGTAAACATGAGATATAAGTTATATACGGTATCCCTAAAAGGTAAACACGAGACGAAATTGTACATGTTATCTCTGATAGGTACATAAAAACATGAGATATAAGTTATATACGGTATCCCTAATAAGTAAACATGCTACCCCTAATATAGGTAAACATGAGACGAAATTCTACATGCTATACCTGATAGGTGAAACTTGCGACGAAATTGTACACTTTATCCCTAATAGGTAAACAAGAGACGAAATTGTACACTTTATCCCTAATAGGTAAACATGAGACGAAATTGTACTCGTTGTCCCTAAAAGGTAAATATGAGACGAAATTGTACACGTTATCTCTGATAGGTACATGAAAACATGAGATATAAGTTATATACGGTATCCCTAATACATTTGTAGGTAAACATGAGACGAAATGATACACGTTAACCCTGATGGGTACATGAAAACATGAGATATAAGTTATATACGGTATCCCTAAAAGGTAAACACGAGACGAAACAATTTCGTGTAAACCTTGAAACTAACTGTTTTCAGTTTGTTTAAAGAATGTATACAGTACTTACACGTAACTTTGTGCTAAGCAACCTTGAAATTTAACTAACTCTGTAATGATCTGACGATATTGGTGCTCGCGCGGTACAGCTTCCCTGTAGTATCATAGTATTCTGTCAGATCAATGTTTCATGGCTTCCACAGGTTCTGGGGAATTTGTTTCCAGTAAACCTGGATTTAAGGAATCAATACACATCCACTTTATACTGTAATTGATCACAACATCTTGAAAATAAATTAAACTTCGTGCTTAAGATAAAAATATGTAATTAAATTATTCACTTTTTCTTGCTTTACGCACATTTGAAATGACAACATACGACTACTTCAAAAGGAATCGACGACTATTCATTATCAGTTGATATAAGTCGGTGTGTGTGTGTGTGTGTGTGTGTGTGTAGCTTTGAACAGGAATGAGTAATTCATGGATGAATTATATATATATAAAGATCGATCACGCCAAATCAACTTCTGAGATCGATAAGTGTGTAGTGTGTTGTTTACAAATTTGTCTTTATCTCATAACGGTGTTGGTCTCTTTTCATTTTAAACCGTTCGTGATAGTTATTTTAAACAATTTATCGGTAGGGTTTTGTTTTACAAAATGAGGTCAGACACCGTTCGCTTACAGAGTTAAACCTTGCTCTGATATCGTATATGCTACAAACTCTGAGCTTGGGAAACACTTGAAGTATGTGTACGTTAAAATTAATATAGAATAACGTCTGACGATGTCAAGAGTCTATTTTGGGTCATTGGTGATTCACTAATAGTCTGACCAAGATGGTTTCCGGATGTTAACACTCTAAAATCGTTTACTGCCAAACGGAAGTTCATGACAACTCGACCAGGAAGTAAATTCAATATGAAACATGTAATTTACTGTATAGCTTAGGTAGATGTTATAGAAACATTCCTATATTATTTATTGAATTCATTTTAACTATTGGACCGTATACGTTTTATTACGCTTAAAAATGTGAGACTTGAACCATAAAGCATTTTTTATCTTCTTTATGTCTTCTCCGGATTTTATTGCGTGAAAATGTTTAAACATTTACTTTCCTTGACAACGAGATAAACATTATTGATGAACTGCATGGTTACGAGTCTATCAAACAGCCTAGATGGTCACGCATTGTGATTTTACATTAGCGGTGCCCTACTTGGCTTACAGTCTACCAAACGGCCTATATTTGATCATGCTTTGTTGTTTTACCCTATGTGATGTCCGATGTTGTTTTCAAGGTCTCGAAACGCCGTCCGTCTTGCACTTGTATTACATGTAGCATACAAACTCTAAACCCGTATACGTTGTGTACGAAATTAAATTCGCTGTGTCAGTAATTCCTACCGTTCAAAAGTCCGCATGCCCATTTGGTACACAACATAATTTCATTCGGTTAGCGCATTTTCATCACGAGGTTAGTGCTTATCTTTCTTTTCGATATAACTTAATAAAGAAGCTTGAAATACAATGTAGCAACCCTAACAATGTGTGGATCAGCCTGTTCATCTATATTGGTTCGTCTAAGTCGTCCTAATATCGTCAGTCGAACCAATGCCGAAAGAGCAATTCCGGTTCAAAGGTTGTACTATGCCCTAGACCACTCGATAGACCGCGGCTGGTAAAAATCAACTTTGAATACGGTTTAAACAAGATAAGGTGTCGTCTATATACACATGTACAGTACTGTATATTTATGATGCCAGTTGCAAATCTTAAGGTGTAAAACGTGTATAACTTTCGTAACCTTCGTTGCAATGTGTATATATCAAATAATTGCATACACAATACCTCTAGAGTAAGACTGTTTCTGCATACAACACACATATATATATAGTTCGGTGTTTTCATTACGCACACATCTTTATTCAATACTGTAAAGTATTTGATGTCTATATGTACTCGCCTAAAAGGCTGAAACATGATGTATCCGAACTAAGAATAGAAATAACGATGAACTACGAATATTGGGTTTAAAAAGTTCATGTCAGCCACATTAAAAGAAAATATATCATGATCTCCATTAAGGTCAAATGTTTATTTTTAAAACAAACGTTTAATATCATCATGCTCTCTGAGTTCTTCAAATTGTCTTTATCAAAGGCGATACGAAATTTTGGAGCTAGAAAACGAATCAAACTAAACCGTAAATTTTGACGCCAAAAATAATTACCGTTAGGTGGCGCCACATTTCAACTGATTTCAAACCGAAATGGCGGCGCCCATGGACAGACGCGGCGTCCCGAGAACAGGGAAAGGGTGAAGGTAAAATTCAGATATGTTGTTTTTATAGACGCTTTAACTCACGGAAACATGTCTTTATTACCAGCTGAGTGAAGAAAAATGGAAACAGGTCAAATGGTTTAATGTAATTTAGGATAAGTTCGTGAATTCAAGTTTTTTTTTTTAAAAACAACAAGTAGACAATATATCTTCGTTGAGCAAAACAGCAACTGCACTATATTTTATTTCTATCATCATACATCACAAAACGGACGTTTATCTATATATTTTTCTGTTAGCTAACAGGACTTGTCATTTGAATCGATTTTCTGGACAGTCCATCAACTCAAATTGCTAATGGTTCTGTCAAAAACACTTATAAAAAATATATCTTTCTTTTTCGCCAGAAGTATATCGTTTTGTAATATTAAAAAACTTTGTTTTCACAGTTCAAACGGACACACAGAGGTTTAAAATACCATTTAGAAATATAGTTAATCAATAAAAAATAGACCAGTATCCGTAACTGAACGTTGCAAAATAAAACCGAACGGCTGAAGAAGGGGACTTGCAGAATGTCAAAAAGCACGGTTAAAAAAGGAATGACGCGATTTCGTTTCACAAACATTCCAAAGTTTCTTACGTGTTTAAATCTCTTGTAAATTTGTAGCTTGGTTCACGACTAAATGTTTTGTTAAACCTCCACAAATCCCCGTCGTCAGCATTCCCATACTACTCGACCATGTTTGAATTCACGACAACCCCATGTACCAGAACGAGACTAGGTTTCCATGACGTCATAATACGGATGACGTCATGTTCACCTACTCGCATCATTTTATGTTCAGAGCAGATATTTTGATGATAACCAATACAGTTGTAAAACGACAATTAGAAATGTTACAGTTTCATTTGGGGGGGGGGGGGGGGGGGGGGCTGGGTGGGGGAAGGGGTGATATATATCTTTTACTTTTATTTGACAATACGTTTTAGTAGATAATGCCTCTTACAATTTATATGAACCCTGTTCAATTGTGATGTCAAAAATCTGATTCTGATGTACACTTGTTTTATTCGACAGATATTTGCTACTTATTCGTTACCAGTCCCAGACATAATCAGTGGCTATGTTTGAAAATATAAAATCATATATAATTTATGATGGGAGACCTTTTGTCCAATTTAAATGTCAAATGTTTTAGATGTACATGACACACTTCTCTAAAATGTGTATATTGATATTTATTGTCTAAATGTCTGTATTCTTGCTTTATTGTAATTCACAAATCCGGGAGACGTCAACAGGAGCATAAAACCATCATTTTTGATTCAAATCTGATGACACGTTATGATTTAATTCAAGTTTGCTCTCACTTTCTCGTAAAACTCGTGTATTTTTAGCATCTCCCCAATCTGCTTTATCAATGTGTGTATATGGGGTCGTCCTTGGATGCCAGTCTATTCCTGAAACGAACACTTGTGTGATATGCGAAAGAGATAAAGAGATTCGGTGTAACATGTTCATTTGTCTTCCTCCGATTATCTCCTCCTTTGATCTTCGCCAACCTCGTTTTGGGCTGCGGTGTTGTTATATTACATAACCTATTTTTAGATTTATCTAAAGCGACTATCAAGCACGATTGAAGAATTTCTAGTGATCTATATGAAACTTCAGATTAAAGAAGTTTGATAAATACTGATAAAAACACAAGTACATTGTACAAGTACGATGAAAATTTCACAAATATGTACCTCTTTCATCTTTTTCAAAATTTTGCTTTATCGTTTTATTTTCAATGTACAATTGAAAAAGAAATCTTACACAAACACAGGTAAACATTACGATTTAAAATGCGTGAAGTTCCGTTTATATCTCATTTGAAAAAAATCTATATTCTTGTTGTAGTGTAAATGTAAATGACATACAATATCGGCCGCCAGGGGGCAGGAATAAAACAAGGCAGTGTGTAAAGAGCCTTGCCGTAATGTCAAGTAGTCTGCGATCACATGATTACATAATCGAGGCCTCTTCTTGCTCTTCTGCTCCTTTTCACCGCCCTGTCCCGCGTCTGACATTGACGAGTAGCCCACCCCCGGGATCTTTTCAGTCTCTGATAGCTACCGTCAACGGAATGCCAAGTGTTTATATCCCCGACACCTCAACTTCAAAGCTGGCCAAATGCTGCAGTTCACATCAATCAGGGCCATTTATGTTGACTATTGCAAGAAAACGATGTCACTTTGAGTGAACAGTGTATGAAATGTTTCCTTCATTCCAAACGATATCCATCTGTAAGACATACCAGCGACATTTCAGACAAACCATCTGATAGGAAAAGTTCTAAAATACAGTCATGCTACTGTAGTTAGCGATATAGTGGGGACGAGCTTGAAGAGAGGTTGGGGCGGAGACAGGATAGCATAGTTTGTACACTTCGTTCTATGCACTATCAAATTATTCAATTCCTTCAAACATATCGATCTGAAAATTGATAAAGATTATATGTTTCTCTATGCCAATGATATTCCATTTTAGCGAAGAGTAAGCTTGAATTTCAGAGATGTACTATAGCATTCTTTGCCGACATTACAGGGGCAATAAAAGCTTGCATTGTAAAGCGTTGTTTTAGTTCAGATCACAAACGTGGCCTCATCATATCATGCCAAATGTGACACATAATGTTATATAAAAATAGCCCCAGTATAAACGCTGTTTTTATTCAGATATGTTATCACTGCTATTAGCCCTCACCGCCTGTGTTATTTCCCACATTAATGACATGTAATTGTGCAGCACTGCGATCGAGGCGCTCCCGCACATAGAGCGCCGATAGCCTGTCAGCTAGCGCATTCCGCTATCGGCAGACGACAGCGACTATTTCCCGCCATCTGGTGAAGCTTATGGAGTAAGAACTGAGCTCTGATCGAGCTTATGTTTGGGGGAAATGTCTTTTTTTATAATTGATCGTGGCACATGTTTTACGAACATTTCGTTCTATCTTGGAAATGATAATACAACATATCAAAATAATACACAGTTAAAGTATGGCCATTCGAGGATTACAAAGTGAAAGTATGGCTATTTAAAGATAATACAACTAAAGTATGATAATTCGAATGTTATACAGTTAGAGTATGGTCATTTGAAGATTAAACAGCTTAAATGTGTTCATTTGAACATTATACAGTTAAAGTATGGTCACTTGAATGTTAAACTATTAATGTATAGTCACTTGGTGGTTATATTACTAAAGTATGGTCACTTAAAGATTATACAACTAAAGTGTCTTCATTTGAACATTATACAGTTTAAGTATTGCCACTGAAAGATTATACTACCAAAGTATGGTCATTTACAGATGAAATAGTTAAAGTATGGTCTTTTGAAGATGAGAAGGTTTGTGGTTCCCGTTGACTAGATTTGTAAAGATGTCCATCCATATGTGTTCTTAATTTCACCCTTATTTCTATAACCAAGAATTCAGCTATAACCTTGCAGTATTTTTTTTGCAAATATGCACTATTTATAAAACAAGAAACTGTTAGAGACACGAGTGGACGCGTATGTTCATTTCCCAAACTTAAAAGTGAAAGACATCAATTCTGTTTTGAAGAGATAGGAATTTATCATAAAATAATATCGTACATATGTGTGTGTACAGCTTTTATCATGAGTTCGTCACTTTGGGGAATCTTCAAAGAAACTCTGTCGGATAATTAATAGTTTCACGGAATCCTCACAACTTTAATTCCTATAAGCCCTTACTGTAAGTCACACCGGGAAATGTAATTACTGACCATCTCTGCCTCTCAGCGCCGAGTCGTAATACGTAAAAACCAAAAAGCGTTTAATTAATCATGCGAAATAGTAAAGAAAGCTAAACTGAGTCCTAAGCTGAATTTTGAAGCTCTGTTAGCATACAAAACAGACACGTGTTCAGTCAATCATGTCAGTGCTCGTCTACACTTTGTTCATATAGCGCATCATCAATACAAGTACCATATTCGACCTAATTAGCGCCGAGGGCGCCTCAAAATGGTTCTGAAGGGGGCGCTTAATGAGATAACAAATCTTAGATCAGGGCGAAAAATGCATTTTTTTGTGAAGTAAATAAATACGATGTATTGTGACCAGAATGGGTAGTACTCATGTTGTGTGACATCATTGTCATCAATTTCGGACAATTTGTAAACATCTTTTCCTTGTAGTAATGCGCACAATGAGGTTTACCGTAATGTTAGTTATAGAATGTAGAATCATTAGTTGGGTCATGTTTAGAAGGGGCACTTATATAATTCCATTACCTCCGTAGAAGGGGGAGGGGCGCTTTTTTTACGGGGAGGGGCGCTAATTAAGGCGAATACGGCACCATGTTTTCATTGCTATAATTATACAAAAAACACACACGAGAATACCACCTTTATGATTTAGAATAAGAAACAGTCGAGCTAACTAATGAATTGAACTACACTGCGGGGGAAATAATTCTTTGTTCTTTAGAGCGATTTTTAAATGTGGGAGATTCCCTCAAAATTAACTCCGGCCCCTACATCTGTGTCCCTAAATAAGCCCCGGGGCCTTCGTCGCTGCACACATCTGCGTCCTAAACAGAGCACCAAGATAAGCTTCGGGGGCCCTCGTCGCTGCACACATCTGTCGTTCCCCATATATCCTGAATTTTTCTGATTTGTATTATAAGTGTTTGTGACCGGTAACGTCTGAAGCCCGAGGTTTCGTGGAAATTTACGAGATTACATGATGTATTTTTGACGCTAGATATAACTTTAAGATTTCATCGCCTGGGGATACATTTGACAATATTTGATCAATTTTAGGAAACTTTATGAAATTGTTATGAAACATGTTTCTCTTTTCAATTTATAAGTGTGTATCGTGCCTTCAAGACTTAAACCTATTATAATCTGTTTGTATATTTCCTATCCTACCTTTTTTTTTTTTTAAAAAGCATCGATTAGAAATTGATTTCCTTCGGTTAATAGAAACCGGCTTCGATAGTCAGTAAGGACAAAACTCGATGTCGCAGTAATCAACACCTTCTAACTTTCTCTCATCAAAAATCACATTTCTATTTGTTGTACGAATTCATGCTTAGCACCATTGGAAAGATGGATCATTTCTTATTTCAGAAGCATTCTAAATGACCGTCAAATGTAGTCTCCTTCCGCAAACATGCTCTTTATTTCATCTTAAAACCGAGTCCTTTTCAGGTTTTAAAGTTTTCTCAATGATGTGCCATTTTTTGCAAAAATCCTCCTGTGTTTGTATGTTCTGAAAAGCGTCGCCACGCCTCCCGTTACATAAGCAGCCAATGGCACCGAATGTCCATCACATGATTGACGTCAACCTCGCTTATTGACGCCAACCTCGCTTATTGACGTCAACCTCACTTATTGACGTCAACCTCGCTTATTGACGTCAACCTCGCTTATTGACGTCAACCTCACTTATTGACGTCAACCTCGCTTATTGACGTCAACCTCACTTATTGACGTCAACCTCGCTTATTAACGTCAACCTCGCTTATTGACGTCAACCTCACTTATTGCCGTCAACCTCACTTATTGATGTCAACCTCGCTTATTCGAAAACAAAGTTGCAAGATGACTGTGAACCATTGAATGGCGTGTATATATTACCTTTTAGTAAATACGACCTTTGGGTGGCGTTTTATCAAATATTTATATAAACACCTAAATGTCTAAGATAACTTCAAGTAGGAATATTGTAAGTGACGACTTCTTTCTAAGTACTATATCCAATGCGTTCCCAATGTCCTGAAGGTGACCTTCGGCAGTACACTTCAGTGTGATAGCACTATACAGCCGGCATCAGTTTAGCACTATCGCCAACAGGCTTACACGACCATATCGCAGCCTCCGACACGCATCGGTTACATCGGACGAAAGTCCTAAAATAGACAAAAATACATATTACAAAGTAAATATAGCTGTGACAAAGTCTAAGACATATGTGGTTAAGATAGAACGTTAAGGCAAGCGACTAAAACTGGAGCGGAAACTAATAGGTTCTACGTCAGATATACTAGTATGACGCTAAAGCATGAATCAGATAGGGGATCAAAATGATAGCATCTTAAAAAGTAAACTCGTAATTAAGATTATACATTTCTAAGTGATGGTTGACTCTTGATGTTTTACATAGATATTACATAAACACTTTCATAACGAATAGTTTATACCATTCATAAATATACGAGACTTAATTTCATGTATATTTCATCAAGCCACAAATATGCTATTTCAAATGTTGCAGTCGGCATTTTTTTAAAGAGAAAAGAAAGAATATTTACCTCGTAATCTTTCATGCCTGTCCACAATATATTCGTCGGTAGCCGCCGAAGCTGATCCTTGTCGAGATTAATGGGTCAGGCACGTTAGATAATAAAATCATATTAAACAACACAGATAAACAAATGGTTATATTATGGAAATTGGAAATTGTTTTGTTCGCGAATTCCTTGTTTGTTACAATTCTTCATCATGACTGTATAATAAAATGTCTACTTTTGATCCTTGCAGAGCCCTTCCGAGTGTAGACCTACATCGCTGACTGCTACTTCGGTGTTTCAACAACGGGAATAAAACTACAGTTACCCTGGTTTGTGGTTTTGCGTGTGTGTATCTGAAGACAACACTGGATAACAACGATATCGGACGGGATTGGAGTGCTACAAACAACACTGGGATTGACAACGTTTAAAATAAAGGAATCATGTTTACAAATGACACTTTGATGTAACAATCATCATTCTGTGTGAACAGTAGACTAGACGTGTGATTGTTGTGTACTTGATGTTCTTCACGGAATGCTAAATACAACGGCGGAAGTCAACTGCACAGCCCTGTTGGAGGGCAAACCGGGTCCCCCGCCATTTTATTCGATCGAGGTTCGGGCGGTACTCGGTCTAGTACTGACGTTATTTCCGGTATTGACATTTTTCGGAAACGCGCTTGTGATAGTAGCGGTTTTCACTCATAAGCGCCTGCGCACCATCACAAATGTGTTCGTTGTCTCTCTAGCGCTGGCCGACTGCATGGTGGCGCTGTCGGTCATGCCGTTCGGAGTCTATCAGCAGCTTAGCAATAAGTCATGGGCGCTTGGTCACACACTGTGTCTTGTATCGACGAGTTTAGACGTTATGTTTACGACGACTTCCATCATCCATCTGTCATGTCTCGCCATCGACAGATACCTCGCCATATGTCGTCCCTTCCTTCATGAACGTCTCAACAATGCCGTGATCGCTGGCATGATCGTCTGTTGTTGGTTCACGCCAATATTGATATCATTTGTTCCCATAATGAACGAGTGGAACCTATTCGGGATAGAGGATTTGTACGGGTGTCTGTTTCCGGATGACACGACCTGTGGTTTTCTGGTCAACACGGCGTTTGCTGTGGTGTGTTCCACTATAGCTTTTTACCTCCCAACAGTATTTATGATTGTGTGCAACGTAAGAATATTTTTAGCAGCAGAAAAACAAGCAAAACATATCCGTAGTTTAGAACTTCATTTGCACAAGCACCAGACAGGGAAATTGAAGCGGGAGACAAAAGCTGCAAAAACGATCTCGATCATTATGGGATGTTTCTGTGTGTGCTGGTTTCCGTTTTTCATTCTTAACATTATAGATCCATTAATTGGCTACACAATTCCATATATCCCTTGGACAGTGGCCCTGTGGCTAGGGTATCTAAACTCCATGCTCAATCCCTTCCTCTATTACAACTTTAACCGCGGGTTCAGAATGGCGTTCAGACGATTGCTTACATTTAAGGTGTGTCGAGGGGTTAGTGAGTTCGAGGACGAATACGTAAGCGTGGCTAACTTATCAACGGAAGTGACGCACAATGGCCACAGTCCAGCAAATACTGAGGTTTCGAACCCAATGTCCACAGAGCTATCAGATCTTAGCACTTAATTACGGAGTAGTGTAGTTATAATATGTATGTGCTTTCATTATTTTTACTTACAAATTAACAAATTTGATTAACAATGTTATGTGAGGTTCGCTATTTTTAACGGTGCCATTCTTGCTTATTTTTTTTAAAGATGTACACATTTTAATAAACTCGCAAATAGGCAGGGTGTCTTCAAACCCGGTGCATTTTGCGTATTTTACTGATGAAAGGTATCATTGATTATTTTTGAAGGATAACGAAAGATACACGTTTTATAAGGATATACAGTACCTGGTCATAAGTTTTGTCCCATAGACTTAAGTGTATTTCCACTTTGGAATAACAGATTGACCGTTTTTCATTAAATTTCATTTAAAGAAATAAATTCTACACTTCATTGGAGTTTCCAAAACATTAGTGCAGATATAATCCATATGCTATGTTGCTTAGGTGTCCAAAGGCGAAATGTAATATGTGAACTGAACATCTCCTCTGACATCAATGTTAATTTCATAGAAAATGTGACGTCGCAAATAAGCTCCAACGTCAAACAGCTCTGAAACGTAGCATATTTAATGCAACTGAATCCAGAAATGTATTTTGAAAACTCTGCTAAATTCTGATGCATTTAAAATAAAGTTGATTAAAATGGGTCACACTGTTATAGTACAATGACATTTTCAAAATAAGTGGAAATACAGTAGTCAGGTGCGACAATACTCATGGCCATAGATGTCACGCAATAGCCTAAATATGTTTATATATAATTTCTATAGCAAAACAAAACAAAACTAAATACAGATAGAGGAATAGCAAAAGAAGTGAAGAAGGGACTAAGGACAACAACGTATATTTTGATCTGTTTAGTATAAAGGTTTAATTAGAACGTGTGTGTGGCTTTCCCAATCGAGTCGGCGTAAGTACAAACCTTATCAACACACACATAGCCTACTACTTTTCTAATGCATTGAATACCAACTGGACAAATGCAAATCCAACATGAAGCGCTAGCGCGCTTCATTGAATTTGCTTTTGACCAGTTGGCATTCACATTGCTAATGAATGCCAACTGAAAGCAGTCCATTGCTTAAATATAATTCAACACGTACGATAATTAGAAATCCGTAATGATTGTAATATATTGTGCCATGGCAAGAAAATTACTCGTTAACTAAAAAGCAAAATTCTTATTAAAGCAAACTAATTGATTATGCTCTCTGCGGAATATTTTAAAGAGAACAGTTTGCAACGTTTACGCAAGTTCCCTCTTTGTTATCTAGTTATTGATATAAATTACACAGTTTCATTTTGTTTATTTTGCCAAAGTAAATCAAATGAACGGAAAGGTGAAAATTAAATTAAAGTCAATGTTCATCATTATAGAGGAAAACTGAATTTTAAAATACTGTATTCCTAGCTAGAAATAATGTGATTCCTACTCTACAAACAATCCATATTCATTCCAAAAATATACAAAAAAAATTACGAAACTCACTCTCTCTAAATAAAATCTGCTCATTAAAATTATAATTCATGTAAAACTTTTTGAACAGTTAAATCTTGTGTTGGCTCAGCTTGTAATATTAAACATCGTTACCTGGCCAAGACCGGAAGTAAACATCATTACCAGACCAAGACCGGAAGTAAACATCGTTACCTGCCCAAGACCGGAAGTCTGCACAGCCTCATCAGCTGTCATTTCTACGACGGTTCATGTCTTACCAATGCAGCGTTTCTTTATGCTCTACATATGTACATACATACAGGATCTTACATTAGTTTCGGTTTTATATAAGGTTTATATAATAAGTCTAAAATAGTTCCACTGAGTGAGCCTCTGGCGAGCTAAATCGAAAATCGTGTATGATTTTTCTTATTAATTATAAAAAAAGTGCGTTATTCATTCGTGAAAAACATCATCATTTTTCATATACATGTACCATTGAACTGTAAAAGGCCGCCATTTTCACTCTAGTGCGGAAGTTGATGACGTCATGCAATTGTCATAGGCATGACGTTACAATAAGACAATTGAAACTTACAGCTAATCAAATTTGCGCTAGGGTATAAGTAACATGTTACCTGATAAAAATTATTCTGTATCTCACTGGAAGTCTTAATACTTTGTTCTTAATATACACAAACTTAAAAGTGATAGGACTTATCAAAAATTAAAGAGCGTTATATATCATTCTTTGGGATAAGTAATTCGATTGTTTAGAGGAACAAAGATATCTCACCAACATGGTGTGCTTAAAAGTAAAAGGTCGTATCTCAAATTTATCAATTTAACAATTCGGATTGACTGCAATTCGGAGTGACCTTTTCTAATAGAATTTAGCATTAATGTGAATGAATGTATTGTTGTGAGAAACATCTGCAATTGAAAAGAATTAGACCATTTCATTTGATATGCAGTGCAAATCCTATCAGAAAACCTCACCCCAAATTGTTACTAATCAAAATCTAAAAATTGATAAATTTGAAATACGACCCTTTACTTCTAAGCACACCATGTTGGAGTTACGTCCTTGTTCCTATAAACAATCGGTATATGAAGCTGAATTTCTATTTCATTGCAGAAGACATGATGAAGAATATCAGCTTTTGATTTCAATTGATCACATTTCTTGTTAAACCACGTGGAATCAATTTTGATTTATGAAATTGCGTAAAAGAGGTTACTTAGTATAAGGGAGACAACTGGGATTCTAGTTTAAATCTTGTAATTGCTATCATAAATGTTGCGATTGGTGCTTATTCGCCAATGAACTTAGCCTTGTTTCAAAACAAATTGGTTTTAAAAAAATATTGACATATTACATTAATGTTTGATATGAAATGGTGTAAATAACCCGTAGATTAAACAACACTTCGTATTCCCACAATGTGCTCTAAAGAGGAGTATTACATGAAATCAATTTACATGGCATTTATGATAAGAATTCAGAGGAAAGGCATGTCCATTAAAGAAAGGGGGGAAAGTTATTAATAGATCATCCTATTATTTGGGGTTCCATTTGTCTGCAGAGGGAGCTAACCGAAGTTTATTGCTGTATATTTACACCTCTCCCTTCTTGTGCTTAGTAAACTCTGACTGCGAATATATTACCGTATACGCAGTGAAAAAGGCTCGGCGGATTGATATTTGTTCAAATATGGCGTCGTTCACGCTTCAGAAAAATAAGTATTCGCTGTCGGCCATTGTTTGGTTCCTACAAGATTTTGAAACATGGAACATATATAGAATCAATTTCTTTAGATTAAACAATAAATAGTTTCTAGCAAACTTTTGATTCCAAATGATGCGCATTCGAAATTATTTGACGGCAACGCAAACATGGCGGCGCCCTGCAGTGGTGACATCTGACGTCGGACCGCGTCACAACCAGATCACTTTGTCAATGCGTGCACATAGCGACCGTTATAAATAAAGAAATAAATTCGACTTGCTTGAAATATTGTTTCATACCAAATTTACATATGATGTTATAAAGAGAAATAGTGTTGTTCACAGTGTATTTTCTAAATCTACAAATATATTGATGAAATCCAATGAGATTATATCATCTTACTTCGTATAAAACTTGAAAATTAATAATGATGTAAATATAAGGATTGTACCTCATTTTGACTGCGTATACGGTAGTATGCCCGCAGTTGGCAACGAACATATTCACTATGAAGCGCTAACGCGCACCATAGAATATGTTCGTTGCCAACTGCGGGCACACTACCGTATACGCAGTGAAAATGAGGTACAATCCTTATTTAAAGTAACTGTAAAAATCATTGGATATTAGACTATATTTTATTGTTGACCTTTGACCCCAATGACCTTACTGGAGGGAAAAACCATTATTGTGACTTTCTGTTTATCGTCATTAATATTCAAAAGGAAATAAATCCACATCATCGTAATTAATCGAACTTTACAGCTTTGCTCCATGATTGAGCACAAAATTCACTCTGGAATTTGTTTTTGTGAACCCGATGATCAGGGGTTGTCAGGTTCTCTAATGAATCTCTAACAAATACATCAACGAAAGGTTTCCTTTGTCTAATTGTACTTTGAATAGTTTAAAAAATCCTAAGTTCTATTTCCGTGGAGGCATCGGTCCCTGTCGAGGTAGTTTTAATTGGTAGGTACGCGGCACTGCTGGTGTACGGAATGATGGATGTATTGGGTGATACAGCGACATCTACAGGACATGGGACATAACTCTGTACAACAGGTCATCATTCAACGAGAAACATGCCGAATCGAACAACTAAGTGAGGTATTTTACAACTAACAATCTGCTGATCTCGTCGAGAAAGGGAAGTAAATTGTCAGTTACATCGGCTTCTCTGCTAGATAGTTGATCACAACAGGTGCAAGCAGGGTTAGGAAACACAGCGCGTGCTAAAATAAGGTTATAAATAGCACACATAAACAACATGAACTCCAGTAACAAAAGCTTGATAAAACAATCATTATTCGGAACATACCTCGTTTGTGGGAACTGTGGAATAGTTTTTACTAGGTCATCGATTTCATATTATACAATTTAAGTATGCAGTATTTTAGAGTTATTTCCCTTGTTCTGGACCATTGATTCTCCTATAGCTATGTACCTTTAGATCTGTCGACAATTCTTGTGTTCAAGTAACTTCCGAATAAACCATTTTTCGATAAACTTATTCTGCATAACCACCTAAACATACATGAACAGTGTACGGTATCACAGCTTCAGCTTTTATGTTGTGTTAACTGTCCAAAGTTCTCACAACAGCCCGAGTCATATATGAGGACTGTTTCAGTCCGCGAGTCATATAAGAGGACTGTTTCAGTGCCCGAGTCATATATGTATATGAGGACTGCTTCAGTGCCCGAGTCATGTATGAGGACTGCTTCAGTGCCCGAGTCATACATGTATATGAGGACTGTTTCAGTGCCCGAGTCATATATGAGGACTGTTTCAGTGCCCGAGTCATATATGAGGACTGTTTCAGTGCCCGAGTCATATATGAGGACTGCTTCAGTCCTCGAGTCATATATGAGGACTGTTTCAGTGCCCGAGTCATATATGAGGACTGCTTCAGGCCTCGAGTCATATATGAGGACTGTTTCAGTCCGCGAGTCATATATGAGGACTGTTTCAGTCCGCGAGTCATATATGAGGACTGTTTCAGTCCGCGAGTCATATATGAGGACTGCTTCAGGCCTCGAGTCATATATGAGGACTGCTTCAGTGCCCGAGTCATATATGAGGACTGCTTCAGTGCCCGAGTCATATATGAGGACTGCTTCAGTGCCCGAGTCATATATGAGGACTGCTTCAGTGCCCGAGTCATATATGAGGACTGCTTCAGTGCCCGAGTCATATATGAGGACTGCTTCAGTGCCCGAGTCATATATGAGGACTGTTTCAGTCCGCGAGTCATATATGAGGACTGTTTCAGTGCCCGAGTCATATATGAGGACTGCTTCAGTGCCCGAGTCATATATGAGGACTGCTTCAGTGCCCGAGTCATATATGAGGACTGCTTCAGTCCTCGAGTCATATATAAGGACTGCTTCAGTGACCGAGTCATATATGAGGACTGTTTCAGTGACCGAGTCATATATGAGGACTGCTTCAGTCCGCGAGTCATATATGAGGACTGCTTCAGTGCCCGAGTCATATATGAGGACTGCTTCAGTCCCCGAGTCATATATGAGGACTGTTTCAGTGCCCGAGTCATATATGAGGACTGTTTCAGTGCCCGAGTCATATATGAGGACTGTTTCAGTGCCCGAGTCATATATGAGGACTGTTTCAGTCCCCGAGTCATATATGAGGACTGTTTCAGTGCCCGAGTCATATATGAGGACTGTTTCAGTGCCCGAGTCATATATGAGGACTGTTTCAGTCCGCGAGTCATATATGAGGACTGCTTCAGTGCCCGAGTCATATATGAGGACTGTTTCAGTCCTCGAGTCATATATGAGGACTGCTTCAGTGCCCGAGTCATATATGAGGACTGCTTCAGTGACCGAGTCATATATGAGGACTGTTTCAGTGCCCGAGTCATATATGAGGACTGCTTCAGTCCCCGAGTCATATATGAGGACTGCTTTAGTGCCCGAGTCATATATGAGGATTCATTAAGATAGTCCTTAAACAAAATCTAGGAATTAAATAGACATCACAATGTTTTTAAGTTCATAGAAATAGCACTTGTATATCTAAAATCAAACCTTAGTTAAATCAAGTTGCCTAGGCCTTCAGTTCCTATGGTAAGAAATGCTTTTGCTCAATGTATCTTGCCGTTCATTGCTATCAATTGTTCGAAACCATTCGTCTATATTTTGCAACTTGAAATGATCTTGATAAAAAAGTCAACGTCTCAATTTCATATAAACCGAACCCTGTATATCACGCATATCAAACTATACACTGAAACAAGACTTGCAGCAAAGACCACAATACATACACAGGCAAAAGTTCGTCATTTAAGGTCAAATTGAGGTCAATTTCAGGTCAAATTGACATGAAAAGAGCAAACATTCCAATGCATGTCAATATGTTGACCTGAAATTGAGGTAAATTTGACCAAAAATGTTATGGGAAAATGAATTTCTTGGTTCACATTTTCTAAGAGAATTGAATTTCTTGGTTCACATTCTTAAGGCGAAGTGAATTAGTTGGTTCATTCTCTATAAGTGAAATGATTAGGTTTTTTTTCGAACTTTAAGAATTGGTTGATCCACACTCAAACATTGGTGTACTTGGTTGTCTAGACTGTAACAACGCTGTTGCTAGGGTCAAAGTGTTGAGGTTAGATATAATAGGGTCTGCACGTAGCGCTTCTAATGTCCGATACTGACCAATCAAGTATCATACTAATCCCACATTGACCAGTGGCCTGAATCAGCCGATAGACACACGTTGGTCAGCCATCGGAAGTAACTAATGTACAAACCGAGTCCGGAAAGAGGAGGCGGTCGACAGCGATACAGCTTCATCAAGTATGCATGGACCAGCACTAATTAAACACACCTTAATGATTACTGTAAGTGTAATCGTGGTAGATATGGGGGACACGGCACGGTCGTTGTGTCAATGTGGGCAGACACTCTATAGCCCTAGCTGTGTCTGCCTCAACCTCATCTTCACCATACATCATCTGGCGTGTAATGCATAAAAAATGTTCGTTCGACAAAACACTGAAAACACTGGCACTTATTTAGGTCCAATCTCATTGCAACAGCTCTTGAATGCCACCGACAAGTCGGTAGTATTCAATATTTCAAACGTTTTAAACTTTTATTTGTTAAAATCATTTGGATTTGACACCACACGAAATTCAATTTGTGTATAGCGTTTGCTCTGTTACAGATAATCGAACTCAATCACTGTCAAGGCAAAACTTTTAAATACAAAGTAAGCGCCTCTATGACCCAGACGTGTTCAAGTTTTATCGGTTACAAAGTGGACAGACACTGACAAAGATTGGAAATGCCTTGTCATTTGTTCTTTGGTTAGTTTGAATTAAGTGATACGATTCAACTTCGCACGGATCAATAGTACGTCTATTTGTATTGTCTGAACATCCAATATTACCTTCTAAAGCGTCTCACTGACTGGCGCTCGTTCACGCCTCCCTGCGCCACCCTGGTGACGACAAATTGCGTAACACTTTGGAGGTAAATGCGCACTCATTAGACTGGTCCGAGGCTGGAGAAATCACACCCGAAGACATCGGCTATTTCCCCCTCAGCATGGTGCAAATATATGTTCCGTACGTGCGCATGTTTTCTGGCGTTATTGGGGTCACAGTGATGATCCCGTCCGACCAAGGGCGGTAACTGATGAAAACCAAAACGCTCAGCTCTCAACACCTCAATGCCCTTGAGATGGAAAAATATATGCGACGGCGTCCCGTTTTTGTCAACTACAATTGTAAATTCACTATTTATTTTACATTCGTTGCACAAAGTACATGCATGCAGCATAGACTTCTATACGCACATTAAACCCATGCAGCACTTGTACCTGAAAGTTTTAATATAAGATTGGAGAAGTTCACATCTTCTCGAAATACATGTATGACATCCTTAGCTTTTCAATTAATTGTATTCAAATATGTGAGTGCAGTGACGTCAACCGCAATGAATATGTAAAGAGTGGCCGGCAAGGTGCCGAAAACTTTGAGACACGGAAATTTTGCGTGTTTTTGGAGGAAATGGAGATTATTTCTGCGGAAGAAGGATACATTTGACTTGCATTTAGGAGGTTAATAAATAACAATTATCCATCTTTCCAACAGTACCAAGCGTTTTTTCGCACCTCAACTAGAAATGTGATTTTTGATGCAAGAAAGGTAGTTGGGGTCGATTTTTCCAGCCTTTAGCTTTTATGACCATTGAGGGGGCATTTTTATCGAAATTTGATCTTAACCCCCAAATGTGTAAAATTACTCTAAACATCTTATTTTAGGTCCAAAACTAGCTGTAACAAATTCTCAGGTCCCTGTGACTTAGTACATGTATCTTATTTGAATTAGCTTTGTCAAGTGAATGTACATTTGAGTAGGTACATGTTTACATCAAATAGGTATCACACTTGCAGCAATCACAAGCAATTTTAAATAAGCTAACCATCATCGTAAGTTGTATATGTCACCCTTCCTTAAAGTTAAACGACCAGAGCCCCGTGAGTTCTGACGATGCGGAGAAGACAACTGGACGCAGGCTCACTTTCAATTTCTGTTTAGCCACGTTTTATTAAGAGAGCTAGCACCGTCTTTATGCCTGAGCTACTTTAAGGATCTACGCTCCTTTCCCGAAAACTTTTAACTTTGTACTAAAAAAAAAGGAAAAAAGTTTCCCCTGGTATATATGGCCGTGGCTTTAATAGTTTACTTCTTTAAAAAAAGCATACCTCAGAATTAAAATTGATAAAAAAATAAACAATAAAATAGCTATCTGAATAAAAAAATTATATATATACTGGCTAGACAGGTAATCGAACCATGTATCATGGCTCTAACTAGATGAACTGCAACTCTAACCAAAGTAATATCAAGGGGTAGGTCAATGTATGTACGGACGAACAACATTTCAATGAGAGAAGGAACCTTAATCAGTTTTATACTGGATGTATAACAGAATAAAAGTATTCTTGGCTATTAAACAGACGGTTTTTTTTTTTCAAATTGTGTTACTTCTGCTACACAATCATTACCCAATTTCATTTTTTCTTGCCAAATCAAAGACATCTTCTCATTTTTAATGTATACAAAATCAAAATTCTCTGCAGTAATCATATTCTCCGCGAATACATTAGTCGGTTGTATGGTTTTTATAATAGTAACAACAAAAATGTGTTGATGTCTAAATTACGACTCCGTTCGCATGAGTTAATGTTATGTTGAGTGCCGGGTCGAATCAGGGTCGGCGTAACAAAACGAACCCAATCCACATTGCCAAGTAAAGCGATTCAGTACTAAGGAAACAAACAATTCTGTTTTATTACCCTTTCATCGTTTGTTAATTCAAAATAGCAACTTCAATAGAAAGTATTATCAAACACAAATTCCATTTTATCAAAACCACAATTTCGGAATGGTGTTCCTACACAGTGAAGTTATATGTTCACAGGGGGGGGGGGGGGGGCAGACAACTGGAGGTGGTCTTCGCTCAATTCGGAGTTGGCTCGTCTTACTTTCCAAACAAATTACAAGTTATTGTGGGATATTTTTGTTATTTTATATTTTGTTTTTCTTCTCTTCTTTTTTTTTTGTTTTGCTTCATACATGTATGAAGATGAAGGATAACTTCAAAATGTAATCTCGCTAAAATGCCACAACAAACGAAACCAAGGTCAGTCACATTATATTGGCCACAGGTCAATCAATATTAACCCAAACAAATTCTAGAAATGAAACCAAAAAATTAACAAGTATCAATCTCTAGCTTTGCTAAAATCGATTTTACAGACGGTACCAGCGTTAGTCGCTTCAAACGAATCATGAAGCAGTATGTATTTTCCCTCTGTTCTAAGGAGCGTGGATGTGATAAGAAGGGATAATTAATTTGTTTTGTCAAATCAAGATAACCGTCTCGTGCATGTCATACTGTTTGACATTGCATTAAAATCGTTCTTCTTCGATTGTTTCCATGCATCGCCCATGTTGTAAACACTTGGTGAAAGGTTGTTTTGATTTTCAATATATTCGTGCCGCGAACAATCAAGTTGATTATAATGGCGACAATTTTTGTAAACGACAACGCTAACCTGCTTTAACTATACAATATAAAACACTTTTATAGACTACAGAAGGTTTTAATGTTGGTGTTAGATGTGATGCGACCTTTCGTGTCTCATCGCCGTAAATCTTCTGTATATCTAACTGCTATCGATCAAACTGGTCCAGGGGAGATAATTTCAATACTGTTCAGAGTTGTCAGCTTTCCTCGTTAGGATATCTCACCCAAATGAAACTAACAATGCAAACAATTGATGTCAGTTTCCAAAGATCAGCCAGAAAACCGATTTCAAGGTCAATCACACAAAGGATCTGATTGGCTATCGACACCCCCATTACTCAGTCACCATTTACAAGTTCATGTCAACACTTTGGGTTGATTTAAGACTGATTGTGTGGTGCATGCTGTCCTGCCCGGTCATCTACCCCCCCCCCCCCCCCCACCTCCCCCGGCACTGGTGGACATCATTATACATTCATGTAGGTACAGCATACTTCATTCGACGTCACGTATCGGGTCCGCGTTTCCTGCGAACGGATGTATATATATTCCTCCGCTCTATAGACGAGATATATCTGCGATGTCGGGTAACGTTCTATATCGTATACATACAGTTTTTCTATGCTTGTTAAAAATGTGATAATTCAGAAAACAACCGAGAAAGATAATTAGAAATATAACTTGGGTTGTTACGTAATAGTAAAATTATTTCTACATGAATTGTCATGATACCATGTGATGAAACTGTCTCTTCCAATATACTAAAACTGAGACAAAAATAACACAATAATTCCTTCTAAATTATTAAAGGCCCAATATACGTAACTTTCGGCAAAACTTGAAGCGAAAACCAAGCCTAATAACTTATTATATTTATAGATTTAGTTAAGTTTACTTATATCAGCTATATTCAAGATGAAATCTTACGCGGTTGCCGGTACAGCAGTAGTTGAAATTCGGTATTTGTAAACACGCGTACATTTTGAACTGTCTTTTAACTTCGGCTTGTTGTTGAAGTGGGCCACACCTGAATATTTTCAATTCTTTGGATTTTTCTGTCGAGAGTTTCTTGTTAGCCTCCGACTTGTTGCTTTCGCTCAAGTGACGAAGGCAATACAGTCTGTCCCCCGGCCGGTACATACAGAGCCAAAGTCCTTAAAACGATAGTTGTTATTTCCTGCTAAATTTTCGGTATTAAGGGTAATAACAAGTTTTGACAACAACTTATTGATCTGTTCTCATTGTGTTGTGGTCGGGCGGGATGCTGTGCTGGGTTCCTTCGGCATGTAGTCGGCATCAGATCCGTGTTATCACAAGGAGACAGATACACCAACATACTCCATCTCAAACACACATACATGCATGCACATTTGCACGTTTACACAACAAACATGGATGTACTTCCTAAAATAGTCTTAGCTATTTATAGCACGGTAAAGCAAAATAAAACCAAGCTAAAAACATATCCCTATGACGATATGATGACAAGGGTGGTATAGCAAGGGAAGTAACTCTGTTTTGTCTCTTTATACGTATGTACAATTGATGAGATTTGCTCGGTCGCCGTACGCGCTTATTATATGGTCATTGGGTTTTTAAGCAAGGTAGCGAGATAAGACATATTTCGAAATTACATTGACAGTTAAATGCATCAGTTCGCAGTTTCTATCATATTCCAATGGTTTCTCCCAAGGCAAATATACAATACCAATAGCCATTTCCTATCGTAGTATATCAACTATTGGTTAGACTAAGTAACGCATATATCTATACCTATGTTTTTACCAGGTCAAGTGTATCATCAAAGGGTTCCTACAAAATCAAATTCAATGAATGGCGACAATCGATTTAGATGCTCATCAAGCAAATTTGAGAACCAATTATTTCTGTCAGGCCAATTATACAAACGAATGGTTTCTACTAAGGCAGATACATATACATGTAAAGAAATGGTTTCTGGGAAAGAAGGTACATAAAAAAGTGGTTTCTGGGCAGTCAGGTACATACTGAAATGGTTTATAAGAAGGAAACGGTTTCTGGGAAGGCAAGTACATGTCGAAATTGCTTCTGGGAAGGAAGGAACATACAGAAATGGTTTCTGAGAAGGCAAGTAGATGACGAAATAGCTTCTGGGAAGGAAGGAACATACAGAAATGGTTTCTGAGAAGGCCAGTAGATGACGAAATAGCTTCTGGGTAGGAAGGAACATACAGAAATGGTTTCTGAGAAGGCAAGTAGATGACGAAATAGCTTCTGGGAAGGAAGGAACATACAGAAATGGTTTCTGAGAAGGCAAGTAGATGACGAAATAGCTTCTGGGAAGGAAGGAACATACAGAAATGGTTTCTGAGAAGGCAAGTAGATGACGAAATAGCTTCTGGGAAGGAAGGAACATACAGAAATGGTTTCTGAGAAGGCCAGTAGATGACGAAATAGCTTCTGGGTAGGAAGGAACATACAGAAATGGTTTCTGAGAAGGCAAGTAGATGACGAAATAGCTTCTGGGAAGGAAGGAACATACAGAAATGGTTTCTGAGAAGGCCAGTAGATGACGAAATAGCTTCTGGGAAGGAAGGAACATACAGAAATGGTTTCTGAGAAGGCAAGTAGATGACGAAATAGCTTCTGGGAAGGAAGGAACATACAGAAATGGTTTCTGAGAAGGCCAGTAGATGACGAAATAGCTTCTGGGTAGGAAGGAACATACAGAAATGGTTTCTGAGAAGGCAAGTAGATGACGAAATAGCTTCTGGGTAGGAAGGAACATACAGAAATGGTTTCTGAGAAGGCAAGTAGATGACGAAATAGCTTCTGGGAAGGAAGGAACATACAGAAATGGTTTCTGAGAAGGCAAGTAGATGACGAAATAGCTTCTGGGAAGGAAGGAACATACAGAAATGGTTTCTGAGAAGGCCAGTAGATGACGAAATAGCTTCTGGGAAGGAAGGAACATACAGAAATGGTTTCTGAGAAGGCCAGTAGATGACGAAATAGCTTCTGGGTAGGAAGGAACATACAGAAATGGTTTCTGAGAAGGCAAGTAGATGACGAAATAGCTTCTGGGAAGGAAGGAACATACAGAAATGGTTTCTGAGAAGGCCAGTAGATGACGAAATAGCTTCTGGGAAGGAAGGAACATACAGAAATGGTTTCTGAGAAGGCCAGTAGATGACGAAATAGCTTCTGGGTAGGAAGGAACATACAGAAATGGTTTCTGAGAAGGCCAGTAGATGACGAAATAGCTTCTGGGAAGGAAGGAACATACAGAAATGGTTTCTGAGAAGGCAAGTAGATGACGAAATAGCTTCTGGGAAGGAAGGAACATACAGAAATGGTTTCTGAGAAGGCCAGTAGATGACGAAATAGCTTCTGGGAAGGAAGGAACATACAGAAATGGTTTCTGAGAAGGCCAGTAGATGACGAAATAGCTTCTGGGTAGGAAGGAACATACAGAAATGGTTTCTGAGAAGGCCAGTAGATGACGAAATAGCTTCTGGGTAGGAAGGAACATACAGAAATGGTTTCTGAGAAGGCCAGTAGATGACGAAATAGCTTCTGGGTAGGAAGGAACATACAGAAATGGTTTCTGAGAAGGCCAGTAGATGACGAAATAGCTTCTGTGAAGGAAGGAACATACAGAAATGGTTTCTGAGAAGGCCAGTAGATGACGAAATAGCTTCTGGGAAGGAAGGAACATACAGAAATGGTTTCTGAGAAGGCCAGTAGATGACGAAATAGCTTCTGGGTAGGAAGGAACATACAGAAATGGTTTCTGAGAAGGCCAGTAGATGACGAAATAGCTTCTGGGAAGGAAGGAACATACAGAAATGGTTTCTGAGAAGGCCAGTAGATGACGAAATAGCTTCTGGGAAGGAAGGAACATACAGAAATGGTTTCTGAGAAGGCCAGTAGATGACGAAATAGCTTCTGGGAAGGCAGGAACATACAGAAATGGTTTCTGAGAAGGCAAGTAGATGACGAAATAGCTTCTGGGAAGGAAGGAACATACAGAAATGGTTTCTGAGAAGGCCAGTAGATGACGAAATAGCTTCTGGGTAGGAAGGAACATACAGAAATGGTTTCTGAGAAGGCAAGTAGATGACGAAATAGCTTCTGGGTAGGAAGGAACATACAGAAATGGTTTCTGAGAAGGCCAGTAGATGACGAAATAGCTTCTGGGTAGGAAGGAACATACAGAAATGGTTTCTGAGAAGGCCAGTAGATGACGAAATAGCTTCTGGGAAGGAAGATGCAAATACATAAAGAAATGGTTTCTTTAAGTACGTGGTAGTCCTGCCTGTAAAGTACATAGATAAACTGCTTCTACAATATAATACAAGGTCCTCATTTATGGTTTTTTATCCAAACACACGTGTACACAATCGACCAATGGTTTCTGCTGAATTAAACAATCGGGAACCATCAACACTTTCCGTAAACGTGAACGTATTTTCTCGTTTACGGAAAGTGCCGACGGTTCCCGATTGCTGAATTATTAACCAAGTAAGCATCCTTACTGTATATGCACTAAACAACCTACCGGAAGTGTCGTGTTAACTAATTAGATATGATGTGGCTTTCTGATGATATACTAAGGTTGTAAAAACACGTGTGATACATCGTCTGTCTGACATCAGAGCTGTATTTTTATCCAATTTAGATGACAATCGAATCCCGTCTCCGATCCCTTTGGAAATTACAGGGATGAACCGTCTGAGTTTGGTAATCGAATCCGTGGTAGATTTTTGTTTCACTTTGTTCCGGTCGACAAAACACTGGTCTTAAGGACTTTGTTTAACAAACAAATAAATCTTGAATGAATTGGCAGACCACAAACACGACACACAGATGATGTTTCATATAAATCTCGTAATATAGACATGACGCGAAAAGAAATATTGATCATACTGATTCAAACAGCTAGTGAGATCATATTAGACTCTCTGGTCATGCTTCTGGCCAAAAAGTTGGAAATTCAAATCAAATTTCAAATATCGCTAAATCTGAATGAGAGGAACACAAACACCTTTATTATTCAATTTTCATTGTTTGGACGAATGCCTGTTAAAATCAAGCAAAAAAATTGTGCAATCAGATCAGATTTTTTTATCAGAGAAGCGAAAGAAAAGCCAGCAGCAACAACATCACAAACAACTGACTTTTTTATCAGTTAAACAGTACGACAAAACATGCTGGGTTACAGATTACAGATCGTAGGGAGTTAGTGAGACAATCATTACAGACTGTAGGGAACTGGTGTTAACAAGGAATGAATATGTTTGAATGTTTCCACCCAAAATTTGTACATTTATTTATGACAGTTTGTTCTGGCTTGAACGACTCTGTGCAAAGACAGCATAGTAGATTGTGTTATATACTAAATCTGGTATTACATTCTGTTGAATACAGTGCGCGTATGCTTCAAGCATGTCCTGTAAATCAACTGCAATATATAAAGCAGAAACACTTACGCCATGTTATAAATGTTCCGGTCAAATACAAGACGACGGCAGAATATACCGGACGCCCACAGGACAGCACTAGGGCTGTAGTTCATGTTAAAACACGCTAAATCTTCGTTTTCTGTTCATGTCCAGTTACAGCCGGATATTGAAATTGATTTCGTACCTCATCAATTATGTACAACCGTCTGCGACCTGCCAAATTAAATTATGAATTGGTGGATATTTATGAAGTCTAGAACCCCACGCGCTAATGCACATAGTCGCCTCATGAAAGGCACGGCTTTTAACAAGTATGAAACTGTCTTTGACAACAGGGAACATTGTCAACTTGGCGTCTTGTAGTATCAAACTAGGCAGGACTACCACGTACTTATCTATCAATGGTACAGTATGTGTACACAATCAACTTGTTGTCACCTGACTAATAAATATACAGCAGTATCATTTATTATTATATACTTACTATAAAAAAACCAGGGACATTTTTAACTTGTAAATACGCATATCAGCAATTCGGATCAATATGGGCAATTCTTCGCTAAGCGGGCCTAATACACTGTATAGGCCCTCTTCAAAAATTGTCGCAACGTCGTATGACGTTCATGACATCACAAGAATCGAAAATGGATAGAAGGACAGATGTTTACGTTACCAAGAATACTAGAGCTTGATGAGCTGATAGAAAGAAAAAGGGACATACAAGAAGATGTAGACGAAACAGCTAAATAATTCCGTATCCATTGCTAATGAATTATAAATTTTTATCTTAATCAACGTCCAGACGATGACGAAAAAAAAGGAACAAAAAACCGACATCAACAAAAACCGATCATCATGAACCGTCACAAAATTCAAAGTTTATAATAAATGGGATATGTCATGGACATTTCCCTATCAGGTCCTATATCAACTTATTATCACGTGATCAACAAGTGTATACATTTAGAATCAACTTATTATCACGTGATCAACAACTGTATACAGTCAACTTATAATCACATGATCAACAAGTGCATACATGAAAAATCAACTTATTATCACGTGATCATCAAATGTTTAGAATCAACTTATTATTGAACTATTCAATAAACCGACAAGGAGTCCGCAATTGTAACCCAAGGAACGGACTTCACAATTTACCAATACAGACATCCCCGAAACCATAGGAAGTGTTGACAGTGCGTTATAGACAGAACACGGAGGTAATGGTCGGTTTACAGTATAATGGGTAGAATGACCAGACAACATCTGTTGTGGACATAAAACGTGTGGACATAACAGGTCGATACAGGCCCTAAACAAGTACTCGTCCCCTGATGTACGATAAACAGGGATTAAAACAAAACGTCAGTTAATATTGGTATTTATATGTGGTAAAGCTGTTTCAAGAAAGATAAATTTTAACTTAAGTACAACCATAAAATCCTATATAGTCACAACATTGGATAACAGCATTGGTTATCTCCCCTGTCTTCCTGATTCTGGGACTTCACAACAATAATTAATGAATGACGTTACTATAGCTTAGTGTTTATGCAAAAAAAATATTAATTAAACAATGACATTTCTGGATAAAAATGATTTGAACAATCCTGACATAAAGTAAACAAAAGTTTTCAAAATGGTTTTACGTATTTGACTCATGTGACCTTGAATATTAGTCAAAGTCATTCGTTTGAACAAACTTAGTAGCCTTCCGTTTAAGCATACAATAAACAGCATACATGTATGCATGTCACTGCCGAAATATTGTTACGCTTCAAAAATGATATTTAATTGCAAGAAATACATCGTTTTTGTCTCAATATGTTTGCAGTAACGCACACGTTTTCAAGAAAAATTGTGAAAACTAGCCTAGTTAATTGATTGGGAAAAAAACCCTGAAATTGGGAAAATTGAAGCCCAATTTCATTGTGTATGGGGCCGTATATCGGCCCCTGAGAGACCCAAGAAAAAGCCCTGGCTTGACTTCACGGTTATCAACAGGAAGTCTTATAAAGGTATCAAACATGCATACATGATCCCTGTGACCTTGAATAGAATAGAGTCATTGTCATTTATTTAAACAAACTTGGAAATCCTTTATCCAAGCATGTTGCTGGCCAAATATCATCATCTCGGACCTCTTGTTTATTCAGAAGAAATTGCAAAATATTTCAAACAGCTTTGTAGGCCTTAAAGTAAAATAAATCATGCTCAAATTGTAGAAATATTATCTACCAGACTTATTGGGCAGAAAAAAATGACCACCAAACAAAATAGTTATTATCTGGAAAATATATTGAAAGGAATTTGCCATACAAGTTTAATAGAAATCCTTTTTCGAGAAAGTTACATCCAATAAACGGGTTTGGTTTCAGATCGTGTGTCTCACTAAAGAAGGCCGATACAGCTAATTCTAACGAGCTGACTGGGAAGTACGCTGGCCGTACCTTACACGACATCAGGGAGAAGAGTCTAAGCTTGGCGTGGCGTGCTCTTAACGATTTAATTAACTTTTAACGCGTGATTTAGTATTTACTTGACATTTCGCCTCTAAGGAATCTTATCCGTCCTTTTTTTACAGTAGATACCCACTAACGTGAAAATCAGACCGTGACTAGCCTAATGAGGTCGAGCTTGATTTGTGTACTGTTGTTATATATGTATACGACCCGTGCGATGATAACACAAGTTGACACGCCAAATATTCTGGTCTGACGTTCCGTTCTTCATCATGTTCCGAAATAAGTTATAATTTGACGACACAATCACTTTATTATCGAAATTCGTTTTGAAAGAAAAACTGTGAATTCGTGTAGACACAATATTGTGTGATGTCAGAATTCGTGTTGATGGCACTATCTCTGTGACGTCAGAATTTGTGTTGACGACACAATATCAGTGATGTTGACGACATAATTTCGATGACGTCAGAATTCGTGTTGACGACACTATCACTATGATGTCAGAGTTCGTGCTGACGATACAATCTCTGTGATGTCAGAATTCGTGATTACACAATCTGTATGATGTCAGAATTTGTGTCGATGACACAATCTCTGTGAGGTCAGAATTCGTGATGACGACACAATCTTGGTGACGTCAGAATTTGTCTTGACGGCACAATCTTCGTGACGGCAGAATTTGTGTTGACGACACAATATCGGTGATGTTGACGGCACATACTTGTGCTACCAGTAATCGTGTTAACGACACACAATATGTGAGTTGTTGGTATACTTTTTTGATGACACACTTCCATTGATACTAGTTTACTTATTGACGACGGGGTCTTAGTTTTACTAATAAACATTTGGCGATTTGAGGTGGGGGGGGGGGGGTAATTTAACCACCATTTGCTTATCTCTCAGAACGTTCACATAAGCGGCTAAAACCAAGGTTTGTGTATACTTGGGAGATGACTGTTCCCTGTGTTTGTCTTTTAATCGGTCTATCTCTCCAGTTTTATAATACTAGACGGAATCATCAAAATGTTTGTACACTTCATACAGCAATATAGTGATCGAGTTGTCAATGCAAGCGTCATTTAAACCGTGTCATCAAATTTAAAGCATACTAACACCACAAAGCACAGTAGCATACAACAACATGTCGCTGTGTATGTATATCCCACAATACCCAGCGAATGTACATCAATCAATATCAATATAATAGTTGCTGCGTGCCCCTGTGCACAGAGGTCGCACCCTAAAATGCAAACTACCTTCACGATTGTTCACCTTGACATATGGTCTGTATGATGAACAAATACAACAACTACCGTGGCCTTCAACAAATAAGAGATCCGCGGCGCCAATTATACTAATGTCTTCTCCACAATTTTAGGAATTCGATTTACATAACAACGAACACAGGGATGCCAAAACAGCAGGGTTAACTGTTGGATGTTGTTAAAGCTGCCGATGACAAATGTTGAGCAATTACGGGCAATAATACTTGTAAACATTTCGCGTAAATGATGTGTGCAGGCGTAGAACTTGATGTTTATCGGGACCTTATGTGAAGTTCGTGAGTACTTGGTATACATAAGTCTATATATATATTTTTTTGTATCATTTTGAGGCTTCTGTAATAAATACTAAAGGACCCTCTGACATAGTATAACTTGACGTCGATCATCAGCTTATATTACATAACACATGCCGATCATCGGAGAAAATGTCTTTTACACGACAATCGTAATTGTCAGCGAATTGTACCCAGAAAGGATAACTTATCAGCGGATATTACGTAGCACACGCAAATTATATAAAGAATAATACATACCATTTTCCATATCGAACCCAAGAACGGCCCGAGGGCCAATATTGGGGTCGAGAGGGCCAATATTGGGTCCGATACATTGAAAATGATATGTTTTATTCAATTTATTTAGTAATAAATAACAGAAAAATATATAATTTTACTAAAATAAACAATTCTAATGTTTTAATCATTTAATTAACTTCATTTTCTCATTAAAGGCAACAAATTTGAAAATAAACAATTATTTAAATTATTCAAGTGTTTGAAGTCTATATAAGTTTTATACAGTTATCATATTAACAATAACTTTAAACACAAACATCCTTTTAAAATTGTTTTTCTATCATGTGATTGTCACCAATCATCAAGAACAGACAAAATTGACTACTACTGTGGAGAGAGAATTGTCTATTCCCTCTGCTATCATTCTTTCTTTATCTACTAGGTATTCTTACTCTACCAATCTTGCTGCTAAGGAATTCAAAACTTTCGCTCCCATATTTTGATCTCTTTGACTTCCAGACATGTGTTTTTGTTTTCGTTTTGCTTGTAACACAGCAGCTATGTAAAAAAAAAAAACAGGGACCCGAATGGTTTGATGACAATAAAAGCGAATATTACTCAACATGCGTCTTCATCAGAGAATATACTTTCATTCGTCGTACTCGCCAGCCACAAACCGATAACTTAACACATCTATATCCTCACTATGTTTCTTCACGACGAATACTACTTTTAAAACACGTTATTCAGCCCGTTGTCAGTATAATATGTGACCGAGTGCGATGCTTTACTGGGGGCTTTGACATTATACTTCAGTCTGGTAACACTTTAAATCGACAAAAAATCCGGATTAACGCAAGAAGGCTTACACGAACAAATCGCCGCCTCCCAAATACACACGCTCTCAACACATACCCACATCGCATAAACTGGGAGACTGTCCTTAAATGACCCTGTCTGTGAATAGGACGTAAATAATCAACCAATCAACCACAAATCATCAGTGACTACTACTTAAGTGAGTTGGTTCTGCCTGTTAAAAAATCAATCAGTTTTTCGGAACTCCTCTGCAATTTCCTTTAACAACACGTGCATTTGTTTGCCATGAATTTCTTATGAAAAATGTAAAGGAGTTTTTCCAGCCAGCTAAAAGTTAAAAGCTTTATATCTTCGAAATAAACTCACTGACCCATAAGTAATTTTACTGATTTTTGATGTATTATAGATTGCAATATTACACAGGTCGAGCCTCAGTAAATAATTCTGAACACAGTCGATCGCAAGCAAATTTCATACGTATCTAGTAAAAGTCGATAATTAGTATTATTTTCATATACCGTCATGAACGAATTGTATATTTATTTTCATACGCGGATTATAACGAAAATGGAATTTAAGCGAATTTCCACTGTGCATGTCTTGTCCATCATCTATTAATATGACTTGTACACGTCATTTTCCTCACCTCACTCACACACATCATCAGCAGCAATTTAAGCGTCGGACACATCGCTTGAATGACGTCCCGTCACAACTTAATTGACTTCCATTCAATATTTCACAGGATTTAATTAACTCGTTCTGTTTAGCTGCGGAAAATCACATGCACGAATACGGAAATTGTTACACAATTTTCAAACTTTGCATTTTGTTAACGAAACACTGGGGAAAAAATCATATTGATATTGTTTGATGAAAGAAATGATGAGAAATGAAAAACAATTTCCGGATTTCTTAGAATTTAACTTCCTGTTTGATATTACGCGAATTTACGGTAAAGATTGACAGTAAATTGCTTGCAAAAATTTCCCCTGTTTGGCTAAATTGTTTGTTTGTTTTTGATTTGTAATTCGGTCGTAAATTTATGTTTCAAAATCAATACTAATATCTTAGCCGAATTTATTTCTATCCTTCACTGCACACTTTATTATTTTTCAGCGATGTTTTAACTCAATGTATTTAAAGCACTATTTGAAAATTCTAATTGTTTTAATGAAAACGTTCTCTGTTGAAAATTTGTAAAATTCTTTCGTAAATGCCGCCTGAAAATTACGCTATCTATGTATCTTTACTGTACATGTTTTACACAAACTATTTCCCTGTAAAATTTTTATCTTTATGATGTTTTCACTCACTTTCCAAAAAAACAGAAAAATACCATACATTTTTTATCGTGGTTTTGTATACATTGTATAAATATAACCTTTATTTTATATTAAAACAATTATGAAATAAGTTATCCAACTTATATCAATCACTTTGGTTGGCACGCATGTTAGCGCGAGTGTGGGAGGAAACCGGAGTACACAGAGAAAACCTACGTGGCCGGGCAGGTGACCCTATTACCTTTTCACGGGGGAATCGAACCCCGGTCGCCTTGGTGAAAGGCAAGTGCGCTATCCACTGCATCACCCGACCAACCATACATTGTATAAACAATCATTTTTCAGTAAAGTTTTAACCAACAGCATGGCTCCTTTTCATTCATCACTTGACGTCTTTATGAAAATATTTAAAATGAAAATAGTACAGTTGTTTGTTAGCTTGTGTTCATATTTTCTTAGATTCTCATGTTCCTGTGTAAGTGAAAAATAGAACAGCAGTATTTATAGTCACAGAGATCAGGATAACCACAGGTTGAATTATGACCGCTCTCAACTCTGACGTGATGGTTGCCGTTTCAGCTGAATTGGGGATTTTATCCAGCGCTTTGAATCGCATCAAAAGAAAGGGAGCAACGTAGAAGACAGCAAGGACCGGTGTGTGCCGGAAAGTCTTTTGGTGACTATAAGAATTATATCTCATTTCGAATATTGTAATTCTAAATCTCTTTATTTTGTACTATACTGCACTTTTACTTTTTTCCTTTTTCTTTTTTTCCTTTCAGACATATTTTTCTATTATAATTACAGGCATAATAGGCCAGATATATGCTACTTATTATTCGATAAATTTTGCGTTTGAATTATATTTTAGACCAACACGTGTAGTCAAGGGAGATAACCTTAGCTATCTGTGTACGCTAGGTGGAGTGCTACACGCCACCTTATAATCAGTTCTTTAAAGGTTTACAAAAACTCATTTTTGTTAGATGAACCCTTATCAGATACTTTATGTTAAGTTTAGAAAATTTAATACAAGGAAGATTTTCTTACTCTATACAGTACCAAGACACCGAAAAACAGTTTTCTCAAAGGGCTATACTTTCTCTCCTTTATCACTTATGTATCTAGTATGTACCATCATGTCAGTTTTTAATTCAGCGGAAAAAACACCTCCAAACGTCTATCTTTATCACTTAAATAAATATTGTCCTGTTCAACATGAGTTCAAAATCTCAATTGTAAATATTTCCTTGTATAATGGGAGTAGATAAAACATAATCTTGTCAGCTTCAAATTCATCTTACCGTTTTAAGATGCTTACTTAAGGATTTGTTATCCATGTTTTGAGCGGTTCCTATTTCACGATAAAAGCAGAAGTGCGCACGTGATAGACAATTGTCTGATAGTTTGTAAATTAGCTCTATTTAACTATTAACCAGATATTCTCTGTGGGTTTCAGTTTCAGAATAAAGTCTTTCTGTTATACACGATCGAGTGATTCAATGTTTTAGATTCGGTCCGGAATTCTACAAATACAGACTTTCTTTCTTCCAAAAGCAAACAAAGATGTGGTCTATTTTTGTTTTACGCCCTATTAACAGCTAGTGTCATTTCAGGACGTCCCAGATTTTGGAGGTGGAGGAAAGCCGGATTGTCCGGAAAAAACCCACCAACTTTTAGTCAGTACCTGGCAACTGTCCCACGTTGGTTTTGAACTCGTAACCCAGATGTGTACGAGCACCCTTGACGTATAGTTACGATGTTTATCAGTGGCACGAGCGTCCTTAACGTATATTTACAATGTTTATCATTGGTACAAGCACCCTTAACGTATAGTTACAATGTTTATCAGTGGTATGAGCACCCTTAACGTATAGTTACAATGTTTATCAGTTGTACGAGCACCTTTTACGCACAGTTACAATGTTTATCAGTGGTATGAGCACCCTTAACGTATAGGTACAATGTTTATCAGTGGTACGAGCACCCTTTACTTTTAGTTACAATGTTTATCAGTGGTATGGGCGCCCTTAACGTATAGCTACAATGTTTATCAGTGGTACGAGCACCCTTAACGTATAGTTACAATGTTTATTAGTGGTACGAGCACCCTTAACGTACATATACAATGTTTATCAGTGGTACGAGCACCCTTAGCGTATAGTTACAATGTTGATCAGTGGTACGAGCACCCTTAACGTATAGTTACAATGTTTATAAGTGGTTCGAGCACCCGCAACGTACAGTTACAATGTTCATCAGTGGTACGAGCGCCCTTAACGTATAGTTACAATGTTGATCAGTGGTACGAGCACCCGCAACGTACAGTTACAATGTTTATCAGTGGTACGAGCGCCCTTAACGTACAGTTACAATGTTTATCAGTGGTACGAGCACCCTTAACTTAACGTATATTTACAATGTTGATCAGTGGTACGAGCACCCTTAACGTATATTTACAATGTTTATCAGTGGTACGAGCACCCTTAACTTAACGTATATTTACAATGCTTATCAGTGGTACGAGCACCCTTAACGTATAGTTACAATGTTTATCAGTGGTACGAGCACCCTTAACGTATAGTTACAATGTTTATCAGTGATATGAGCACCCTTAACGTATAGTTACAATGTTTATCAGTGATACGAGCGCCCTTAACGTATAGTTACAATGTTTATCAGCGATACGAGCACCCTTAACGTATAGTTACAATGTTTATCAGTGGTGCGAGCGCCCTTAACGTATAGTTACAATGTTTATCAGTGATACGAGCACCCTTAACGTATAGTTACAATGTTTATCAGTGGTACGAGCACCCTTAACGTATAGTTACAATGTTTATCAGTGGTGCGAGCGCCCTTAACGTATAGTTACAATGTCTATCAGTGATACGAGTGCCCTTAACGTATAGTTACAATGTCTATCAGTGATACGAGTGCCCTTAACGTATAGTTACAATGTTTATCATTGGTGCGAGCTCACACTAATATATTTATAACTAATGTACTTAAAGTCAGCATTCATGAAGCCAAACCATTCTTCTGAAACTGAAGCAATGTTCCGTTCTCGCATTGCACGTTAGCTAAGTTTCTAGAATTAGGGTCAAGGGGAGTAACTCTCGTAGGACATGTATTATTAGATTAATGTAATTAGACTTTTGTAGCCCGTATACATCGCTAACAAATGAACTTAACGTGCCAAGTGGCTATCTAATTAGATTAAATCACTTCAGCTCTACATTTAATGATATTTTTCGAAGTCAATAAAATGTTATTATTTATAGAAAATATGCTGATGTACAATTTGTTATTATTTTTATTAATTTTGTTAGATCTAATAAAATTATATTGACGAGATAATATAGTCTACCTTTGTTTGTCGCTTGACCGATTGGTCCAAAATTGTTTGCTGTTAAATAAACAAACCACATAATGATGAGAGACGGTTATATTTCTCCTCTGACACTTGATAACTGTATTCAATATATGTGATAGGAACACTTTTGTCTATGTTACATGTATAGGAGAATACTACAAATATAGATATATGAGTTATTACGTAAGTTTTATTTTAGATCGGGTTTACCCTCATCAGATGTTATGGGTGATTTTAAGGGCCAAAGATGAGGTAATCCGAATGAGTCTGCATTCTGCAATACATTCGAAATGAATATTGAAATGGATATTACCTCTAAGTTATATAAATACCCAGATTCCTGTCCATGGTGTTTTACATTGTGACTAAGCTGCTAGGTAGCCACAAAGGAATAGTTTCGTGATTAAAAAACAAGTAAGACTGAGCAAAACTGTGAGCATACTTATAGGACACACATACAGCTGTCAACAGAGAAGAGAAGCCCGAATAAAAAAGGTCCGGTTAAATTGCATTATAATTAATATAACACGAATATGAAAAGTTCATATTATTCATACTTTTTTCTAAATTATGATAGCAAGCATGTCGATATAGAAACGTACATAGAGTACACTTAAAATGGGAAGACAGAAGAACGGAGTATGAAAAATGTTCCATGTAGAACTAGACACAAGAAAAAAATGTCCGCCTTCGAGAAATATTCGCTAAAAAAACACAGGCCAAGGGAAAAAGCGAAACTGACCGAGATTGTGAGCATAGTACAACTCACAGATGCCAAAGATACATCAGTGACGAAAAAACACTCCATGAGCATGTACAGTTATTACAGTAGAGGTTGTCTGACGGTAGAAACTCGGTGGATTTCAGAGAGCTACATACATATAAGAGTATATCTTTCTTGGAGGTTTTCAGTGGATATTCGCTTTGATAAAAGACAAACAAACCAACATTATGTAAATCAAATTCTTAATTTTCTAATAAACAATATATCAACAAATAAATCGAAAGCTGATTTGACATAATTGATTATTTAGCTCCTTTGTACAAGTATGTGTCTTACTGGAGAAAAAAAAACCAGATAAATCAAATGGGCAAGATGTTTTTTTTCAATATCCGTTCTTGTTAACCGGAAAAAAGTATTCGCTTAATTTTGATTTCACAACTGCTTTTTTAATACAGATGGCTAAGGTGCTCGCTGCCGTGTATGAGTATTTTGTATTGTGCAATAGGTATTGGGTGCGTGTTTTTTACTTCCTTATGACAGTGACGATTCAATGCCGACTTCATAGTGCCATCTCGCTAAACCATGGATAACAGTTTATCTGCTGTAATTCTTCAAATTTGAGGTAATAAAGAAATAACAATAATACGGACGAAGGATGAACCGGTTGTAACCATTACTATCGATGCTGAACGTTAAACAGTGAATGACATCTGCCCCTTCTAAGGACTTTGGTGCTAAAGTATGGTCCGGCCTGGGGCCACCGCCTTACTCACCCAGGCAAATGTTCCACATCAAACCGAAAGTAAGATATTGGAAAGAGGAAGGCACTAGGAAGTGAAAGGAAGTCAAAAGTATAAAGGAATGTAAAGATCCTGAATACTGCAATGGATACCGCCGATCTTTATTGTCGATTGTGTGTCCTTAAGCAGAGGACACAACTCCCCAATTCTGCAGGAGTTCTGACATAACTTGCCTCCAACAATACAATTTCCTCGATCGCTGACAGGATTGAGTGCGAAGACAAGCAAGCCATGTCTCTTGTTACGGCTAGAGAATGAAAATAAAACAAGACAGAAATTTTATGTAATACATTTAGCACGGAACCGGTACTGCACGGGAAGGATACAAACACTTCAAAAATCCGCAATATACGCATGCTATCAGATTATATCCGCTGGTGTTTGTACTTTAGTAGTTTGTTCACCTGTGTCAGCAAATGTTACCAACATAAAGGTTTGTCGTACTTTAACCAACATATAGCTGATGATCTTAAAGGAAATGTCACAGATAATACACGGATAGCATGACAGACAACGGTATTAGAACAGCCATCATGCTTCCGGTCGGCCACGAGACTTCTAGTTCCGAGTCAGTAATCACCCGGATGTTAACATTTTAAATATTTAACGCTAATTGCTAAAACCTATCAAGGCAAATGGATATATTTCCAACGTTGATACGCATCTGACGTGCCTTGGCCTGTTTACTGATCCACAGCCAAAGACAAAAAAAACCAGATAGTTTACTGGATTATTTGATTGATACGTGTGTAATAAAGACAAGAAAAACAAGTTTTAATACACATCATGCTACATGTACATTCCATTTTACTTTCACTTAAGTGATTACATGAACGTTAAATCATCTATTTTAATTGTCAACGTAAGTGGAAAAATCGAAACATCGAAGAATCCGTTCAGGAGGAAAAAGCCGAAATTTGAAGAACGAAGGCTGGTCGTGACAAACCAGTGTTGTGTTCGTACACACGGCAGTGCGTAAATAATTTTCCACAAAAAGAAAACAGCATAAAAAACGATAAACTAATCAATTGTATCATGTAAAACGTGGCCCAGAAAGTTCAGCATAACATTGGTATTTATCATCAACAATCATACCAGCAGCGAGTAAGCCTTATTTGTATTTGTTATGGTGACCCATCAGGTTATCCTAGTGTATGTTGGCACTATTCTGTTTGGAAACAATGGCTACATGGGTGAAATTCCATTTATTATGATATATTAGTAAGTGGACGCAAGCATTGATGCCGCTATATCCACATCAATATAGTTTGACAAGCAATGTAGTAAAAATAAAATAAATCAGTTTAAAAGCTATCCGTGCAATTTCTTAGTCGATTGTACATGTTTAAAATATTCTTTTGCAATAAAAAAATCACTGTTTTAATGCGCTATATGACGTACTCCACCTCAAGACCTTACCAGAATTTCGCCCCTGTGAGGAAGGCTATGGGTTCTGTCCGCAGGCCGAGGCATACCAGAGTCTCTAACAATGGTAGTTACTACTCCTTGCTTGACGTTCAGTATTATGGGAGTGGAACGACTGGTTCGCCCGTTGTCAGTATAATATGACCGAGTAGGGTGTTGTGCTGGATGCCTTCCACAGAATACTTAAGTGCGGTAGCACTTTAAATCGGCAAAAGATCCAGACTATCGCAAGAAGGCTTACACGAACATATCACCCTCCCAAATACACACGCTCTCGACACAGACACCCAAATCGCATACATCGGGAGGCCGTCCGTAAATGACCCTTGCTGTTAATAGGACGTAAAGACAACCAACCAACCAACCTTTCCCGAATCCGTTTTTCTCAGGCATAACCAGATGATAAATTAAAACATTTTTGGGAGACTATTCCAATTATCAATTATACTTTGAGTAGAGTGATGTTTTCCAATATTTAAACGAGTTGCTAGAGTTGGCAGCTTCAACCACAGTATCGTATGCTTTTAAATCCGGGGAGTAATTGTCGATCTTCTTGGAAGGTTTTCTATGCGTTCGATGTCGGTGATTTTGTGTTGACTTCCAACACTGGAAGCATACTCTAAATGAGGTCAAACTAGCGTTTTTAAAAAATTCCTTGGCAACCTTTCGTCCAAATTAGCAACTGATCTCATAAGGACACCTACTATGCCGTTTCCTTTGTTTAATGCTCGTTGGATATGTGTTGTAAAGCTCAAGTCCTGGTCTACAAGTATACTACAACCCCAAGATCTTCCTCCCATCCGATGTTTCCCAATGATACATGTATAATGTCTCGATCCTCCCTTGTCCGTTAGTTGATATCGTGGCTCTCTCGTTTTGCTGACATGGTCATAACGTCACATCTTTCATGATTGAAACTTAAAACCATTTAGCAGACCGTTTTATCAAATTGCAGAGACCATTTTAGAATAAGCGTTCATCTGAATCATCACATATTGTTCTGTTTAGCTAAAATAGACATGAAGGTTTGCGAAGATATAGATTCTGGTAGATCGTTGATGTATATGACGAAAAGAACCGGACCTAGCACACTTCCTTGAGGTATTCCTCTAACGACTGTGGGCTCTGGTGACGATGTCCCATTTACAACACAATTTAACTTTGTATAACCTTTCCGTAGTTTTACAGACCGCCCAGATTTACTGGTCTATAGTTTCCCGTATGTGAACGATGACGCTTTTCAAAATGTAACAGGGTACTCAAGCCTGTTCATTGTATTAAAGAAACAGACCCTTAGAGATTTGTCCAAAATATGCATTTGGCGGATATTCAGCTTGTAGATAATGTACAGGGTGCTGTTTAGGTAGTCCAAACTGCAAATCCCCGTCAGTCCAATCCTCTCAGCGATCAGCAATCGTGTGACGACCGATGCCAGCACCTTTACCAGCATCCTGTCACCAACATCAAGTGTCACAGATCATATTTGTCTTTTTGACATTGCTGGTAATTCTCTATGGTTTTTGCTGCTACATGTATATTGTTTGATTCCTTTAAAACATTCAGTTAACCCACGGCGTAGCAGGTTACACTCAGGTTGCTAGAGATACTACATTCATTTGAACGACTCACACAATTAAATAATTTACTATAATTATGTTTTTATCAAACATTTTAGCTAATAACTTTGATATTTAAAGTACAACACTACTGACAAGTGTCTAGATTCATAAATACATACCTTACAAAGGCTACAAAACGATTTTTCTGTGATGTTAACTGGCAAACTATTCTTTTACAATATCCAGAATCTGACACCCGGAGGTTTACATGCAGACCTGCGGCCCCTTAACATGGCCCCATAATATTTGACCCTGTGTACATCCACACACAGACATAGAAACATCTTAAAAATATACATTTTTCAAAAGTTAAGTATCTGTACATTTTATTTATGTAAATATATGTCATCAGTTCCTCGTTAAACTTCCTCGCAGTAATTAGCTGTAATGGAACTAATTTTATATTGGAACTACAAACGTATGAAACACTTTGGGATTGGACAATTTAGATGTGTGAGTCATTGAAGACGCAGGTGTCTACCGAACATTAGAAAAGATGGTGGTTATCCTGGTGTTTCGTGTCTCGTGCAGTTATAAGCATGAGTTAGAGGTCCATTCTGGCTCTTTCAATCTCTTTTCTGACTCCGACGTTCTATTCATGTCAAGAAGCGTACGGTTGAATCGCTCGCAGAGACCTTCCCGCTTGGATGATGTGATGAAGTCCTGAACTTCACTATCCTCATGGTTTTACAGATATCCTGGATCACGCGTCCTTCAAAGTTAACACATTGTTCCGAATGAAATGATTTTGGTATGTCGTATGGTATGTCGTAATGACATATTAAATGTTTAGCCACTAGTTCCATACATTATGTATGACTGTTGGAACCTTTGCACAGCGTAACAAAGTCTGAAGAGTTCAAATCCCCTCTGGGACGTTCGCAGTGTCTCGCACAGGGCATCATCTTCCCAATAAAGTCATCCATCTCTTGTAACCTTCTCATCTGGGCTGTTTTATGATTACTACCCTCAATATCTGTCAAATCATCAAGCAAATCTGTAGACATTGTCTCAAAATATGCTGGCATGTTGATCATAGAATTGCAAGCAGTCCTGCCACACTCCACCGGTATATGACTGAGCTCCATACAACTGTAAGTCTCAAGGTCTTGACTTGGATATCCTGACAGTACATCTGCATCAATTTTAGTTCTCCCTGGTCTGTACTTGATGTCGAAGTCATATTTTGACAAGGCCGACAACCATCGATGTCCTGTCGAATCACGTTTTGCCTTGGACAGGATGTAGGTAAGGGGGTTATTATCCGTGTAGACTGTGAATCTTTACTGATACAGATAGTTCTTGTAGTTCTCAGTGACTGAGCACTGCATCGTCAAAAACTCTAGTTTATGGGCTGGGTATTGCTGTTCCGCCTTCGGCTGGTATATGCTACCACTTCTGTCTGTCCTCCTTACTTCTGATACAGAACTGTCCCTAACCCCTGCTGACTTGCGTAGGTATGCAGCACAAATGGTACACTGTAATTCGGATAGCCAGATAATGCTTCCTCCTCGTCAAAACCCCATCTCCAAAATGGTGTGGTTTCTTTAGAAGCCTTCTTGGTATGAGTTAATGGTAGAAGGTTTCTGTGAGTTCTGGCAATCGCTGCTAATCCATGCACAAATTTCCGGTAATATCCGGTAAATCCCGGAATTTTCAAACGTCCTATGACGTTGTAGGTTTAGTCCAATCCAAAATCTTCAGTACCTTATCTAGGTCTGTCTCCACGCCGTTCTCTGCAACAATATGACCGACATACTTCACACGGGTTTTGAAGAAGTTGCATTTCTTGGGCGAAACCTTCAGATTGCACTCCTGTAATCAGGCAAACGCTCGATCAAGTCGTCGCAAGTGCTCCTCGTACGTGTTCGCAAATATTATCAAAGCATCCCAATAGAAGAGACATGCGCAGATACATGTCACCAAGACAGTCCTCCATGAGTCGTCGATATGTTGCTGGACTGTTGCTCAAACCAAACAGCAATCTATTGAATTCCCAGAATCCAAGAGGTCCCACCGTGAACGCTGTCTACATTTAGAATTAAACTCTTTGAACATTATTCAAAGTATATTTCTTTAAACCCAATATTTTATTGATTTGTGAAAAATTGTCACATTAATTTTTTTATTTTATCTTCAGTAATGTTTTGTTATTGAGATTCAAAAATCTTATTTATTCTTTTGGAGGTAATTGCAATATTCATTCTTAAAAAAGTAGTCCAATCTAACAGGAACTTTTCAAATTTTGATGCATAGATCCCACCTGCATATTCCAGTAAGGGACTATATAATTAAGTTTCCCAAGTTTTCTATATTCAATATAACTCTTCAAGATCATGATTTATAACATTGTCAATATCAATGATATTTTTGGATGAATAGCAACAGTCTGTTAATAGATTAGAGTGTGTCAGATTTAGCATTTATACATGTATACAACAGAAATAGTAGCGGCCCAACTACAGAACCTTGGGGAACACCAACTTTAACATTTTCTTTTACGCATACTTAAGCATATTGCTCACTTATTTCGAGCTTTCTTAAATTCATTATTTAAGTGAAAAGCCCTGTACTTTCTCCTTACTCTGTTTCTGTTTGTAATTTCCTCCCAACGCTCTTGTGTCATCCAGGGCTTATCATTCAGCCGTACTGTAATTTAATTGGTCGGAATGTGTTTTCCGAATGAGTTTGTCAGTTACAAAATTAAAACACATTTGATGCCAATATTATTTGAACTATTAATTAAAGTTTGTCAATTTGCAGAAGTAACATCAGAACGTAAACTAACGGTATCTTTTCTGGAGAATATCAAAATTTTTCTTTTTGAATTTTTTTTTCTCTTGTGTACTTGTGCCTCAACCGTAACAAGAACAGATCTGTGATCACTTAAACTATCAATTACGCGTATAACTACGGCCGAGTCTAAATGTACAGTATCACATAAAACAAAACTTCAAAAGGCGCAATTACATGAAACGTTTGAGTGTTACATGTAACTCTAGTAGGACTATCTAACACATTTGTCAGATTATATTGACGCAAAGTATCGCAACAATCATTATAATACTATCAAGTAGATCTATGTCGATATCACTTGAGAGAATCATATTTGGGGTGGTATCAATGGCCATCTTATAAGTGAATTTTCGAGACGTGCCCAGATCTTTGATACACGCGTCTTTCTCTGGGGGCTATATAAAACACTTAACAGAGGGTTTTTTTCTTATTTTTTTTTTGTATTTATCTCAACCCAAATAACATCATCTTTTTTTGGTTCAATATCAAATTTCGTTTGACAACAATGTTCGAATACAACATTACACCACAACCGAACCACAGTGACCTGAGAATTTGTCACAACTTGTTTTGGGCCTAACTTTTACACGTTTGGGGGGTTTAGATTAATTTTCGATAAAATTCCCTTCAGTGGTCATGAAAGCTTTATGCACCGAACATGTTCCGATCTTTTCTAAAAAAAATATGTGAGAACCTGCTTAACTTACCACATTATCTAATATAGAGTTGTCCAAGTGACTCGGTTAAACACAATGTATCTAGCTACATTTGTACGTCATCAGTAAATGATTCCAGAAAGTCGATTTTATTCCTGACACTTCTAATATTTAAGTACGGAAGCCGTGAGGGGACCTTTTGATTTTCGACTTTTCAATCTTGACTTTTGACTCTTAGCCGAAAGTCAACAGTCAAAAGTTAAAAGAAAATAGACGTAAGTCAAAATGCCCTATCACGGCTTCCGTATTTAAGTGCATTATTTTAAGACTATTTTCATTTGTGGATCTATGGACTGTGGGAGAAAAAGGTCTTGCAGAATACAAAACAATACAAAGTGATATTATTTATATTATTATATGAGTATATCTTATTTGTAAATGTATGTGTAAGAATGACAGGATTTATTTTAACATAGAAGACATATGGCACATATCCATACATTTGTACAGCAACCCACCACGGTGAAAAATAATGATATTTTCATTGTGTTTATGTATACTTAATTTTTATTCAGTATGGCTGTGAAAAACAGAATCAGATAATATTGAAAGATTTTATTTTAAAATCAAGTTTTGAACAGAAACCAATGTATCAAATCGGACATTCTAGCTCGTTAGTTGGGTGTAAATATTCACGCAACACATTGGCAATCGAACTTAACCTCTTCAAATGTTTATTTCCATACCAACTCGCTGTTTTTATTGAATAATCCGTGGAGAGTTAATGGTTGAAATCCAATTAAGCAATTAAAACGGGGTAACGCCACATATTTTGCGTAAACATGCACGCATCACTGACAATTAATGGCGATTATCTTCCAATGTCGATAGGCATACTAAGGATTAAAGTACATGTAAACAAGCATTAAGAATAGCAATCGCACGCGAATTACAGATAGACAGACTGGCGATCGCGAGCCGAAAGGCAGACTCAAATTAATATATGTACACCAGTTGTCCTATAAATAGAACTAGTCAATGCCTTTAGGTCAATTACATGTAAATGAGACAATTTGTTTGATTCTTATTTCAGCAGATGTGAATTAATTTCTGTTATAGTAGCTTTCTTCTTAATTTACGGTCAGTAATATTGATTGAGATATGATTCTCGCTTCTGTGTTATTGTTTATGGTGACGTGTAAAAGGTTAGCAGTCTGTGACAGAGATCTTATTTGTAAGCTAAAACACCACAGCTAGCGGTCAGAAAATAACTATTTGTATTTGTAAGTTATAATTAATAAACCACAGCTAGCGGTCAGTAGAAACAGAGACATATAAAGCCAGTGTGTTATATACGTCTCTGGTAGAAATAACGGTTTGTATTTGGAAGTTTATACACTACAGCTAGCGGTCAGTAGAAATAACGGTTTGTATTTGAAAGTTAATACACCACAGCTAGCGGTCAGTAGAAATAACGGTTTGTATTTGAAAGTTAATACACCAAAGCTAGCGGTCAGTAGAAATAACGGTTTATATTTAGAAGTTAATACACCACAGCTAGCGGTCAGTAGAAATAACGGTTTGTATTTAGAAGTTAATACACCACAGCTAGCGGTCAGTAGAAATATCGGTTTTATTTAGAAGTTAATACACCACAGCTAGCGGTCAGTAGAAATAACGGTTTGTATTTTTAAGTTAATACACCACAGCTAGCGGTCAGTAGAAATGTGGAAGTTAATACACAACAGTTAGCGGTCGGTAAAAATTTGGAAGTTAATAAACCACAGCTAGCGGTCAGTAGAAAAAACGGTTTGTATTCAGCCAATAGGTTATTTTTAATGAGATACATAATACAGGTCATTAAAAGAATATACCACTAACATTGTAACACACTAACATTTCACAAACCCATAAGTTATTTTTTTAATATTTCGCATTAAAACTTACATTTTATTTCCGTTCATATACACTTCATATTTCTAACACGGTCTAATAAAAAAAACTTATTCTGGCAGACAGTTAAAGGGAGACGTACAATGTACGTGTATTTTCTATGCTGTTTTAGGCAAACTTATCGTCCGACAAGGTGTAAGGGAAGCAGACATCTTACGATACCTATTATAAGTACAGTATGCCTAATGACATGATCGTACGGATTAAATACCTTAAACCATTACAGAGCGCAGCGAAACCACTCTATTAAGACCACATTAGGGACCGCGCCAAAATAGTCTTAATAGTGGGGTGGTCTTAATACCAAGGGTGACCATGCAGACACATTTCTCTAAAATCCATCTTTTGACATGTTTTCAAGGTCCATTAACTAGTATATAGGCTTTATAATGTTAAACACACAGTAATTGTAGCTGATTAGCCAATTTGACACCAAAATACAGCTTGCTGATCCGACACTTGACAGCTGTACACAGTGGAATCCACACCAGGTGACTCTGTCTTTGGTCAGTTGTCTGAATAGTGAGATGAAACTTAGTGCAAAAGTGGTATTAGGGACTTTTCAAAACTTGTCTTAATAGACAGGTGGTCTTAATAGTGAGGTTGTCTTAATAGTGAAGCTTAAAATACAAAAATGTATGGAAGATTTTTTCGGGGCTGAAATGAGCGAGGTGGTCTTAATTCTGAGGTGATCGAGGTTTCACTGTACATGTCATTTGCCGTGCATTATCGGGACGAAACTCTTTTGTGATGTCATAATATAAATTTTGTGTATTCTTTTTGTTTTTGAAATAGATTATAGAAGTACAAATATGTACCAGACGATATGATGCTTTTGTGTGGTAGGAACGATAACTCGTACTACGGAAAGTCGATAATCTACGTGCATCACATTTATTATTCTTAGCAAAATAGCCCTTTTCAAACATTTTTTTGAAGCAGCCAACGGCATATATGCGTTATTTATTTTATGGTAACGGTGCACGCGTGTACTTCAATTTTGGTTAATATAATACTTGCACAAGCTATATATACATATAATATGTTTCATGGCCCTACACCTGCGGCTGGTGAAATCAGGCTACACACGTTTATGCCTGCTGGCATGTTTTTACCACATGTATCATACACTCAATACATTAATACACTCCCACTGTTTGGCGAGCCTAACATCCATGTGAAGACACATCCTTTTTACCTGCGTTTTTTTTTGTTTTCGTTTTGGAATTTTTTGAGTGGGTTTTTCATTATCTTTGTTTTGCCTTTCAGCAATCGATAACATGCCGTTTGTTGTCATGTTTTCGGGTGTTCTGTTGGAGATTTATGATGGTTCATATGTTTTAACAGCGCAGCAATGATCGGGCAGATCAAAAATCACGATCTAGCATCGCTTTTATCAGGGACGTATATATCCGTCCCTGCTTTTACCTCACCCAGTAAGGCCAATTCGGGAAAGCGTTCAAAGAAGCGTCCCTATATAGAAGCATCTCAGCTACATGTGGTGCTCGATTAAGTTCCTTCGGCCAAGCTTCAATCTCCACAGGAGGTTCAGATTTTCTCCTTGGACGCCAGAGAGCCCATTGGAAATGAGGGGTATGATGCGGCATTGTATGACGTTATGTCACTTGAGTGACTTCAGGTCGATGACGTCCGGCCAGAAGCTCCTTATCCGGAAAGTGCTGCTTCTGATGGTGAACCAATGTCGTCAGAAGAGGTTGAATAGGATGTGATAGCTGAGGCTTTCCGCCTCGTTTTTGGCATGCGCGCATTACTTGCAGATGTTGCCCTTATCCTTGGCCAGAAGAACTGTCCCCTTTAGCGTCATCAGCCCCGGAGGCAACCATATTATTCATCTCTATGATTCCCCCTAAACCTGCTCTGCGCACTATCATAACAGGACCAAGTGCAGCTGCAGGAGGGGTTTTTTGTCCTCTTATTTGGATACCAAGGAGGGTCGTGTAGTAAATAAGACTGCTGCTTCTACTAGCGCTCCTGGCTTTTGGCCAACATCTGCAACTCGCGGTGGTTGATCTATCGGAGGTTAAATTTAAACCTGATTATCCACGACGGTAAGCTTCCTCCTCATCCAGCTAAGCTGGAATAGACGGATTTTCTGACCCGGGAAGCAGACAGATCAGGTCATTTGGTGTTAAATAGCCAGCTGGGTACACCACAAGATGGAGAGGATGCTGCATCTCTCCCTTCATTGTCCTTTCTTACTTGGTCTTTTTTCATGGTCGCTTTGTATAGGCTTGTCGATCTGTCCTAGGACCAGGTGTCTAACGAGGAGAGAGAGGACATGCAGGACAGCCTTACCTCTGGTCTGAACGCTGCATTTAAGATAGTTGTCTGTCCTTGGGGACACACAGGTGAGCGAACCTCAACGGCCCAACTCTGTTTAACATGGTTCATTCAGCTGTGCGGAAGGACTTGAATCAGGGATAAGTTGCTTCGAAAGTTCTCTCCAAGAAGCCGAGCACCAGTGTAGCTAAGGTTATTGGCCTGTCGTGAAGAAATATTGGCTTAATCTAAAGCAACTACCTGGTGGAAAGTTTAAGTCTGCCTTCAATATAAATTGCAAGAAGCATGAAGATAAAGGTGGCAAGAAAACTCCTTCTAAGTGGAAGTAGAGTTCCTGGCTCTCGTTCCACTTCAAGCTGTCGAAGGTCGGCAGTCGTTTTCACTCAACGAAGAGAGATTATCCGGCTTGACAGGTGGACATTACCAGTAGTGTTTGAGGGGTGTATGGATCCTATAAATTCTAGACCCTTCGCTGTCGGCTGAGCCGATTTTCTTCTCCCAGCCCGGCTCTGGCATTGAGAGGGAAGCCATGCATGGGCTATGCAATACTGCCCCAATGCACTTTTTGTAATTCGGCAATGGCATCAAAGCAGACACTTTGCGAGAAAAAAATCTGATGGTGTATGCATATAACTGTCTATTGGTTAACTTTAAATTACAATTTTACGATAACTTGGCTAACATACTGTTTTCAGCCTACATGTAGCTAACCACATGGGTGAAAGCCCAAAGTAACATACAGGTCCTTCTCCTTGTTGTTCAAGTTATTTTTCTAATTTCAAATAGCAATAACTCCATTAATTTTTAACGATTGAATGTTGTTGCAAAAAATGCAAAATATACTGTAATAATGTGTACATGTCTCCCGGGCGGCTGTGCTGGTATTTACTGGACTGTTCCATGCTCTACTGATAGTAATTAGTATTACCGTTGGTGTCTAATATTCGGTGACGAAATACGCTTGCTATTCCGGATGGTCAATGGAATAAGTTTATGATACTCTAATACAGAGACATTGAATGTATTATTAGGCATACATTGATTTTTTTTTATTTGTTTAGGACATTCCGTAAAAATGATGAACGATTTCTGCTCGAGGATATGAATAGTTTGTGTTTGATTATATCCGGATTAATATTTTAGCTCAACTTTGTGCTTAGATATCCATTGTTGACTTCCGGCTCACATGACTTTCAGTTGCTTTCTGTTGTGTTTAGCTTACAAAAATCGAAAATGTTTGTGAAAATTGGAATTTGCATCTTTTTAGGTGCGTTGATGTCAGTTACGTTATGCGATGACTACAAAGTGGATTATTCATATGGTCTAGGCCGGAGGTTTGACGGGATAGGCGGACTAAGCGGTGGAGGGGTATGGCTGTTTTTGTGATCACAGCTTACATTTTGTGTAGTAGGCGGGCCGGGGGTGTTACGGAAAGTGGGCGTGACGATATCACGCAAAATGTTCATGAAACCGTTCTCATGTTCAACAGTGGATCCTTATGTTCAAATTAACTTTCTTATAACTTGCTGAAATAATGTCAAAAGATGAAAAAGTCGAACTAAAACAAAACAATAAAAAAAAAAACAGTTTTCCGCTTTATTAATGTGTCTTTGATATTTTCCAAATTCATTGAAAAAGTAATATTTTCTGATTTATTTATACATGTATTCATAACAATAAATCTGTCTTGAGCACAAAATGTATGCTTGAGCATCAGATATATACTTGTATATTTACCTAAAACCCTTAGCCTAGGCCATACATGTAGCTTCTAGAAAGAGGCCACTGGTACATGTACAGTGTACTAGTTCCAATCACATAAAATGTAAATGTTCTATAGTCTACCATAGCATAGGCCTTGTCAAGACAGAGGAGAGATTATTGATTGAAACAAGTGTCTGCGTGTGGTAGCTATAGAGTGATAGAATACAAAAATCTACATTTTATTGAGCAGGCACACTACAATGTAAAGGAATGAAAGTTTGCTGGAGTGGAAAAGTTTACCCAAATCTAAAAGTCTAAGTTATCCTCATGTAGTTATGGAGGGTGGGGCAATAGTTAGCCCATATATGTCACATGTACGTGATAGCGTTTGGGTGATCTTATGATGAATGCAGGTTTCTTAATCTGTATATATGAATTCATATTTGATATGTAACTACTTGTTTAAGAAAATAAAAGGCTCTTGTGGTTTAACCATTTTCCAGTTAAACTCTTATGTATGTTGCCGAATTATGTTAATAAATTATCAACCAAGTGATAAAGGAATATAGTCCTCATATATTTATTTAAAGGCCCAATATACGTAACTTTCGGCAAAACTTGAAGCGAAAATCAAGCTTAATAACTTTTAATATTTATAGATTTAGTTAAGATTAACTGATATCAGCAATATCCAAGATAAATTCCTTGCGGTTACCGGTACAGCAGCAGTTGAAACATGCTATTTGTAAACACGCGTCCATGTCGAACCGTCTTCTACCTTCAGTTTGTTGTTGAAGTGGGCCCCACCTGAATCATTTTCAATACTTTGGATTTTTTTGTCAAGAGTTTCTTGTTAGTTACCGCTTAGGTTTACTTCGTTTTAGGCTTATTTTTGCATGGTTATCAACTGGATTTTTTTTTCAGAATTTTTCAGAATCACGAAAATTTCCTGAAGTTACGTATATTGGGCCTTTAAATATCTGGATAATAAAGATTATAGATCTATAAACTTTGTCACAAAACAAACAACCAATATGAAACTATGTGGTAATCAATACAAAATCATGTAATCTAGATATGTACTTATATAATTATGAACTAGTAATTAGAAGTGTTTATATATTATATTTAATTCTGTTCCAGGCTACATCCAAGTTGTTGGTAAACTACCCCAAGGACTACAGAGACCAAATACTTGATTATCTGTTCAAGGTAAATCTGCCATTTACAATTTATATTGTCGCATCATCAGCGATCAATTTACAATTTATTTTCATGGGTCCTTTTTGTAAATATTGCCTAAAACTATGGGTCCCACAATGTTAAATTGAAGTATTTCCAGAATTTCTATGAGTCCTTTCATAATTTTATGAGTATACATCACTGGACTCAGGACTTGTACGTATGGGATAGCCATGTACATGGTACATATATATACAAACAACACTCTGATATGAAATGGTTTTGGATGGATATTTATAACTACAGTGTCTTTAATTTGTGTAAATGTACAAGTCCTGTTATCTTTAGTTAGCTAGCTTAACTATGTGGAAATTAATTTCAGAATATTTGAATTCATGTAGTACAAACTGTACTGATATGTATTTAAAGTTGAACTTACAATGTATATGCACAGTCCCATACAAATGTGGATGTATCAGTCAGGTGACTTAGGACCAGTGGAAAACACCTGAGGGGTTTTAATAATTGGTCTATTGTTATAATAATTGATTGTTTATGCATGGATATATTGACATATTGTAGTATTCTTAAGTGTCTTTTTTCCTTGCAATATTTTTTATGATATATATAACTTCCTTGCAATTTGAGGAAAGAAAAGTTTGAAAGTGAAAATTTAATTGCATTATACCTGGTATATAAATCATTATATATTTCTTATATTCAGCCAAACTTTGCAGCCTCGCTTCATATACTGAAGGTAGAAATTGGAGGAGATTCACAAAGCACAGGTAAAGCTACCAAAGATTTATCGTAGTATTCAGAGAATGAATGTTCTGGTATATGATGATTCGTTGGGAAAGACTAAACCAACAAAATGTTCTGGTCAGACAATCCATGTCATATTTGTTTACCTGTTTTGTATAATACTGGGTATGTATCATTTACATGTAGTTATAAATACTTATACTATATATATACCTTTTCAGATAATTTTGTATTGGCCATAGGTGACATTTTTTTTAGGTCATGTGATAAAATCATTTCTTGATAGGTTGTCACTCTGAAGTCAACCTTTTCAACCCCATAGGTTCTACTTATTGTGTAGCAATAGAAAAATTCTAAATCAACCTCTGGTTTATTGTTAATTTTTCTCTCTGTTTTACAAAAAAAAAATAAAAACAGTGCTTTATTTAAAAATTCTTTTTTTTGCCTCTTACTATATTCATACTTTTCATGAATTGAGTTTGCTTACATATAATAAAGACTGAGTTCACTTCCTTTTTCAGAGGGTACGGAGGCGTCTCACATGCACAATGAGTGGGACGAGAATTACCAGCGTGGGTATGAGTGGTGGCTAATGACCGAAGCTAAAAAGGTGAGTGCTGCATACCAATGGTGATCCTAAATAGAAACTTTAAAATGACTAAACTATACATTCTGGACTTCAATTTTAATAACTTCACTTTCTTCCGGATAACTATAACAACTTAAAAAATCTGAAACATGAATAATACTTTTGTTTTAAACATTGTTTTGAAATACTGCTAAATAGATTTTTAAACCTTGTATGAGAATGGTTGCTCTTTCAGTAGAAAACATTTTATTTAGTTTTATTCAATGGTATCTGATATTTTTCCCTTTAACTTAAAGGGTACGTGTCTTAATATCAATTAAAAGAGATCTGTCATTTCAAGAATTTATTGTTAAATGAAGCTAGTTTTGAGGTGTCAGAAATGCATTCTCAAGTATCCATTGAAGGTTCTGTTGATATATACATTGTATATGATACATGTATACCCAGGTACTAAGTAAATAATAGGTAACAAATGCAGGTATTATGTAATTGATATTCTATTTTGGGTCATTCAACCTATTAAGTATATCTGTGATATGTTAAATGTTATGAATTATATTGTCAACATGTTAAATTTTAATCATATTTTAAAGATAGATACACATATCTTTTCGTTGCACCAAAGGTTTCACAACTTATGGGGAAAAGTCCTTTAATTCGATCACCCCTGAAATGTCTTTGCAACTACTATTCCAAATTTAAATAAAAAGAGTTCAAATGTGAATTCAGGGATGAAATAGTTAAAATTTCCTGCTCTATTAAGTATTAATGTTATGATGCATGTTTCCAGAGAAACCCGGATATTCTACTGTATAGCCTGCCGTGGGCGTTTCCGGGCTGGCTTGGAGATGGGGGTGACAACCCCTACATCAACGTCTCACGCACAGCGGAGTATGTGACACGGTGGCTGCTCGGGGCCAAGAAGGTTTATAACCTCACCATTGACTATGTAGGGGTAGGTATAACTTAACTTTAACACACACAGTATGTGACACGGTGGCTGCTCGGGGCCAAGAAGGTTTATAACCTCACCATTGACTATGTAGGGGTAGGTATAACTTAACTTTAACACACACAGTATGTGACACGGTGGCTGCTCGGGGCCAAGAAGGTTTATAACCTCACCATTGACTATGTAGGGGTAGGTATAACTTAACTTTAACACACACAGTATGTGACACGGTGGCTGCTCGGGGCCAAGAAGGTTTATAACCTCACCATTGACTATGTAGGGGTAGGTATAACTTAACTTTAACACACACAGTATGTGACACGGTGGCTGCTCGGGGCCAAGAAGGTTTATAACCTCACCATTGACTATGTAGGGGTAGGTATAACTTAACTTTAACACACACAGTATGTGACACGGTGGCTGCTCGGGGCCAAGAAGGTTTATAACCTCACCATTGACTATGTAGGGGTAGGTATAACTTAACTTTAACACACACAGTATGTGACACGGTGGCTGCGCAGGGCCAGGAAGTTCTATAACCTCACCATTGACTATGTAGGGGTAGGTATAACTTAAATAAATAACACACACAGTACGTCACACGCTGGCTGCGCAGGGCCAGGAAGTTCTATTACCTCACCATTGACTATGTAGGGGTAGGTATAACTTAAATATATAACACACGCTCTACGTGACGCGCTGGCTGATCATAGTCAGGAATCTCTATAATCTCACCATTGACTATAAAGGGGTATGTATAACTTAACTATAACACACACAGTACGTGATCCGCTGGCTGCTCAGGGCCAGGAAGTTCTATAATCTCACCATTGACTATGAAGGGGTTGGTATAACTTAACTATAACACACACAGTACGTGATCCGCTGGCTGCTCAGGGCCAGGAAGTTCTATAATCTCACCATTGACTATGAAGGGGTTGGTATAACTTAACTATAACACACACTGTATATGGTAGTGTTATTAACAACTCCAGTCCAGTAAAGTAGCTGCTGCGTATGACAATTTAGAACACACAGCTTTAAGTATGTCAGTTTACAGACTCCGAAGTTTTAGATTTAAACTGCACCTGCTGTAATTATTTGTCCATTGTTATTATGCCTTTAACAAGTTGCTTTAACCATTTATATTTTGAGCATCAAGCTCAGCCCAGGTGTATAAATGAGTATTGGCATGCTTGGGAAGTAATTTGTGAAAGACTAGCGTTCTTTCAGGAGGAAGACTCAACTCTCAGGGCTATAAGGCAGAAGCTAGATACAGGATTTAACCGACTTCCACAATGACTTAACTTTGCTTTAGAATTCAGAGATATATACATAAAACATGTACAATTTTGTTTTCTGTTGTAGATCTGGAATGAAAAGCCATATGATGTTTCTTATATTAAGGTGTGTATTCTGATCAGTTTTCATCACGTTTATCCCCTATCAAATGTCCAAAGTGTGAATATTGCAATCTGATTAAAGGGTCAAACAATATTGGGGTCAAGGAGGCATTCATGGCTAATAGAATAGTCTTGGTTTCGCAAAATATGTTCAGGAAATAAAAATTATTATTAATGGTGTCAGGAAAAGAAAGGAAATACCTGTTCCCATAGAATGTATGTGTTAATATCTACTCAAAGGAGGAAGTGATATACAGTGAAACCCTAGTTAAATATCCCCTGTTGATGATGTTGAACGAACCCCAGACTACCATGTCTTCCTTTAACTATTACGGGTTCTTACAAGTTTAAGATAGAGGGGTTTTATTGTACATTTAACTGTGATTGTCTAAGACCGTTATTAGAGCTGGGTATCACAAAATAAAACGTACCACGGTATACCACAGTATTTAGCTATAGGCAAATACTGCGGTACGTACCACTGTATACCACCTTGATTGAATGTTTGAGCTAGCCAATGTCTCAGGCTGTTTTTGTTCTGAAGCCAATCAACAAGAGGCATGTCATAAGTTTCTCGTTTTGTTGTCCTCTAATATTGTTTGAGTGAAGCGATGCCTGTCCTAGTTGATCAGCAAACTTACAGGAAATTATAATTAAACCATATTGGAATTCCAATTAATCTATGTAACAAATAGTTCTTTGATAGGTTAAATGAAAGTCCCCCTAAAAATGGTACTGGACTAATGTACCACGGTAGGTACCATAAAAACTTTATACCACAGTATACCGGTAAAACCGCCCAGCCCTAACCGTTATCTGTGTAGACTCAGTGTAGATTGAAATGGTCCGCACGATTTTGAGATAGTGGGGTTTTACTGTACATTAAACTGGATGTGAATGACTAAGTCTGTTATATTATCTGTAAAGACTCTGAGGAGAAGTCTGGACACCCATCAGCTGAATCATGTGAAGATTGTAGCGGCAGATGGAAGCTGGGAGATCGCCTCGGCTATACAGAAAGACAGTGAGCTGGCAGCCGCTGTAGACTTTATAGGGTGAGTGTCGATCCTGATGCCTGGTACAATTATATGGGAATCAATATTTGGTTTTGTGATATACTATAAAACGGAAAATTTTCACCCTATCCTTATTTCGTCCTCTTGTTTTTGGAATTGTCCTGTTTTGAATTTGCCCTCTCAAATGTAGAAAAATTACATATACAAACGAGACGAAATGAAATTAATTTTTTCGTTAGTTTTGTGATTCTTTATTTCAATTTCCAATATTTCGAATACAGATACATATTAAATAAAACATCATTTTCTCGATACATGCCATTTGCGATAATCACCTGTGTTTTGGATGCCACAGCGATATAACTTGGATCCTCATGAGCATTGCATATGTTATATGAGACACAGGCCTATGTTTGGTGAAATATTTGCTCTGTCTTAGATTTGCCTTTCTATTGTTGGCCAAAAATGAAATGAGGGCGAATTTGTACAGTTTATATTTATTCATGTAAAACCTGTTATAGAATTAATGATTTCAATTTATATGTTTACAGCACCTCTTAAAGGGCAATACTATTGAAGGCAGCTTTTTATTAAATAGTAAATAGTAATAGTGGTGATATAGGATGGATTTTAGATGTGTACGTTGCATTCAATGTCAATGAACGAAAAACCGCTAATGACCCAGTATTATCATCTAAGCCAATACAGTTTGCTTTTAAAGAAGTCTTGGAGTTAGTATCTGTCTGCAGTAAAAAGGTAATGAATATTTCATTATACTTAATTACAGCATAGCAAATATTGACTGATTTATACAGTGCTTCTTTGTTTACACCCCAGAATACACATTTGAACTCTTCCAATTCAGAGGTTAGAAAAGTTCATTGTAAAATTTCAGGGGTGAGTGAGTTATTGAAACTTTTATGTTTTGTTTATCAGAAATATATTGATTTATGATTTTGTTGTCAGTGCCCACTATCCCGGTACAAACACATCGCCAGAGGCATTGGTTACAGGGAAACAGCTGTGGTCGTCGGAAGATTACAGTACGTTCAACGACAACACGGGGGCTGGCTGCTGGGCTAGGGTAGGTTTTAAATCAATATATTAAACATTTAAGGTACATGTACCTATAAATTACTTCACCACAACCCAGCTTGTAGATCATTTGTGATTATAAGGTCTTAAAACCAGACAATATTGTTCTGAACTCTCTGGGGAGCATGCAACAGGTGCTGCCATTTCGGCGCTCACAGCTATCATTCTACAATTTCTAGCACTGCCCACCCAACCACGTACTCATTTACAGCTGTGTAGAATGGAACAATTGGCCATGGGATAAAATTACAACACAATGTGGTGCACAATCCCACAACCATTTGGTTACGAGCCCGGCTTCCTACCACTGGACTACAGTGCGTTCTGTGGATGATAATTGAATAAAACAGTAAAGATAATTTGGTGTTATTGTTGGGGGCGGGGGGGGGGGGTCCTTGGCAGTGGACTAAACTCTGCAAAGAAGAAACTAGCAGACATGTGTTCATACTAAGAATGTAATGTGATAATATATATACATTCTGTATATAGATAATTTAACATAAAGTACATTTGTTTTGATTAAGTCTCGCACCACATTTATTATCATAGAGTGTAATTCCATTGAAAAATGTTTAATCATTTTTTCAGATACTGAACCAAAATTTTGTAAATGGCCTTATGACAAGGTAAGTCTATATACATGTACTCCCTATAATTTATGTTAACACCACATGTAGTACCCAGTATAAAAGGTATTGCATTTTATTTGACATGAAAAACTGTCTCATCATGTATATCAGTTTATGGTTGATTAAAGATGCAATAGAGCTTTCATGTCCCGATTTGCTGAAATATATCAAACTTGCTCTGTTTGGTAAGCTGTACCATGAAACCTCTGTTTTGTCCTCCAAAGTGTGGTACATGTGCCTTTAAAATGCTTGGACTTCCAAACTGTTGTACATATGCCTTTAATTCATTTTAATAAGTTGCATCAGATTTGTTTAACAATACATTGTTTCAGTTACTTAGTTTATAGTTCACCTGGTCTGAAGGACCGAGGTGAGCTTTTGCCATACCGTGGCGTCCGTCGTCCGTCCGTCCGTCTGTCCGTCGTCCGTCAACAATTTCTTTAAACGACTTCTCCTCCATAAACACTGATAGGAAATCAACCTAATTTGGCAGGAAGCATCCTTGGTTGCCCCGGATTCAAAATTGTACTAATGGTGGGACTGATCCCCTAGGGGGCTGAGGGGCGGGGCCAAAAAGGGTTATTTAGCTATATTGGTTTAGTCGACTTCTTCTCCATAACCACTGATTGAAAATCAGCCTTATTTGGCAGAAAGTATCCCTAGGTGCTCAGGATTCAAAATCGTACTCATGGTGGGACTGACCCCCCAGGGGGTTGAGGGGCGGGGACAAAAAGTTTTTTTTAGCTATATTGGTTTAGTCGACTTCTTCTCCATATCCACTAATTGGTAAACAACCTTATTTGGCAGGAAGCATCCTTAGGTGCCCAGGATTCAAAATTGTACTTATGGTGGGACTGACCCCCTAGGGTGCTGAGTGTCGGGGCCAAAAAGGGTTATTTAGCTATATTGGTTTAGTTTACTTCTTCTCCATAACCACTGATTGGAAATCAGCCTTATTTGACAGGAAGCATCCGTAGGTGCTACCGACCCCTAGGGGACTGAGGGGCGAGCCAAAAATTTTTTTTTTTATCATGATTACCTAGATACCAATGTATCCAGGTGAGCGATACAGGCCCTCTGGGCCTCTTGTTGTAATTCAATGAGTAAATAGATTATTGAAATTCCGAAATAAATGGTGCTTTATTCCCTTTGTATATACCGTATTTACTAACACAGCTACCTGTATATCCTGTATCCGACCAAATACTAGGAAGTGTGTATATATACCGTATTTACTTACACAACTACCTGTATATCCTGTATCCGACCAAATACTAGTAAGTGTGTATATATACCGTATTTACTTACACAGCTACCTGTATATCCTGTATCCGACCGAATACTAGTAAGTGTGTATATATACCGTATTTACTTACACAGCTACCTGTATATCCTGTATCCGACCGAATACTAGTAAGTGTGTATATATACCGTATTTACTTACACAGCTACCTGTATATCCTGTATCCGACCGAATACTAGTAAGTGTGTATATATACCGTATTTACTAACACAGCTACCTGTATATCCTGTATCCGACCGAATACTAGTAAGTGTGTATATATACCGTATTTACTAACACAGCTACCTGTATATCCTGTATCCGACCGAATACTAGTAAGTGTGTATATATACCGTATTTACTAACACAGCTACCTGTATATCCTGTATCCGACCGAATACTAGTAAGTGTGTATATATACCGTATTTACTTACACAGCTACCTGTATATCCCGTATCCGACCGAATACTAGGAAGTGTGTATATATACCGTATTTACTTACACAACTACCTGTATATCCCGTATCCGACCAAATACTAGTAAGTGTGTATATATACCGTATTTACTTACACAACTACCTGTATATCCTGTATCCGACCGAATACTAGGAAGTGTGTATATATACCGTATTTACTTACACAACTACCTGTATATCCTGTATCCGACCGAATACTAGTAAGTGTGTATATATACCGTATTTACTTACACAACTACCTGTATATCCTGTATCCGACCGAATACTAGTAAGTGTGTATATATACCGTATTTACTTACACAACTTCCTGTATATCCTGTATCCGACCAAATACTAGGAAGTGTGTATATATACCGTATTTACTTACACAGCTACCTGTATATCCTGTATCCGACCGAATACTAGTAAGTGTGTATATATACCGTATTTACTTACACAACTACCTGTATATCCTGTATCCGACCGAATACTAGTAAGTGTGTATATATACCGTATTTACTTACACAGCTACCTGTATATCCTGTATCCGACCAAATACTAGGAAGTGCACAAACAAAAACGCAGGGAATGCGCTTAATAAAATCATGTCAAGATGAAATTTCCATTCAAAATTTAAGAAATAAAGTGTTTTTCCTTTCACCGGAATAGAGGTTTGGTCAAAAGACTAAAAATGGTAATGGCAGATCAGTGAGGTATGGAATGTTTTGGTAGGTTTTAACTCATTCACCCCTGAAACTTTAAAGTAAACTATTCCAACCTTAGAAATAGTAGAGTTCATATATATACTCAGGGTTGGATAAGTTAATTAGCACACCCATACTCTCTTCATTAAAAAAATGGCAAGGATGCACTTAACAGGGGCAGGTGTACCAGTACTTATTTGGTTAAATAGGGTATTTGAATTGTAGAAAGGGACATTGAATTGCTGAATACTAGTAGTGGTTTATTCACGTTTACAGTACGATATCGTGGAACCTAATAGCTAGCTACCACACTGCTGAACCCAGTTAAGTGTCGACTTATTTGTATTTACAGTACGATATCATGGAACCTTATAGCTAGTTACTACAGTGCCTTACCTTACCCTGGCTGTGGATTAATGACGGCCGACAACCCATGGACTGGACACTATGATGTCTCATCCCCAATATGGATGACAGGTAAAAAAAACCCACATTTTTAGGTCATAACCAGGGATATGCAGTTCCACTCGACTGATGCCCGTGATTAGTTTTGTTGAATGTATGGTTAGTAAAAGTAATATATATTATGAAATTTTAGATTTGGCTTATGAATATTTCTTTAAATATGGCTTCTGTCTAGTATATATTATAATATTGAACTATAGTCACTCCATATCTGGTTGATTTTTTATTTAAGTTGATCATTTATGGTTAATTACACAAAGATATATTTAAATTAAAACAGAGGAAAAGTTTGTGAAAAAATTATTTTAGCACATTTTGTCTACCCTGAAGATTGCTGTTTCTGTTACATTTTGTACTTGTTTACATTGCTCTAAATTGACAAGACAGTCTACAGTTTCTTGATATATGAAAATGATTATATATCCGACGTGTTCATTCAAAGCTCATACTACCCAATTCACGACTCCCGGATGGAGCTACCTACGGCATGGATCTGGAGTGGGGAAGCTGACCCATGGGGGCAGCTATGTGTCACTGGTCAGTCCTGACCACAAAGATCTGACCGTCATCATAGAAACCATGGTAAAGTCACTGCTTAAATATAACTTTACCATCGGCTTAGAAACCCTGATCAATTTATGTTTTAAGGTTTTCTGTAAGAGAGTGTGAAAATATTAAAACTTTTTGTTATAGTGTGTAAAGTTAAAAAAACGAATGTAAGTCATATTTTTCTGCTCTCAGTTGTCAGAGTTTTGTTGTTGATTATATTTTGATTGTTCCATCTTTGTCATTTGATCCCCTATAGCTACCTTTGGCAAAGTGACTATATTAACAAGGGGGACAATTTATGAGACAACAAATGACAGTGCTTCAGTGTTCAATAAAGGCCGCGCCATTGCGCCAATGACCCCTTTGTAAAACAAATGGCGCAATCTGAACACACTGCTGGGCCAGGCCAGCGCAATGTGATTACAATTGTGTGTAAAGTGCTAAATTCTTGTTTCTGCCATAAAATTTACTGAATAGGCAAAAATTTATTAGTCTCTAACTCGTTCCGTGATCAACTTATCTTCGTAGTGTTTACATGGGAAGTGGAGAAGCAGGTTCATAACAAGGCTTATAGTCAGTTTCATGATCCTGTGTAAAACAAACGTTTCGGTGATTCAGATTTTGAAACGTAATTTGTTTTCAACAAAGCATATGGTTTTGGTATATGAGAACAAAATATCTTAATACTTAAGGTGGGAATATAAAAGAAGACAGTGACTTTAGGAAAGAGCAGAGCAGAGCAAAAGTCTGGGGAAATAAAATTGAACAGAAAGAAACGGGCTGATATTACTCTTCAGAAAAAAACGTAAATTTCAAACGTAATTTATGTTACAATCCTTTTTTTTATTGACGATAATATAATACCAAATCAGGAATATGATGTGAAATATGTATAAAGTTTAAAGTCAGACTTCAAAAAATTACATATCTAATGATGATTGCACAAACTATCACACCTCACCTCTTATAAAACATCAGTCATCACATGAGTTTGAATGCCTAGTCAGGTGTTAGCGGGATGATTTATTTCAGAAGGTCAAATTATACAGCGAAGGTTTTTTTTTGTGTTTTAGATTTATTATATAATTACACTTTTCAGTTACCCCCTTTAATTTAAAATGGCCCCATTTTTTTAACAATCTGGGCCCAACTGTGCAAATCCTGGATTGAACACTGGTGCTTGGCCATCATGATGTCATTATTTTTGCATTAAAACAACGAAGGTTTCAAATGTTGGTGTCAATCATTTTAAAGCATTTATGATCATTTACATCAAATTGAAATCAGTATAAGTCAGCAGCATGGATAGGAAATGTAAATATAAACATTGAAGTGTCTTAATGTTGTTATAATAAATGCAAACATTTTGAGCATACAATAATTATGATGTTTTCCTGCAAATGCTTCATTAAAGTCCTAGAAGGCATAAGATTCTGTTCAGAAATTATTTATTAAATGTACAGCCAGAATGACAGATTTATATTTTAAATGGTCACAGTTGTAGAAGAATTCTTAAATTGTATACAGGATCATGTGTTATCTCCCTTTGGTATTTTACATCATATGTTATCTTATTTTGGTGTTTTGGTATTATGTGTTATCTCCCTTTAGTGTTTTAATCATATGTTATCTCCCTTTGGTGTTTTGTTATAATGTGTTATCTCCCTTTAGTGTTTTAATCATGTGTTATCTCCCTTTGGTGTTTTGTTATAATGTGTTATCTCCCTTTAGTGTTGGTCATTTGACATGATGTGTTATCTCCCTTTGATGTTTTGTTATAATGTGTTATCTCCCTTTGGTGTTTGACATGATGTGTTATCTTCCTTTGGTGTTTGACATGATGTATTATCTCCCTTTGGTGTTTTGTTATAATGTGTTATCTCCCTTTGGTGTTTGACATGATGTGTTATCTCCCTTTGGTGTTTGATATGATGTGTTATCTCCCTTTGGTGTTTGGCATCTTTTGTTATCTCCCTTTGGTGTTTGACATCATTTGTTATCTCCCTTTGGTGTTTGACATCATGTGTTATCTCCCTTTGGTGTTTGACATGTGTTATCTCCCTTTGGTGTTTGACACCATATGTGTAATCTCCCTTTGGTGTTTTGACATTATGTGTTATCTCCCTTTGGTGTTTGACATCATGTGTTATCTCCCTTTGGTGTTTGACATCATGTGTTATCTCTCTTTGGTGTTTGACATCATGTGTTATCTCCCTTTGGTGTTTTACATCATTTGTTATCTCCCTTTGGTGTTTGACATGATGTGTTATCTCCCTTTGGTGTCTGACATCATGTGTTATCTCCCTTTGGTATTTGACAGAGCCATGACCATTCCTTGTGTATCCGGCCGGCACTTCCTGCTTACAAGGTCGTACCACAGAACATTACACTTAAGCTCGGCGGAGATCTGGTAAGTCGTGTACGATATCATTGTGCTTTTACTCTGTTAGATGTGGTCAAAAGTTAGAACCAATTCTTAGAAAATGGAAGTTCAGAGCATAAACTTGTCATTAACCAGTCGAGCAAGGGGTCAAAGGTTAAATTGTATTTTGAATAATTGAAGCAAAGTCAGTTAAAACAGATATTAGCTATAGAAATTTTATAAGCTATAAAGAATATCCATTAATGTTTTTTTTGAATGATTAATTTTTTTTTAATTCCAGAAAAAGTACAATTGATCATTTCTAATTTTCAGGCGAAGTTGCAGAAACTGAATGTGTGGTACAGTAAGCTTGGCTTTGGGAAGAATGGAACATCTGTGCTGTTTAAAAAACTCACTCCAGTAAAGGTGAGTGAGTGTACATTGCAGCTCTCTGTCACATTTTCACCTATGCCATCAGTTAACGGGGAAAAGACACAGGATATCCTATACCCACTTAATTGGTTCTCTAGTGACATTTTATTATAAGAAGACATATAGGGAGGAAGGGGACAGTCAGTGATTTCCTCCTTTGATCAAGTGTACATTATTTAGTCCAAAAAGTTGGACATCATAAGAACCTATAATATGAATGGTGAATTCTATTCAGAAATTCATCAGTTGGGGTAACATAAGATATATACTGTCATTCTGTAGGGGAAATTGGACCTCATTCTCGGTTATTTTTGTTTTTGTAATGACAGGTACGAGATGGGAGTGTCACACTGTCTGTGGGAGTTGATGAGGTATACACCTTGACCTCCCTCTCCCGGGGCAACAAAGGCACATATCCAGCCCCACCGGCCAGAAAGCCGTTCCCAAACACCTACTCCGAGGATTTTGAAGGTAGGTGTTGCCATAGCAACCCATCATCATCATTAGATTAAAATACATTGATACTTTTGCAATCAGTTTTCTGAAATTGAGAAAGTGAAGATTTTGGTCTCAAATAATTAATTGAAACATTTGAGATCTTTTTTACATCAAATATCTTTTCAATCATACTGCAGTGTATGTTTAATTTATTTTGATTTTAATAATCATAGTACAGTTTTATTTTCAAACATCCATGGATTCTATTATGAATTTAGTCTTTACGTTCTTGTTTGTTTAATTAACCTATTTTTTTGTACCCTAAATAAATTAAAGTATTAAAGTGATAATCGTACTGTTTTACATACAGTAGAGTTTCCTTAAACTCCGGATATTTAAAATAACAAAATATTTTTGATTAAGGAAGCAGGATTCGTCTCGTGAAATTGTTAACATGTGAGGATGATGAGATTTCCAGTCATTATTGATTATTGGAGTTTTACCACCAGACAACTGTGTTATTTTGAATGTGTTTTGAATGTGTACCACTAAACAGGGTACCCTTTACACTCCGAGCCCGTGGATCTTACCCAACAGACCGGTTCTTATGAGGTTGTATCAGGTGATCATCCCCATGGCAACGTTCTCCGTCAAGTTGTTCTGCAGACTCCCGTGTTCTGGTGTAAAGCGGATACTGTCAACAAATCGCTTAACCTCATCGGCAACTCAAAATGGTCAGAATCTGTCCGGAGGTTCTGATTGGTCAAAATTTGTGGACAACATTCAGTTTTGGCCAGATATCTGATTTGATCAAAATTACTTAATCTGAACAAAATTGTTCTTTTTCCTACAAATATGTATGAGATCTTAAATTCCATTCTTTGCCCTGGTGGGCATCATATAAAATGGATGTGACAAGAATATACTTCCTAAAAGAACCTTAAACCTGCTGAAGTCTCCTTGCTAGTTTAATTACGTCAGTCCCATATTTTAATCCACCAACACATTCCCAAATCAAACTTTTAAGAATATTTTCATGTTTCATTGAATAAGAAGTATTTCAAACAGAAAATTATCTTTTATTTCGCAGCTTTTCCCGATTTTTCTGAACCATTCAACTTCGCGCAGCAGGTTGGCTCATTCGAGGTCACAAGGTCAAATGACGCGACTCATGGTCAGGTGCTTCGCCAGGTCGTGCTGAAACATCCAATCCACTGGTGTCCTTTTCCTCTCATCACACCCCTCAACCTTATAGGTAGAACATGGTATGTTAGTTCATGTTCAAACTTTACCTTTCATTTCCTACAAAACAGAAACACCATTATATACAAAATTATATATGGTAGAACTTTGTTTGAAACTCTGATCACATTAACCAGATAAATTTCATTACCTACTCTAGTGGTGCTGTGGTTGATATAATTGATATTGATATTGACATTAACCGAAATCCACCTGGAAACAAGTGATATTAAAAGAATGACATTACATAGATTATATAGCAGGAAAAACGGTGCATGAAGAAAACGTGATAATAACCGAAAAGTGATATTAACCGACGTGACATTAAGTGGAGTTTACTGTACTTACATATCTGAATTCTTCATGTTTTTCTGGATAATAGCTATGGGGAGTTATGAATGTAGCTTTATCATAGGTGTTAACCTTTGAAACCACCAGTGATGGAGATCTTCTTCATCCCACCTTTCCAATGAGGGAGAAAGTGCAAGAAATGCGACTGAAACTGCATTGCTTAATTTGTCTTTCCCTTATTATGTATCAAAATAACTTCAAAAAGTTTTCATTTGATCCTGACACACCTTTTTTGGTCATTACACATACCCTACAGTAACTAGGAGATTATTTTACCACAGGATGTAGATTTTGAGTTTGTGTGTGTTTGGACTTGAATGAGGGAGATTTCGTGGGAGATTGGTAAATTTTGGTTAAAATGAGGGAGTCTTCCTCGTAATGAGGGAGGGTTAATGTGTATGCTTTATTTTACTAACAAGAAAGAATGTGATGGTTAAATTGTCAGAAGAGAATGTTGTTGTATGCTAGATCTACATGTAGCTATTAAACCCATTAGTCCTGTTTTCATGGTCATTCTGTCCTTCCTTTTCATACATCGCTTATACTTCCTCTCTTATCCAAGTCCATTAGAAACTTCCTCTCTTATCCAAGTCCATTAGAAACTTCCTCTCTTATCCAAGTCCATAAGAAACTTCCTCTCTTATCCAAGTCCATAAGAAACTTCCTCTCTTATCCAAGTCCATTAGAAACTTCCTCTCTTATCCAAGTCCATTAGAAACTTCCTCTCTTATCCAAGTCCATTAGAAACTTCCTCTCTTATCCAAGTCCATAAGAAACTTCCTCTCTTATCCAAGTCCATTAGAAACTTCCTCTCTATCCAAGTCCATTAGAAACATAGCAGATACTAAGGTATAAGCTAACACATATGTATAGTAAATAGTAACCTGAAATCTAGGGTGTGTAACTCCATAAACAGTAGTTCTTTATGCCATTAAATTAATACTAACCCAAATCACCAAATATTTGGCTTTTGTATTTTTGATAAACTCTCCATATTTCACTGTTAATTGTTGTGGTTATGTGTACAAAAAGCTGTCAATTTATATCATTTACAAGAAATATGATGTGATATAATTAATTGGGTCTGATGTCATATAATAAATTGGGTCTTGTAAAAAATGGCTTTATGTATACATATCTATAAATCTATACTATTAAGTTCATAAGCATTTGAATACAAACATGTACTAAAGAAATTTTGTTTATAATGCGTCATATTTTAACAATTTATCTTCAGAGAAAGAAATCATTTTGTTTGAAACCTGAGTATTTCTTGAGAAAAGTGTTTGATGTTGTCCACAAATCACACCAATCTTAGCCTTTACGCTCTCTGTGTGGTTTTCTTTATTATCATCTCACAGTCATAAAAACATGCGTCTTTGTGTGAATATCATATTGAGATAGTTGTAGTAATAGATTTTGTAAAAAAATTCCCAGGATATCTGTCCACAAGTATGCAATACATATTTATTATAATGTCAAAATGATTAACTGAATTTACATGAATGAATATTTCTGTAAAAGACAATATTTTTGCATGTGGAATTTTTCCTTTAATTATATAGTCAGGCTCCAAACTGTTGGCGGTGTGGAAATGTTCATGTGTCAGTCATACTGTTTTACCCTGCTTAGCTATAATACCATCATACATATACACTGTAAAGTTTAAGTAGTGTTAAATATGTTTGAGTGTGGATGTATTCATAGAGATTTAAAGCCAGCGAAATAAGTGAAAATTTCCACACCGCTAACAGTTTCACTTTTACAGTAATTGTAATATCTATGTGAATGTTAATTCATTCACCCCTCAAAATTCATAGTGAACTATTCCAACATTTGAATTGGAAGAATTCAAATGTGTTTTGGGGGTGGATGATTTAATCAATAGTATAAAGATATCTTGACTCTATTGTCTCCTGTTTCTACCATGTATTGTCTGTTATAATTACATAAGCTGTGTTGTTAACATCATTTGTCTGATAGTTATCTCCCTTGGTTTGCTCACCACAGCCTTATATAAGCTGTGTGTTAAAGGCCCAATATACATAACTTTCGGCAAAACTTGAAGCAAAAATCAAGCCTAATTACTTTTTATATTTATAGATTTAGTTAAGATTAGGTAACTGATATCAGCAATATTCAAGATGAATTCGTACGCGGTTACCGGTACAGCAGTAGTTGACACTCGGTATTTGTTAACACTCGTCCATTTTGAACTGTTTTCTACCTTCGGCTTGTTGTTGAAGAAGGCCCCACCTGAATTATTTTCAAGTCTTTGGATTTTTTTGTCAAGAGTTTCTTGTTAGTTACCACTCAGGTTTACTTCGTTATAGGCTTATTTTTGCATGGTTATCAAGTGGAGTTTTTTTCAGAATTTTTCAGAATCACGAAAAATTTCCTTCAGTTACGTATATTGGGCCTTTATTTATATAAGCTGTTTGTTAACATCATTTGTCTGATAGTTATCTCCCTTGGTTTGCCATTACAGGAGTGATGTTTACGTGAGTACAGATGTCACCATCGGTCCTGTCAACGGGACAACAGGAGTGTTTGTGGCGGCCCGTGTGGATCAGGGTGGATGTCAGTCGTGGGAGGCGAAGGGCATCTTTTTCTTCCTGTTCCCGAGAGAAAAGAAGTTTATATTGACTAATGATTTAGGTAAAGTTAGCAGGTGTATGTGAAACATTATCATCTGTAAGCTATGATATATCTAATGAGGAAGACTGCAGGCTGAGAAGTAAAGATTTTATTAGAGCAAGTCCAGTAAATTTCCTTACCTTGGTTAATACGTTGAAGTCTTTTTTCATAATTTTATGTTTCTGTATGTTTTTGCAGTGACTTGTAAACTTGTATACAAAAACTGTTTGTTTTTGCATTGATATTGTAAACTTGTATACAAAAAAAAATCATCAAATATATCATAACACTGCTTTATATTATATTTGGCCATTTAATAATGACAACATTTATGCGGGTCACCATGTAATGAAGTTTAAAACATCCTTAATATGATTGGCATTGACCATCAAGGTATCTGCTTTTATCTGTATGTACTGGGTATTTATGATGTATCTGTTCGTACGTTATGACTGTGATGTACATGTATCTGTTGGTACGTTATGACACACATTTGACGCAGTGTGGTGTTGATGTTACAGCTAGGACCATGCCTCTGAAGGAAGGGGAGGCTACTGGAGCTGTAAACGGCTGGAACAGTCTAGCTCTTCTGTTGGAGGTAGGTTACTTCTTTAGGTATTGCGGTATTCGACCGAATAAGCATGCATGGCGCTTAAAAATTATATTAGGGGAGCAATGCTGTATTTATGTTGTGTTACAGGGGAGTAATGCTGTATTTATATTGTGTTACAGGGGAGTAATGCTGTATTTATGTTGTGTTACAGGGGAGTAATGCTGTATTTATATTGTGTTACAGGGGAGTAATGCTGTGGGCAGGCTAAACAAACAGACATTATTTAACGTCACTGTACCTAGTACACCAGCTCATGGATTTGTCGCCATAGGAACAGACTCGTATGGAATCGCAGATTTTGATAATGTCCAGATCAAAGGAAGTGGTAGACAATGATCACCATAGTTACTTACTATCAATTAATACATTCCATCTCAGGAAAATTTGAGGAAAATTGATCCCCAAGTGCACACAAATATATATTTTTTTCAAATTTTAGAGATAAAGGTTTGAATATCTTGTTGCCATATCCATTTTTTTCAAAGCTTTCTGAGCTCAGTGCATTAATATACGAGCGTGGGTCCATTCATTTGAGAAAAAAAACATGTTGTTTTGTTTTGTTTTATTTGAACTTAAGATAGCCAAATGGCACTCCCAATGATAAGCTTCAAATTATGGGATCCACGAAAAAATAATCATAATTTTTGTAATCAATTTGAAAGATCTTTGTTTTGATCATGCAATTTCATTTGCCATATTATGTTTTGTACCTAATGAAGTTTTACTTCTATGAACCTGTCTTACTATGTTACACCCTTACACCCCTATATAACTATAATAAACTCTACAATGTATTGATCTGGGTTAGTCCATTATGATCTCCAGTGATGAAAGGATTAAGATTGTGTTATCTTTTTTGTATAATTTACACATAGTAAAATTGTTTTCATATTCTTGGTATATTTGTTCTATTATTGTCCCACTTAATTGTGTCTACTATTTCGTTTATTAACAGCTGAATATGTTTATGTGTATGCTTCATTTATGAAGAGCTGATCAAGTTGATGTGTGTGTGACTTTTATGAAGAGCTGATAAAATTTATGTGTGTGCGACTTTTTTGAAGAGCGGTTCAAGTTGATGTGCGTGCAACTTTTATGAAGAGCTGATAAAGTTGATGTGTGTGCGACATTGTTAAAGGTTGAGATCTGAGTTTCCGTTGACCTTGACACATTGTCTAGTTCTTGTTCTCAATACCAGTTATCTAGTCTTGGCTAGGGGAAATGGCTTTGTCTTGTGAAATTGAATTACCTTTTTGTTTTCATTTGGTAATAGACATTTCGTTTTCATGGTAATGTGTGTTTCTGATATACAGTGTTAATCCTATAGTGCTACCCACTGAAACATCGGTCATCCACACATAAAGTGCTGTCACACTGAAACATCCTGTCATTCACACACTTTCTGGAAGAATTAAAGTGCTGTCACAATGAAACATCATGTCATCCAAACAAATTCTATAAGCATTCAAGTGCTGTCACAATGAAACATTCCAGTCATCCACACAAATTCTATAAGCATTCAAGTGCTGTCACAATGAAACATTCCAGTCATCCACACAAATTCTAGAAGAATTATATAAGTGCTGTCTCGCTGAAACTCCTGACATAAACACAAATTCTAGCAGCTGTCTGGTTTATATGATATTTTACAACCCAAAATATTTTATTGGCAGGCTAATACAGAGCCGTCTAAATATCCGGCCATTTATTGTAAACATGTTGTGGTAACCTTTCTTATAGTGATATCTTACTGAAATCTAGAAATATACAAATATAGTTATGTATGAGAAAGGTTTAGTTGATGTTATAGGCTGTGTATGTGTGTGATTCTAAATGACTGGTCCACAATGTGATGGAGCTAATGGGTGTTAGAGATTTACAAGTTATGTCCCATATTTACTGTGATAATCTGCTCAAGTTAAACAATGCAGAGATTCTTTGGAGATATTTTTAATGTTGTTGTGTGTCATATTACAAAATAGTGAGATATGAATTTCATCAGTCAGGGATCCAAATAAAATGTATTTATCTTGAAACACATTTTCTGTTATTTTAAGGATGATCGATCATTTCGGAGCTTATCAACTTACACATTTCTTTCCAATTTTAATGACCAATATAATGATTATCATTCTTCAATAGATCTGGCATAATTGTCAGATTTCCCTTTGTTATGAACTCCATTTTGACTATTCATGACTGTGATTGGTAATACATGAACTTACTTTACTGGTGTATCTTCAGTAAAAGGTAGACTGTGAAACTGTGCCCAAAATTTCAAATGTAAAACTTGTATTTGTGTTAGAGTACGCCCAAAGTTTGAAGTGTTATCTGGGCTGTATTCATGAAACCGTCCTTATGCTCAAGCAAGGATTTTGTACTCAAGTCTGATTTCTTATTATGGTTTCAACTTACCCGATACCATGTAGTAGTAATAATATCTTACTTTGTCAATTATTTGGAACAACTTTGAAGAGACAATAATTAAGTTGATTATTACATGTAGTGTTCTTAATGTTTTTATTTGACTTTTGGCGTCGCACAAAATCCATGCTTGATGTATTTAATGACTACAGGCTCAGGTGTGAAAATGTGTTTTGTACAGTTGAACAGGATTCCACTGTACATGTCTTGGGTGTAATGGTTAGCTCATTACAAGTCATTTATGCAAAAGTTTACAAAGTGTTGAAATACATAGTAAAAGTCACATGAATGAAATCATGTTAATGGTTTAAGTTTACTATGTGAATTACAGAAACACAGTAAAGGACATTTTTTGAAATATTTTATAATTTCAAAATTATATTATTTTAAATTTCCAATAATTAATTACTAAGCTAACCAGACTTTTGTATACCTGTACCATGTGGTATCATGATTTACATTTATAAACCATGCCAATGTCTCTTTACATGAACTGTACTCTATTTATTAGCTCACCTGGTCCAAAGGACCAAGGTGAGCTTATGCCATACCGTGTCGTCCGTCGTCCGTCCGTCCGTCAACAATTGACTTCTTCTTCATAACCACTGATCAGAATTTAACTAAATTTGGTAGGAAGCATCCCTGTGTGGCTGGGATTCACTTTTATACAAATGATAGGGCTGACCCCCAAGGGGCCTGAGGGACAGGGCCAAAAGGGGTCCATTTGGCAATATTGATATAAATGACTTCTTCTCTCGAACTAAGCAATGTATTACATTTATATTTCAGTGGTAGCATCCCTAGGTGGCTGGGATTCAAATTTATACGAATGATGGGGCTGACCCCCCAGGGGCCTGAGGGGCGGTGCCAAAAGTGTCTATTTGGCAATATTGATATTAACGACTTCTTCTCTGGAACTTAACAATGTATGGCATTTATATTTCAGTGGTAGCTTCCCTAGGTGGCTGGGATTCAAATTTATACAAATAATTGGGCTGACCACCCAGGGGCCTGACGGGCGGGGCCAAAAGTGTCTATTTGGCAATATTAATATTAACGACTTCTTCTCTGGAACTAAGTAATGTATGGCATTTATATTTCAGTGGTAGCATCCCTGTGTGGCTGGGATTCAAATTTATACAAATGATAGGGCTGACCCCCAAGGGGCCTGAGGGACAGGGCCAAAAGGGGTCCATTTGGCAATATTGATATTAACGACTTCTTCTCTGGAACTAAACAATGTACGGCATTTATATTTCAGTGGTAGCATCCCTAGTTGGCTGGGATTCAAATTTATACAAATGATGGGGCTGACCTCCCAGGGGCCTGAGGGGCGGGGCCAAAAGTGTCTATTTGGCAATATTGATATAAAGGACTTCTTCTCTGGAACTAAGCAATGTACGGCATTTATTAGGTCATCTGACCCGAAGGGTCAGGATGACCTATAGTCATCATGCTTCGTCCGTCGCCGTGCGCCTTCCGTAAACTTTTCCATTTAAACATCTTCTTCTCATAAACCAAAAGGCCCATAGACCCAATATTGGGCTTGTGCCATGCTGGGATGAAGGGGTACCAAGTTTGTTCAAACAAATGACCTTGACATTCATTCAAGGTCACAGGGGCCGAAAAGGTCAAAATCTTTTTAAACAACTTCTTCTGAATAACCAAAAGGCCCAGAGACCTGATATTGGGCCTGTGTTATGCTGGGATAAAGGGCTACCAAGTTTGTTCAAAGAAATGACCTTGACTTTCATTCAAGGTCACAGGGGCCAAAACGGTCATAATCTTTAAACAACTTCTTCTGAATAACCAAAAGGCCCAGAGACCTGATATTGGGCCTGTGGCATGCTGGGATAAAGGGCTACCAAGTTTGTTCAAAGAAATGACCTTGACTTTCATTCAAGGTCACTGGGGCCAAAACGGTCATAATCTTTAAACATTTTCTTCTGAATAACCAAAAGGCCCAGAGATCTAATATTGGGCCTGTGGCATGCTGGGATAAAGGGCTACCAAGTTTGTTCAAAGAAATGACCTTGACTTTCATTCAAGGTCACTGGGGCCAAAACGGTCATAATCTTTAAACATTTTCTTCTGAATAACTAAAAAGCCCAGATACCTAATATTGGGCCTGTGGCATGCTGGGATAAAGGGCTACCAAGTTTGTTCAAACAAATGACCTTGACTTTCATTCAAGGTCACAGGGGCCAAAACGGTCATAATCTTTAAACGACTTCTTTTGAATAACCAAAAGGCCCAGAGACCTGATATTGGGCCTGTGGCATGCTGGGATAAAGGGCTACCAAGTTTGTTCAAACAAATGACCTTGACCTTCATTCAAGGTCACAGGGGCCAAAAAGGTCAAAATCTTTTTAAACAACTTCTTCTGAATAACCAAAAGGCCCAGAGACCTGATATTGGTCCTGTGTTGTGCTGAGATAAAGGGCTACCAAGTTTGTTCAAAGAAATGACCTTGACCTTCATTCAAGGTCACAGGGGACAAAACGGTCATAATTTTTAAACGACTTCTTCTGAATAACCAAAAGGCCCAGAGACCTAATATTGGGCCTGTGGCATGCTGGGATAAAGGGCTACCAAGTTTGTTCAAAGAAATGACCTTGACTTTCATTCAAGGTCACAGGGGCCAAAACGGTCATAATCTTTAAACAACTTCTTCTGAATAACCAAAAGGCCCAGAGACCTGATATTGGGCCTGTGGCATGCTGGGATAAAGGGCTACCAAGTTTGTTCAAAGAAATGACCTTGACTTTCATTCAAGGTCACTGGGGCCAAAACGGTCATAATCTTTAAACATTTTCTTCTGAATAACCAAAAGGCCCAGAGATCTAATATTGGGCCTGTGGCATGCTGGGATAAAGGGCTACCAAGTTTGTTCAAAGAAATGACCTTGACTTTCATTCAAGGTCACTGGGGCCAAAACGGTCATAATCTTTAAACATTTTCTTCTGAATAACTAAAAAGCCCAGATACCTAATATTGGGCCTGTGGCATGCTGGGATAAAGGGCTACCAAGTTTGTTCAAACAAATGACCTTGACTTTCATTCAAGGTCACAGGGGCCAAAACGGTCATAATCTTTAAACGACTTCTTTTGAATAACCAAAAGGCCCAGAGACCTGATATTGGGCCTGTGGCATGCTGGGATAAAGGGCTACCAAGTTTGTTCAAACAAATGACCTTGACCTTCATTCAAGGTCACAGGGGCCAAAAAGGTCAAAATCTTTTTAAACAACTTCTTCTGAATAACCAAAAGGCCCAGAGACCTGATATTGGTCCTGTGTTGTGCTGAGATAAAGGGCTACCAAGTTTGTTCAAAGAAATGACCTTGACCTTCATTCAAGGTCACAGGGGACAAAACGGTCATAATTTTTAAACGACTTCTTCTGAATAACCAAAAGGCCCAGAGACCTAATATTGGGCCTGTGGCATGCTGGGATAAAGGGCTACCAAGTTTGTTCAAACAAATGACCTTGACCTTCATTCAAGGTCACAGGGGCCAAAAAGGTCAAAATCTTTGAACGACTTCTTCTGAATAACCAAAAGGCTCAGAGACCTGATATTGGGCCTGTGTTATGCTGGGATAAAGGGCTACCAAGTTTGTTCAAACAAATGACCTTGACCTTCATTCAAGGTCACAGGGGCCGAAAAGGTCAAAATCTTTTTAAACAACTTCTTCTGAATAACCAAAAGGCCCAGAGACCTGATATTGGTCCTGTGTTATGCTGAGATAAAGGGCTACCAAGTTTGTTCAAAGAAATGACCTTGACCTTCATTCAAGGTCACAGGGGACAAAACGGTCATAATTTTTAAACGACTTCTTCTGAATAACCAAAAGGCACAGAGACCTAATATTGGGCCTGTGGCATGCTGGGATAAAGGGCTACCAAGTTTGTTCAAAGAAATGACCTTGACTTTCATTCAAGGTCACAGGGGCCAAAACGGTCATAATCTTTAAACAACTTCTTCTGAATAACCAAAAGGCCCAGAGACCTGATATTGGGCCTGTGGCATGCTGGGATAAAGGGCTACCAAGTTTGTTCAAAGAAATGACCTTGACTTTCATTCAAGGTCACTGGGGCCAAAACGGTCATAATCTTTAAACATTTTCTTCTGAATAACCAAAAGGCCCAGAGATCTAATATTGGGCCTGTGGCATGCTGGGATAAAGGGCTACCAAGTTTGTTCAAAGAAATGACCTTGACTTTCATTCAAGGTCACTGGGGCCAAAACGGTCATAATCTTTAAACCTTTTCTTCTGAATAACCAAAAGGCCCAGATACCTAATATTTGGCCTGTGGCATGCTGGGATAAAGGGCTACCAAGTTTGTTCAAAGAAATGACCTTGACTTTCATTCAAGGTCACTGGGGCCAAAACGGTCATAATCTTTAAACGACTTCTTCTGAATAACCAAAAGGCCCAGAGACCTGATATTGGGCCTGTGGCATGCTGGGATAAAGGGCTACCAAGTTTGTTCAAAGAAATGATCTTGACTTTCATTCAAGGTCACAGGGACCAAAACGGTCATAATCTTTAAACAACTTCTTCTGAATAACCAAAAGGCCCAGAGACCTGATATTGGGCCTGTGGCATGCTAGGATAAAGGGCTACCAAGTTTGTTCAAAGAAATGACCTTGACTTTCATTCAAGGTCACTGGGGCCAAAACGGTCATAATATTTAAACATTTTCTTCTGAATAACCAAAAGGCCCAGAGACCTGATATTGGGCCTGTGGCATGCTGGGATAAAGGGCTACCAAGTTTGTTCAAAGAAATGACCTTGACCTTCATTCAAGGTCACAGAGGCCAAAACGGTCATTATCTTTAAACAACTTCTTCTGAATAACTAAAAGGCTCAGAGACCTGATATTAGGCCTGTGGCATGCTGGGATAAAGGTCTACCAAGTTTGTTCAAATAAATGACCTTGAACTTCATTCAAGGTCACAGGGGCCAAAAGGGTCAAAATCTTTAAAACAACTTTTTCTGAATAACCAAAAGGCATAGAGATGTGATATTGGGCTTGTGGCATGCTGGGATAAAGGTGTGTCAAGTTTGTTTAAAGAAATGACCCTGACATTCATTCAAGGTCACAGGGGCCAAAAGGGTTTGTTGTCAAGTTTACTCACTAGGAATAAGTTGAAACTTGCCAGAAATGAAACTAAGCAATGTATGACATTTATATTTCAGTGGTAGCATCCCTACGTGGCTGGGATTCAAATTTATACAAATGATGGGGCTGACCCCCCAGGGGCCTGGGGGGGGGGGGGCAGGGCTAAAAGTGTCTATTTGGCTATATTGATGCTGCACTGAACCCATTTCATGGATTTATGCCCTATTTGCCAAAAAACCTAACATTTTTAGAATTACAACAAAAGCAATGTACATGTACCCATCAAAAATGCTTATGATATATTGACATAACAAGAAGGGCCACACATACACTTATGAGTCATTCTTGTTTTATATCACATGAAACCAGGTGAGCGATACAGGCCCTCTGGGCCTCTTGTTAAAAAGTCAGTTTTATAAAAAAAAAATTGTTTTCATTTACGAGATTTGTTCTGTGTCTGCCTCAGCCTCATCTAGTCTTAATTCATCTGGGCTTAGTAACCAAGAGATGACAACCAACACGAAATAAAACTCTTGTTTGTTATTTATCAGAACCTTGCATTAAAACAATGGAATACGTATACTTTAGTTGTGTGCAATGATGAGAAAATCCTCCTTACCAGAATAAGGTGAGACAGATCAATGAAGGATCTACAATCAGACGTTGAGAATACTTTCAGAATAAGTCCGAAATATCCGCTTGTTGCTGACTACTTCCTGTCACTAAGCCGAAAATTGCGACCATAGAAACATAACATTGTTCCAGAGACGTATATAACACATATGTACTTGATTACTTAGCCCCATAGCTCGCCATGGAGCATAGGCCATCGACAAGTCCTCGCCATCACGCTGTCTTTGGCTGTTTCTATTATCAAGTCAGTTCAGCTTCAGTGTCCCGCCTCCAACTGTTATGGGGCCGCCCTCTCTTCCTCTTCTATTGTGGGTTCCAGGTCAAGCTTTGGCGTGTGGTGCTGAAAGCAGGTTTCCTAAGGGTATGTCCTATCCAGCCCCGCTTCCGTCGCAGAATTTGTTTGGCCACTGGTTCCTGTCCCGTGTTAGCATTGGTATTGATCTTCATCAGCTCCGTCTTCTTGTTGATCCGGAGACCTGTCCCGGCCGATGTGGCTTGTTGATCCGGAGACCTGTCCCGGCCGATGTGGCTTGTTGATCCGGAGACCTGTCCCGGCCGATGTGGCTTGTTGATCCGGAGACCTGTCCCGACCGATGTGGCTTGTTGATCCGGAGACCTGTCCCGGCCGATGTGGTCTCTAGTAGCGTGGTCTTGTCCTGCATCTGGGTGTATCTGTGAGACAGGAGCGCGAGGTCATCAGCAGAGTCGAGGTCATCTAGTTGAGTCCAGAGTGTCCACTGTATCCCATTGTTCCCACCAGTTGTTGTGATCCTCCTGATGTAGTCAATGACCAGAAGAAAGAGGAATGACGACAGCAAGCACCCCTGGCGGACTCCAGTCTTTACTTCGAGGCTTTCAGACAGATGGTCTACATGGGTGATCCATCTGCAGCTCGTGTCTTGATAGGTACATATATAGGATGAGGGAAATGATCTTCTCAAGAACTCTAAAGTGCCTCTTTAACAGCGTCTCTCTGTCCACACTGTCGAAGGCATTCTCCTAGTCTATTAAGTTGGTGTAGATGGGAGAGTCCCACTCGATCTACTGCTCCACTATGAGGCAAGCATATAGGCTAACGATCTGGTCAGCGCAAGATCTGTTCCTGTGGAAGCCTGACTGCTGATTTCGGAGCTTGGGGTCAATTGCTTCCCTCATCCTTTCCAATTGAACTCAATTGAAAATCTTGCCTGAGACTGAGAGGAGCACAATTCCTCTATAGTTGCTGCATTCTCTGAGGTCCCCTTTCTTAGGCAACTTTATGACAATGCCTTCCTTCCACTAGCCAGGTACCTCCTCTGCCTCTCAGATTTTACTGAAGAGGCTGCGAAGCATATTGATGATTGTTCCATGTCTGCCTGATGGCTTTTGCTGGTATATTGTCTGGTCATGCAGCTTCCCCATTCTTCAGTTTCCTGATGGCCTTCTTGATCTCTTATTGGAGGGCGTGTCGCCGTTAATGGGTAGGGTTGCCGGTGGTATATCTGATGGTGCTTCCAGGGCAGAAAATCCCTGACGTGTGCTGTCTTTCTCTTCAGCAGTTCCTCAGTTGTTGTCAGTGCATGGCTTCCCTTCCTTGTCCTTCGCTTTTCTGTCTTTCTGCTGAAACTTGCCTGGTAGCATATTAGACACGATCTATTTTTACTATACATTTCATGCATTTTGACAAATTTTCAAAGAACTTTTATGACATGTTTTTTTTTAATGTTTTTTTTTTTTTTTTAATTCCATACACGATTGTTTCTTATACTTTTCCAGTTTTCCCGAAATAGACTCAAAATATGTTTACTGATATAATTATAACAGTAACAAAGTCATGACGCCGTTTTGTTCTTCATTCTTATTTAATAAATAATACCACTGCTAAAATATGTAATATACTTATCTCTTAAAATCGGCTACGGATATTATACAAATGTTATCGGAGGAATGAGCAAATAATTTTCTACTTGTATGTCAAATTTCAATAAATTCCAATGAAAAACAAAGTCATGAAAATCATGGAAAATTTGTCGAAATGCATGTAATGTGTAATAAAAATATTATTTATCTGAATATGTATTGCACTACACTGTACGTTTCTGATTGAACCTGTGAAAATGGGTGTAACACTAAGATAAAAACACACTCGGCACTCGGAATCTCCTTTACTTTGATTTTTATGTAAAGAGGGTAGGGTGCAAATTCTTCTGCCTTACCAGTTAATCTTCTGCTACAATGTCGCCTTTGCTTCTTGTTTTTTCTCTTTTTTTTTTCGTGGTGGCGTTGGCACATGTGACCTTAGATCGATGACGTTTAACGCAGTGCACCAAATGTGGGGCCCGTCGATCGTGGCATATGACGCTACGTCATAGAAACGATTTCAGAACCACGATAGTTCTAGGCTACGACTCTGAACTTGTCAAGACTTTTAAATAGTCCCATAATATACCTAAGTCACTCGGAATTAAAACTGCGGATAGGTATATCCTCTATAGTTTTACGGGGAATTGACAGTATAAATTCTATGAGCAGGGGATGGTTACTATCAAGAAAAAGAAAGACAGAATAGGAGGCATGACATTCGTTATAACGTTAGTAAGGGAATGATATATAGGATCGTTATGATTATCAAACAATAAGTATAATAAAGATTTTTTTTTTCAATTTGACGTTCTGTAGTAAAATTAGATTAAACAAATCAATGAAATAACTTATTATTCATCGTTCTCTTCTATAGATTACAATACGGGTAGTATGCCTTATTTTTTATAACAGCGTGTCTGATTGGATGAAACTGGTCACGTGACGGGGCAATGAAAAAATCATAGCACTCTTAAGTATCCCGATCATATTTCCTTTATTCGAAGCCGCTCTATAAAAATATCCACAAGGGTCACCATGTTCGAAAAAACGACGCAGGTACATGTACCACCAATAGCGCATACAATCCTTGATATTATTGCCGTTACTTTAAGGGGAGCACAATTCTTTGTTTCACCGACGAAAAACATGTTTCACGAGAGCGAACGAGTATAATTATATATTATCTGTTATAAAGATTGTTTATTTTGACTTGTTTGGAATTCCCTACACGAGAGAAAATACAATCCCGTATTATTTCACCTAGTTTAACTACTTACTTTTTGTATATAACATTGCCACTGTCGGTTAGTATAAAAATACACAGTGAGGTCTTTGTACAAAAGGCTTAAGACTAAGAACATCGACCAATATATCACTAAGTCTCTGATCCCTCGATCACACAATGGATTATATATATTACGGCGTGACCCCTTAATGAATATACAAATACTTATATAGGACAGTTGGCCTAATGAACGAATCGACATGTCCGGGAGTGTGTACATTCTGTTGATATTACTGGGTCATATTTTAGGTGAGTCCTATATTTATTTGATGATGTAAATTCAGTAATTATTTATCATGACATATACCATCGTTATATTTTATAATTATCTGTTAAATATTGCTTCCAGCAGTAAGCTCTCCTAAACAAACTTTACTTCAGTGTATGGTATCAGCACTACACGCATTCTGTTCTAGTTCATTATCTTGTTATTGTGGTGTTCGTTAAAATATCTAATGAACAGAACTTTTAAATGAAAATTTCGTATTAGAATGTTCAGGGAGTTATGTCAAAATCATTTTTAGAACTAATCTTGGTATTGAGAGCGCCTAGTATACGGGTAACATAATTATATTTCAATTACACTTTATTATCATGGTGTTCAAATTAAGAAAACTTTCCCATGTAAATTGCTATCCATGAAATAGAACCGGAGTATGCTTGGAAATCTTTCTGACCACCCTGGTCTAAGTGTTGAACATATCCAACTAGAGGGGATATATTGGTAATCTGTTTTGATAATTCTGCTTTCTGTGTATCGTTTGCGATGAAACAACATTTCTTTCATTGAAAAAAAATAAAATGATATGTATTTCTGTACGATACACAATGCGCGTGTAACGAAGATATTTATGTAGGCTGCATGTGTCAATTGTTAGCACTCGCAAAAGAAATATTATTTTATATCAATCTGATTAAAATCATATCTTCAAACCCGCTCCGTTCCGTAAACTTCTCTCTGCTGTGTCAAGATCTGAGGACATCTCAAAGGGGTCACGTTCAGATGACCTTTGTCGCTTCTTTACTTAACACTAAAATAATTTCCCAATGACCTGCCCTCTTGCAGCAAGTCATTTCGTCACATTATTCCACATTAAATGTTTGGTGACGAAATGACTAAACTTACAAAATTAATGCGATTATGCAAGCTTTGTCGCCTCAAAAATCCACATTTCAGATTCTGAAAGTAGTAATTTGATTGGCTAATGCAAAAGGTCATCTGAACGTGACCCCCTATGGAATGTCCTCAGATCTTGACGCAGCGAGGAGGAGTAACGGAACGCCACGGAGATCAAGATAGATTGTTTTTAAATGATAATCATATTATTTTGGTCATTTTGATGAAACTCGGATAGGAGCACTGAACTTGCAAATGACAATAGAAAAATGATCTCGCTATCGTTAAAAGTTTATTTTATCTACTTCACCATGTCGAATGTAATGAGAGTACGCTGCTGATTTGAGTGGCCACGGTGGTCGAGTGGTTAAGATGTTCCAACATTCTACCACTAGCCCTCCAACTCTGGGTTGCGAGTTCGAAACCCACACGGGGCAGTTGCCAGTACTGGCGGTATGTCGGTGGCATTTCCTCAGGTACTCCGGCTTTCCTCCAACTCCAAAACTTGACACGTCCTTAAATGACCCTGATTGTATAGACGTAAAACAAAATAAACAAAACCAAGCCAATGTTGATTGGGAGCACGTACATCTGATGTATGCCCTCGTTTGGGTACAGATTAATTAACAAGATGACAGGATATAATATGTAACACTGTTGTTTTTTATACTCCCGCGACGAAGTTAGGGGGCATACTGGAATCACCCTAACTGGATGTCTGGATGTTTTGATGTTTGTCGTCCGCAGTAGCTTTAACGGAGATTTCCTTCTGAACAAGATGGCAAATTTCGATGAAACGTCACTTGAATGATCAGTATGTTATTGCATCGGCATTGAGATTTCAGGTTTCGACCCCTCTAAGTGAGTTGTGTCTCTTAATGAGTTTTTTCCCAGAGATTTCCTCCTTAACTAACAAGTAGATTTTGATGAAACTTCACTCGCATGCTCGGTACATTGTATAGTTCTGCATCGTCATTTTAGTTTCATATTTTGACTCTTTCTGAAGGTACATAATGTATAACCTTAAATGTGAAATTTAAGATAAAGAATTTATAAAAAAAATAATCATCTGTTTACTGACCGTAAGGTCAAGTTCCATAAAGAAGTGTATACACTATTAGCATCTGCAGGCGGGGGGGGGGGGGGGAGATTTGTTATCATTGCGTTTTCACATTTTTCATGCCCGCTGTGTACGTTTCAGGTAGTGATGCCGGTGACTTTTGTTACCAGTATTTGACGTACTCGTTCACCTATAACCTGGAGTATTACTCGTACTACGGCTACTGTGATGGCGGCTGTTGTGGCTCTACCGTGACCCGAACATGCTGTCAAGTCAAGAACAATACGTAAGTATGGTCAACTTGACAACTTATATACTGACCGCTATACTATAAAAAGTGATATTTTCGCGTGTGGAATTTTTCGCTTAGTCAACCTCTAAACTGTTCGCGGTGTCTACATTTTCGCGCTGTCATTAGGGTTAGGGTTAGTACACTTGTACTGTGTGCCTATGATACTATATAATATATTCGTGTGTGTATATATTCGCGGAGATTCAATGCAAGCGAAATACTTAGTAAGCGAAAATGTCCACCCTGCGAAAAAATCCACTTTTACACTTATGGAAGAGTAGTGCTACCACATTTGATATTATCTCGAACCGAGTGTTTTCGTGTTGGGGCTGTTCTGTGTACGTCAAAATATGAAGTAATATTGCACTTGGCGAATACACTTTTCCGACGATCAATTTATAACGTTTTTCACATTTTTCAATGATTTTGAAAAACAAAATGATTTTTTTTTTAAATAGCCCAAATACATTTTTCAAAGTTTGCACTTGTTGTTTTTCCTCTGTGTGTGTGTGCCACTTGATTAAATACAGTTCACAACTTCATGTTTGAGGACGACTACGGTTTCCGGAGTACGGACCAGGTATTAGCCGATCAGATATAGCTAGAAATTACAAGTCCGATAATAACTATGAAGATCTTTTCACCTTTAGATGTCTTTTTTTTTCAGGGGGATGATCGTCGGAATCGTCATCGGAGTTCTGCTGTTTTTCCTCGGTCTCGCCGCCATCGTCATTTGTATTCACAAAAACTCCAAACCACTTGATCTCCCTGACAATGATATTGAAGATAACCGCTCAGAGGGAATCAGTGAGATCGAATGTATGTTTGAATTCTGATTGGTTGATAATGTAATCATATAAAATGTGATCCATAATTGTTTGATGATATAATAATAACCTCTGATTCGTTGATGATATGATAATGATTTCTGATTGGCAAATGAAATAATCATGATTTCTGATTGGCAGATGATATAATCATGATTTCTGATTGGTTGATGATATAATCTTGATTTCTGATTGGTTGATGATATAATCATGATATTTGATTGGCTGATGATATAATCATGATTTCTGATTGGTTGCTGAGTAATCAAAAATCATGATTTTTGATTGGTAAATGATATAATAATGATTTCTGATTGGTCGATAATGTAATAATGGATAAGTGTGATATACGATTGGTTGACTGTATGATTGTGACTGTATACGTGTCACTTCTGATTGGTTGACACTGATATCATTGTCAGTTGTTAATTTTATTGGTTGAAAACTGGACCATTGGTAAGCATGATTTCAGATTAGTTGATAATGATATCATGGGACCAGGGGAAATATGCTTTTTGATTGGTTGATAAATGAATGTTCCAGTGAGAAGATTGTTGGCGTTTATTTTGACTTACAGGCAAGATTGATTACAAAGTCATCATTCATTTTTGTAAGAATGTAGATCGGTTTAATAGGGAAAATGTTCTGTTTCAATAATCCTGGTTTATTACTTGTATTTCAGCAAAACATGTGAATTATAAATATATCTTTCGTGTACCCAAAACATCACTAGCAGCTAGCACAATAACAAGATATTGAAGCACCGTTTGAAATCAAATGAGAAAGTTTTAATTAACAGTCATAAAGTATAGAAATTGAAACAGAGCATAACTAGCATTAGTTTCGAAAACATACGTTTATATTGACTGACCTTCTTGCTGTTTCAGTTGGCGAGGACGGAAATCAGCCGTTCCACCCACCTCCAAATCCGACGGCAACTCCAGGAGCCGTAACGGGGAACGACAATCCGACCTTAACGGTGGAGGCTTCTGTGTCCCCGCCCCCTCCTTATACAGAGGGGGAGAAAAACGTAATTTAAGCTTCTTCATCCAATGAAATTTCGATCTGATGACTTTGAATGGAATGACATTATTTATTCTGCGACAGTGAACTTAATTCTCTCTAATATTCTACCATTGCTGCTCTGGAAGACATTGTTCCAGTGGTACTCTCTCGTGTCTGAACCTCACAGAGAGTTGACATCCTTTAACTCTCAGCCGCTGTGCCAAATGTTGCGAAAGCTTGTAATGACGCGAATGTGATTGCCTAGAAATACCTACATACCATTTTACAGACAACAAAAGAACAATCCACATTCCTTACTCAACACTGAACAAGATATTTTTTTTCAAATAGAAAAAATGTCAAAACATTTACCGAAAATATGGCAACTAGGCCTGGTAGAAAGTTAAGATAAGAGAGCTCTTAGTTTTTGACTTCTTTTTGTCTGCTGGAAAATTAAACCAATCTTCTCGGAAGGGAATTCGAATAAGACGTGAAAAACGTCTCAAACAAACTATCATTTCTTGATCATTCCAGTTCAAGAATAATTCAATTAATGAACAATACCTCCTCTGTATTTCCCGATGTTGTCTGACCTAGGTTAGTCCGTCACAATTAAGAACAATGTCTTTCTAGATGTTTTAACATTCATCGTGAGCAGCCTCATATTCTGACGACGCTGAACCAGCAATGGAATCTGTCATAACTGTGTGATATGGGCAGAAATATCAAACCCGAAAGTTTTAAAGTTTAGCACGAGGGTTAAGATATCGGTATAACAAATAAGTGACAGTTAATGTTTGATTGACATGGTGAATAAAGATTTAACAGAAGGACAGACAGGTGTTTTTAACCTTGTTTAATCTTATTTAGGCACCTTAAAATCAGCCACACATGGACACTCAATATACAGTTACGTGCCATAAGTCTTTTTTTTTTATATTGCTATATATTCTTTGTATTTTCAACTTTTTTCAATGCATTTTCCTGACTTTGTTTCGGGATCATTTTTAATGAAATTTTGTGTACTTATAGAGAATTGTTTCCTGTTTCATCTCATAATATTTTCACTGTTTTTCGTTATGTATAATCATAGAAATCATAATTTATTTACAACATCCAATTTTCGGGACCCCATTTCGACGTCATTTTGGTAACGTTATATAGAGAAATGGCGTCACACGGAAATTAGCAGTGTACATAATTCTGTATAGCTCCATAAATACACAACGGAAAATTAAATAAATATTGTGAGAGGAAACCTTGTGTTTTTTTGTACCAAATGGCAAAAAAATTGTCAAAATCCATCCATAAACGAAGTCAGGAAAATTCATTGAAAAAAGTTGGAAATACGAAGAATATATAGCAAAAAAAATAAAAAATTGAAAGACTTATGGCACGTAACTGTATATTCTTCACTGTGTATCAAAGTAATATTATGATTAGGAGCAATGAATGGCGATGACATAACATGTTAAGACTCTAAACTTTTCCTTTAACCTATAGTTTGATATGGTGGCATACATGTATCTAACAGCTTGTTTGATCAGCATGGCCAATTGTAGGTTAGTAATTTGTTGTAGCCAACTAACATCAATTTTAGATATTTTAAAAGATTTATTAATAGAAAAATAATTTCTTGTAACTTAGCAAGATAGGGCTATCTACATTTACTGATAAGTAGAGGTTTAACATTCTTTCACAACAAATTTTACAGATACTACACAATGTCTGAGACTGATAATAATAGGCCTTTAGAATGCTGAGATGAAGGGCTACCAAGTATGTTCAAATGGAGACCTGGATCCATGGCCACTTTCAGGCCCAACTGTTTAACAGCTACAATGATTCCAATGGTGAATGAGTTCACTATTTTCCCCTCATAAAAGATGACATGGATCTAGAATTTCCAATCCTTAAGTTTTGAAAAGCCTGAAAATTCATTTAAATACACTGTCCAGATGTCTTATGTCAACATTTACATAATCATTATCCTAAACAAGATGCACTGTACACTTTGGCTACACGGCAACACTGGTAGCCAACCTCTTTCTATATCACGGATTGTCTCCCTTTACAGTGATGGCTGTCTAACCAAGTGGTAAAAAAGTGTCTGACATTCTGCTACCACTAGTCCTCAATCATAGGTTTAAGAGTCTACACCGTACAGTTGCTAGGTACTGGCTGTAGGTCGGTGGTATTTTCTCCAAGAGCCCCGACTTTATCCAACACCAAAACCTAGCATGATTCTTAAGGCCCAATATATGTATAGACGTAACTTCAGGAAAAATTTCGGGTTTCTGAAAAATTCTGGAAAAAAATCCAGTTGATAACCATGCAAAAATAAGTCTAAAACGAAGTAAACCTGAGCGGTAACCAACAAGAAACTCTTGACAGAAAAATCCACAGAATTGAAAATAATTCAAGTGTGGCCCACTAGAGTACTTCTACAACAAGCCTAAGTTAGAAAACGGTTCAAAATGGATGCATGTTTACAAATACCAAGTTTCAACAGCTGATGTACTGGTAACAGCATAAGGATTCATCTTCAATATTGCCGATATCAGGTACATGTAATATTAACTAAATCTATAAATATAATATGTTATAAGGCTTGATTTTTTCTTCAAGCTTTGCAGAAAGTTACATATATTGGGCCTTTAAAAGTATGTAAAACAGAAACAAACCGAAACAAAACCTTCACAGTGTCCTGCACGGATCTCTAGATCTTCTGATAAAAACCTTAAGGTCCATTATTCCACTTCCAGAAATGCAGTGAGAACAAACCAATAAGTGATATCATTAAAAAATTTATTATCATATTTGTCACAAAAAGTATAATGACAATACAAAAAAAATCATGTATAAACTCCACAGATTTTTATGATAAAAGTTTGTATATATATATAGAAACATCATCACATGGCACAACACAGGGGAGACAACCTCCATCATTTATTTGTCTATCTTTTCTCATTTCTCCAATCTCTCATTCATTAAATACACACCTCTCACCTTTTTATTCATCATACAATTTCATATATCTCTTACAGAAATTCTGCTGTTGAAACATTTTTCTTTTTAAATTGTCTTACATTCTTTGATGTTGTTCTTCTTTGAAATCTTTTTTTAAATAAAAAAATCCTCTTTATTTTTGAAAAAAAAATAACAGTCAGGTCATTGGTTACATAAAAAGAATGAGTGTTTAATTTTCAAATTTTGGATACATGGACAGTTCTTAAAATGTCAATAAATTGATTTTATGTTTAAGGAATGATCTCTTAAACTGAAAACAATGACAGCATATCTGACAAACTGAATATGACACAGTTAAGACAGTTTTTAAAATTAATCTTACACACCTATACCGAGGCCAACACCAACTAATTGTTTGATGTTGCCTTCATTTTTTTTTCACACATTTATACAAGGCCAACACCAACTAATTGTTTGCTGCTGACACCAAATTTACTTCACACATATATTGAGGCCAACACCAACTAATTGTTTGATGTTGCCTTCAAAATACTTTACACATATGCCGAGGCCAAAACCAACTAATTGTTTGATGTTGACTCCAAATTTACATCAAACATATATTGATGCCAACACCAACTAATTGTTTGATGTTGCCTTCAAGTTACTTCACACATATACCGAGGCCAACACCAACTAATTGTTTGATGTTGCCTTCAAATTTACTTCACACATATATACGAGGCAAACACAAACTAATTGTTTGATGTTGCTTTCAAATTTACTACACACATATACCAAGGCCAACACCAACTAATTGTTTGTTGCTGGCTCCAAATTTACTTCACAAATATACCAAGGCCAACACCAACTAATTGTTTGTTTATCAATACCAGTTCTGTTTCACATTTTTCTTTGTTGAAGAATGTTATCTATCTGTAGGAGTTGAAATTAATAAAAATGTCCAATTTTTGAAAAAAATATTTAAATCACACAGTTACACCTGAAGACATACTTTAAATCTTCCAATTCAAAGGTTAGAATAATAATTTACCATCCTGGTCCTCATCTCCGAACAAACAATTGTTTAATGCTGGCCTCATTCTATCTCAGTTAAATAACCCTATACAAATATATACAGTTCTGACACTCTTTGCACTCAAACATCTATGTACAAGATTCTCACATGATTTGCATACTAACTTCATTTACACCTGACATGCATACCTTTACTCTGATAAAGCTTGTTCGCATTTCGTTTGCACCTGAATAATCTCAAAGAGTCAAGTTAATTCTTACATGCATGGTATTGGGTCGTTTTCCTAAACAGGACTTATAATTACCTCCCATTTTAAAGGGTCTTTACATCAATATCATTGTGACATCATTATATAATTAGTTGCTAAGGAAACCGCGTTTTCAGCCTGCTGTTTCCTGCAATGGTTTCCCAGCAATAAAATGATGTCACATTGGAAATGACACATACAGTTATACATACCCAACTGGAAAGCAACTTTTTTTAATGAAAAGACCCAATATCCGCTCATTTCTAGTACGATTAACTTTCTGTTATTAATTTTCTTAAAAATAATTAGAATCGCTACTTGTTGGATCAAATTGACATAAAAATCTCTAATAGAACTCAACACTCCTGGGCTGTAATTTATAAAGAAGTTTCGCTATTAAAATTTCAGTTTTCATAAAAGTTAATAAATTTCTTTAAAAATATGCCTGACATCAGTCATAATTACCGATCAACAGCAATAACAATCCAAAAACGTAGCCATTTTACTGGGTACGATTTCTTATCAACAAGTTTTGAATCCTGAAAACAAAATCAAAACTTAGTTACAAGGGTACCATTTAATTTAGAATATTTATGTATAAGATAAATCCTGATACAACCGTTATATTAAGAAAATTTAAAACTTAATTTTTAGTAAAAATAGTAATTTATTCACAGTGCCATTTTTGGTAAAGTGGAAGTAAGAAAAAAGTTATTTATACAATCAATTCACAGGTATTTATTTAAAGCTTTTCAGATTTTAAATAGATTGAAACCCGAGATGACTGACAAAAATGTTAACATTAAAGCTGAATAGTACAGTTATAGTATTTGTTTATCAGTACATGTAGTTGTAGCTTGTGTTCCTTCACTGAAACAAATTTGCTAAAATATTCATGAAATTAGCATATCAAAACCAAACAATCTCAAAGCTCTTCAGCTAAAATAAAGCACATTTTGGCAACTCATACTGTTGTGTTGAAGAAGTCTTTGAAGAGTGACTTACACTTAAAGCACCTTACAATAACAAGAACTCCATGTTTTAGTTACACAGAAAATTTGAGGAGAAATGGTTACCGTAGTGATATACATTGTAGCGTGCCATGATTAAGCTAGTGCATTTTTGTTACAATTGTTTTTTCATAATCAAAATCACGTAAAATAATAATGCTGATATCATAATTGTTTTAATGAGATGGCATGTTAAAGAGCGGTTTATCAAAAACAATCTGGGATTAAAACTACAGAACAGAACGGGTTGGAGGTGAATTAAAATGGAAATCAAAGAAATGGGAAATGTTATAAATTTCAATAAACACAACTGATGTGGCATCACTGATTAATATAAAATATATGACATACAAGAAATAAAGCGAGTTTTGCTGCTCATGATAAAACCAATAAAGCCTTCAAAATAGCTTTGTCCTAGCACCAAACCCATCATGGTTGTGTACGGAGAATTATATAGCAGCACCACGGACCAGGCAGACATTCTGAACCACACAGAGTAATGCCTTTATCTTATACCATCACCATGATATACAAGTGTGACTAGTTATTTATATTAGAAATGGTGAAGGGGGGGGGGGGAGTTAATTATTAGAGTAATGGCTTATTCCTCAAGTTGTCCGTTAAAAAAGTTGGCAATAGAGGCAAGGACTTGTTCCTCAATTTGTTCTTAGCAAGAGGTATAATATGATATTTACTACAGCAGAATAAGCAAATTATTTTGTCTTTATTTCATTTACCCCTGAACACACATTTGAACTCTTTCAATTCAAAGGTAAGAATAGTTCATTATGAAATTCCAGGGGTGACTGGGTGTATGAAGTTTACATGACTTATTCCTGTGTTTGATCCTATATGCCTCGGCTTTTATCCAGATATATGACCCTTCTATTTTTTGCATTAATGTAATCATGGAAACATGACTTTAAAACTAATTACATAGGCTCAGAGGTTCAATAAAAAATATATTATAGCACTTTAATGTCACTTGGACAACTTATGTATCCATACACTGTATTGACGTTTTGTGTTCCTGATCCCGGTTTCATCAACGTTCCTTAACTTAAGGAAATTCCTTAACTTAAAAATCTCCATAGGGAAGCATTACAGAATTAAAGGGGAAAATCCTAAGTTAAGGAACTTTCCATAAATTCTGTCATGCATTCCTATGGAGATTTTCAAGTTAAGGAGTTTCCTAAAGTTAAGGAATGTTGATGAAACCGGGGCCTGACAGCATGCTATTACGACATCACATAATTTTAACGACATCGTAAATTTCTACATCATCTCCTGTCCGTCCAAATGAACAAGACAGACGTTTTTCTAAACAACTGTTGACTTTTTGCCTCCTGAAGAATTCCAGGAGGCAAGAATATATAGAAAGGCAATGCATCTGCACATTTTCTTCATGTGATATTTTAGAAGGGCGGCATGAAATATTAATGCTATAAGTATAAGTAAAAGAGACCTATAATGTATTTCGCATCATTATAAATTTTTAATGCATTTGTGAACATTTTGTAATTTATTTTTGGCAATGAGTTTTTTTTACTTTGACAACACCCAAGTTATTCATACTGAAAACAGTATTGGTACAAATACAGAAAATAAAAAATAAAATATTATACCAGAAAAAACCTGAACCACCATGGCTTAGAAATATTCATACAAATATTAAAAAATGCTTTTAGCAATGCTCGTATGCAAAGTACAAACTCAAGAAATTACTCTTTGCTTGAAAACTTTTTACACATGATTTTGGAAATCAAAGCTTTCTGGAACCTAGAATAAGATAAGCATATGCTAATATTTCATATAAAAAATGTTCAAAAAATTAATTGATAGTTTGAACAAGTTTCTGCCTAACGATAAATATTAAGAGCAGAAATAAGTCTTTCAGCAGCAGAGTTAGAACACATCATGTCTCGTCGTAGCTGTTAGTAATACGCTGAGGTAGAGAAGAAAAACTTGTATATATCGGCAAAGATTACTAGCTTCTTAAATATATTGACAGTGTGTGCTTGTTACCCGCAATCATTCAACATTCTTGTATCTGATGTATCGACAACTGATCCGTCAGACGTTAACACAATCATACATTGTCTATACTCCAAACGATACATACTATAAAATCGTGGTTCTGTCCGACACAAACACACTCACACAAGCACACAATGGTCTGTACACTCTATAAAAATCAAGGTTCCTTTCTGACTCACACAGACACACACGGTCTGAACAGAATAATACATTATATAAAAACCATAGGTCTGTGTTAAAAATTGGGTCATGCCATACATACAACCATATTCAAAATATGTATCATATGAGAGTTATAAATACAATTGGTTTTATTCATCTCTTTTAAACAAACAAAAAAATGAAGACTTTGGCAACCATAACGTAAAAATGAGATGACATGAAATTTACACTACTAACAAATGAAATAAATAATGCTAGGGAACCACAATAGCTACACGCTGGTCTCTTTCTTGTTTTTATTTTTCTCTTGCATCACCCAAATGTCATCGATCCCTTCACTATCACTACTGGAGCTCGAGTCCTCCATTAGTTGGGGGTACGCGCGACTTTGAGGCGCGTGCTTCTTTTGAAGCTTTTGCCGCACCCTGTCATGATAGTGGTAGTTAACGTAAGCGTACGGTATCATTTTTTGGCGGGGCGTACCCTCCCACTCGGCAGAGGAAGAATGCTGCTTTTTGGCACTTTGTTTATGATGTTTTGAATGACGATGTTGCGGGTCATGTGACCTATGTCTCCTTCGATGAGATGCTTGAGATGTTGGTTCCGAGTTATGATCCGAGTCATTGCCCCGACTACGACGAATATGAATCTGACTGTCTGAATCGTGAGTGGTAAAGATTTTGCCGTTGGCATTGTTACATACTTCCGAAGTCACTGGTGATTTATTATTGGGGGTCAGTGTTGTAGGGGACTGGGTATGATTTTGATCCTGCACTATCATTTTATTGTTATCACAAGGGATCCTCTGATGAACCTCCTGCAGGAACGACTGCTCGTGTTTACGTTGTATGCGCCCACTTGTATCGGAGCTGTACCCCCCGGAGGAAGACCGTGCCCGAGAGTAGTGGTACGCCGGGGGAGGCCGCTCGGATGTAATATGTTCGTCTACCGAGCCGTACTGTTTATAGGTACAGCCCACTTTCTGTTGTGGACTGAGGCGTGACAGCGGGTCGTACCCTGGTGCAGCGTGATTGTTGTTATGATGATTATTATTCAAGTAATTATTTGTCACTTGCATGCCCCATTGCTTTTCACGGGGACACGCATCACTTATTTGACTTTGACCGTCGAAATCTCGGAGGCGAGGCACAGAGCCGTTCCTCATCATATAGTCTTGTGTAGGGCTAGTAGAAGTCGTGTTATTTTGTACTGCAGGGTTTTTGCCCTGCTTTGGAAGGGTATTATTACGCGGGGGCACAGGAGTAAAAGCACTGGGGTAGGGCCGCATCCCCAAGGAGCAGGCACTCGGCGACCGCCCGTGGGCAGGGGCAACCTGTGACCCCGTGTAAGATACCGTGCTACAACACGGACTCGTAGTCACGGTGATAGGTGACACAGACCCACCCACTGGCGGGATGATATTACGGTCCAATGGTAACATTGAGAACTTAGGAATGGGGCCACTGGAGCCCTGTATAGCTGGTAGTAGGAGCTGAGTAGGATACAGATTCTGTTGCGGCTGAGATGAAGCTGGAGGGGAAATCCCTGTGGATCTTCCCGACCCACCATTGGGCTGAATCTGTATCTCTATACTCATAACTGTATTGACATCACTTGTGTTTCCACGGTGATTGGCCTCAGAGCCTGAGAAATAATCCGTACCACTGCCGTTAAAATCTTTCGTCATTTCTTTAGTAATAAGTTTTGAATGATGACGTTGTCTGTCCCAGAATTTTTTCGCGATGCCGTTTTGTTTGGGATTATAAAAGTTTGGCATACTGTTTGAGTCAGCTGGGCCCGTCACTGAGCTTTCCCTATCACTGAGAAATGGCTGGGCCGGGATGAGATTTATGTTGGACTGTTTCACGGACCCTTCCGTCACCTCCTGTGTTATGTTGTAGTTTTTATTTTCCATGTCGATGTCATTGTTGGCATGAATCACATGACCGTTCGACAGAGCAACGTGATTATTCTCATGGTAATTCATGTCATACACAGGATTTTGATCACAGAAGAAAAATCGCCTCCAACTAGAACACGAATCCTTCCTTGTAAGACAAAAATACACTAACATGAATATTCCAAAGATGCTACTTGTTAGTCCGTACAAGTAACTGAAAATAAGCTCCTGGTGCGGAATTATACTCTTGAAAGGTTGTGCAACGGCAAACCCCGCACATGTGTAGAATAGTATGTACAGAAACAACATGGCCACTACAGCATTCAGCTGTGTGATCGGCTGCCTCTCCATATCCATGACACTTGACGCGATCGACTCTGTGTCGTCCTCGGCAGGCCGCCGCGTACTAGTGAGGGCCTGTATTTCTGTAGTACCGTCATCGGGACTTTGCGTGAGCTCAATGTCATTCACTTCCTCTGTATTGTCTGTCTCATTCAGGTTGTTTGTCGTTTTGTGAATCACTCGGGAAATTCTCAAGAAAAATATTAGGTTGAACACCACTAATAACCCTGTAGGACTGTAGAATGCTCCGATACTCGGGTCCCAGGACAGGAAACAGCTGTCAAGGGGAGATAAGTCATCATTATACGCTTATTTAAAAAATTATTTCAAATATGACACTAATGCATTATTCTGTTTTAATTCAAGCTTGAAGCTGATGGTTCTTTGTTATATTTAAATAATATTTTTACAGCATAAAAGATTGCCTTTACTTTAAAGAGTTTTTTGTCACTATCAAAAAGATTAATATATTGATCCAAATAAAGAAATCATTAAACAAAATTTTAAAACTCTCAGGTTAAACTCCGCTTAAACATGGTTTAATCTGTATCTTCAATCTATTAACATATTTAATTGGTTCATCACTGTTTATATTTGGAGATATAAAGCAAGAACTTACTATTCTGGCTCGGAGTAGTGGTCGATGCTGACAGCCACAGTGATGCCACACACAATGAGTGGCACCCCCCAGGCCAGCAGATAAAACCGTAACATTGGTTTAGGTGGTAGCGGCATGGCCACTGGCTCCGGGGGTGGGGCTGGTGGTTTATTTATCTTGTTGAATTTCTTAAGCATGTTGCTGAAAAACAAAACAAAATTAAGTTAAAAGCTCACATACATTGACTTGAGATTAATTTTGGTGAAATATTTTTCAGTGTAATTTTTTTTTCGCTCCAGTTATCTCCCCTGTCATAGTATATATCTTGTCTACTATTTTACCTTTTTGATGAAGTCATGCATCATATGTTTGTTTATAAATATACATAGGAGAAATATTATTTTATTTGCATGCATTGAAATAGAGTTAAATCCACCCTTGAGTTACATACATAATAAATTTCCTAAAAGAAAACTTGTCAAAGATCTATGGTTATAATAACTACTCTTTTTCAAAGGTCTTAAACATGGTTCTAATAACTACCGTTTTTCAAAGGTCTGACACAGACAAGTCATTTGATAGAGTGAGGACTTTCCTTAAGCTCAACACTGATGATTAATTGACATAAATTCAAAACCAAATCAACAATCATATGTAAACAGCAAACCTTTTTCTTCGTATGAATTTCACATGAGAGACTCTTAACTTTTAAAATTTAAAAACATAGAAATATGCGCAAGTGTTGAAAACACTGTTGTCCAGTTGTTTTGGTTAAGCAATAAACAGGCATATTTCTTCACAGGAAATTCACTTTTTCACCATATTTCATGTGAAATTAATGACAAGATGACAATCGGATCATCAGTTATTCAAATATCTGGTTATATTACCATGGGACGAGAGGGGACAGGACACGATGCGACGGGACAGGAAAAGATGAACATGGGTAACACTATATGCCCCCCATTGGCTGGGTACTATAACAATATTACGAAAGAAGCACAAGCGAATCGTTACTATTGTGATATATATCCAGTAATTGTACGTACTAGGACGTGATTGTGATCCAGAACATGGCCACTAAGGTTAGATAGTGAATGCCCACGCCCACGATCTGACAGGCGAGGTGGTGGTCTGTACGCTTCACTCCCATCGTAAACCCGATTAGCAACAGGAGGATGCTGATACAGATGTTGATCACAGAGTGCTTCAGCTTCTTAGGTACATTAATAAACCTGTAAAATGACGTAGAAATAGATTACACTAAAATTACTTTAGAACCCTAGGAGTTTTAAGGCTTTCAAATTTATTAAAAACTTTCTGGTGTTTTTCACAATAATTTGTTGTGAGATCTTTTTTTATGTTTTCCAACCAAGACTTTGGAGTTTACAAGAACCTGTCACATGCTTGTGTACTTCAAAGGTGTTTATCATGCTGTACAGCAAAAAAAAATTGTCTAGTTAAAACTTTTTCGCCCTATGATGGTATAATCTTTATTCAAGTAGTGTTAACTAATTCACCCCAGAAATTTCATTGTGAACTATTCCAACCTTTGAAATGGAAGAGTTCAAATGCAACTTCAGGGGGTGAATGTGTTTATAGACTTTTACTTATGTATGTTTGCCCTGATGAAATTGCCCTTATTTCAGAAGTGACAAAGGAAAAAGATAAACTGCAATGAAAAATCTCTGGCATACAACAGTGTTGAGATGTATACTTCTATTAAGTTGAAAAGTACACATATGATCAAATAAGCATGAGTAAACGATCTGCTACACGTGTAGATATGAGCAGACGTACCTGAAACAGGAGACGTAGGTGATGATGACGGCCATTAAACAGATCAGACAGATACAGCTGCCCACGTAGACGGGGTACGGCAGCAGGTGGAGGGTCCCCGACATCGTCCCCTGGTCGAGCTCCCCGGAGCTGTTCACCTGGCGACAAAAACACACCAAACAGGTAAACGGACAGGTAAAATTCAACAGACAGGTAAAATGAAATGGCCAGGTAAAATTAGTCTCAAGCTTTACTTCACCAAATTGTTTTTACTTAATATTTCTGATGAGAAGTCTGTTTTACATCTTTTTATATTTTCTGATGAGAAGTCCCTTTTTACTTTTTTATATTTTCACAATGAGAAGTTATCAGCTTTTAATTTCATTCTTTACCTCTTTTTTCTTTGTGAAATGCTTTTATACAAAGTCAAAATTTTTCTATCAGGTCAGTATTTTCGATACTGACACCCCTCATTATAATGTACTTCTATAGTTAAATTTTCATACAAAACCTGTTATTTGACACTGTTAGATCCACATTTTTTAATGCACCAATAATTATCTTTATGCTATATTATTCTAAGATATTGGTTTAAGAAGTCAACCCAATTTAAACAAAGTACATTAATGTCCAAGCTTGCAGCTTGCTCACCTTAGGAATAACATAATTATACTATGTACATTATAGGAATAAACAAAGTTTTGCAATCAACACCAATAAATATTCTCCCACCTCAAGACAAAGATTGGTATAAAGTGCCAAGGCCCATAACTCTGTTAAGATTGACAAACCAAAACATCCAAATAAGTATTTATAAAAATTGACACACTATGCTGAGATATACCTTGGAAGTGACAGATGGACGGACGTGTGACGGACAAACAAAACACCATAAATACTTCGTCCCTTCTTACAATTGAGGGCTTATATGATTCTGATTCAGTGTCTCACGATTGTGCTGCAATCGCAACTTCTTGTAGAAATTTCCAGTAATCTTCAGAAATCTACTCCCTCGAATGCATGCCCCCAAAAGCCATGCTGTGAATCACACTATAGTTTGAAAGTCTTCGGACTGTATCAACGAGACGCTAAGAATATACAAGAATGGCTGCCTCATCGCATAAGATGTCCTTTCCTATAGGCCTAAACGAATGGGTCAGGTTGAATGGCGGCATCAGCCAGGGTGTGTGACATTCTTTTGACATTTCTGTGGTTAACAGAGAACTTGAGATACCATCCAATCCATATATCATGTATAGGTTACAAGTTAAATGATGTGCTTCCGGTGTACAGCGGGCAAGTTTTTATTCTGAAAATAGATAGCGTTTTTTTCCCTAGTTGCACTTCTGATTAAGCAAGTTATAAAGACATTTAGATATGCTTGAGCACATCGCACAAGACGGGACCGCCTTCTTCAGTGTGACCATGGGCGCAGCCATTTTGGAATATGACGCTTACATTAAATGACTCCCTCTACATGTATTGGCGGGAGAAGATATCCGAAGATTACTGGAAACTTCCCGAGATGTTGCGTTTGGATTGTGTTGCTGACTTACCTCCAGGATGGTAAAGATTGAGAGATGGAAGCAATGGACGATAGTTACGTTGGGGTCCGGGATGATCTGGCACCCGTCCGTTCTCCAGTCACCGTAGCCATCTGTAACCATGGGATACACTTATTTATAGACTTCTGTAACCATGGGATACACTTATTTATAGACTTCTTAGAAACCACTGTCATTAAAAACGACAAACTTTGTTTTACAGAGCTCAAATGTTGTGGTCGAGTCAACAGAAGTTAGAACAACACTAAAACTCATTAGGTCGAAATGATTATGATTTGTGGAAATAATTTCAACAGAAACAAGTTCATATAGCAGTAAATTTCTTATAAAACCAAGAAATAAATATGCAAATATCTATACATGTATACAGCAGCAGGAAGATATATCTGATATTGACAAAAGATTGAAAAAGTTGTGTTGTACAGAACTAGTCCGTGGTTACCTCCCCCTGACAGTTACTTGGTATATTTCTTGATATGTTGAGTTTCAAACACGATGAAGATATATTTGACATTACAGTCAAATACTGTAAATATTTATCAAATCCTATAAATTTCTAAATGTACTAAGTGAATACCAACCATTGGCTTCGAAGTCCCAGTAGGCTGCGACCAGATTCTTGGCCGGTCGCTTGACTTTGAAGTAAAGGACAATTGGATCTGTTAGGTTCTTGACAGGGGTAGCTGTAAGGTCAAACAGACACAATTAGTTCAGAGGAGATACTATGTAAGCAGTTCTTGTACACCTTAACCCTCCCTCAGTAATTACAGGTAAGTATACACAGGTGTTACAGTTAAATATTCGTAGGTGTTTCAGGTAAATCTACACAAGTGTTACATGTTAATCTAAACAGATTTTACAGGTAAATCTACACAGGTTCTACAGGTAAATCTACACAGGTGTTACAGGAAAATCTACACAGCTGTTACAGGTTAATTTGCTTCAATGTTACAGGTGAATATACACAGGTGTTACAGGTAAATCTACATGGGTCTTTTAGGTAAATATACACAGTTGTTACAGGTAAATCTACACAGGTCTTTAAGGTAAATATACACAGGTCTTTTAGGTAAATATACACAGTTGTTACAGGTAAATCTACACAGGTTTTACAGGTAAATCTACACAGGTTTTACAGGTAAATCTACACAGGTGTTACAGGTCAATCTACACAGGTGTTACAGGTCAATCTATGCAGGTGTTACAGGTAAATATACACAGGTGTTACAGGTAAATCTACACAGGTGTTACAGGTAAATATACACAGGTGTTTTAGGTAAATCTACACAGGTGTTTTAGGTAAATATACACAGGTGTTACAGGTAAATCTACACAGGTTTTACAGGTAAATCTACACAGGTGTTACAGGTAAATCTACACAGGTGTTACAGGTAAATCTACACAGGTGTTACAGGTAAATATACACAGGTGTTACAGGTAAATCTACACAGGTCTTTTAGGTAAATATACACAGGTGTTACAGGTAAATATACACAGGTGTTACAGGTAAATATACACAGGTGTTTCAGGTAAATCAACATAGGTGTTACACATAAATATACACAGATGTTACAGGTAAATCTACACAGGTGTTACAGGTAAGTCTACACAGGTGTTACAGGTAAATCTACACAGGTGTTACAGGTAAATCTACACAGGTGTTACAGGTAAATCTACAGAGGTGTTACAGGTAAATCTACACAGGTGTTACAGGTAAATATACACAGGTGTTACAGGTAAATCTACACAGGTCTTTTAGGTAAATATACACAGGTGTTACAGGTAAATATACACAGGTGTTACAGGTAAATATACACAGGTGTTTCAGGTAAATCAACATAGGTGTTACACATAAATATACACAGATGTTACAGGTAAATCTACACAGGTGTTACAGGTAAGTCTACACAGGTGTTACAGGTAAATCTACACAGGTGTTACAGGTAAATCTACACAGGTGTTACAGGTTAATATACACAGGTGTTACAGGTTAAATCTGACAATGCAAGTTAAAAGCTTTCAATTAAGATTTAAAAAAAAAATATTCAGATTGTGATTACTCCGAATAGTTCCGAGATGTTCCCTACTTTGACCATGTGTCTTCCGGTTTTCGTAACCAAGGAAGTGGCAGACATTTTTGATTTACCCTTGCTTGGTAACGTGTGTAGACAACCTTGGGTATAAAAGCACCGATAGTTGCAAACCGGTTTTATTCCGACACTGCCCTCTCTCTGTAGCACGTCTCTTACAGTGACAAATAGTCTGTACACATTACGTTACGGCTCGTTTTCGGGGTTTTTTTTTACGAATATGGATATTTTTTTTTTTTGGAAAGATATATAATAAATATGAAATGAAATTGTAATAAAAACATCCATATCCCCATGAAACTTACAGCAAAATAACACATCACAACTTTATGTTATATATGTTGCAAGTGAAACAAACAAATGGCTATTTAACGCTTATGCCTACCTTTTTGATATCCAACTAGTACTAATATCCAGCGTAGAAACCATAATAAATCCAAATAAGTCCATGAGAATGGTTCAAATATATAATTTCACATTGTTGACTACACACCTGGGTGTGCCGTGTTTTACACGTGTTTGCTTGTCAAACGTCTACATGACCAAGACTAAGAGTTTGTACGTGGATGCGATTATATGCACGTGAAAGACCGGCGATATATATTGGATTTATGGAAGTATTTTCAGTGATATACCTTTTATTTCGGATACGCAATTTCAAGAATGTGTTATTAGTAAGAACCAGCATGGCAGTATTGTGGTTCAAGTCTAAAGGTGAGTGCGTTTGATTTTTGACAGCGGTTGCCGAGTGCGCGGAGCACTGACTATTGTGACGGTCAGGAGTACTTTGAAAACCGGTTTTACAGGCTATGACCTTTATATACCCATCGGGGCCCATACTCGTTACCAAGCAAAGGCAAAACTAAAATGTCGGCACTTCCTTAGAAACGATGGTCGGAACAGATAGGGGCGATCTCAAAACCAGAAAAAAATCGAACTTTTAAAAAAAAAATATTAATTGAAAGCTTTTTAAGTTGCATTGTCAGCTTTAATCTACACAGATTTTACAAGTGAATCTACACAGGTGTTACAGGTAAATCTACACAGGTCTTACAGGTAAATCACTACATAGGTGTTTTAGGTAAATCTATTTCAATGCTACAGGTAAGTCTACTATAACATATATTTACCTAGTTGTTATAGGTAAATCTTGCTATTTTAATTACTTACAGCATATTAAAGCTGAATCTAAGTATGATTCAGGTATATTTTACTGAATTAACATGTGATAGAGTACACTTATAGATACTCAGTGTTTTAACATGTGACTGAGTACATAATACACTTACAGACATTAGCAGACAGAACACTGGACACGATGGTAACTCGGGAGTGGTTTCCGATGGCTGGATCCTCGTGGTATGGAGTAGTGATGGGGAACAGCTTCGTTTCCTTGTACAGTATAAACTGGAGGTTGAGGGTGTCCGTCTGGACTTCACCAGAGTTGTTCAGTAGGGACCTCGGAAACTGGATAGATCCTTGTAGGTTCTGTTAAATATAAAACAAACAAATATTAATCTGGTAAGTAACAGATTCTGTCAAACATAACACAAATATAGCTTGGTTTGGTTTGGTTTGGTTGTTTTTAAATCCCATTAACAGCTGAGATCATTTAAGGACGGCCTCCCGGTGTATGTGATGTGGATATATGTGTTGAGTGCATGTGTATTTGGGAGGCATTGGTACGTCCATGTTTGCTTTCTTGCGATAGTCGGATCTTTTGTCGATTTAAAGTGTTACCACCCTGAAGTAAACCGCTGAAGGCCCCCAGCAAAACATCCAATCCAGTCACTGACAATTAACGGGTGAACCAGTCTATATAGCTATGTTTAGGTTTTGTTACAAATAAAGCTCAGGTAGAAAACACTTATAGAGGGTCTATATAGCTACTTGTATGTTTTGTCAAATACAAAACAGACAAATGTAAGCCCTGAAGGATAAACAATGAACCCAGTCAATACTGGGAAGAATTTGTATATTTCCCGTAGATTATGTAAATATCAAAATACAATTTGATAAACAAATCATTGAAACATGAAAGCACAAATTCATATACAAATTCTGACAATAGTGAAATACACATTTCTCTATCCGGACTGCAAATCTAGAATGACTTGAATGTTTTATTTCTGCTGACAAAATCGGATGGCGGATACTCAATTTTTATATGTAACATGTTATTGAGATTTTTTCCCTTAAAACACAGGCTGGATTGCAGGACTAAGGCTTCTTGAGGTTATCAAGATTGACTTAATATAATTTTACATGTTTAGCAGAAACTCTTGCTTATAATGAAGAAAACTGTTTTACTCTTTGGTGAGGAAAAGTTCTGTTAACATCAAAACCTGATATAAATTATATTTGTAGTTGACTTATCTTGAAGGTACATTGGAGATCATTATAAACGTGTTTTACTTGAAGTTAGTCAATCATACAAGATAACATATGTTTCATGCGGTCCAAAATTTGTAATTTTTTTTATCTCGATGGTTTATTAATAGAGAGACATTATCACAGACTGTTAGCGAATGTTTGAGGAGGATGATAAGGGTAGATAGATTGTGAGTTTTCCATAAAGACTTCCACCGGTTCTCTATCAGTTCTCCTCCCATGTAGGAATGCTGTCCGAGATAGCACTATTCACAGATAATCCCACTCCCGGACACCCCAGGGGGAACACGGGACATCAAACATCGCCAGAACAACAGTACTCGCAATCAATTATCTATCCGCTACATACAAGCATTTTCAAATTCAGGATGTAAGATCTCCGTTGTATGAACAACATATATTATGTACAAGAAGATGCCTCTGTGACAAAAATCAACCTACGAAAGATTTTTAATCCAGTGAAAAAAAATTTTTTTACCAAGGAACGCAATATATCACCTTGCAATCATGCAATGATGTCTGAGGAAAAACGTCTGCATTTTTAAAGATTTTACAAATAAATCAAACTAAAGTCAGAAAATCCATTAAAAATATCACAGATACGTTCCTACCAGGGTTTGTTGTGATCCTTTCTTCATATTGATATTAAAGCCAAATCTATACCATCCAAAGTAGACAGTTTATTATCATTTTTACAGTTAGACTTGATGAGTAAAACTTTTCTCTTCTAATTCTTGCTGACAAGTTGGAATCCTGACACCTAATTAAAATGTGACAAGCATTTCAATGCTTTTACTCTGTAGAAAGAAAGTCAATTCTTGCTCAAAATTGTCAACCCATTTCTTATACAAAAGAGACAAGCACTCTGTCACTTCATTATAACACAGATTTATGACAATGACGTCCATGGTAGACTCATTTGACTTTTATATAAATTTTCATGAAAATATGTTTCCTAGGATTCAGTTGTAAGTGTTTTATGGGACAGACATGTATCCCTGGGGGCAATATACTATATGCTCCCCCCTCCCCCCACCGCCCCCAAACTTTTTTTTTAATTTGCAGGGCATCATTAAAAGATTAAATCAAAACATTCTGAAGGCCTTTTTTGGTCTTTACATCAGCATACATTCTGAGCCTATACACCGTCTTAACAATAAAGCTTTCAGTAAAAAATTGAATTTTAAATTCAAATGAACAAAAAACTCTATAATTTACTCAATAATACTTCATATCATGATGGTACTCAACTATACAGCTGGGTAGACTAAGGTTCATTATGAGATAGGATCTGATAAACAAGACATGTATAGACCCTTATGGCAGGAACCTGTTCCGCCAAACACCCAAGCTGCTTTTTATATTGTTGATTTCAACTTAATTTACACTTAAATTAGAAGTTGAGGAACACTTGACACTGTAGGTGCATCGCCACGGCCCCTGGGTGGTCTGCGGAGCATGCCTGTATCTCTGGTAGAGATCCCCATACTGATATATAGCCATCTGGCCCTGTCAAAACTCAAATTCCACAACCTCAAGTTTCACTCTTTACTTATCAAATGTACAAATGTACTTTATGAATGTTCAGAAAATACATTAAAAACAGAACAACTCCAGTAACTTCAGTCACCTAAAGTTTAAATGATATGTACAGCTTCCATTGGACTATAATCTGTAATTAAAATTCCTCACACTTATCATACACATGTACAATGTGTCATTTCTTGTTATGACAGGGTCATTTGGACCTGTACTAACACACAAACTCATTTATGATAAACCTAGAGACAGATAGTTCATTAATCAGAAGGATAAGTACTGGGCTTATATATACCAGAGTGTGACTCCATAGACAGGGAGGAGTTTTATCATATTATTTGTTATATAGCAGGCCTAGGGCTGGGCTTATTGGTGAACATGTGTAATATCTGTTATACAGCAGAGCCGGGCTTATTGGTGAACATGTACAATACTTCTTATATAAAACACATACTTGCCAACCCTCCCTATTTTGGAGGGAGACTCCCGATTTTGGACCCTAAAATGTTGCATTTTCAACTTGGGAATTTGCTTAACTGTTCCTATTTTTAAAGATATGATGATTTCATCTGAAAGAAGAGCTCAAAAGAAGCCATTTAAAAGTATTATTTTTCCTCTGAATGTACTTGTATACATATTATTTATGTTTTCAATTCTGAGCATGCGTAATCTCCCCCATGGAAATTTCCAAAAGTTGGCAAGTATGAAAACATGGGTAAATTGTACTAAGCTAATAGTCCAACATATTTTTACAGCACAAAAACATCTACTTAGGATTTTTTTTTTGTTCCATGCCAACAAATTGCAACTTATTTAAGTGTGTTGTTACATATATGTACTCTCCTATGTTAATTGATGTGCTTCGTGTTGTTGTATTGTTCTATTGTGTGATTGCTTGTATAAATTTTTATCCAATGAGTCGAATAACTTAAGGAATAAAGAACTTTTTACTTGACTTAATTATATTCACTACATAAAGCAATATTTCTGAGTTGTTAACGACAATATTTGCATGAGTTACTGAGGATGGTTTTCGTGAGATAATGAAGAAACGATATGCCTACTATATTTTTCCCATAGCACCCAAAGGATTCAAACAGACAAGGGAGTGATAAGGGTATTAAGCTCTTCTGTAGCCCTTCACGGTAACAAACCGAGGTAACAAACCGATCGTTTCACACTGGGAACTAGTTCTGTACATCTACAGTAGACACATCACTTGTATTTCTATAGAAATCCTTACAAGGTCTTTTGTACAGTCTGCTATACAGGAGCCTGACTCTGCATGGGAAAACAGGCTTAAAATTCCCAGCACTGAGGCCATGAAAGACCTGCACAGCACTTAAATATGCTGATGATATCAAAATTGGCATGTGATGTTAAAAGTATTATGATGAAATTTAAATTAGAATGTTGGCTGAATTTTCTTCCCATCATTCCCCTGATTCACAGTAACAGCCATTACTGAGTCCAAGTTCATAAACTAATAAAATTTTTCTGAAAACAAAACCCTCAAAACTAATATTTCTATGAATAATTGTTTAAATTTGACATCAGAAGTCTAGACATTAGCCTTCAAACGACAGATATAATAGACATTTAACATCTAACTAATATCTATTTATATCCTATGCAAGTCTTGACGTCTGCATCCTTAAGTGATATTTTAATATTGTAAAGTCAGTTGCAAGCTGTCTACACATATTGATAATATATGTTACAGAAACATACTGTTTTTGCTCCATAAGTACTATCATGTTTCACTCAGGTCTAACCCCCCCCAAAAAGGTTAATATCATAAACTTTTGAACAATTTGATAAAAAAAACATTCTCCAAAAAGTTGTTTAGGGTTTAATTACATCTGGAATTAATTGTGTCCTCCTCATATCAAAGAAAATATAGATGGGTAAGCTTGTAATACAAACTAGTGATATGGGGATTGATCCCAACAGAACCTGCTGGTACAGATAAGTACAGCCAGGACAGGAAATACCATGTGGAGTTGGCCAGCACCTCTAACACTGGGGAAGTACTGAACAGATAACTCTAGCTTATCTCTGTGTATACCTATCAACACACAAACACACTAGGGATGCTAACCTCTGACCCAGGAAACAGGGAAGGTGACCCGTTAACCCTGGAAACAAGGAGGCTATAACCACTGACCTTGGTGACAGAGAAGCTGACCTCTGACCCATGTAACAGAGAAGGTGACCTTTGAATCAGGAAACACTTGACAGCAAACCCCTGACCTTGGTGCCAGAGAAGGTAGTTCTCTGACCTTAGAAACAGGAGAGTGACATTTGACCAAGGATACAAGGGACTGACTTTTATCTGACCTCTGACCAAAGAACCATGGAGGCTGACGCCTGATTCATCAATGACGGAAATAAAACTCCAACCCTGCAGGAAATACACAAACTGACCTCCAGTACAACACAAAGTGAAGGGAACTTCTTTCCCCGGCTGACTTTCAACCCTGGAAACAAGACTGACCTCTGACCCCAAGGGGTTAAATCTGACCAAGGAAATAGCAAAAGCTGACCTCTGATTCAGGCAGGCTGACCGTTAGCCTGAGAGTATGAGAGATCCATGGTTGCTGAAACTTTGTCAACAACAAATTCAATGAGGATGACCTGTAACCCAATAATCAATCAGCACATTAGCTATCACTCTCAAATTAATAGTGTACAAAAAATCCATATATGATAAAATCAAATCAAGGGGAAGAAATCATAATGAAAAAAGCTGTTGTTTTTCATGTTTGAATCAGGTTTCTTAAAGTAAGTATAACTTTACTGCTTGTACAAGCTGGTGAGGATACCTACCTAAGCCTAAAGTAAAACTATTGACCACTGCAGAGTCAGTACTGTCAACAAATGCCCTACCTTACCTGTGACAGGTGACCATCTGTAGTCTCCACAGAGGTGTGTACAGGTACGGGACGCCGTACAGCTTTGTCCCAGGGTACGGGTTACATCGTATGTCAAGTAAAGCACATCCAAAATCACAATCTCATTCATAAAATTCCCAGAACCCACGGCAGTGGAAACAAACAGCACTGGAGCACGAACACATGTAAATATCCTTGCAGGTTCAACACTGTAATGGCTTAGGTCAGTTTACGGCACACTAGTGTCAAATTTAGCGCAGGTCACCGGGCTGTACCCCCTTTTTTTCTTCGGGATTCTAACAATGCCCGTGATTCCTGAGGCGGATAGACTGTAGCATGTGTGTATACCCTGTAGTACAGACCTGTGGCAACTACTTAATGTCATGTAAATAGTAATATTTTTGCACTCAGACCTCAGGGTGTAAACAGGTCGAGTCAGTGGTTCCCCTTAATGGCTGTGTTATCAAAGTCACAGAGGTTCCACCACCGATCCAACGATCCGCTATTTCCTCTGCTCCTTTGAATACCTAGGCTACCAGGCTAACGGCCACATGACCAATTTTTCGATTTTCTTATCAGATTTTTAAAAGTCTACCAAAGTAAATTTTAAATTGTCTTTATCATATCAAAACCAGCAGGATCTTGGTTCCACAACAACTTTATAGATATTTGTCGTTATTATACGTTACTCATGTTGCCATGGAAATGCTTTTGCTGCAGCTGAAGCGAATTCTTGGTCTGATTAAAAACCTAGCAGGTCTCTTTTTAACTTGGCTTTTAGCGTAATCTAGAATGTGTCATAATGCCAGGTTATGTAATCATAGACCTCTGAGTATCAGTAAAAACTTGAGCTCCGGGTGTGTCATACATTATCCAAAAAACCCATAAACATGTATTTATCTCGCTCAACCCTGAAATTTTATAATGAAATATTCCAACTCTTGAACAGGGAAAGTTCAAAAGAGTCTTCAAGGGGAGAATGAGTTATCAGAATATTTCCCACAGCAACAAGTTCTGCAATGCGCAAAAGACAAATTAAACGGGATATTATCATTGACAAAATCCGGAGTTTACATTTAAATCTGATAGGACCAGACTGTATATTATTAGCTTATCCCGCTATCTACAATCCTGCAGATTTATTTGATGAAATATTTTGAATTAGACACACAAGACTTGGCCATTCAAGGGTCATTTTGAACACAATGAAAATAACGAATTAGACACAGTCCCATATTGCTCATTTAAAGGCCCAATATACGTATCTTTCGGCAACACTTGAAGCAAAAATTAAGCCTAATAACTGATTATATTTATAGATTTAGTTAAGATTAACTGATATCAACAATATTCAAGATAAGTTATTACGTGGTTACCGGTACAACAGCATTTGAAACATGGTATTTGTAAACATGCGTCCATTTTGAATTGTCTTCTACCTTCGGTTTGTTGTTGAGGTGGGCCCCACCTGAATTATTTTCAATTCTTTGGATTTTTTTGTCAAGAGTTTCTTATTAGCTACCGCTCAAGTTTACTTCGTTTTAGGCTTATTTCTGCACGGTTATCAACTGGATTTTTTGTTCATAATTTTTCAGAATCCTGAAAAATTTCCTGAAGTTACGTATAGTGGGCCTTTAAGTTCTCATCCTTCTCATCAAAAAGACTGGGGAAATAAAATCCGTTTTGAATCTTAAAAAATTTCTTCATTTGCTCCAATCAGCAATTTAGTTGTCTTGATTAAGGAAAATTTGCTTCGCATCTAATTGGACCGGTTCCCCTTATACAACAGACACATTCAATACACCTGAACGTATCCACCCCTGGAGACACATTTGAACTCTACCAATTCAAATGTTTGAACAGTTCAATATGAAATTATAGGGGGTAAATGATTAAACAAGTTTTATATAAATTTTAACGTGTAATTATTTATGGGTCAGTTTGATGGGTCAGTTTGATGGGTCAGTCAGACAAGACCACCCAGAAATCCCCTCCTACGAGGGTCTGTATGGCGCACCGAGGGTCACTCGACAAAACAGATATGGTTGATACACCTGCTATCATAATTGAGCATCAAAGAAAAATCCATTATTTGTAAATGTGAAAGCACTTATCCCTGTTCCCTACATTAAAACGCGACATTAATGACTGGCAGAATTATGCGCCAGCACAAATAACGACTGGCCTAACAACTAAACGAGTATGGTTATCTATACTGCCACGTAATGTCCAATAACTATTCCTAACTGCCACGTAATGTCCAATAACTTTTCCTAACTAAGTCCATTTGTTATAATGTCAATACTGTACAGCCAATTATTTAAATGGCAATAACCGTGATGTTAGTAAGTCGTATATCCTACAGTAAATGTCACTTTTCAAAATGTCAATTCCCAATAGTGTTTAAAAGAGCAATTAATTTGACAATCCACCTATTATAATGCCATTATCATCATTCAACTGATTAAAATGGCATAACTTTATTATGTCATCTTGTTATAATGCCAATTTCATTGGCTAGCTTATCAAAATGACATTACTTTATAATGTCAACTTGTTATAATGCCGATACAATTAGCTAGCTTATCAAAATGACATTACATTATAATGTCAACTTGATATTATGACAATACTGTTAGCTAAAACGACATTACATTATAATGTCAACTTGATATTATGACAATACTGTTAGCTAAAACGACATGACTCATAATGTCAACTTGTTATAATGCCGATACAATTAGCTAGCTTATCAAAACGACATTACATTATAATGTCAACTTGATATTATGACAATACTGTTAGCTAAAACGACATGACTCAACTTGTTATAATGCCAATAAGGACATTTAACCTTATAACGCCAAACTTTTTATGTAAATTTAATTACCTTCATTAACTTATTAAAATGACATTTCATTAACTTATAATATCAACTTGATATACTGTCACTATACCTTAGGTTAGGTTAAGCAATCAAAATAATATACATCACCTTATAATGTCAGCCTGCTACATATGATGTCATTTTGTTATAATATCAATATTTTATATTGGTAAGGATTTCATTACATGTTACTTTCTATAATTCCACTGGCAATAGTTTCTAGTAAGTCTGTCACAATCCATAGGATACAGTGTGATAATAGCTACGTGTCATTAGCGAGGACAGTAAATCTTTTATGTACATAGAATATTGACTATTTGTATTATAAAACCTCTTCAAATGAATATCTTTTATCAAAATAAAACTTGACAAATAATAACACATTGTATATTCAAATAGTTCCCTAAGGAAAAATCAGCAAGCTTCTGTAAAGATCTAAAACAACCTTGAGACCAATTCAAGTGACAAATCCCAAACACAAATATGAAGCACTCACCAAACGAAGGCCCAAATTCCTGAAACATTTACATGACCATGATCAGGTTGTTAACATAGATCTGGTACATCAGAAAGCTTGTTAGAGACTGTAAATCATCATTTCTAGGTCAACATCTGTCTCCAGGGTGACCTGTATATAACCCTCTACATCTTTTGTCTGAAAATTATCCGTCAAATGACAAATGACGGAGAAATTGGTCAAAATCAATGACCTAGATCTTACAATAGAACTATTGGTTGTTAACTGTCTGAAAAACATGTCTTAATCAAACATACCTGACATATCACAAACAAATCTGCTATAAAACTAGTATATGTTTGAAAACATATTCATTTAAAGCACCAATATTGGGCGGCCAGGGTTCGATTCCCTGATCGGACGTGAAAATGTATGGGGTCACCTGCTTGTAGGTTTTCTTCGAGTTCTCCAGTTTCCTCCCAAAATAAGACTCCTCGCACTAACATCCGGGCCAACATGAGTGAATATTATAAGTTGGATGACTTGTTTCATAATTGTTGTAAAATAAATAAAGTTTATATTAAACTGACATCTTCCATGTTGCATGACAATTTTTTTTTAAAGTCATGACAATAAAAACAGACGTATGCATGAAGGTTATAATACATTTCTGAACAGAAGCCTAAAGTTAATTAATATACCAGCTATTCCACTCTAACTTCAACACATCATGATAAATGTATCAGGAATTAAGACAAATGAAAGAAACCCATACCCATTAATCAAGCAGGTCCGTCAGGCCAAATTTCCTCGTGCCCAATTAAAATTCCAGATATACATAATTACGGTTCTACTCTAACAGAGGAGATACCACCAACCCTGACTGCACCTGACTTAATTGATTTAAATCAGTTTGCCCTCAGTCACTCTCAAGAATGTGTCCCAGTCGTTGGAATGTAAGGAACATCTCTATACTAAACACACCCATCTTTGTTACTGTTCATAACTAACAGCATATTCTTATGTGAACCAGATAAGATAAATCATAAAAGGAGGGGGGGGGGGGCATTCAGTAACCATTTATCTAATACTAGGACAGCTAGATAACTGACAGATCATTGGCACCTATTACCGTACCCCTTCCCTGTCTATATTTAGTAACAGCAGTGACAGCAAGGGCCTTGCAGGTTCCTGACTACCCCTTCCCTGTCTATATTTAGTAACAGCAGTGACAGCAAGGGCCTTGCAGGTTCCTGACTACCCGTTCCCTTTGTCTATTTTTAGTAACAGCAGTGACAGCACGGGCCTCGCAGGTACCTGACCGTACCCCTTCCCTGTCTATTTTTAGTAACACCAGTTACAGCACATGTCTCATAGATACCTGACCGTACCCCTTCCCTGTCTATATTTAGTAACACGGTGACAGCACGGGCCTCGCAGGTACCTCACCGTACTCCTTCCCTGTCTATTTTTAGTAACAGCAGCGACAGCACAGGCCTCGCAGGTACCTGACCGTTCTCGTTCCCTTTGTCTATTTTTAGTAACAGCAGCGACAGCACGAGCCTCATATAATACCCGACTGTCTACCCCTTCCCTGTCTATTTTTAGTAACAGCACAGGCCTCACAGGTACCTGACCGTTCTTGTTCCCTTTGTTTATTTTAAGTAACAGCAGTGACAGCACGAGCCTCATATAATACCCAACTGTTTACCCCTTCCCTGTCTATTTTTTAGTAACACCAGTGACAGCACAGGCCTTGCAGGTACCTGACCGTACCCTTTGTCTATTTTTAGTAACAGCAGCAATCTTAAAACTCTTTAAACATCACAGCATTTTTGTCGATTTTAAAAAAGGTGCATTTTTTTTTTTTGATTGTTCAATAATGGCTTTTACTTTCATTGGCTATTTTTAGTAACTGTGACCTTGATGATGTACAAACACGGTCTCTATACCCCTTTTTTACATCTCCATATCGTTGGGTATCACAGAATCATTTTAAAAGAAGTTATTTGGATTCTGATTTTAGAACTGAATTCCCCCCTTCGGCAATGGTCTAACTACAGTAACATAATTGGAGTTTCAATACCTGATAAAAAAATTGATGAATTTTCAAGAGCCATCCGTATTACAAAAGTTTGGACACATTTAGCCATTTTCAACAGTTGCAACTATATGTAATGTACATAGATTCAGTCGCTGTACCTCTGACAACAAGTATCTTACGATCGTGTCAGTGTCACACTGGCAGCAAAACAGCACAAACCTTTATCAATTCATTACCAGAATCTGTACCTTCAAGTCAAGCCTTCTTCCAAACTCAGACAATATTGTTAACTGCAGCAGAAGTTCCTTCAAATGGAATTTTAAAAGTAATGTTTTCCACTCTCCAGCACATGAACTGTAGAATTCCTTTCTACAATTAACAGAGCCTGGAAGGTATAAATGTCATTATATAAAGGTAGAAACGCTCACCTGTTGATCTGCCCTACAGTTCCCCCATGCAGGTCAATGGGATAAACCCCACAGGCTGTAGGGAAGATGAGTGCGTTAATCAACTCCCTTCTCGTTTATCACACCTGTACACAGGTAGCGGTCAGCCAGGTACAGGTCGGTTGTCCACTATGCACTGGACATTTGTCAGCTGGATTAACAATCTGCACCGACGAAGGACAACTGGCCACAATACGAGACCAGCGGCTCGCCTTACAAACCCACACGGACCATTGATAAAGTCTGTTGTCGCGCTGTCTGTGCCTGCGACAGGGACAGTACCGACATTATCTGTCACCGAATCTGCATCGACATTTTACCTTCAATTATCATCATAGTCCTGCTTAAATCAGTCGTGCCTGAGTGGGTTTCCATACAAAAACAGTGTGCTTTGGGCTCATATACACTGCCTTATCGTCACCAACATCAGCATAACACCACGCAATTATCAAAATAATTACCCGTCCATTACGCTCGGCAGAAAAAAACGTACAGCCCCACAGACAGACCAACATTAACTGGATATATAATAAACAATTCCCGGCCAATTCGCCATAAATCCAGCACCCAGCACTACACCATGTCAATTTATCCCTTTGACCCAAATTTTATTTTCACCTGTCATTATTTCCAGGTAAATCTTTAAACACTGTAGCACCACCACAGGTAACAGAGGGGCCGGTAGATCTTAAGAAAATATTGATACTGGCTGTCAGATTGAAATGAAAACGCGCTTCCCTAAATGTCCATTGCACTTCATTTCTCCCGAAGAAAGGCGGACAAAGGGGAGATAATAGACGGTATTATACTAGACAAACATGGCCAGCTTTACCCTCGCCACTTGTGCCGTACACGGGTCGTCTAAAATACATTAGCACAACAAAAATCATTTAAGTAGTAGAATAGGCTCAGCTAGGTATAGCTCTTGGCGAAAACTACCTATCATACGCCGCTATCAGTCAGTATTGGGGGGAAAAAAACATGATACATGACTTTCTAAACATTGGCCCCAACAATGAATTCATATTTAAACAGTCACATTTTCACACAGGTAAAATGTCAACGACAGGAGAGCCCGTGTGTATGATGAATGGGCTGGGAGCATTAATCACATAGTAAAATAGTGAATTAATTGTGACACGGTATCCACCGCCCCCTTTCCCCTCCTCTTCCTTCAGAGACAACCTTTACTGGCCCAGTGTGATACAACTCAACACCTTAAGGGGGCTACAAGTGCTAAATAAGCGATTCATTATAAAAGGTCAAATATTCTGCATTAATTAAACTGTAAGACACAACAGACATATTTAGTGGAGATGCACAGCCAGACCTGTGTTCAAACCAAAACCCTCAAAACCCGAGTCCCTCCAAAATCTAGGTGGACACTCCCAAAACAAAATTACCTACCCTTTCACATATAATCAAACAAGTCCATATTTTCAATAAACCTCTATCTATGTCAAAGGCATTATGGTACTAAAGTATCTAGGATTTTCTTAATTTTTTGTCATCTATCAAAGAATTCTGGTGAAAAACACAGTGAGTTAAAATGTCAACAACACTCGAAGAATATTGGATTTTCATCTTTTTGTCTGTTAGGGATAATCCAAATTTAAACAAATTGAGAAAGTCAATTGTAAATGCAGAGACATTAAAACAAATCTCTGTTTAACTGCACTAGCAAAAGACCCAACAGGCCTGCATAAGGGATTATCATGAATAAGAGCATGATGGGAGGGATTATTACAAACATTTTTATGGAGAAGGAAGGAGTATCATTTCACAGCCACATGAGATTGTGAACTAGATGTGTGTACAATATAAGTCATTAATGCATGTACAATGTAAGGCTGGCCTGAGCTACAAACTTTGGTTCTATATCAATGAAAACTCAATCATTACATTATATTTACCATTGAATGGCATTGCCACTATATATCCCTACCAAATTCAGTTGGCATTTATCAGGCCATGAATGCCAATGACCGATTGTTGACGTCATCATTATTATGACGTCATAGTTTTTACGTTGATACCATTGACCGTCCCCGGGCGATGGCTGTTCTTTTCATTGAACAAGCATATGCGACAAATACATTTATTGAGCTAAATGCTGTGAAATAAAATGTGTTACTGATTGTTTTATGACATGAGCAGATTCTAAAAATGGTAAATATAAGTATTGAACTGCTTTCAGTTGGCATTCATAGGCTATATGAATGCCATATGGTCAAAGGCAAATCCAACATGAAGCGTTAGCGCACTTCATTGATTTTGCCTTTGACCATTTGGCATTCATATAGCCTATGAATGCCAACTGAAAGCAGTTCAATGCTTAAATAAAAACCCACACACGCCAAAAACAAACACAGAGAGTTTACCTTGAGATACCATTTCATGGCAATGTTTTGAAATTTGATACCATACTATTTTTTAAATTTATCACATGAAAACCGCAAAACAAGTCCTGCTCCTGATAGAGAGTGATAAACAGGACACACTGGGACAATGTAACCACCCTAAAAACATTAATGACCCCTGACCCCAGCAAACTTAGAGTGATTTTGCCTTATGGTTCATTAAAAGAAGTTGTCAAGATGATTTTGGTACAAAAACTAGTTATCTCGGATCAAAGTTCTTTATTTCAACAAACTTCACTTTGCCTCTTTCGGGTTTTTACATTGTAGCTTGATGCTTAATACATGACACAGTTTATTTTTAAAGAAACTAGAAAACATTAAAAAGTAATAGAAATGGAGCTTTCTGTAAAGTCTAACTACCGGTAATGTGGAACTAAATATGAAGATTAACTACAGTCAACAAAGCTGTGTAAAGGTCATGGTGACCTTTATGTAACTAGAACACTGACAGGTCAGCAAGGGCCCGGTCATGTGGCTATATATCTCCCATCATCATCAATCCTTGAGCTTTGGACCCAATGGTCAATCCAACTGACCTTGTTCTTTGGTCAGCTGACTCCTTGATCAATTTCTGAACAACTTTGCTTCTTTATGTCCTAACAAAATATTTTTCCTATTTTCCTTTTATATTCAGTATCTGTTTACATTTTTAAAAACTTAAATCAACTAATTAAATTTGGATAATCTTTACAGCCAATGATATGTTATACTGATAATGGCATTAAACTGTATACCACAAAGCATTCACCCAGTCAAAATGTATATGTATATTATATCTACATTCTGTGCTGCCTTTGCCTATATATCATTACTAAACCAAATTGTAGTATATCACACTGTATACTACAATTTGCAATCCACATCACATATTTCTGACGCCATGTTGAACTATGTTATATCAAAGCTTTGCACTCCGCCTCAGATAGCATGTATGATGGCTTTGAATCAATCGCTTAGATGACACTGATTTAAATCAGGCTATTGTGACGTCATTTCTGACACCATGTTGGATTATGTTACGTCAACGCTTTGCACTCCGCCTCAGATAACATGTACAATGGCTTTGAATCAATCGCTTAGATGACACTGATTTAAATCAGGATATTGTGACGTCATTTCTGACACCATGTTAGATTACGATACGTCAACGCTTTGCACTCCGCCTCAGATAACATGTATAATGGCCTTGAGTCAATAGCTCAAATGATATTGATTTAAATCACTCTTCCAGTAAAGAAACACACATGGAAAAATGGAGAACGTTTACCGACTATATCCCAAAGAAATAGATACAGGCTTATTTTAAAATTACCGGTAATGTTAATATAAGCATTGAACTGTTACCAGATGTAGTATACAGTCGTTATGAATACAATTTGGGTGACAGATAAATAGAAAGTCGCCCGTTTGTCTGTCACCCAAATTGTATTCATATCGACTGTATACTACATCTGGTAACAGTTCAATGCTAAATGTACTTTATAAATTTACTCTCACCAGGCCAGGTGAATATCAAGCTGCAGCCGTATTTCTCAATATAAACCACTATAAACTACTTATAATGACTATCTAAATACACTCACACTTATATGTTTTCTTACAGTACAAGATGGCTTTAATTAAAAGCTGTTTCTTTGATACTTAGTGGTCTCCATCATATCTTACCACAAACAGCTATTTTTACTCATTATTGACAAACTCATGATTTTTTTTTTTTTTCAATGATAGGTTAAATTTACAATGACTTAAATGATTTATAACAAAAGGACGGTTACAACACATTAAAAACAACAAAGTGGGAATTAATTGATCGTCACATTCTACTAGATGTCAATGGTTGTCTACAATAGGCCTGCATTTCCAGGGGAAAGGATGGTGGTTGTGTACTATTTGTAAGTGTCATACGACATAATAACAGTTGGACCACAAAGTGATCTCCCCTGATTAATGCATGGTGTACATGTAAGATACAACTTATAGAACTATATTGTGACATCATCAGGTTGTAGCTATCTATCATAACCTATAATTGGACTTCAAATTCAAAATAATTATGTTGAATATCTAATACCAATTGCTGTCATTTTCTCACAAAGTAAGATCTGCTTAGTACAATAGGAGTTACTTCCCTTTTCACTGGTCAACATTTTTGAAAATAATTGTATCCATAAACAATTTTTCACCGAGATGACAGAAATATTCCTAGAACCTCTGTCATCTTAATAAATATACATCTTAGAACTTTAAAATCAGAGTGATTTAATATAAAACAACTGGCACACTGCAGTACTCACGTTTTGTTTCTTGGTGAAGGCGGCAGATGTGTCGACAATGCCACTCTGACAGCTGAAGATACTGGTGAATGCTAGACACGTAATTCCTGTGAAATGTTCCACGGAGACCGTCCGCGCCTCTAGAGCGATGTTCTCCGAATATTTGGTGATATTCTGTCTCCTAGACAACTGCTGATGAGGGATACCCTCGACAACATTCACCAACCTGCCAAAACAACACAGTTCTGTTAAAAAATCTTATTTTGGAAGATATGCATGACATGCTTTATCATGAATTTGGTGAACAGAACATTTTTTTAAAGATATTTAAGATATCATGCAGAACATAATTATGTAGTTTATCAAAACAAATATTTTAAATAGAGAACCTCCTAGTGATGATGCAGTTATCTCCCTTGGATTAATATTTTTTCTCTTTTTGTTTTTAAATGTTTTTCATATTTCTCAAACTTTGAATTTTTATCCATGTAAAGGAATATTTTCAATGCTGAAATTGTGTATTTTCAATGCTTAAATGTAAAATAAAATAAAATCACATCAGTTTACAAATAATTTTCAAACCAGGACATGTAAATTTCATCCAACATCCTGTACCCTGGCAAGACGCATGTTTCCAGGATAGGAGTTACCTCCCCTACCACACACCAATCCAAACATGGCACACATACCTCGTACAGGCCTTGGAAGCCTTTTGCTCTGACAGGAACATTCCGGCTGGTAAATTCAGCAGCAGGCTCACAATGTTTAACAGCACATCTGCCAACTGTCATAAAACACCCAAAATTAATTAATCTGTGTTATACTTTAAAATATGTAAACAAAAATTTCCTGAAGAACAAGATCTTTCAACAATCTATACATGCCAAATTTTTTAGATATTTTTGTTGGGGAAGGCTCCACTTACTAAAAATTAAACATGAATGAAGTTTGTGTATATATATTGACATCTTTTGAGGTGTTTTCTCATATAGGAATATGCTAAGCTGAAAGGTTCAAAATCAGGCGTTTCTCAAAGTAGTGAAAGTTGGCTTAAACAGTATTATACTAATTATATACAATATAATAGATAGGGCAACATGTACAACATTTTGTACTTGGATTTGGCAACAAGAGACTTTAATCGTAAGCCATCTCCAAAGGAGTGAGATTTGGCAAGAACGTAATATGTACGGACACCAAAGTACGAGAATCAAACTAGAACTGTTGCCTATGTACAATATAATAGATAGGGCAACATGTACAACATTTTGTACTTGGATTTGGCAACAAGAGACTTTAATCGTAAGCCATCTCCAAAGGAGTGAGATTTGGCAAGAACGTAATATGTACGGACACCAAAGTACGAGAATCAAACTAGAACTGTTGCCTATGTACAATATAATAGATAGGGCAACATGTACAACATTTTGTACTTGGATTTGGCAACAAGAGACTTTAATCGTAAGCCATCTCCAAAGGAGTGAGATTTGGCAAGAACGTAATATGTACGGACACCAAAGTACGAGAATCAAACTAGAACTGTTGCCTATGTACAATATAATAGATAGGGCAACATGTACAACATTTTGTACTTGGATTTGGCAACAAGAGACTTTAATCGTAAGCCATCTCCAAAGGAGTGAGATTTGGCAAGAACGTAATATGTACGGACACCAAAGTACGAGAATCAAACTAGAACTGTTGCCTATGTACAATATAATAGATAGGGCAACATGTACAACATTTTGTACTTGGATTTGGCAACAAGAGACTTTAATCGTAAGCCATCTCCAAAGGAGTGAGATTTGGCAAGAACGTAATATGTACGGACACCAAAGTACGAGAATCAAACTAGAACTGTTGCCTATGTACAATATAATAGATAGGGCAACATGTACAACATTTTGTACTTGGATTTGGCAACAAGAGACTTTAATCGTAAGCCATCTCCAAAGGAGTGAGATTTGGCAAGAACGTAATATGTACGGACACCAAAGTACGAGAATCAAACTAGAACTGTTGCCTATGTACAATATAATAGATAGGGCAACATGTACAACATTTTGTACTTGGATTTGGCAACAAGAGACTTTAATCGTAAGCCATCTCCAAAGGAGTGAGATTTGGCAAGAACGTAATATGTACGGACACCAAAGTACGAGAATCAAACTAGAACTGTTGCCTATGTACAATATAATAGATAGGGCAACATGTACAACATTTTGTACTTGGATTTGGCAACAAGAGACTTTAATCGTAAGCCATCTCCAAAGGAGTGAGATTTGGCAAGAACGTAATATGTACGGACACCAAAGTACGAGAATCAAACTAGAACTGTTGCCTATGTACAATATAATAGATAGGGCAACATGTACAACATTTTGTACTTGGATTTGGCAACAAGAGACTTTAATCGTAAGCCATCTCCAAAGGAGTGAGATTTGGCAAGAACGTAATATGTACGGACACCAAAGTACGAGAATCAAACTAGAACTGTTGCCTATGTACAATATAATAGATAGGGCAACATGTACAACATTTTGTACTTGGATTTGGCAACAAGAGACTTTAATCGTAAGCCATCTCCAAAGGAGTGAGATTTGGCAAGAACGTAATATGTACGGACACCAAAGTACGAGAATCAAACTAGAACTGTTGCCTATGTACAATATAATAGATAGGGCAACATGTACAACATTTTGTACTTGGATTTGGCAACAAGAGACTTTAATCGTAAGCCATCTCCAAAGGAGTGAGATTTGGCAAGAACGTAATATGTACGGACACCAAAGTACGAGAATCAAACTAGAACTGTTGCCTATGTACAATATAATAGATAGGGCAACATGTACAACATTTTGTACTTGGATTTGGCAACAAGAGACTTTAATCGTAAGCCATCTCCAAAGGAGTGAGATTTGGCAAGAACGTAATATGTACGGACACCAAAGTACGAGAATCAAACTAGAACTGTTGCCTATGTACAATATAATAGATAGGGCAACATGTACAACATTTTGTACTTGGATTTGGCAACAAGAGACTTTAATCGTAAGCCATCTCCAAAGGAGTGAGATTTGGCAAGAACGTAATATGTACGGACACCAAAGTACGAGAATCAAACTAGAACTGTTGCCTATGTACAATATAATAGATAGGGCAACATGTACAACATTTTGTACTTGGATTTGGCAACAAGAGACTTTAATCGTAAGCCATCTCCAAAGGAGTGAGATTTGGCAAGAACGTAATATGTACGGACACCAAAGTACGAGAATCAAACTAGAACTGTTGCCTATGTACAATATAATAGATAGGGCAACATGTACAACATTTTGTACTTGGATTTGGCAACAAGAGACTTTAATCGTAAGCCATCTCCAAAGGAGTGAGATTTGGCAAGAACGTAATATGTACGGACACCAAAGTACGAGAATCAAACTAGAACTGTTGCCTATGTACAATATAATAGATAGGGCAACATGTACAACATTTTGTACTTGGATTTGGCAACAAGAGACTTTAATCGTAAGCCATCTCCAAAGGAGTGAGATTTGGCAAGAACGTAATATGTACGGACACCAAAGTACGAGAATCAAACTAGAACTGTTGCCTATGTACAATATAATAGATAGGGCAACATGTACAACATTTTGTACTTGGATTTGGCAACAAGAGACTTTAATCGTAAGCCATCTCCAAAGGAGTGAGATTTGGCAAGAACGTAATATGTACGGACACCAAAGTACGAGAATCAAACTAGAACTGTTGCCTATGTACAATATAATAGATAGGGCAACATGTACAACATTTTGTACTTGGATTTGGCAACAAGAGACTTTAATCGTAAGCCATCTCCAAAGGAGTGAGATTTGGCAAGAACGTAATATGTACGGACACCAAAGTACGAGAATCAAACTAGAACTGTTGCCTATGTACAATATAATAGATAGGGCAACATGTACAACATTTTGTACTTGGATTTGGCAACAAGAGACTTTAATCGTAAGCCATCTCCAAAGGAGTGAGATTTGGCAAGAACGTAATATGTACGGACACCAAAGTACGAGAATCAAACTAGAACTGTTGCCTATGTACAATATAATAGATAGGGCAACATGTACAACATTTTGTACTTGGATTTGGCAACAAGAGACTTTAATCGTAAGCCATCTCCAAAGGAGTGAGATTTGGCAAGAACGTAATATGTACGGACACCAAAGTACGAGAATCAAACTAGAACTGTTGCCTATGTACAATATAATAGATAGGGCAACATGTACAACATTTTGTACTTGGATTTGGCAACAAGAGACTTTAATCGTAAGCCATCTCCAAAGGAGTGAGATTTGGCAAGAACGTAATATGTACGGACACCAAAGTACGAGAATCAAACTAGAACTGTTGCCTATGTACAATATAATAGATAGGGCAACATGTACAACATTTTGTACTTGGATTTGGCAACAAGAGACTTTAATCGTAAGCCATCTCCAAAGGAGTGAGATTTGGCAAGAACGTAATATGTACGGACACCAAAGTACGAGAATCAAACTAGAACTGTTGCCTATGTACAATATAATAGATAGGGCAACATGTACAACATTTTGTACTTGGATTTGGCAACAAGAGACTTTAATCGTAAGCCATCTCCAAAGGAGTGAGATTTGGCAAGAACGTAATATGTACGGACACCAAAGTACGAGAATCAAACTAGAACTGTTGCCTATGTACAATATAATAGATAGGGCAACATGTACAACATTTTGTACTTGGATTTGGCAACAAGAGACTTTAATCGTAAGCCATCTCCAAAGGAGTGAGATTTGGCAAGAACGTAATATGTACGGACACCAAAGTACGAGAATCAAACTAGAACTGTTGCCTATGTACAATATAATAGATAGGGCAACATGTACAACATTTTGTACTTGGATTTGGCAACAAGAGACTTTAATCGTAAGCCATCTCCAAAGGAGTGAGATTTGGCAAGAACGTAATATGTACGGACACCAAAGTACGAGAATCAAACTAGAACTGTTGCCTATGTACAATATAATAGATAGGGCAACATGTACAACATTTTGTACTTGGATTTGGCAACAAGAGACTTTAATCGTAAGCCATCTCCAAAGGAGTGAGATTTGGCAAGAACGTAATATGTACGGACACCAAAGTACGAGAATCAAACTAGAACTGTTGCCTATGTACAATATAATAGATAGGGCAACATGTACAACATTTTGTACTTGGATTTGGCAACAAGAGACTTTAATCGTAAGCCATCTCCAAAGGAGTGAGATTTGGCAAGAACGTAATATGTACGGACACCAAAGTACGAGAATCAAACTAGAACTGTTGCCTATGTACAATATAATAGATAGGGCAACATGTACAACATTTTGTACTTGGATTTGGCAACAAGAGACTTTAATCGTAAGCCATCTCCAAAGGAGTGAGATTTGGCAAGAACGTAATATGTACGGACACCAAAGTACGAGAATCAAACTAGAACTGTTGCCTATGGGCTAAAACAACTCCCCCATCTTCCCTCGGAAAGGAGGCAAAAATAAAGTTTGAAAACATGGGAATCCAAGAGGGATAAGAAGAAAGAATAATACAACTCCTCCCATCTTCCCTCGGAAAGGAGGCAAAAATAAAGTTTGAAAATGTGCGAATGCAAGAGGGATAAGACAAAAGAAGATATATTCGGAGGGAGGAAGGTAACAGGTGGAATGGATGTCTGATGAGTGGAGATAAAGAAATGGAATAGAAAACGGTTTGGGGTGGCGTAATTAACATAACTGAACAACAATATTTACAGGTCATCCATTGTCACATTACCTCCTCTTGTTGGTAGGCGTAAGGTGCCATTCTGTCGAGGGCGCGGGACACCAGGGTCAGGTCGGTGGAGTACGACAGGTGGTTAGGTGACAGCACCAACTTCTGGAGGTCACGCATCATCCGTAGCAGACCGGTCGAGTTACTTAGCAACTGTAAACAGGAAACAACATGTCAATGTGTATATTTATTGTTCACAATACAAAAATATACATTAATGACATTGTAATTCAGAAAATACCAATTAGCAATTAATACGAAGTTTTTTATTGGCAGTCATAAAATTATTCACATCATGGCAGTATTGAAATTCTAAAAAACAAAAGTTCAACTAAAACACTGAGAAATGATATGATAAAGTATTAGTTATAGAATCTTATCTAAAATATTTATCATGAATAAGTTACCTTTATTATAAGAACACCTGACTATTTTGCACAAAAATATCCAACTCTGTTGTAGTAAGTTAAGACATTTAGATTGTAAAGCAGAACATTTTGTATTATATCTATAAATCTTTTTCCTTGGGCTCACTGAAAATATATTTTACTACTGCTGAAGAAAATGCAACTTCACATTAAAAAGCTGATAACTTGCTAGATATTACACCATTAGTAGCAATGACTAAAACTTCAGAACTCATAACACCCCTCAAAAAGAGGGCACTTCTATAATGCTCTAAAGTCACAAATTTAAAATAATATTATCAGAAATCAATTTATCATCAAGAAACAAATTTTAAATTAAGATTGATTTTTTTTTTATTATTATTAGCAACGACCTTGACCTTGAGTTTATGACCTACAAACCTAGTGAGAGTGTCCCTGAGAAAGATGATCGTCCCAATTCTTAGTTTAAAAGCAATTATTCAAATGGAAGTTTAATTATTGACGAGAAAATGTGTATTAGATCATTGTGATCAGGGATGTGCACCGCAGTGGGGAAGGAAGAAGAGAGGAGGGGGGAGGGGAGGGGGGGGGGGCTTATAAATATCTGAATGTATTAATAACAACAAGAGTTCGTAAACGAGGAGCATTTCTGCATGCCTCTCAGCAATCAATGCGATTTGATTACACAGATTAATGAGTTGACAGAAAACATTCCAACGGAAATATTTGACTTTGAAGTTGAAATTGCTACGAGGCACTACAAAGGTACATCGTTAAGATGTTATCATGGATGTTATTATCTAACTCGTGGGTGACCTAATTAGCGAAGTAGTACCTGACCCATATAGACCTCAATATCAGCACATAAATAACTTGTTTAATCATCAACATATCAAATATGGGTGACTGTTTTGTAGGGAGGCCACTCATAAACTATAAAACAGATAGAACATGAATTCAAAAAACAAAACTGAAAATGTGTGCACGAGCAAAGACATGAATTTTACATTATTGTCAGTTTGACGCTAGGTAACAATGACCTTGACCTTAGAGCATAAAATATGATTTGCTGCCAGGTCTTCTCATACTAAATCTTTGTTCAGGTTTTTTTACATCTTCACAAAGAAATGTATTTACTAGAATCTGAATGATGACAATGTATTGGTTAAAAAATTCCCAAAACAGTAGACCATGACATTGGCTTTGACCTTGGAATCCAGCAATACAAACCCATTTAAGGCAAGTTATACGAGTTCGAGATAACCAGGTTCTAATTTATAGATATTCTATACAATCTTTGACAATTGTAGTTACCTGTGATATTTATAACTTCCAGAACGATTTTTGAGTCGAGAATCTGTACTTACATTGTCTGTTAGGCCCTCCCCAATAGACTGAAGTTTGCGAGTTGTATCACTTGTAAATTCACATTGGTCGACGTTGAGGTCCCGCCAGTGACCCTCCGGTGTGCAGTCATACGTCGCAAGCCTATCTTGACCTCTTTTACACGGAAGCTCACTGCGTACACCAGCGACTGTTTTCGGCCATTTGTAGATTCCCCGTTCTGTTTTAGATGTGATGGCTATACAATACAGGGCGGAGCTGGAGATGACAACAATGTTGATGTCGTCGGAGACGTTGCCCTGTGGCGTGGTCACCATACATTGCCAGATGCCAGTGTCGTCCTTCCCAAGGTCGTTCAGTAACAGTCTATGTGTCATCATGGTTCGGTCCTGTGACGGGTACGTGTGTACGTAGATCCCAGCCGAGCGATTGGTCGTAACCACGCCACCCTTTCTCACCCAAAACATGTGCATGTTGTCATCGACAACGGAGGCCTGACATTCAAATGGAATTTTGTCCCCCTCAAACACAACCTGGCTTTTACTGGGCGTGATCTCGAACAGCGGTAGCTCCAGTGGGCGATCTAGAAACACAGGAAAAACCACCGTTGACAAATAAGAAAACTAGAAACACAGGAAAAACCACCATTGATAAATAATTATACCGAGTCTACCTCATGAAAACTGCCTTGTTGCTGAATTATCAATTTGAAAATCTAACATTGTCCAGACATCATACTCAATTTCAAGCCATTAGGAAATCATGCAAACATATCACATACATGTACTCTATCAAATTTTCTAGTAAAATAAAGTGAACAAGTCATATACTCAATCTTCACAATATCGTTTTGAGTTAGACATCCTTAAAAACATCCCATACCTATAATCTACCTAACTCATTCACATTTGAACTCTTCCAATTCAAAGGTTGGAATAACCCATTATAAATTTCAGGGATAAGTAAATTAATGATGCACACCTAAAAAAGAAAAAAAGTTCCTTCTTTCTAAAAGATTTCCACACAAAAAACCTGTAGAATTTAAATTACTGTCAGGTAATTTGGCTTTTTGTTACTTATCCAATTCTTGATAACTATTTTAAAAGATAACCAAGAATATAGTTTTCTTCTCTTTTACTGAAGACTGCACAAAGGGAGACAACTGTTACACATACATTAGCACGAGTCAGGTAACAAAATAACCTTAACACTTAACAAGTCTGATACAAAGGTACACATGTACTTATGTGTTGCAGACACTGTGGGACGTTCACATCAACAGACACATAAGTAGCCAGGAAGGGCAGACGGACAGAAGAGACCGATGACCTCCTCTTATATATCTGACCATTGGTCTGTAATTACATGTCTACCATTATACCAGTAAATCTTTGTCTGACCCCTCACATAAATGAGTTTACAGAGAGGCTGCATTCGATACAAAGCTGTTGTTAAAGCAATATCAGTGTTAACAGGCCTGGGTCATAGGGTGGGGAGATACATGTACTGATGTATCAAAGATGGAAGAAGGTTCCAACAGCATTTTGTATGAAGATTTTAATTGTACATAAGATTTTGATCCTCTTTTTACTTCCTGCTGGAGGTCAGTGGTAGTGCGTCAGACTAGGAACCTGGAGATTGACAAGGAACCTGGAGATTGACTAGGAACCTGGAGATTGACAAGGAACCTTGAGATTGACAAGGAACCTGGAGATTGACAAGGAACCTGGAGAGTGACAAGGAACCTGGAGAGTGACTAGGAACCTGGAGATTGACAAGGAACCTGGAGATTAACAATGAACCTGGAGATTGACAATGAACCTGGAGATTGACAATGAACCTGGAGATTGACAAGGAACCTGGAGATTGACTAGGAACCTGGAGATTGACAAGGAACCTGGAGATTGACAATGAACCTGGAGATTGACAAGGAACCTGGAGATTGACAAGGAACCTGGAGATTGACAATGAACCTGGAGATTGACAAGGAACCTGGAGATTGACAATGAACCTCGAGAGTGACTAGGAACCTGGAGATTGACAAGGAACCTGGAGATTGACAAGGAACCTGGAGAGTGACTAGGAACCTGGAGATTAACTAGGAACCTGGAGATTGACAAGGAACCTTAGGGATTGAGGGTTTGAACCTGGGGGATGTACACTACAATCTTTCCTGTTACACTCTGAGCCATCCTTCTTAAGACTTTTGACCAGTAGGACTAGAGATAGACAGACTGGTCTCCTGCCTCGACCATTCTGTATGTGACATGATTCTTGCTTGTGTTAAATGACTGAGAGAGTTTGTCACATTATTCTATGATGGCCTGCAGTATCCGAATAAAACAAGTACAATATAAGTCTTTGCTTCTGTAGATGCTGTGGCCACTATCTTCAATTTGTGTCGATTTGACAAATAGCATCGTCCAAAACCCATGTACATACGTTTGTGTCCCATAGGGTAGAAGCGATGGGAGAATCTAGTTTTCGGACACAAACATAAGTGCAGTACTAATTGTCACATGAGTTTCCGATGATGGACATATACGAATTACGTAGCTAAGTGTGCCGCAACAGAACTAGATACTACAGCTGTATCCAGCTATACTACTCAGCCACACCCTTACTTTTTGTATATATCCGCACCCCTGGAGCAATACTTTATTTCAGACCCAGGATACAGGTGTCAGTTAAATAACCAATTTTTTGTATTTCCCCACCCCCAGGGAAGTACCCAGAGAACCTAATGACCTCAACATCTGTGTAGGTACATACAACCAGAGGAAACAGTATTTCCCCACCCCCAGGGCAGTACCCAGAGAACCTAATGACCTCAACATCTGTGTAGTTACATACAACCAGAGGAAACAGTATTTCCCCACCCCCATGGCAGTACCCAGAGAATCTAATGACCTCAACATCTGTGTAGGTACATACAACCAGAGGAAACAGCAAAACAAATCGCCACACTGACCCAGCAGGGGCCTCAGTACATAATGACTACCTGGAGCACACAATGACTGTCTGGACTGACAATACAATGGTCAAATCAGCAATTGTGGAGGTGTGTAATGAAATTTGACACTTGAGTAACCTCCCCTTCATGAACTCTTCAATGGGACATGTAATTAGAGGGCCAGTGCTTGCAGGTGACAGACTAGGTTGCTAATAAGCTAAACAAAACTCTGGGGGTATCGGTCAGAGCTGTGAATCTCTCTCTCCTAGAGCCCTCAGATCCTTCAAAACTGTGAACTTCTTCATTAAATCTGTGAATTTGTAATGGGTTTCAAAACCACCAAATTGTCTGTGGTGAGACCACAAAAGCCCAAGTACGAGAATTTTCACTTCCCGAAGCGATCATACATGTTTTTCATCAAAAGGGTACCAGATAAGAGACCATCCACATTCTATTGAGACGTGAACATTTATTTCTATAGAAAGAGATTATCTGGTCATTCTAGGTAGAGTTTTCCAGGGAGCTTTGAAGGGTAACAAATGTCTCGTGTGAAGATATCAGAATGTTTGTACAACCAGTTGAAGTGGCTTCTTGAAAATTAAGTGAATATTTATCTTTTATGAATTCATTATATCAGAAAATGATCATTGCCAACTTTGTATGAGAATAAAGGTCTTATATTTATTGAATAAATGCCAACCTTTCAATTCTTTTCAAAGGGGAATAATCATATTCAAAATCAATAATTTTGACATTCAAAGTATGCCACAGCTCTGTAACTGTATTGAGATAATTTTGAATTTTACCAAGATGAAATAAACTTTTGTGAAATATCCGTAAGTGTTTTGCAAATGTATTTCCTATTGCTTCAATTGGCCAATACTCAACATCAAAATGTTTCAACACAAATTGTTGTTAAAATATCAATTTGGCTCTGACATGAACGAACAGAAGATGTTATTAATTGACACTGACTTTCAAAAGCAACTGTTTTTCTCAGTATTTTGTTTTTGATCAGATGATAAAATGTATTGTTTTAGGTATGTGGCTACATAATTAAGAATCCCTAAATCAAATCCCTCTCACTTCTATAAGCTTGTTAAAAAGTTCCATACATGGCAAAATGATTGACAACATTCTATGTAATGCATTTTATATAACGGCCATAATGCTTTTGGAAAGTCAGTGTTAGGCAACTAACAACTATGAAAAGGAGACTTTCAGTGCTTCTGAATACTTCTCTAACTAAAGACAATCCCACAGTGTCTAAAGACTTGAGGTCTGACCTTATATCAGACGATTAGATTCGCATTTGACCAAGAAATAACTGAGTAACAGAGTTATTGATATGTACGGCTCCAGGGGAGAAAACGGTGTCTCCGATACAGCCTGCCAGCATAACACTTCGTAATGTCAGGATCAACAGGCAACAACACAATACCCAATTACCATAGTCTCTATCAGGATTTCACAGAAACAATAAAACTACGTCTATGGGGCAGGACGTTTGACCTTATTTAAAATCGTAACTTCAAACGATTTATGTGAAAATAACGGGCTTAAATGGATAATTGATTTGGGCTCCATATAAACCTGTCCATCATGCAATGGTTTTGACTCAGCTTATTGGCATGCTAATACCGTTGGAAGGCAGGCGAGTTGTCTGTGAATGCGTACAACGATCTTACTTAGGAGTCTCGCAGGTCAAAACCGCGTCTTAAATCATAACATGAATAAAATGGCGTACCACAATGAAGATCTTTCTTTTTTAGGCCCTTCACAGGACGATTCTTCAGCTCCTTTGGTACTGCGCAAGTTGTCGATGACTGAATGCGAATATTCTTCTCCTTTATCCATCTTGCTATCCAGCGCAGGTGACAGTCACATCGTAAATAATCGGACTTAAAGTCACTGTAAAGGTAAATCAATAGAAAAATTAATCAACAGGAGATCAAAGCGCCGACACTTGTAACAGACGCTAGGGTACCATCAGATACAGGTAATTAATAGACGGTATTATGTTTGAATAAAACATTTATTGATCCCTCCAAAATGAAAATGATTCATCATACCTTGTTAGGTATAATTAATACATCGTGACGATTCAAACCCAGTACCCTGCTGCATACAAACATCATCACAAAGATACTGTCTTACTTCATAGAATATATTCATTTATACTTATGTTACAACATTACCTGTCTGACCAGAGATATGTTTTATTGTTATAGAAATCAACTGACTTCACTATCAATGCACTGAAGGTTAATGGAGATGCTGACAAAGTTGATGTAACTAACTGTTACTGTAAAGTAGTTATGTGTATGTAACTCAAATTATCTGGTAAATGAGTTTGTAACCCAGTGTAGCTGTATGTAACTCAATGTAACTGGAAAGTGAGTAACTCAATGTAACTGAAAGGTGAGTTTGAAACTCAATGTAATTGGAAGGTGAGTATGTAACTCAATGTAACTGGAAGGTGAGTATGTAACTCAATGTAACTGGGAGGATGAGTATGTAACGCAATGTAACTGGAAGGATGAGTATGTAACTCAATGTAACTGGAAGGTGAGAAAGTAAGAGATGACCTATATATTTTCCAAGTGGAAGTGACAGAAATGTAACCGTGTCTTACTGAGTACAAGTATTTTTAATATCAGATGTTTGGAGTAAATGGCACACCTCCTGTCATAACCACAATATATCTCAACACCTCTTTCTCTCCCACCCATTTATTGGTCATGCCCATCCCTCCCCAACTTACACACAATACCCTTCATTGCTCTTAATAGTGTATACAATATATTTGACCAGGTTTGAGAAGGACTCAACTACTTCAATTTTTACGTTTTGTAGTCAATATCAACTCTGAATAAAGGACTGAACAATTGATTTAGCAGTCAAAGTTTACGCAGTGCTAAAACATACCTGTTTTCTATGGAAGACAGTGCTGGTATGTTAAGCAACATAGTAAAATTGTCACCAGCGACACACACTTACATTTTGCGGAGAGAGATGAGGTGGCTAAAAGTGCCTTCTGGTATTGTGTTGATCTTGTTGAAGGATAAGGACCTACAATAAATGACAAGTACGATGAAAATGACGATAACAAAAAGCCCCAGCCTCCTGTCAATGTCACAATACATCTCATTAAAACCGAATAAATACCAGGCTCTGTAGCTCTTGATTCAAATGTCACTTCTCTAGGGCTGGTGAAATTTTAACGAGGTGTTACTTTTCTTTTGTGTTTTTTTTCCCTCCCCTACAATTTGTAAACTGGAGAATCATCCAACATGTGGTAAGTGTTCCCAGTGTCGGAGATTTAAATACCAGTAAAAAATGTATAGACCAGTTCATCAGATATGTCTACAAAGTTTTATCAAACAAAACAAATTCTTCCATTGAAGGTTTGAGAAAGCTCTTTAAGAAATGTTTCACAGGCTAATATACATATATGTTTAAGATGCTAACTTTAACGTTTGGTTTATTTTGGGGTTTTTTTTACGTCCTATTGATAGCCAGGGCCATTAAAGGACATGCCAGGTGGAGGAAAGCCAGAGTACCCGAAAAAAAAAACACCAACCTATGGTCAGTACCTGGTAACTGCCCTACGTGGGTTTGAACTTGAACCTAGAAGTGGAAGGCTAGTGGTAGAATGTCCAGACACCTTAACCACTCAGCCACCGCGGTCCAGAGATGGAGGGCTAGTGGTAGAATGTCTGGACACCTTAACCACTCAGCCATCGCGGCCCAGAGATGGAGGGCTAGTGGTAGAATGTCTGGACACATAAACCACTCAGCCACCGTGGCCCAGAAGTGGAGGGCTAGTGGTAGAATGTCTGGACACATTAACCACTCAGCCACCATGGCCCAGAGGTGGAGGGCTAGTGGTAGAATGTCTGGACACATTAACCACTCAGCCACCGTGGTCCAGAGGTGGAGGGCTAGTGGTAGAATGTCAGAACACCTTAACCACTCAGACACCCGGCCCTTAAATCATATGTTAAAGTATAATAATGCTTAGTAATAAACTCTGGCCCCTAACTTTACACAGTATTACTGATATTGGATTATAATTCAAGATTTATCAATTCTGGTAGCAAAGTCATCGTCCAAGTTGGTGTTTGAAAGTCCTTTTCTCTAATTTAAAAATGAATTATATCTCCTCAAATCTGAAGGATACTTACAGCACTAAACTTAAGCACCACTTAGCAATGAAACCCATATCTAGTCCCAAGCCATCATTGCTATATATTTACACTATATAACACTGCATAAATTTCCTGAAATCTTATATTCTCCTTAAAAGTTTTAGAATGCTTAATGATTTGACATGTGACTGTGAACCCCGGCAAACGTTTTACCTTTCCTGAAATGTCCTGAAGATTTGTCAGCTATAAATTCTAGTGATCAGATCAAACTAAATATTATGAAAATGGCCTTCTATGATGTTACTTGACATAAAATTCAAAATTAGCTATTAAATATACTGGTATATGTATCCTTTAAAACCAATTTTCCTCATATGTATATAATTTAATATCCTATCTATTGCTAATAATATCACCATTTAGCCATAAATTTCAGTTTATAATCTCTTAACATATTTATCAAATAGAAATATACATGCTTAAAGAATTATATTTCTTATTAATTATACCAAAATATAGTAATACAATGTAATCTCTAAAGCAAATTTTCAAATTCAAAATTACTCAAAAACATTTTTGAAATAATTTTATTTGTGGACATATCATGTATTCAAAGATTATCCGGTATAGAAATATAAGTGTAACAGTCGCTAAAACAGGTCTATGCAAGATTTACCCAATTTAAACAAAACAGTTTTTATTTATCTTTCATCTCTCAATGAAGAATTTACAATGGTGCTTCAAAAAGTCATAAACTTTTCACATGGATAAGACAGAATTAATTCATTTAAAGAAACTGCATCTTTAAAACTTACTCAGATCTGAATGGAATATTGTAATAATCCTATATATCCATGAGCTTTAGATTATAAATGGGAGACATTAAGTGTGAAAACTTCATATTTCATTTCATGAACATCCTTAAATTAAATTTGTATTGATTTGAACTGATTAAACAGAAAAAAAAGAAAACATTTGTTTTCATGCATTCATTTGAATCTATAAGTTGAATTTATTGAATTCCTGAAGTGAATACTAAATGACTGATGACACAGGGAGTGTGTAACGTTACTCACATTTTCTGCAGACTCGTCATTCCCGTAAACATGGACGTATTCACACTGCCGATGTTGTTGTACGAGAGATCCCTGAAATAACAATTAAACAAGATTAACAAAATAAAATATTCAAATGTAACACTGTCATTTTCTCTCTCCAATTCTTCCAACAGCTTGCATCAAAGTGTTAATTTATTAATTATGTAATTTCAAAATCACTCCGGCAGCTAATGCTTGAAAAGACGGACAGCTCATAATTCTCATTAGAGATTCCAGGTTCTGACAACATTAGAAGGAATGTCAGTAGAATTGTTTGGGTAATTATCAAACCAATTTCGAGCTGAGCATCTGCTCAATGTCAAAGTGACTGGCTGTACGTGACACACCCAGGCGGTGCTGTAGAGGCGATATAATGCACTGATCAATAGGCCCAGACACTAAACCAGCAATTATCAGTTCCTTAATTCTCGACTACTGTCAACAAATAAACATTTGTTTATTGTATAGATAGATGATTAAAATATTTATTATTTTTTGTGAGGAACTCTTTGATGAAAAAGTTCCAGCTTGAAATTTAACACCTTTGCAACCTTAAGCATTACAATGCAAGGAGCTTGCTAAGTTTTTAAAATCATATTATTCTGGTTCCTGGCATGAATGGAATGAGTGGAGAGAATGGTTGTAGAGATCTTTAATGAGAGAATGGCCCCTGAGTATATCACTACCAATTATAAGCCAATAGTACTTTCATTTTTTTTATTGAGTTTAAATGATTTTCAAAATATTCAGATTCTTTTTCCACATTTGGACCACATTCAAAACTCATGTCATTTTCATAAATATGCCAATGAAAAGATCAAAGCTCACATTCAAATTTGGATAAAGTTTGTAAATCGTCTGACGATTAGCTGCGGAAAAAACAACCATTTTCACAAGTTACAGAGTTAAAATGAGTATCGGGTTTGTAACAGTTGAAATTAGATTTCTCACCCAATTAGAACGCTTCAAACACAACAATTGTCTGTCTTTCTCATGGTGTGTTAGGGTGTAATAGAGTTAACCTTTGTAATGGATCCTAGTTCTCTAATACAATTTCCCCCTATCAACACCGTACCTGTATATATACGGTAATAGTCTTACCACAGCCATCCTGGGCTATATCATTTAATGCAAAACCATATTTGTACTTTTTATCAAAAACATTGTTTAATTTTATGTAATTCTTTCTTATATTTCAATCTTCATTAAATATTTGCAAAACATTTGATCTGTGACAAAAACGACAGCTTTTAATTTATTCATCCCTGAGGACACAGTTGAACTCTTCCAAATCAAAGGTTGGAATAGCTGATTGTGAAAATTTAGGGGTGGGTAAGTTATGATAAGAACACATAATAAGCATTAAATCACTAGGCTGATTGGATTGATAAGGTCAAAACCAAATGAATTATGCTGGAGACGATAAACTATATATGAATACAGTTTATGCATGATTGAAGATCATAAATAGGACATTTATGTAAGCTGGTTACACTGCATATGTACCATATACATTGAAGTCATCAATATTCCGTTTATATTATAATGATGAGGATGATTTAATGTCTCATTCTGGTGAAAGTATACATACAATGTATATATAGACACACTATCTATATGATCTGGTAACAAAATCTTATCAATCAGCATTAAAGAGCTACAACAAAGACAACTTCCTTTTCCACTTCCCCAGGATACTCCAGATCTTTACCCTGGGGCGAAAAGTTGAGGTAGAAACAAAGTCCTGTCGTATGTTTGTTATTTTGTTATTTAGGTCCTGAAGCCGACATAAGGCGAAACCAGTCGACGAAGTAACAAAGGTTTGAAAAATTGCCACTTCGACTGCTGTTGTGATCGATACACGTATCGTATAAGTTATTTTCCGTGTCACTTGAATTCGTTTTAACCGTTCAATATTTTTCTGACCTTAGTTTAATTTTTTTCAATATTTACAAATTACTTGTAACATAGTTCAAACATTCTGGGTTGTTACGGTACAGGGAGGGTCACATGACCTTTCCCATGGTGCCCCACGGAATCGACAACATCCTGTCACCTCTGATGTGTCGAGTGTAACATATTGATCCGGTAACTCAATAACAGTGCCCAGGTGTACCTAACCTATTAACCTGATCTAAACTGAAGTATTTATTAATAAAATTATAAAAAAGAAAAAAGAGGAAATTGATACTTGAATATATATCAAAGGAGCAATGTACCTTGTGACCTTACTTTAAAGTGAATTGGTCGGGCGGCCTGTGGAGGTACAGGTGGGTACAGGTAAACATTTACAGGTAAATACAGGTGTGATAGGTGTGCTACGTCAGGTACAATCAGCTATCTATCTAGATCAACTGACCAATCAAACAACTTGGAGCTTAATTGAAATCTTTTAAAAAATTTTATGTCACTACTTTACAATATATATATTATGTAGATTTATTTAAGAACCCATCAATACATTGATATATCAGTGTTTTAAATTAGAGTTCACAGAAATCAGCTTGAGGTCCCGGAGCAATCAGTAGCATTTAAACCAAGTGTACATGTTAAGTGTGGGTTCAACCAAACCCATTAGGTGACGGTTAATATGTTATGGTTTTGTTTCACTTCTTTAAACTTTGGATCCTATCAACAGTTATGGTAATTTAAGAACAGGCTAGATTTTTGTCATGGAGGAAGACCTTGGAGAAAACAACAAACCAGCAGACGACCACATGTCACCGAGTTTCAAAACCGCAACCAGTGGTGAAGGGTAATTTACAGATGGTCTTAACCAATTGACAACTGCGGCCTTACATACTTTATCGAAATTGTTAAGATATTGAATATTTTCGGTCATCATTAAACCTTTATACGTCAACTGTATGCTTCAAATTCAATGCAATACATTTTTATGAACGATAAAATAAAGAGCATGCAGTTGGACGTAATATACATGTGGAAAGGCGTCTCTGTTCTTTCAAAAGAAAAATGAAGACCAGAAACCTCGAGATTAACAAAATCAAAATTTGATTTAAGCAATCAGACCAATATTCCACGAAACTGACAGGATACTTGAATGAAGTAGTGGGTGGTTGGTGGAAAGTCTTGATGTATGGTTCTCTATCTACCGAGGTAGGAAATCATTAACGTAAAGTTTGTTAGGTATACGATCAATAGATTGATATCAGCCATCAGGTTTAAGAGGCCAACACTTACAAATCGTTCTCCTGCTCTATAACTTGAATGTGACACCTAGCTGCCGTAACTTGTAGCGAGAGTAGAGGAATCAGCCAGGTTTCCTGTCCACGGCTGTTAATGACATCCTATATCACTCGGTACCTAAACATCCATTTCCTCTGCGTACTTCTGGTACTAGTTGAACGCAATCCTAGTGATAAACACTTGTAGAGAAATTGACTACCTTAATAGTGCCTACCTTTTTCAACAAAAATATGGCAATTACTTTGTCATACGTGCCATCATTTTTTTTTTATTTTCAATAGCTGACAATATTTGTGCTAAAATTTGAAATAGGGAAAGATAGAAGGTATGGTTGTTCTATCTTTTCCCATCTTCACAAGATGGTAGAATACATCTTTCCTTCCACCCAAACATCCAACTTTCCTTCTAATAGTAACAAATGACCTTGACCTTATAGTTATTTGGCTGAAGTAATTAACGACCTTGACCTTATACTTATCTGGCTGCAGTAACAAACGACCTTGACCTGATAGTTATCTGGCTGAAGTAACAACCAACCTTGACCTTACAGTTATCTGGCTGAAGGAACAGGTATTAAGCACATGTGTGTTTTATAGTGGAGAGATGAAACATTTCCTGGTGTTTTATGTTGTACCGACTGAACCCTGTCACCCATCTGTAGTCACGGAAACCAGCACTATTTGTCAGCGTGGGTAGATCTTCAATGGTGTGTGGAATATGTTTAATGGCCAAGAGCACTTCAAAGGCGAAGTTTTACTGGCTTACCGTCAATAACAATCACACCTTCATCACCGCAACGTAGTACCTAGTTATCCCAAATCTGTATTCACTCACATCGTTGTAGGTGTATTACAGTGTCCAAGATACCACAGAGAACTCTTTTGTGATTAAAATAAACAATAAAAGGTACTTTATAGTCGTAAATCAGGATTATGTGCAGTTCAAAGTTAATCAATTTGCCATTTGCCTAAATGCAGGTACAGGAACAATTAAGTTTGCTGAACAAACATTCATGTTTTGTCTATGCAAAGTATTACAGGAGTTAATTGACTTTAAAATTAAAAAGAAAATTTTAAACAAGGGATTTTAACATGTTAAATACAGTACATCAGAACAAGGGAGTTTATCATGTTAACTACGGTACATCAGAACAAGGGAGTTTATCATGTTAACTACGGTTACATCAGAACAAGGGAGTTTATCATGTTAACTACGGTACATCAGAACAAGGGAGTTTAACATGTTAACTATGGTTACATCAGAACAAGGGAGTTAATCATGTTAACTACGGTACATCAGAACAAGGGAGTTTAACATGTTAACTACGGTACATCAGAACAAGGGAGTTTAACATGTTAACTACTGTACATCAGAACAAGGGAGTTTAACATGTTAACTACGGTTACATCAGAACAAGGGAGTTAATCATGTTAACTACGGTACATCAGAACAAGGCAGTTTTACATGTTAACTACGGTACATCAGAACAAGGGAGTTTAACATGTTAACTACGGTTACATCAGAACAAGGGAGTTAATCATGTTAACTACGGTACATCAGAACAAGGGAGTTTTACATGTTAACTACGGTTACATCAGAACAAGGGAGTTTAACATGTTAACTACGGTACATCAGAACAAGGGAGTTTAACATGTTAACTACGGTACATCAGAACAAGGGAGTTAATCATGTTAACTATGGTTACATCAGAACAAGGGAGTTTAACATGTTAACTACGGTACATCAGAACAAGGGAGTTTTACATGTTAACTACGGTTACATCAGAACAAGGGAGTTTAACATGTTAACTACGGTACATCAGAACAAGGGAGTTTAACATGTTAACTACGGTACATCAGAACAAGGGAGTTTATCATGTTAACTACGGTACATCAGAACAAGGGAGTTAATCATGTTAACAACGGTACATCAGAACAAGGGAGTTTAACATGTTAACTACGATACATCAGAACAAGGGAGTTTAACATGTTAACTACGGTACATCAGAACAAGGGAGTTTAACATGTTAACTACAGTACATCAGAACAAGGGAGTTTAACATGTTAACTACGGTACATCAGAACAAGGGAGTTTAACATGTTAACTACGGTACATCAGAACAAGGGAGTTTAACATGTTAACTACGGTACATCAGAACAAGGGAGTTTATCATGTTAACTACGGTACATCAGAACAAGGGAGTTAATCATGTTAACTACGGTACATCAGAACAAGGGAGTTTAACATGTTAACTACGATACATCAGAACAAGGGAGTTTAACATGTTAACTACGGTACATCAGAACAAGGGAGTTTAACATGTTAACTACAGTACATCAGAACAAGGGAGTTTAACATGTTAACTACGGTACATCAGAACAAGGGAGTTTAACATGTTAACTACGGTACATGACAACACCTGATAAAATCCTAAAGTTGAAAAGTGCAAAAACTGACAAAGGAACTGGGAAGAAGATGGAATCTCAGAATGATGGATGGTGAAGGGTTAAGGCCAAAATTTAATAAGCCAACATATGGGAGTATGTAGGCATGGGGGCATGCAAAAACTATCCTGTGCTTCCTACAGGCAATATACCAGGAGCAGATCAAAGGCTAGTCAGGTCACAATCTGCTTCATACACTAAGACTACCAGCAGGACTGCTCAACATGGCAGCTAGCTAGTATTCCTACAGGAAACTGCTCATAGTCTGCAAAGCTGTCTTCTTCTACAACACAGTAGCACAACTGTGTGTGGTGTGTGTGTAGAAGGGGGGGGGGGGGTTAACTCCAAGTTCAAGGTTTCTAAATGATAAGTATTCATCAAATTAATCATTGAGCAGAGATGAAAACAGCAAATTGTAAAAAAAAGGAGGAAAACCCACATTTTAAGAGGTTTTAATGGGAAATTTTTAAAAATTAACATTACAGCAAAATTATCACAAAGGAGGAATTCCTACTTTTTGAGGAGGATTTTCATCTCTGATTGAGGCATGGAAAAAGATGGTGAAGTTAAAGGGGGCATGGGTGCTATATTCGGAGGAAAGAGGAATCAATTAAAGAGGTTTATCATATCAAATATGGTAAAGAGACATAAAGGAAACTTCTCTGCACTTTTCCACTACCTGGTACCATTCAGATGCTCAAATTGTGTATTTGGTTGAGTTTCCATTGCTCCTATACAAATATATATGTCAACTCAATCACCCTGAAGACACATTTGAACTCTTCAAATTAATAAGTTTGGTTTATTTTTGTTTTACGTCCTATCCTATTAACAGCCAGGGTCATTTAAGGACATGCCAGGTTTTTGTGGTGGAGGAAAGTTGGAGTACCCGGAAAATACCAACCGACCTACGGTCAGTACCAGGCAACTGCGCCACGTGGGTTTTGAACTCGCAACCCAGAGATGGAGAGCTAATGGTGGAATGTCAGGACACCTTAACGACTCGGTCACTGCGGCCCCAAATTAATAAGCATTCAAAAAACAAATCCTAGAGGTATAGAGGTATGAGGGGGAGAAATGGGGTAGGAAGGCACTAACCCGAGAAGCTGTCACGAATCAAGTAAAGATTTTTTTATATAAAATTTGATAAATAGTCATGGTGGAAATTTTTCATTTTGCCTCCAAAATTCAGATGCTTAGATTGTGTAGATTTAGTCTGAGTTTCCACTTCTCTTATACTAACTCATTCCCCCCTGAAGACACATTTGAACTCTTACAATTAAAGGTTGGGAAAGTTTATTATGAAATTTCAGGGGTGAATAAGTTTGGAAAAGCATTTACAAATGTAGCATAAACATATAGCCCCAAATCTACCTGAAAGTCTTTTTCTCTCAACACTAATTTGAGAATATCTTACACTATTTCATCAAGCCGTGCCATTAAGAAATAACGAGAATAAAATGAATTTCCCATACATCGAGGATTGTGGATACACCACAGAAACACACAAGAGTTCCTTCAATTCACCAGAACTTCACACAGAACGTTATTCCATCTGTCTGCCGAGTTTAAATTCCCTTGAAGTAAATATTTATATAAGACCCCACTTCGGTTACTAATCATGCTGTTAAGTTAATAAATTGCCCACAAATTACACAAACCAGAACAGTAAATCAGAACAGTCATTAACTGGCCATTCATCCCTATAAACTCAAAATGGACTATTCCAACATTTGAACTGGAAGAGTTCAAATGTGTCTTACGGGGTGAATGAGTTAAAGGTCTGATTTAAGACAGGTACGTAACATGAGAGGTTTGATCCGACCATCATCAGGAGTAAGAACTCTAATGTCTCATTACAACTCACCATCATCAGGAGTAAGAACTCTAATGTCTCATTACAACTCACCATTTTCAAAAGCGATCAGTTGTAAGGATCGATTAATTATTAGTAAAAGCCTCCCAAGACCGATCATTAATGGTATAATGTCTTAATCGATCGTTGGTAAAATTGTATTTTGTAAACATCTGGTACATATATTTGTTGTCTATTTTACGGTCTCCTTACCTCAGAAAGAGATATCATACATGTAAAACTTTGGAATTGAACAATGCACAAAACTACTTGAAAAGTCAAATTCAGCAATCGATATCATACATAAAGATGTATTCTATAAATTAACTTGATACAACAAGATGTACACATTTGAAAAGCTATGTGCTTCTGATGAACTAATGACCAATTATACAATATTACTTTTCAATCCCTGAAGGACAAAGACATGTTTTTAATTTGAATAATCGTAAAACTGAATGTCTTTAACTATCAGCATTCCTACTCGCTTATTTTCCACTTAGGGCTATTTTCAGAAGATTTTATCCTAATTATGATGTTTTATTTAGGCCTTAACACCTTGTAAATAAAGGATCGAGTACCTGTTTTTGGGATTAAAAAAAAACCTCTGTAGCAGGATTCTGGGCTGTACTATATAAGTGTGATGTCAAGGATATAGATAAGCTGTATTAGCTAAATTGTTAAAGTTTAAGCACCACACAATGACCTTGATGACAGGCATTCCATGGAATGCTTATTGATTCTCCTGATAACAAAATTATGATTCATCTTTCACATTTCTTGTAAAAAAAGGACATCTCATTAGACATTTTATCTTTGTATGTAGAATGTGATGTTTGTCTATCAGTGAAATCACTGACGAGTAAACGAGCGGAATAATTGCCGATGAGATAAACAGTAAAAACAGCCTCCACATTTAAACATACCGACAGACACCAGCAAACCTGTACGATCACCACAAAACGCCCCACATCTCGACAAGCCCCGGGGCAAACCACCGGTGAAGATGTACGATCACAAACACATGCTTGCTCTCAATCAAACGGTAAAAAACATACTCCCCCATCCTGGTTTGTGATTGTGGGGCTATAAATAGATAACATATCCTACCCCCACATCCTGGAAATGACCAACAGCTGATGTTCCCCAAACACAAAACGGATTTATACCGAAATGTAAACAGGCAAATATGGCCATCTTGTCCAATGGTACAAATACCGAACTTAACCTGCAATAAAACCAGGCGCTCTACTTCGCAGAACGAGATCCTGATGAGTAACAAATGGTAAACTACGTAGAAGAGCATATTTTTTCAGGGATGTGTGACCATCCTCTAGAAATATTGCTTCACATCAATGATGAATTAAGAAAAGGTGGGCTTATAATTAACAGCTAGGTTCAGTTTATCAGGAGTAAAATATAAAAGAAAACAAAACAAGATAATTCAACGAATTACAGTCCCCCACCGGGTTGTTATCTCGAGATCCAACAGCAATGAGTGTGAATCTCGAGATGCAATAAGGTCATGTATTTTCCTCAATGTATTGAAAGGTGAAGATGTAGTTTACAGAGACCCGCTTCTATACAGGAACCATCCCATTCTCACTAAATACATGTACACTGTAGGTATACTCTATAAATGATCTCTATATAAAGGACACAAGTCTATGAAGGACACCTTTAGTTTTTCTATTGGGTATCCTTTATAGACAGGTTTTACTGCAATAGACATGAAATTGTAATAATAATAACAAGATGTTGTTTGTTATGCTTACATTGAATTCAACAGTACTGTATATTGATTAAATGGTGATCTGAGAAGAACACATGTTTGTTTGTCACTGGGAATAATTTGGATGAGAAGACCAAGTCAAGAATTCCTCCAAGGCAATGGGTAGGCGTGGTCAGTTGTTGGTGAAGTTTACAAGATTTTTGAAGGCTGTCCATCTTTGCGAAGTCCATGTTGAAATCTCCAACAACAAGAATGTTTGTACACTTATGTAACTTTGCTTGTGTTGTGCATAGCTTGAATAACTGTCGAAATAAATGTCACAGTGACCCAGTTTTGGTACACGACACACCGTCTTCCCACGGGGAACCATACTACCAAGTATTAAGTTCTAGTGCTTTATAGTGTAGGAGATAGAGCCCGGACAAGGTATTTGTGTAACGTAGGTCAGAGGTCAAAATATAGGTCACTGTGACCCGGTTTTGTTACGCGACACACCGCCTTCCCATAGGGAACTATACTACCAAGTACAAATTTATAATCCTTAATAGTGTAGGAGATAGAGCCCGGACAAACTTTTACTTAAATGTAGGTCAGAGGTCAAAATATAGCAAAATAAAGGTCACAGTGACCCAGTTTTGGTACGCGACACACCGCCTTCCCACAGAGAACTATACTACCAAGAATAAAGTTCTAATCCTTAATAGTGTAGGAGATAGAACCTGGACAAATTTTTCTTTCTTTAATGTAGGTCAGAGGTCAAAATATAGGTCACAGTGACCCGGTTTTGGTACGCGACACACCGCCTTCCCACGGGGAACCATACTACCAAGTATTAAGTTCTAGTGCTTTATAGTGTAGGAGATAGAGCCCGGACAAGCTTTTTCTTTAATGTAGGTCAGAGGTCAAAATATAGGTCACAGTGACCCGGTTTTTGTACGCGACACACCGCCTTCCCACAAGGAACCATACTACCAAGTATTAAGTTCTAGTCCTTTATAGTGTAGGAGATAGAGCCCGGACAAACTTTTACTTTAATGAAGGTCAGAGGTCAAAATATAGCAAAATAAAGGTCACAGTGACCCTGTTTTGGTACGCGACACACCGCCTTCCCACAAGGAACCATACTACCAAGTATAAAGTTCTAATCCTTTATAGTGTAGGAGATAGAGCCCGGACAAACTTTTACTTTAATGTAGGTCAGAGGTCAAAAAATAGCAAAATATAGGTCACATTGACCCGGTTTTTGTACGCGACACACTGCCTTCCCACAGAGAACAATACTACTAAGTATTAAGTTCTAGTGCTTTATAGTGTAGGAGATAGAGCCCGGACAAGCTTTTTCTTTAATGTAGGTCAGAGGTCAAAATATAGGTCACTGTGACCCGGTTTTTGTACGCGACACACCGCCTTCCCACAAGGAACAATACTACTAAGTATTAAGTTCTATTGCTTTATAGTGTAGGAGATAGAGCCCGGACAAGCTTTTTCTTAAATGTAGGTCAGAGGTCAAAATATAGGTCAATGTGACCCGGTTTTTGTATGCGACACACCGCCTTCCCACAGGGAACCCACACACTTAGTATGAAGTTCCAGTGTCTTATAGTATGGGAGATAGAGCCCGGACAAATAGTGTGCGGAAGGACGGACGGACGGACGGACGGACACAACGCAAACCTATAGTCCCCCCCGGATTCCGGTGGGGGACTAATAAAGAAATGGAACACTTTTCTCAAAAACCAAACTAGATGAATATGTGAACATACATGTAATGTCTGAATTTTATTGCTTTGCAGCACAAAATAAACTGAAATAAAAAAAATTGTCAACCTTCTTTATCTTAGAATTAAGAGATTAAGAACATCAATACCAATTTGATCAATTAATGTTAACAAGTCATGTCCAATAGTTCAATTTGAATTTTAGAAAAATCAAAATATTAACCAATGAAATGGCATGATACAAAATCAATGGTGATCATTCTTTCCCAAAAGTACAAATATATCTGTTATTAACACTCCCTGAAAACATGCATTGGAGCAATATGAATTTCTAGCTTAACTTCTAAACTGTTCCAGTTAATGTTGTTTTATATACAGTGTTCCCTCGACCTATTGCCACTTGAATCTACCGCCACCCTCGCATACCGCCACCTAAACCTCTAGAACGGATTTCCCTCCTATATAATTCCTTCGTTAAGTTAGCCATCCTCGCATATCGCCATCCGCCACACCCTTTAAAATACAAACGTCCCGAATTGCTATATATTTCCATCAACGATAACGCCATATTTTTCTGTTTTTTGGAGATCGAGGAACTCTTTAGTGTTCCATATGTAATGGCATATTGCGTCAAAAGCAAATCAATTAATTAAAAATTTTCAGATATAAATTTGTGCCAATGTAGATCTATATGATGATATAATTCTAAGCTTGTTTTAAAGAAATTTTGGAAACGCAATCTATTATGCAATTTAATTCAAGGTTATAATTTTCATAAATCCATACTATTGCCACCCTCATTGGCGGTATAACGAGGTACACTGTATATACAACCAAAGAAGACTCAATGTAGAAAAGACGCCATTAAGACACAAAGAAATTTACCATAATATATAATCTATCGATCAATTATTATATGGGAAGACCGGGCATGTGTAATGTGTCTGAAGACAAGGCGAAAAAGGCATAAAAAGGACATAAACTGCTTACGGGCCAAAGAACCTAACATGTTTAGGCAAGATTGCATGTCGTGCAGTTTCAGAATCACAAACAAGCATGACCAGTAGTCTTTCGTAAACATGCTGACCTGCAATCTTTGTAGACTGTCTATACACAGGCCATATTTCTGGCTTACGTGTCCAGGGTCTACCAGGATCGGCAGAGTTGTGGCCAATGTGTATTAGTTTACCATTAAAATCTAGTTATAATGCAGACAATATTTTACATCTTCAAGGGGAAGTTTTTGTGAAACTGCCAGGAGACACGCTTTGATGAAATGATATGTGCAGTGTTTTTTAACTCGCTCAACTTATCCACCCCTGAAGACACATTTAAACTCTTCCAATTCAAAGGTTGGAATAGTTCATAATGAAATGTCAGGGGTAAAGGAATTAAATCGTACCACTTGCCACTCAATGGAACTTATGTCATTCTTCAAGGTTAAGACATAAAAACTGTGTACCTGTGTATGCAATTAAATATGTCACAAAAAAAATTTTTTTATGACAAGTCAAAATTGAATCACAAAAGGACCTGATGTGTATTTACCCATACAGACATCAAGTAATTGTCAGAATTTTCAATATTATATATTTTACATCAGAATTTATTCTTCCATCTAAACTGAAATTCTTTTCAATGCTAAATGGCAAAGGAATGAATAATTGCACTTATATCTAAAATATTTCAACGTCCCTGCTTTTGACGGACTAAAATATTCAAGCACTGCAATATAACAGTAAAGTAGAGAATTATAGAATCTTCATTAATTTAACTTATTCTCCCTGAAATTCCATAGTTATTTCTTCCTGTGTTTGGACTGGAAGAGTTCAAATGTGTGTTCCAGGGCAACTGTTTTTATTCTATCATAAATTATCCTGTGTGGTGTATTTTTGATAGAATTGTCTGTAAGATGACCTTATCCGACCCCAATGACAGTAGGCAGTCCGGAGATCCTCGGCAGTAGGCATTCCGGCCACACACCACAGGGTTCTGGAGATGACCCCAGACCACCTCCAAACACAAGTGGGTCAGCACAGATATCTATCATAATTAGGACCCAAAACACCAGCCCAGCCTCCCCATCACCCGGTGTCTACTGTAGCCTGATGAAGCTGTTTGTCAGACATTGCGAGATGACCCCTAATCAGCCCCCTGGTCACATGATATGTCCACCATGTCAACAGCTCCATAAAATGTCCTCTCGGGTTCAGACTTGGTGTTACCGAGCAACTTCTAAAAGCTCCCAGGGTCCATTCTACCATTACAAATTAAAGGCACCAGAGCATTTGCCACACGGCCATGTTGTTATGGGGCGCCTTCCCAGACATATTGATCCTCCGATCCTGATGCCTTGTTAGTTTACCGTATACGACTAAATGTATATCGCGGAAACAATGAGCCAAAGCAGGCTAGTCTGATACATAAATCCAACGAAAAAATATTAGATTTTAACAGTCTTCAATTTAAAACAATTCTCCCATTGTGAGATCATAGAATTTAGTAGAATGAAACTATTAAATACGATAAAAAACAATTACATTTTAAGTATCTTATTCAGAAAGCCTGGTGCAGGTTTGGGATAAGACGCTTGTCTCTGCATGGAAAAGGAAACTTAAGATAGAAAACAGATCAAACCAAGGGGAAATTATTCAAAGTGTTCTGCCAAGAAATCAATTTCAGTAATAAAATACGAGTGGTTCTGTGCCTTAATATCTCTTGTTCCTCCGTATATTAGGTTCCCGTCCCATAAAAACTGTATTCATCAAACGTAATAAGAATGGCGGTTTACAGATTCTACCAATCCCCATCCCGAAATGAAACGTAAATTACAATTTCAATTTCTACCTTGCTTTGTCAGGATTATCTAAGCATAAAGCTCTCACAACGCCCGTACAATGGAGAAAATTTAAACATGAAATATCTTTCCTGTTCTGCTCTTGTTCTGCTATCATCTTCATAAGGTTGAAACACCAAGCGTTTTATTGGGCAATACAATATGCCTGTAATTGTAATATATTTGTAGTCAAAATTGAATTTCTGTAGAGGCTATTTTATCACTGGAGTCTACAAGAACACTGTGTTACTTGTACGCTATAGGCTACTTTCACAAGTGCACAAATTTGTATGACTTGTTCACCTTCTCTTTCTGACTTAATTTTTGCATCTTCAAAATTCAAAATAACACTAATACCCTATATGGAATCTGTGCCGAAAGTAAAAATAAATCTTAAGAAAGTACATTATCATGTTTTTATTTCATACACAGGGATGAAAACAGACATCTTTGCTAACAAAAAAGATGCATCAAAAACCGAGGTGACACCAAAACAAAAGAGTTCCATTTCTTGTATATGTTTTGATGTTCAAATAAGTTAATATTTGAATCTTTTTCATAATCATTTTAACACACTTTAGATTTACATTCATATCTTAATAAGGAAACCAGTTGGACTTTTAATCATAATTAATTCAATCTATGCAATATTTCGCATATTTCTTCACGCGAGTAAATATTGGTTTAATTTTGATAACTGGTGGTACTATAGATATACTACTGCTTACACTTGCTTAAAGTAAATTTACTGTGTACTTATCGAAAACTTTACACACAGGTAACACTGTCGATTTTTACTTCTCGTCTGTTGACACCGAAATGGCAATAGCCAATTGTCTTTTCCAGTTTAAATATTCAACATTGACAGACGATTCCAAACAAAGCTTCAGCCATTACTAGACTGCCACGAGGAGCCGGTACTAATATTGACACAGCCCAGAGTAAATACTCAATCTGCCGATTAAAGATAGAGGAAAGTGCGTTAACTCTTCCACCTGTGACTGTACGACTGACTCAAGTAGCCCAAGAGTGGTCATAAATAGGTCCGGGAGGGTGATATAACTAAATTGGAGGGTGACATGACACGGCAAACAAGCCCCATCTTAGAGCACTCACAGGACACGAGAGCCCACAGCACAGACATCAAATAGACCGTTAAGTGAGGGGAAATTAACACTGATAGGTAACACTCCCAGAACGTGACATTCCAAATAAAAGAAGCCTGCGATTGGGTGTAATTAAAATAATGATGTCTTCTGCCAGGAAAATCTAGCTCTTTTGCGCACTTTTGTCATTCATGTTCCCTTATGATATGAGAAGAAAAATAGCACTTAAAAAATAAACCAGAAATTCACGTCGTAATATGCTGTATCAGCATTATTTAAATGTTACAGCCCAGACAAGAAATTCTTCGAAGATAAGAAAAACAAAAAGAAGAAATAGTATCCAAACTCAGACGAGTCTGTAAGTCATAAATGTCCCCTCTTGCCTTTTTCATGCTCTTTGATTTTCAATATATTGCAACTATGATCTTGGTCATGATCTTTTAAACACAATAATGTCCACGATACAATGAATATTAATACATTTGTATAAATTTTGATGAGAATTTGACATAAAATGAAGTTGTTAGTCTTTACATTAAGTCTTTATATCAAGATGGGAGAGACATGGGCAACACTGAATCGAGATGGGAGGGACATGGGCAACACTGAATCGAGATGAGAGGGACATGGGCAACACTGAATCGAGATGGGAGGGACATGCGCAACACTGAATCGAGATGGGAGGGACATGGGCAACACTGAATCCAGATGGGAGAGACATAGGCAACACTGAATCCAGATGGGAGGGACATGGGCAACACTGAATCGAGATGGGAGGGACATGGGCAACACTGAATCCAGATGGGAGGGACATGGGCAACACTGAATCGAGATGAGAGGGACATGGACAACACTGAATCGAGATGGGAGGGGCATGGGCAACACTGAATTGAGATGGGAGGGACATGGGCAACACTGAATCAAGATGGGAGGGACATGGGCAACACTGAATCGAGATGAGAGGGACAGTGGCAAGACTGAATCGAGATGGGAGGGGCATGGACAACACTGTATTCCCCCTCCCTCAATTTATGGCAGGAGCATATACCTTGTGTCTTTTTATTCAGTATTAATTCCAGGGGAAGACAGGATATTTTAAAACATTTTTAAGGCTGTCTGAATTATGGCATTGATGATACCAGTATTGGCAAGAGTTCCAACACTACAGGTGTAAATTGTTTACAATATCATTAAAGTATAGTCGACAAAAATAGACAGTTTTTCAGTTTAATAAACATCACTGTAAACACCAGGGCATAAACAGTAGATTATATATATAGAAGTTTATATTTAAGGGTTAAAGATTTAACTCAGCATTGTATAGGTTGGTAACTGACATACCTACCAGGTGGGGGGTCACCTGTTCAGGTGAAATCTCTCACCTTTACAGGAAAGTATTGACAGTGATCCCACACAGGCAGATCGCTGACGGCAAATACCAATTTATCCGTCTTTAATATCAGATCCACTTAATCTGGGTAATTTCACCAATTTGTTTAACACAAATGACATTAATACCTCCAGTCTTAAAATAATCTTTTTAAAAGCATAGCAGTAGAAGAAATTAACTGTTCAAAAGAGCTTTTCAGGGGGAAAAAAACATAAAAAAAGATTTGACGAAAATAAAAACATGAAAAAAATTAAAGGCAAACACAGGAATGCACTCAATATCAAGTAATTAATGATGACTCACAACCGCTCTTTGTATTTGTCATACCGATTTTTCGGCTATATTCATGTTACTGGGTCCTACATGATTTCATATTTGGTATTAACAATGTATGTGATAATTACAATCCACTTACAATTTCTCCAGCTTCTGTAGGCCTTCAAACGCCCCTGCCTCGATCAGACTGATCTGGTTGTTGCTTAGGTCCCTGAAAATAAAATTGCAAAAACCTGGTAAATATTTTTGTTCAAAAATTGTTAAAATATTTTTGTACAACAATTGTTCACATGATTACTACTATTATAATAAGAACACAAATTAATGGACCTCATCATTTTATATAAGATACTGTAGGGATAAGATTGAACACAAGGGATCAAATATTCAGCAGGGAGTCTTGGCCCGCTTGCCGAGGAACCTGTACTCATTTTTTCAACTTGAGGTTCTAAAGGTCCAAGAAATTGTTAAAAGGGATTCAAATTTACCCCTGAAGACACTTTTGAACTCCTCCAATTCAAAGGTTGGAATAGTCCATTGTGAAATTTCAGGGTGAATGAGCTTATAAGGGAGATCGACACCAAAGAAATTTGGCATTTGATCCAGACATTGTAAATAAAAAATTCATGAAGTGAAAAATTAACATACAAAGGATTTCAATCTATCTAATTGACTATAGGCAATAATATTTATGAGTATATTACACTATAATTACCATATGGTTTGACAAGTTTATAATTATTGTGTTTAATAACATAAATCCCATCAATTTTTGACAAGAAACATATGTTTTTAATTGATATTACATGCAGTTTTTCCTTTCACATATCTCTTTCAAAATTAATTATTCCTATAAAATTTGATTTTGCATAACTTGATTATGCATAAATTAAAAAGAATCTAAAAGTCACTTTATGTCTTTTAAATTTTCATGAAATGCTTCACACACAAAAAATTCAATGGGACGACATTTGAGATTTGCTACATGTAACGGAATGTCAGATTGAAAATGTCAAAGTATATTGACATTTAATCAGCAACAAAACTTTGATAGGCTGTTGGAATATTAATATAGATTAATTTCGTTTGGATTCTGAAGGTCATCCTCATTCAGGAAAAGCAATAAGAAATTAAAAGCAAGTATCTTGTTGATGCTTAAACACTTAATATCATCAAGCATAAAAGCAATTATGAAATTAATAAACAAATGGGACAATAAACAATTTAATGTGTTCAGAATATGACAGAACTTCCCATATTCATGAGGAGTAGTCATAAAACCGATAAGAATGGCACAATGCACGCGCCGATTAACAAATTCATTTTGAAAAGACAGAATATCTGCCAGTTTACTGTATGAACAAGAATCGTCCTAATTGATACAAATATGATTATACGAAATATAAACTTTTATGGAATACATAAATCACACTTAAACATGACAGTTTAACAGGGGACATCAGGATTTTATTTCCAGAGCCGGCCATGTTTATTCATGGACTCAATTATTGTCACTCTTTGGTGTAAGAAATTACTGTGAAGTGGAATGAGAGTCTTGTAAACTGCTAACTGTATTGTCTAGTTTTAAGGTGGCACACCCCATTGTAATACAAGATAGTGGGTTTAAGGTGGCACGTCCCATCATATGACAAGATAGTGGGTTTAAGGTGGCACACCCCTTTATATGACAAGATAGCGGGTTTAAGGTGGCACACCCCATTGTAATACAAGATAGTGGGTTTAAGGTGGCACACCCCATTGTAATACAAGATAGTGGGTTTAAGGTGGCATACCCCTTTATATGACAAGATAGTGGGTTTAAGGTGGCACATCCCATTATATGACAAGATAGTGGGTTTAAGGTGGCACATCCCATTATATGACAAGATAGTGGGTTTAAGGTGGCACATCCCATTACAGTCGGATTATATCTTCACACTAAGGACCTGTTATTACGTAACTATGAATTCCATACGTTTTGGTCATTGTATGTACATATATAAGTAATGCTGTCGCCACTATCATCCTGGCGCCAACCACTACACCCTGTAGACCACAAGAAATACACATCACATACCTGTGTATTATCATGTCCAACAGAAGCTCAAACAGAAACACTAATATCCTGTGGATGCGTAAGACCGTTATATTTATAATGTATCTGACAATCCCCAATATCATCTGTTGTGTTTTACATTATTTTAACAGCTCTGTGGATATCTCAAAAGGATGAGCAAGATTTTGATGATTGGAGAAACCAGAGTACCCAGAGAAAACCACAGACCTGTGGTCAGTACATACGGTAGCTAGCTGCCCTACATAATTAAGTCCCAAACTTAATTATGTAGGGAATTAGTGATCGCTTATTCACTTGCTGTATTGTTGTTGACGTCATAGAAATTAGGCACATGCTCAAGTATAGTTTATTGGATGATAAATCTAGTTTGCGGAATTGTTGGTTTTGACAAGTGAAAGTCATTGTAGACTGTAAAATTAATACTCAATAGATGTTCAAGAATGAAATTCATGTACACCTATAATTTAATAAATATGATATTTAGACAATGACCATTCAACAATTTTTTTTCCCAGATAAAGCGAGAGTTCTCTATAATGTGACCAAACAACAAACAGTTCCAATTTCGTATTCAACTTGCGCAAACAAAACAAAACAATATCCTCTAAGTACCCACAAAACATATTCTAGCCCTCTTATATAAAGAATGATAAACTAGTTAAACTAATGGGACAGTTTAATGATGAAATAGGGATGACAGGATGTCTCCGATAATTGGTTACTTCTCTTTCACATTCTTTTCCTTTTCCTTGTGTTCCAGAACCGTTATATCATTTCATTTCCTTGACAACAGCTTTAATGAATATTGATGAGTTCAACATGTGACTAGGTGATAACCGGGAATTTCCGCAGAAATCTGCCGAACAGTGCATATCTAATTACACATGAGGGTATCCAAATCAAAATCAACATTACTGTGATAATATGTCAGATTTCATTTTTTTTCTGAAATATCTCAAGAAGGCATTTGCACTTCATTCTTTTAAATGCCTTAATTTCCATGAAAACAAAGATATCAATATCCAAATTTTGGTTGCGCAAGACATTAAACCAACATTCTTCAAAACATTTCAAAACATTTGATATCCCTCAATCTGCAGACAACTTTTAATTTTGACACTGTAAATTTTAATTCAATATTTGTAAATTGCTTTCTATTTTCATTTGTCATTTCAAACTCCATATTGAATCAAAAGAACCTTGAATAACAACTTTAAAATTAAGAAAATAGAAACTCCAACTGAATGCTATCGATTTGAAATCAAGTTTTCCATATGTCAAGAGCTCATGTCACGGTGGGGCCAATATAATTTCTCTATAGCTACAGTCTATACTGTAAGCTGGTCTATTGAATATTTCATTAAAATTTGACGAGATAATGACCAAATGCCACATATATAATTAACAAGAACAAATCTCTATATTCACACAGAAGAACAACTAGTGATTTTGATTTGAAATCAGAAAGGTTAATTATTTATTTTCCATTCACATTTGAATTAAGTTCAGATGTGAAAGAAAACTAAATAATTGAAGATTTCTGACAGTGAACTATGGCAAAGACTATAGCTGACACTGTCACTTGGGAAGCGCCAATAATGGCGATATTTAGCGGCCCGGTAATGCGTAGTTCTGACACCTGCCAGAGTTATCCCAAAGTTTGATTTATTAAGAGTACAGGTTCCTGTTAGACATGACAGTCGGCTACACCGCAGGCGAGAAATTGAGTCATAAGCTCTCAGAAATCAATAAGCCATGAAGAAACAGGAGAATTTCCATCAGAAAATAAAAAACAAAATTCACAATAGAAATCAAAGCTGTAATCGGTATTACAACATCAGAGGTAATATCAGGTGTGCAGAAAAAACAGGTGCAAATTTTATACGACGTTCTGACCGAGGAATAGGGCTGCGCTCTAATTGAAAAAACCCATCAGTATTGGAAATAATCAAATTACAAAATCATCAATAACTCCTTTAGGGCTAAGCATATCAAAGAAAACTACAGATTTATTATTTTTAATTAATTGTTAAAATGTTTATTCAGTACTGGTACACTTAGACCAGGTATCCAATCACACAGCTAAGTTATGTTATCATTAGTCAGATTTACGGATGATCAGACTAGGTTATTTTACTTATTGTCCGCTTGTTTGGTATGGTTTTATTCATTAACAGTCAAGGTCGACAATGACAGATGTGCCTTCACGTGTTGTGTAACCGGTAATTTATATATATATATAATGTGTTTATGAGTACAGAGACAGGGTATGTTGGTGTATTGGTCTCTTTGTGACAGTACAGATCTGATGCTAACATCATAGTGCTATATCTCATAATCACAAAATAAATATACCATGGCCAGTACAGCATCCTACTTCTGACCATTTTATATGTATTCTTAAACACACCTGGGCCCAGTTGTTCAAAGGGTGATTAGCTTAATCACTATTTAATGACATTTTTCAAACTTGAATAATTCTGTCAATATACAAGTTTCAATCTCGCAATTTTGTATGTAAATTGACAATATGAGATATTTGGTATCTGCAAAGTTGTAATTAAATCTATGGTTTAAATTTAATTTCAAAGTTACAGGATAATTTAAATTCGCACTAATCACTGATTAAGCTAATCATCTTTTGAACAACTGGACCCAGGTAATTACATAGTGTTCAGGTAATTACGTCCAGGTAATCACCTACTTCAGGTAATTACGTCAAGGTAACCATGTCCAGGTAATCATATATTATAGTTCAGGTAATTATATCCAGGTAATCACATATAGTTTAGTTAATTATGTCAAGGTAATCACATACTTCAGGTAATCATGTCCAGGTAGTTAGTCTTGTTCATTTAGACCAGATAATTATTTTGAAGTGATCACCTAGTCCAGGTAATTAAGACTATAAATGTATATATATATAGACCAGGTAATCAGGATCAAAACAGGTGATTACAGGTAAGAAGATCAGGTGACTACTGATGAGTACCTTAAAGAAAAAATATGACCAAAATTTCTTTCTTTTTTTCCAAGAAGCTGCATCCAATGCAAGCAAAAGACTATCTACAACCATACTTATGTATGTTCAGCAGGAGGATATTTCAAGGCCATTGTCAGGAATAATAACACAATGACAGGCTATAGCAGGAACGAATATAATTTTTCCAATCCACAAAAACAAAAAACTCTTAATTTCTTTAAAGGCTTTGAAAATAACATGCTAATACGTCACAAACTGCATCTGTATTCGAAATATGTGAAAGATTTCTGTCACAATGATAACTGCTAATGTGTCAATACCAGCGGTCTAATACAGCGAAAAGCTCATCATGAACACGCCTCTAGATATTGTCACCGCTAGAAGCGGAAGAGTTCCGCTGGCTTCCCTGGAAAACTGTATAATCAGCGCCTAGCATCCCCATTGACTTCAGAAAACGTCGGACAGGGAAATCTCCGGAAAACGGCTGACTACAGTACTGTAATTAGCCTCAGCGCTGTTCTGGCAGACTGTCATGTTTGCAAATAGCCATTTCAATATAAGACGAAAGAAGTGGATTGTAATTTAACAGACTTTGTACTCCACCTGACATCTCGGTCCTCGTCAATACGGCAAAGTAGGCCTCAATCTGTGCAGGTCAAAAGCAAACTCATGTTTCAATTGATTTTGTACATTTACCAGGCTCTATCAGTGAGGCAAATGCTATTGCTAACAAACTTGCCCCTCACAATCGACTACGACAGGAATGAGGAGACTGGCAGAGACATTTAAGAGTCGACTTCCCGACAGTTAGAAAGCTGATGTACACATTCAGAATACAAATGCCGCATGATAAACAATATCTTAATTGAAATTTCAATGTAAATGTGTACAACTACAAAATCTATTAGCGTTTCCCTGAGCACTGATGGATTTCCAGTCATGTAAAACGATATTGGGGGCAGATTGAGAAAACTAAATTAAAAAGCATCGGAGAGGCCGTTTCTAATCCTGTTTTCAATGACATAGATTCCTTTCATGTGTATTCCTATCAGGTATAATCGTTGATGGGCATGAACTTCAGATTTAATATTGTAGTCAATTTCATAACAAGGTTCCCCTTGCTTTGGTGTTCCCTGATGGATCAGCATTATAGCTATAACACGGTACATTCAGGTATCAGAATATTATGTAAAACTATGATTTGTTAAAGACATATTTCCTTAAATCTAAGCTATTCTCCAGTATATGACATTTCTGCTTTACTTAAGTATGATAGCACATGATCGACCTCTCACATTGTTAATTTATTCAGTATAATGACACCCTGCAGCAAGTGTTGTGCCTGAATACATGACATTTTGTTCTGGCAAGACTTACAAAAGACTGTATGACACCATTGGGGAGCTATATATAAACTTTATTTATTTTGCAACAATTATGAAACAAGTTATCCAACTTATACTAATCACTCTTCTTGGCCCGAATGTTAGCGCGCAAGGAGTTTTATTGTGGGAGGAAAATGGAGTACCCGAAGAAAACCCACATGGTCGGGCAGGTGACCGCATACCTTTTCACATCAAGTAGGGGAATTGCATGAACCCAAGCCGCCTTGGTGAAAGGCAAGTGCGCTATCCACTGCACCACCTGAACACCCAGCTAGCTAACATACTTGAGCACAAGACATCCCTTCACTACAATAATTGACATTTATATAATACAGTGTGATTGGGACCAATTTTTTTGGTCGGTTTACACAAGTTTCCAGTTTGCAGAGGTTTGATATGAATTCAAAGGGATATACTGGGACCACATTTTAAGGCCAGAATAAACAGGGATTCGGATTAGACATGGGCAAGTTTAGACAAGTTCTACTGTATGTCTAGCTTAACACTTAAATTTATGACAAGTTATACAAAGTGATATTTGGCAATATATATGGCAATCAACTTAATACACAGCGATATTTACAAATCTCTTCATTATTGCCTGCTGATGAATAACATTGAACAAATTTAAACCACACATTAATTCAGCATTTAAATTCAAATCTGAAACCATGTTTATTTTAAAATACAGCATATAAACCATAATCAAACCAAACATCTGTTTTTACCGAGTGTGCCCTGGTTTTATCCTGCCCTGGTTTTTATCGACATATTTATAAGATGTATAACGTACACCACATTTTGCCACTTTTTTCATAAACTGGCCTGATAGCTTGGAAAGTCTGAAGGACTTTACCATTCATACCCGTGATTACTACTCCAGGTACTTATTATTGTGGAGATGGCCAGATAACAGAGAATGTTTAAAAGCCTGGAGGCTCTATAAACCATATATCACTGACAAAATTACATCCCAACTTTTTACTGGTTACTGGAAAATCAGGTGATGCTCCGTAACTATGCTTCATTAACGGCAGTAAGGCAATCAGTATTAAAAAGCCATTCTGCTTCAGAGGAGAAGTCAAATAGACCGGGCAACCTTCCAACAAAGCATCCCCCTCCCAACTATCTTCACCCACTTCCCCTCCACCCCCTCCCTCAACCTCACTTTACCTACCAAACACCCCCTCCCCTTACCTACCAAACACAACCTCCCTACAACCTTACCTACCAAAAACCCCCTCCCCATCACTTCCCTTACCTACCAAACACCCCATCCCTCAACCTCACTTTACCTACCAATCACCCCCTCCCCTCCACCTCACCTTACCTACCAAACACCCCCTCCCCTCCACCTCACTTTACCTACCAGACACCCCCTCCCCTCCACCTCACCTTACCTACCAAACACCTCCCCCCCACCTCACTTTACCTACCAAACATCCCCTCCCTCAACCTCACCTTACCTACTAATCACCCCCTCCCCTCCACCTCACCTTACCTACCAAACACCCCCTCCCCTCCACCTCACCTTACCTACCAAACACCCCCTCCCTCAACCTCACTTTACCTACCAAACACCCCCTCCCTCAACCTCACCTTACCTACCAAACACCCCCTCCCTCAACCTCACCTTACCTACCAAACACCCCCTCCCTCAACCTCACCTTACCTACCAATCACCCCCTCCCCTCCACCTCACCTTACCTACCAAACACCCCCTCCCTCAACCTCACCTTACCTACCAAACACCCCCTCCCTCAACCTCACTTTACCTACCAAACACCCCCTCCCTCAACCTCACCTTACCTACCAAACACCACCTCACCTAGCTCCACCTCACCTTACCTACCAAACACCTCCTCCCCACAACCTTACCTACCAAACACCCCTCCTCATGCCTTGCCTCACCTCCCCGCCCCCTCCCTAATTCCCACTCCGTACTCCCTTCACTTTTATAATAAACACAGATTAAGTACATTACCATAAATCCCATGAGAGGCCCTGCTCGCAGATCCCAACCTTTCTTACCTGTTATATACATTAGACTAGTCAACTTCAATGAAAGAACAGTTCACCACATATAATTAGGGACTTTTACATCAACAGGGCCAGTAGCTGTATAAACTCCTAGCTACACAAATCCATGATTACAAATACAAGTTCTTCAAAATCATGTGATTATTATTCAATTATAACCACACCTTTCTCTAAAGTCAACAACAAAACTGCATGGGAGGCAGTTTTTGATTATTCTTTTTTTATAACAATTTCTTACAACCGTATTTGACCAAATATTAACTCCTATGTCCCTAAGAACACCCCCTCCCCCACCACCACCACAAATGGATATGCTATAACATTGACCTTGACCTATAATCACGAGTAGTATATACAGCTAACATATGTATATATGACCTTGACCTATAATCATAAGCAGTACATATGTGTGACCTTGTCACCCTAATGGAGGCAAGGTGGTCTTGTGGTATAACCCCGGGCTCGTGATTAAGGGTTGCGAGCTTGAGTCTGGACAACAGCATTTGTGTTGTATCCTTGAGCAAGATACTTTACTCTGCTTGTTCCAGTCTACTCAGCTGTAAATTAGTATGTGGTTGGGAAGTGTTAGAAATTGTAGAATGCTAGCTGTGAGCGCCGAAATGGCAGCACCGGTTGTATGCTCCACAGGGCATTTAGAACGATATTGGTTGGTTGCTTAAGCCCTATAACCACGGATAATAATTTGTGAACCACCTTGAGACGCCCTTTAAGGTAGTGATAAAGCAGTATATTAGAACCTGGAATTATTATAATTATTATTATTATCATGGTTAATAAGGATTCAATGAAACCTTGGAATATCCGTAACAACTGTTACCAGAAAAGGTCACACAGTGCACAAACTAAAACTCTTGCTTTACCAAACGGTTAATAGAGGTCATTATAGAATTGGTGTTCCAAATGAGCCCACTTCTTTGTAACTAATGCAAAATTAATTGGCTATATCAGAATCGATGAAACAATCAAACCCAAAATATACTCCTATTTATAAATTCACAAGGTAATTATATTACTTGCAACACAATACAAACCTGTTAATACAAGCCAATCAATTATAACACAACAAGGGTCATAAACTGTTTCTCGCTTCTTTTTATCTGCTATCTACATGTTTTTTCAATTGACATCCAAAACTGAGTACACAATATAACACTGAATTTATCGATCCAGTTCCATCCCGAACGGTTCAAATGACAAACAAAGACTTTGGAAAAGAAATACTTTCCGCTTTTTTACTAGGTACTAGGATATCCAGCCATTATTGATCCAAATGTTTTAATTGGTCGCGTAAGAGACGGGACATGTACAGGACACAGCTAAGTGGTTTGTACTCCGCCACAAGGCTGCATGCTAGATACCATCACACCAGCCATTTTTTATCATCTTTATAAATGTGGGCAGTGTTACAACTAAAAACACAATATTTATCTGATTTAAGTTTTTTGTGAAGAGAAATTTTTGGACAAAATTACAAATTCTTTACATAGCTGTTTCCTCAGATGCCATTCAGAGAACACTGTTTTGCGGATCCGAGTTTGTACAAGCTTGGGTGAAGAGCGAACAATGGAATCGGCTCGTAATTAAAGTCACACAGCCATCAGTGTGTGACACATCCAGTCCCAAGGCCGGCGATGTCAGACATTTGCCTTGAAAATGCAGCGTGCGACTGCAATTCCAGAAACAGATTCATTTGTCAAATGGAACAAATTTACAGACAATTTGTTAAAATACTTTAAAATGAATTGGTATCAAATTATGAAAGCATGTTCTGAAAATATTAGAAAGTATTAAGACATTCGGCTAATTAAAGATTCCACAATAATTAATTGGCTTCAGACTATGTTAATTTGTCAAATTTACACAAAAATTACAGATAAGATATATATATATATATATAGTTTTGGTCATTCAGGGGCCTTCGATAGGACAACAATATGGTCAGTCAGAGGCCTTCGACAGGACAACAATATGACACTGGTATTTTCTTCCTTAGTGTGTTAATTACTGGTATACTTGTAGTGTGCTGATATACTTGTATATTTGTTTTTCTATTTTATATGAAGCATATGATGGCTTACACCATACTTGGAGAAATGCCAACTCACACTTTGGTGACAACAGTCTACTTTTTCCCTTTTTCTCATTCATTCGGCTGCTATGGTAATATAACACGTTGGCCAGAGGTCTTCTCCGACACCCAGGTGCCAGAACAGGGCAGTACAAAGTTGTCTGGATGGTGAATCCTAGACAACGAAGTCTGTATAATGGACGAATGTTTCATCCAATATAGTCTACAGATGACCAGGGAATCTTAGGGCTATGTTACAGTGGTCTGGCAACTTTATTCAATTATCATTATTGCTTGGAACATAATGCAAATAACAATTCAAGACAATATTGATAAAAAAAATTTTTTTTTTTTCCTCAAGCTTATCAACCTGAATTCAGACATACAGAAAATATCATTTTCATTGAATGACACAAGACTAAAGGTTACTGCATTCTTATATTTAACAGTACATCAAGCCAAATTTTCAAGCCGCCAATCCTACCGACAACGTCTGCTTGGAAACCTCTGACAGAGTTGCACTGGGTCCTTCCTGCAGTGTTCCCAGGTCAATATCCCTGTACAGCAGGAACTACCAGGAATTATATAAACAGAGAACAAAGAGCGATGGAGGTTTAACACAATTACAATCATACTCCCGTTTTCAAACCTCTGTATTTAATGACAAAGCAAATAGCTGTTTAAATGTATTGGGACTGAATTCATGTGGTCTGTTTTCTTTGATGTGATTAGTCTTTGCCCTCAATAATGACCCCTTTGTTGTACCATTTATAGCTTCTATCCTCGATATTTCCCGGAGATTAATTGTCTTTCTCAACCTGATTATTGTACCTTGTAACCCTCCCGACCATGAATCCTCCCTGCACTACAAGCTAGCTAGCTATACTCCCCAGTCTGATATTTCATTGTCTAGAGAGTCATCATACCTCCAAGCTCATGGCTGGTAAAGCTCTCCAATATATATTGCAGTTAGAAAGAAATGCCCACAAAAGCCTATTCATTGTCTGGTAATAAGCCCATCCCCTTAGCTACATTGCAATTTAGTGTTGGTCCCCTACTTTGAATTACAGACTATGTGTTGTTCCTCTAGCTACTTTCAGTTAGAGAGGATGTGTTGGTTCTCTAGCTACTTTGAGTTAGAGATTATGTGTTGGTCCTCTAGCTACTTTGAGTTAGAGATTATGTGTTGGTCCTCTAGCTACTTTGAGTTAGAGATTATGTGTTGGTCCTCTAGCTACTTTGAGTTAGAGATTATGTGTTGGTCCTCTAGCTACTTTCAGTTAGAGAGGATGTGTTGGTCGTCTAGCTACTTTGAGTTAGAGATTATGTGTTGGTCCTCTAGCTACTTTGAGTTAGAGATTATGTGTTGGTCCTCTAGCTACTTTGAGTTAGAGATTATGTGTTGGTCCTCTAGCTACTTTGAGTTAGAGATTATGTGTTGGTCCTCTAGCTACTTTGAGTTAGAGATTATGTGTTGGTCCCCTACTTTTAGCTAGAGATTATGTGTTGCCTCCCTTGGTTGATTGCAGGATAAATGTGGTATAATCATATACCAATAATATTCAAACAAGCATTTATTTATAACCCTACGCCTATTTATCTTCCATTTCTACAATTATTTCCATTTTATGAATATTTTTTTTATATCATATTTCATGACGTAATTAATTTCTTACAGTGAACGACACCAATTACAACACAAATGGACTATTAGGAGAAACAAGGCTTGGGTTATTAGGAGAAATAAAGTATCATGTAAAGCGTATCACCAATTTCATTGCCTGACCATTCCTATAATGAAAAAGACAACGGCAGATTCGAGACAGAACTCCTAGAATCAGTTTTACATCACATGACTTTTCCGCGTCACATGATTTATCTAGTAATCACACATACATCTACGGTTCCGGAAAGGCATTCCGTGTTTACCATAAGCAGCCGTAGTAATGCCATTTTAAGTATCTATCTTTAAAACATTAGACCAAGTATGTACATTAAGGGCGGTGGTGCTAATCACAAATTACACATCAGAGGATGAAGTTATGTCAATATAACGGCTAGGGAGGGAATTTTATAAGCATTTCTACGAAGCGAAAAACAATTATTTTCTATGATAAAATGTATGAATCATACTGAAATGAAATTCAACATCACTCCTAACAAATGTGTTTTGACATTTTGTGGAGAAAGTTTCAGCTATATATGTATATATGTTATATGTTAGAAAGGAACTATTATTAGCGAACAAAATAATAATTCTATTTGTAGTAGAGAGAAACAACTCTGTAACTAAGGGAGACAATTATGCAACAAAGGGAGATAACTATTTAATAAAAAGAACACTAGGACAGGTAATAAAATCTACGCATGTAATGGCCGAACATAACTATAATGCTCCAACTCCACTGTTGACATGTACATTAGACGGCAGAAAAGTTTCCTTTAAGATTTAAAATAACGAGTTTTTTAAAACCACTGCGCGTGTTCAAAAAGCCTGATACTATCAGTATATATACACAATGTTGATATCTACTCAACATCAAGATGACATTCACTTAAATTCAAAACCTGCCAAACTTGTAAAAGCAATTACAATCATTTGAATTTCATTTTAGTGCTATAAAGATGTAAAACGGTGATAAAATAGAATTTCGTCAAAGGCTGTCATGAACAGGCTTACCCTGAAGAGGTTCGGTGGATTGGCTGTGTTTTGTTGGAGATAACTACTGACACGAAGCCAGCCCAGTAAATTAACTATGACTGAAACATACAGATCTCTAAAAAACAACCGGTAAATTGGGCAAAATGGCACAGTAACCTATATATATACCTACAGCGAGTTTACATTGAAATCAAATAAAAAAGCATGTCCTTATATGACCATAACTTGGATGACGTAAAACACAGCCATAGTCCACCCATTTAAAGGCCCAATATACGTAACTTCAGGGAAATTTTTCGTGATTCTGGAAAATTCTGAAAAAATATCCCGTTGATAACCATGCAATTATAAGCCTAAAACAAAGTAAACCTGAGCGGTAACTTTCAAGAAATTCTTGAAAGAAAAATCCAAAGAATTCAAATAATTCAGGTGGGGCCCACTTCAACAAACCGAAGTTAGAAGCTGGTTCAAAATAGATGCGTGTTTACAAATACCGAGTTTCAACTGCCTCTGTACCGGTAACCGCGTTTTAGAATTCATCTTGAATATTGCTGATATCATTTAATCTTAACTAAATCTATAAATATAACAAGTTATTAGGCTTGATTTTCACTTCAAGTTTTGCCGAAAGTTACGTATATTGGGCCTTTAACCAAATCAAATATAATGTTCATCAATAGCTACACACGATTTATAATCACGGATACTTTACCCACAAAACAACTTTTGGGGGTAGGGTAACAGATTTAACACTTTCCAACTCTCCCTGTTTTTGATGGAAGCTTCCCATTCTTCTCCCTAAAACTAAGCATTTTCAACCAATCTATACCTATTTTCTCATCCTATTTTCTAAGATCTGATGTATTCTTCTGAAAGAACAGCCCAAAAGTCGCCATTTAGAACATCCGTTAGAAAAGAAAAATATCGATTACAAGCTCCTTCAACCAAAAGTCTGATGCTGAAAAACAATGAAAAACATCGAAGCTTTTCCATGGGAATCTGAGTTTGGAAACAATGAGGAAAAAAAAAACCTTTCTAGCTACGTTGTATCATATTAACTAGTTACAAGTTTAACTTCTTTTTTATTTCCTTGTTAGCAGTGCAACAATACATTACAAGCCAAAAAAAAGCAACATTTTACCTGAGATAATTACTTTTTTGTCTGGTGTAAATCTGAACATGATACTTTAAACCATTGTGCCCTGTGAAAACCTAGCCAGTTGTCATCTTATATAATCACCCGCAGGTACGGAATTTACAAATAAATACCACCGTTTAATTCTACCATCACTGTATATAAAGTACACCTTCATTAAAACACCAACATCCAGGTACATTTCTTTCTCCGACATTACTTAAAATTTCTATACTAAAATCCATTCACGTCAAAATTTGCCAGTAAAGGTATCGGACATGAGAGTGACAAGTCCACAAAAACCGTCCAATCACTGTTTACATCAGCGAGCCAACAATGACGGACGCCTAGTTATTCTTTCTCTCACTTCCAGATTCTGAAAGCTTCCGATACCCTGTCTGTGTGTGGCGGGCTAATCAAACTAACCCTGTTCGGTCAGGTGTGAAATTCTCTGTTAGCTTCCTACAATCTGCCGAATCATTTAAAGTGAATACATCCATGAATGGTTAAAAAAAGTTTAAGACTTTTTGAGCTCCCCCTAGTGGTGTGATAGTATCATGGTATTTAGAATCCGTCACACCTGTTGGTCCGAGACTATACAATATAAATAAATTATATATTTTTGTAAGATTTCTGTTAACAGTGTGTTTTCCTGTGCTTTCATCGTGATCAACCTTATGTTAGAGGGTTAAGTTAAATGATACTGGGTTCATAATACTCTGTAAAATATAAATGCACAGGTGATATAATTTAGATACCAATACAGGTGCTATAAACATACAGGTAAATCATAAAGGTGAACTGAATGTTTAAGAATAGGTATCACATGTAGGTATTGTACATCATATATATATACATGTTAGTAGGATATGACCACTGTATCATTATACAGGTAATCAATATCAGTTCAATTTTCAACTTTCCTACATTATGTCCCTACACTAGCAATTAATGTACATGTAATAAGAAATGTACTGGCATCATACTGTACATAGTAAGTTAAATCAGAAAATAAAATATTTACCAAAATATGATTGACCTTATCACAAATGAACAAAACTAATTTTTAAACCATTTTTTTTTATCTCTTTATTTCTTCCTGTAGTATTCAGTTGATTTAGACTTGTATTCGAGGGTAACGAAGATGAGGTTTTGATCAGAAAATAAAATATTTACCAAAATATGGTTGACCTTATCACAATTGAACAAGACTAACTTTTAAACAATTTTTTTTTTATCTCTTTATTTCTTCTTACAGTGTACAGTTGTTTTAGACTTGTATCCAGGGGTAACGAATATGAAGTTTTGTTTGGTGTCTCGCTCCTTCCCCTCGATTGATGAAATACATGCGGGAGTATATCCTAGAAGTTTATGAATCGTGTGTACTTTGGTATAAAAGCTACGAGGCTGTGAAGATGAGAAGTCTTTTTTGATCCACATGCGACCGATAGGAAAACATTTTTTTCACACCCTACGTCAGCTAGTATCAGCGTACAGTCAGCTTACATCCTAGAGTTGTCCACATAAAGATTTCACAGATATCGGGGAATCTGTACTAAAACAGATGTCGCCTTGATCTGTGGGGTTATCTGATGTAAAAACAAGGCTACATGTATAGAGGTACGTAGGTAACCTGCTTGATGTTTGGTAGGATGGGACATAGAGATAGCTTGTGTTTGCACTAAATCTCGTCCAATGTGTAACAGTCAAACCTCTGTACCAGTACTGTAGATGGTGATACATAATGCATTTTGAACACAACTTTATAATCTGAAGCTGTTTGAGGTGTTATGACCATTTATTCCATTGAAATGATGACAAGTTAATTGCAATGACAGCAAAAAACTTAAATAACAGACCAACTGATCCAAATAATTTGACTGAACCTCTTTATCTCAATGGAGGTAGGACCATGAAGAAAACTTCCAAGTTATCCGAGTATTCGAGATCGAATATGCTGTGTTAATATATATATAAGCTTGCCAGTTAGAGGGACCAATGAAATACTTCAAATTAAACAGGGTTTTCTAGTTAAAGGAGCTCCAGAAAACAAGCTTCGAATATATTATAATTATCAAAAAACTAGAATTTCTTGAAAAAATTTGTGAAATCAATCTGACTTTCATTTAAAAATTTTCATCTTAGTTTGGAATTTTGGAATCTCGTTTTCAAAACTCAGCTTGTCCAACAATCAATATAATCCCTATCAGCTATAGACTTCCAGCAACCGAACAGTACAGGAAATACACTCGAAATATATACAGGTACACAAAGTCACGCCTGTTAGCGGCATGAATAAACATTGTTCCCAACAATTAGTCTGGAAAAAAACACATAAAGAAAAATAATCTAAAATGTCAGGTAAAATTGTTGGCGTGATTTTTTTGTGTGTGTGTATTGCTTGCTTAGAACACAGAAAGTGCTTTTTTCTCCTTTCCGCGTGTTGGTATTACATGACCAGCGAAAATTAAACGTCAATTAAACATTTACTGTAAGCCAACAAAAGACGGAGAAACAAGAGTCTGCAAGCTTTATTTCAACATACGGTTTGATTAATTTTAAACATTGGCAGAGGAATGTTACACCCTGTTATAAGGTAGATAGGCATCGCTCAATCAGTAAAACCGTAAACAAGGGTAACAATCACACGTATTATTGTTGGCCGATGTTTCAGGCAAAGTAAGTCTGCCCAATGACATGCTTTGTCATCAAGTTGCCTGTTAGGAGGTGATTTTACAGGTTAGTTCAATCAGTTTTCCCCTCCCTAAACCATTAACCGTTAACACAATGCTTCCCTAGTTTATTCCCTCACTATAGTATTTAAGAACCAAATGTTACCAATTCATTCACATTTTTTCTCAATAATAGATGATATCAAATAACAAAAACTCATGTTTGAAAATACAATGCAGACTTCATTTCCATTAATGTAACTCTCACATGACTCGTAATTTAAACTGTGAAAGTAGATCCAAGGTAATTAAATGTAATTGAGGAAACTTTAGAGCATTCTGTCTGAAGTAACTACTGGCCAAGTACATGTATCAATACTCTGGGTCTCCTGGTTAACTATATTTGACCCCTGTGACCAAGAAAGTAAGCCAAGGTCATTATTTTAAAGAAAGTTTATAGCACTCTGTCCTAGCTACATAATATATGTAGGTAACTACTGGCCAAACAGCATTGCTATAGGCCTCAAAATTATTCAAAAGGAGTTCCCCCCCCCCCCCAAACCAAGTTTGAACCATATGACCTTGAAAGTAGGTTATGATCATCTATTTGAGGAAACTTAATACATGAAGTACTCATTAAATATCAGTAGTCTGCAGGGCCCTGTAGATTTGGTTAATGAACAGAAGATCAATAAATGTTTTTTACATAATTAACCCCTGTGACCTCCAAAGTAGGTCAAGGTCATTTACCTAAGGCAACTTAATTATAATTTAGAGAACTTCATTCCAGGTAGCTTTCAGCTAAGAATCAGTACCCTGGGCCTAATGTTTATTCAGAGGAAGATCTTGCACTATGGCTAAATATAAGATCATTTGGCCCTTCGTGTTAGGCGAGCTTAAATATCCACATTAACATTATCTATCTCACAATTACACTTATTTTCACAATAGGGCCCTCCCTTTTGACAATTTGTGTGTTTGATAGATAAAACTGATTTAAACTTTTTGCAATTGATTCCTGATGACTTTCGAGTTATATAAGAGTGCTATGCTTGTGTTTCCTGTAAATTAAAAAAATTATCTTCTTATATCCAACTGTTCATTTTATTTTTTATGTATTGTAATTAGCTCCCTAAGTTTTATTATCTATATCACACGTTGGACTGTTAGACCTGGTGACACTGAAGTCCCATAATACTCAATGTGTGTGGCCATCTAGCTTTAGATACCAATCTTAACACCAGTTTTATAAATACTCTTTGAATCAAATACAAATACAATTTTTACATCACATTTTTGTGTGATAAATAATATATATCCACTCTTTTAACTTACTAAACTTTATGAAAAGACTTTTTTCTAAGTAGCTAATCATAACCTCCCTCTAATAAAAGTATAACATCCCATAGTATACCTCAACAGTAGGCAAAAGTAAGCACTGACAAAGTACATTCCAAGAAGATATAATGAAATATATACCAAAAGTTTTGTACAGTACATCCTCAAAAATGCCCAGGGGCTCCCAACTCCTCATATCCAACTCCAGTACGAGGTCCGGGACCCGTCACATAACCTCTCAACTCAAAATAGGAGAGTAGGCTTATCATATGTTATAATGAACAAAAAAAATAACATTGATTGAAATTTCCTCCGAAATCCAATCAATATAGACCATCTGCAAGCAGACACATGTCATTTCTTCGTTATAGGGCTTTATGTGAATATTACATTTATGGAAATGAACATGAAATCTTCTCTATTAAAATATACGAAAACGGCATCATTTAAAACCAGAATATATATATCTTAATTCATATCTGATTAGTAGATTCTGTTAACGACTGTATCATAGAACTAGCAACCGATGAGCCTTTGTGAAAACATCAGCTGGTATTCGGGCCGTCTCTATTATGGTGAAGTTATTATTTCTAAGATGATTTTTATCGGTACCTCAGCTGTATATATATTTATTCAGTTGCATCTTTGTACTCCTATGGTCCAAGTTTGTGTTTTTGCCTATGCCACCATCATTTTTTTTCACATTTCATAACTATATGTGTGTGTGTAGCAAGAGAAATAATTGTTATGGAGTTTCTTGCTGTGTGGATCAGTACCACAAGTCCCCGGCACAATCTGGCAAGCTATTCTTGCTGAGGTGTGTTTCTGATTCAGCAGAGCGTTTGTTATGTACCATCTGGCTAAGACAAACTCCGGGTCCCACAGGTGCATTAAATCAAAATGCATTTTACCTTAATAGCCTGAGGCAAAAGCTCATAAACAAAGGAAGCGTGGGGTAGCAATCGTTTCAGAATTATGATTGCCCAAGATATGGAACACAAGGCATGTATCTAATAATGTTTCCCATTAATGTTCGAAGCTATAATCCAAACGTCTTTTAAGCTCAAGAATTTATGCAAATCAGCATGGTGTACGTTTAAGATAGTGTCACATCCATTGTAATTACAAAATTAACGTCAGTGTGTAACCCTTGTTCTTGTTTTTTTTTGTGACAGTTAAAGCCAAGCTGTATCTATATGGGAACATTTCATCTCAAACGAAAAAATTCACATCATGTTACCAACTCCCAAAGAATATTAAAACGAAGGGAGAAATCTTAAACCTGATGTATACCGTCATTTCAAACATTTATAGATATATGTAAGCTGATGAACAGCCTTGACTTTCCTGACTTCAATTACCGAAGCAATTCAAGTATCTAGAAAGTTTTCATCAAAATTTAAGTTTCTTGCATGTAGTCTGGTTATAACAAGACACGATTAAAACAACATGCAAGTTTAAGTTAGGCCAGACTAACAGTAGCCAAATCTTGTCTGGAAGAAATTAGGCCACAAAAACTAATTTTTCAGTTTACCTTTACTAAATGGAATTAAGCTTTTTTAAATATAATTTGATGAATTTGGTTAGTTTGTGCTTTACATTCTTTTAACAGCTAGGGTCATTCATTTTAAGGATGTGCCCGATTTTAGTGGTGGAGGAACACCAGAGTACCTGGAGCAAAACCACCAATCTACCTCGCAGCTCTCCCACACAGGCCTCAAACCTGCAACCCAGAGATGAAGGGCTAGTGGTAGCAGAATGTCAGACACCTGAACGACTTCGCCATCATGGCCCCTGATGATTTGGTAATGACACAAATCCCCCCCCCCCCCAAAAAAAAAAATAAATATTATAAGGGACTTATCCAAATCATTTTTATCTCATGCACACCTGAAATTTCATTCCAGATATTCCAACCGCTGAATGAGACGAGTTCTAATGCGTCCTCTGAGGTGAATTAATTAGCTCTATAGTGACCTGAAACATTTTATTTTGCTTTTGCCTTACTAAACTTTTTCAAAGATAAAAAAAATATCTCAATTAGTTGACCTTGCATATTATACATGATTAAATGGTTGTCAAACTCCAGACAACCATTTAGCGTGAAGCACGTGACCCAGTTCATAAGCGATACATTCATTATCGTTTGTTGGTCACTAATTAGGAAGGAGGACAGAATCAATTAAGGAACACGACAAATTGAAGGATGCTCTTTAACATCGGACCAAAATGATTAAGAAGCAGGCCTGGGTGAAGAGAACTCTTTTGCATTGGAGGACAAGAGTTCCATCACTTTGAAGAGACCAATAACATTAATGGCGGCACCACACCTTCCCGTGTCGGGCTGGGATGATGAACCTACAGCAGAACATACTTTTGATATTATCTCCCGAAAACGGGTCTTTTAAAGGCTTTGGTGGGTAAAGCCCTCGAAACTAGATCAAAGCACAGGAAGAAATGAGTAATGCTTGCTGGAAGAGTCTGATTCTGGGTTTTCGGGATACAGCCGTAGCAGTATTCATACATATATCCCCAGTGTATATAGGTATAATAAGGTAGGTATTAATTCTAGACCCTGGGTTTTATCATAGCAGTTTATATCCCTGGAGAGGTTAATACCTTACGGATAAGAGGTTTTGATAAAGTTTTCTCGGCCTTTGAAGTTGTGAGCCTTGCTGGGGCTAAGTAGACCCCGTAGCCCAAACACTTGGTAGTCTGCATAGACAGGCATTATACAAACCTCTTGAAATCATGCATTCTGTCTTGCTAACTCGAATGAATCCTTTTAAAAAGTTAAATTTAATTCCGGAAGAGAAAGAAAAAATGAACAACTTCAGATCTGGGTAAATAAAGAAAGCCGTTTTCACAGGTGAACTACACTCAACAGAGATTGTCCCCAAATAACTGTAGTAGACTGCGGAATATATCTCTAGAGTCCAGGCTCCGCAATCCAATTCAAACACTTATCCCCGGGGACTGCGGGTACGGTACAGGCTTGCTCCACTGGTATCATGAAGTCAGATCTCTGTGCTACACATACAAATATCAAGATATACCACTGAACATTGCAGGAAGGCAGCTAAACAGCGTGTTCCATATCTTTTTAATGATTCTTCAGAATAAAACCGACAAAATGTCGAATGACAAGCCAAGCTAAGAACCCATTAGATTTGTGTTGCCTCTATCGCCTTAGAGACATTCTAAAAGAAGTGAAACATGTTTTTATAAAGACCTTTTATTCCCGAGAACTGTTACATGTATGAACGTAATTGAATTTACAAAGCTGTTCTCGCAAGTTCGTATCTGGCCTGTGTTTCACCGTGTTGCAGCACCATTGATGGATTAAAGGAAAAAGGATTGACAATTACGGCTCCAAAGTGATTTTCATCCGCAGCAAAATATGATTAAAATATATGGTAATGACTAAATGCACAATACAATCCCGTCTTAATTGACGAGACTGGATGGATATAATTTGTTATCTTCCCTTGGATTCCACCTAATTGTGTTTCTTTCCAATCCTTCCCCGTCATGTCTCCAGCTTCACCTAAACTCTGACATTCACCCCTTTTAAGTCATTATGAACTATTCCACCTTTGAATTGGAAGGGTTCAAATGTTTCTTTAGGGGGCAATGTGTTAAAGCTATATATGATTCAGGTTGCTAGCTAGCAGTATATGTGATCAGGGTACCAAGTAGTACAACACAATTGTTTTTCCAATCGCCCATAATTATAAGCCTCCCAGCTGGTTCTACGTACAGTATATGTTTAGGTCCAATCATTGACCACTCATCCTGACCAAGAGCTGACACGACCATGATCATCCATGCGAAGATCCCCACATCGTCTTCATTATCCCCAGGAAGCAGAAGTAGGTGCTTGGGTGGGGGGATTGATCTAGTTCCGAGACCAGGTGTTAACGAGGCCGCTTTACTACCTATTTACATGGAACTTAAATGTCTTAAAGAATCAACCATTACGGTGTCTGGGTGTCAGGGGGTACGGAGCTAGGGAAGGAACTCAGGCAGCAGACGGTCAAACCAGGATCATAGTCTGAGCTCTGTAAGGATGTATTTATATCTGATCCCCAAAAAGGATCTGTTTGGGCTCTGTTTAGTTGACAGGAGATTAGCAATGTTGCTTTACAGCCGAGTCAATGCCAGAAGCCTGCAGAGTTGTCTGACACTGTCAGAACAAATGATTTCCAGCCAACCCAATAAATGACTTCAGGTAAAACCTCGCCCCTGCATATTTAATCCCAGGCTCTGAACTCACACTAAACTGAGCACATATTTATGGACATGTGTATTAGTGTATACGTACTGATTTGGCCTTGAAATCTTCATTTTTAACATAAGAAATGCCGCTATATTTACTTTCCAGCTGAAGCGAATTTGACACAGCCATTACCACAATTATTTAAACCCATTCATCCCTGAAATTTCATAATGAACTATTTCAAGCTTTGAATTAGAAGAGTTCAAAGTGTCCTTAGGGGTGAATAAGTTTAGTAAATATAACAATAAATACTTTATTTATAAATGCATAAAATAATGATCAAATCTTCATTGTTTTGTACCATACATTTGGTTTATTTTGTTTTACGCCCTATTAACAGCCAGGGTCTTTAATGGACATGCCAGGTTTAGGAGATGGAGGCAACTGGAATACCCAGAGAAAGACCACCGACCTACAGTCAGTACCCGGCCCACATGGGTTTTGAACTCGCAATCCAGAGATGGAGGTCAAGCGGTAAAATGTCCAGACAACTTGATTACTCGACCACCGCAACCCTTTGTACCATACAGCAAAAGCGAAAAGCCGTATCTATATAAAGTAACAGCTACAAAATTAAACCCTCTTACATTAAATGTATCAAGGTCATTCAAAACAGAAAAAAAATATTGTAATATTACTTAGCAACTTTCTGATCACTTTCTAACAGCCGTCTAAGTATGCACAAAATTTCTATTATCAGAAATTTTCTATACAATCTTTCAAAATCCAGTCATTCAGAAACAATTTGCTTGGTTAATGAAATAGCATTTATGAAATATGTTTTATGGAACAACGTCTGAGAGAAGGCTCCAAATAATCTGGGTCATCATGGAAGCAAGCAGCTCAACGAGAATTTATTTTCATACGAGCCGAAATAGTGATAATATGTATTATACATTTTCTCCATCCCGAACAATCAAATTAAACGTTAAACTTCACACTCTCTTTACATCACATAGTGGATAAGTTATGAAGCCTGGGGCCATAAAACACACAACCAACTAGAATCGCGAGAGTAATTGGTTTATTTTAATGCCGAAAGCATCAACCTGACTTTAGCTGCTACTGCTAGCATATGCATATTGCTGTTCTGTACTTTTATGTGGTATTTTCATGTCTTTTCTCTTCCATCCGCCGTTTCCATTTGTACATACACTCCTCCCCCCCCCCCTCCCTCACTTCCTCTTTACTTCTTTATTCCTTTTTCAATTTCCTACTCATCTGAGTTTTCTACATCCCCCTTCTCAATATTGATCCCCTTCAAACCTCCCTTCCCCATATTCCACTCTTCATAACCTACTGTACTCTTCCACATCTCTTTCTTCCATTAACCCTCTCCTTCGTAATCCATTCCTCTGTATCTTTTACATTCCAATTTTCCATATTCCACTCCTCTTTATTCCTCTCCTCCTCCATATCCTTCTCCTCCAATTTTCCCTTCTCCTTACATCCCTCTCCTCTATACCCCCCCCCCCCCCGATATCTCTTCTCTAATTAATTCCCCCTTATCCATATGCCTCTCCTCCATATCCACTTGTCCATATCTCTCCCCTCTAAACCCCTTCTGTATATTTATGCCCCCTCTTGATCAATATTATACCTTTATTGATCTTCTTTCCCCTATATCTCCCTCCTTATAACACACGCTTTATTTAGCTACACCCCAATTCCGTGATCCCCCTCCTTATTTCCCCGACTTTATTTAGCTAAACCCCAATTCCGTGATCTCCCTCCTCTGTACCCCAACACACAGGCCTAGCTGTTGAATTTCCACCAGTGTGCGTGCTATGAATCATAAAAAACCGATGTTGACTACAGTTTATAGAGAAGCCTACAGTCAAACATAGGGAGGATTCTTTTGATGTTCGCGAATGTAAAAAATCTATCTATAAAATCATCCCCGGTATTTCTTCCCAGTTTAGAAAAAACGTTGAAAACATGTCAGATAGCAAATTGCCTGAAATTTTGATTTTCTAAAGATATAACAAATTGAACAGGTTTGCGTACTTTCTCAATCAGAAATAATGTCAGCAGTAAAATTGGAAAGTTTGATAGAAACAAAATACTGTATTTTTATTAAATCTTCTGTGAATATCTATATACAGAGCTTCTGATCAATACGTGTTGGTTTTTTTTATATTTTTTTTTCAACTCAAGAAGAGATATCAAAATTAAATGTGTTTTTGTTCCAGCATTCAAGAACAGGCTCAAAGAAGATAGAAATCTCACAGTGATAGCAAAACAGGATCAAAATAGGACGACAGCATACAGAAAAACCTCAGGGATATCAAAATAGGATCAAAACAGGACGAGATTGTACAGAAAAACCTCAGGGATATCAAAATGGGATCAAAACAAAAACAGGACGAGAGTGCATGTACAGAAAAATCTCAGTGATATCAAAACAGGATCAAAACCAAAGTCCACATGACTAAGTCACTGGGACGTGTGTTCCCAGGATCAAATTTGAAATGTAAAACAGGAAAACTTGAGTACAGTGATGTTTATTTCAACAATGACAGGATCATGTATACTAGTGTTTACGTTTTAATTTGTTCACCATCCTATCAACAGCTATAGCAAGCAAGGGAGGTATGTTGGTGTTACAAGAAAACCAGAAAGCGGGTCTTGTTTTTCCTATGTAGGCCTTCGTCGCTTTCCTGAAAATATCGCAAATCAACTCAATCTTCTGTATGAATAAATTTAAACTATACCACACATGAATTTAAAAGCTCTAAAAAATGTATACATTTTTGTAGATGGAAATAAAGAAAATTGGGGATGTGTAGCAATGATATAGGGCCTGTCAGAGCTGTGACCCATGAAATGTGCTGGCTTCTAGCTCCACAGCACTCCTATACTTACTCCTATAAACCTCAGCTCGTAAAGCATTCATTGACAAAAGTGTGCTGGCCCAGGTCAGGTATAATCATATAAACAATCACCAAACCAACGCTGAAAGTATGGAAAACTTACAAAAACAAACTTAGACTGAAAGTATGGTCACCTTACAACAACAAACTTACACTGAAAGTATGGTCACCTTACAACAACAAACTTACACTGAAAGTATGGTCACCTTACAAAAACAAACTTACACTGAAAGTATGGTCACCTTACAAAAACAAACTAACACTGAAAGTATGGTCACCTTACAACAACAAACTTGCACTGAAAGTATGGTCATCTTACAACAACAAACTAACACTGAAAGTATGGTCACCTTACAAAAGCAAACTTACACTGAAAGTATGGTCACCTTACAACAACAAACTTACACTGAAAGTATGGTCACCTTACAACAGCAAACTTACACTGAAAGTATGGTCACCTTACAAAAACAAACTTACACTGAAAGTTTGGTCACCTTACAACAACAAACTTACACTGAAAGTATGGTCACCTTACAAAAACAAACTTAGACTGGAAGTATTGTCATACTTGGTTTGGTTTATTCTTTTTTATGTCCCGTTAACAGTCAGGATAATTTAAAGACGTGCCAGGCTTTGGAGGTGGAGGAAGCCTGAGTTAACCAGGAGAAGAACCACTGACTGTACAGTACCTGGTAACTGCCACACATTGGATTCGAACTCGCGACCCAGAGGTGGAGGGCTAGTAGTAGAATGTCGGAACACCTTAACCACTCATCCACTGCACACAGATACAGATGAAGTTCCTTACAATGAACCTCACACTGCTTATCGGATCCCAATAATAGCAATGTCGGCCATTATCTCCAACTGTCCCCCATCTTTTTATCCTACTTACAATTAATGCTTGCTGCCCTGCACACACAATCCTCCTATAGATTATATCATACCTGGTTAAAGACCCGTAAATGCCAACCGTTTTATGTCTTCGCTAAATTATACACAATGCAAATATGAGACACACAAATCTTGTATTTTTTGCAAGTTATTTCCTAATGGCAAAATTGTAACAGCCAAGATTCTTTCCCTTTTTTGTACCACAAAGATATACTTGAGATATAAAACTTTAATAGAGAGGCCCAGTTCCTTTGTATAATGCCTTCCCATTATTCACCTCTAAGCCAATAAAGCACATGTAATTATAACTGGATTTTTTCCCTTGTGTCGCCAATTTATTTCGCCTGAAAGCATAAACCTGTAGCACACAACATTTTTTTTGCCATAAAGTCTGCCAAGGCAGAGATATAGCTGTATATGTCAGTTATAAATTTTGTGTGTATATTTTTTTTAAACACAACTATCAACATATTCTAAACCCATGTACACTATCTCAAAATGAAACATTCAGCTGAAACTAAAAAGTAAACTAATTGTCAGAAATTGGTAAAAAAGACTGATATATGATTCCGTTTTGCTGATTTGGAAAAGTGAAGTTTAATTCCATGTGAAAATGAAGTTTGAAACTATAGAATGAAACCAACAGCAGACCGAAATCAGCATATATTCATTACTGTAACCTATTAAAAGCTCAAATATGCTATTTAAAAGCTAAGTGATTAAAATTGCGAAAATATCACTGATTTTTATCAATGCCAGAAGATATCTTAAATTTCTGGAAAAAGGAAAACACGTACATGATCATCTGACATTTTTTTGTACATCTTTATAAAACTTTCATACATAATATGATAATAGTACACCAACTAGAAGTCGAAAGAAGCAAAATTAAACCTGCCTAGTTCAAGGTCACAGTTTATTTCATATTTGAGCCCAAAAAAACTGTTTCTTCTTCAACCCAGAGATAACACAATGACAGTAACACTCCACAGAGGAGGAGGGAACAGTTTTTATACGAAACAGAACCTTAGGTATGTATATAGTATCATATCTACTGGGTTTAAAGGAGGAAACCCAAGACTGGTGAAAGTTAATATGCCAATTCAATATACTGTACATATGAAACCAAAATGCTTTATGAAATATAAGCATTGAGGCCAACTGATAACCTGTATACAAAGGTTTCAAAATCTCGACCTGACAGAAGTATAGGAAGTGAATCACAGCTATCGTTGGCAAAACGTCCGTCTATATGAACATCTGCAAAATGCATTATCTTGGTAGAGTGCATATATATCTAGTCTTACTCGATTCAGCAGGGCACTGGCAACACATTTTATCAATTTCTGGGGGCTTAAACTCAACATTAATGACTAACAAAATATTTGCAATCAGCTTCCGTACAAATGTGAGATATCTTAACAACAAAAATGATATACGGTGTCTAAGTCCTATCAAACATCAGATATCAATGTACTAGTAAACAACTGATATCTGGGTAGAAACAATCATCAGATATCTATGTACTAGCTAACATCAGGTATCCGTATAGAAACAAACATCAGATATATGTATAGAAACAAACATCAGATATATGTATAGAAACAAACATCAGATATCTGTATAGAAACAAACATCAGATATATGTATAGAAACAAACATCAGATATCTATGTACTAGCTAACATCAGGTATCTGTATAGAAACAAACATCAGATATCTGTAAAGAAACAAACATCAGATATCTGTATAGAAACAAACATCAGATATATGTATAGAAACAAACATCAGATATCTGTATAGAAACAAACATCAGGTATCTGTATAGAAATAAACATTAGATATCTGTATAGAAACAAACATCAGATATCTGTATAGAAACAAACATCAGATATCTGTATAGAAATAAACATCAGATATATGTATAGAAACAACCATCAGATATCTGTATAGAAACAAACATCAGGTATCTGTATAGAAATAAACATTAGATATCTGTATAGAAACAAACATCAGATATCTGTATAGAAACAAACATCAGATATCTCTATAGAAACAAACATCAGGTATCTGTATAGAAACAAACATTAGATATCTGTATAGAAACAAACATCAGATATTTGTGTACTAGCAAACATCAGATAAACAACTCCCCCCCCCCCCCACAAACAACCAACCAACCAGTCTACACTGATTAGATAATGACACCAAAATTTTATATAGACAACAGGTAGCTTTTTAATGTCCAAACACAGCTGACTTATAGTCCACCAGCTTAATCCAGCATCACCAAACAATGTGTCAAACAAAAATATCTAAACATTTTAAAAGTATCCTTAAAAAAGACCAAAACAAATATCAACATATTACACAACTGGCTTTCTGCCTCTGTGTACAGATTGTGTACAGACTTAAATCATTGTAAATCTAACAGGTGCCCTTGTCTAGGACAACAATTACATGGCACATTAGCCAGGGTACACACATTACCGGGGTCTGATTGTAATACAACATGGCCTGCTGGACAGATTTCCACAGGTGGACCCTCTATAAAGCTTGTTATCCCTGTATTTAGTGATAAATGCTGTTTGCCCTTCAGGACCTAAAGCCAATTCACACTGAAGCAGTCAGTAATCGGACAGACAGGGACACCCATCCATTCAGTCCACTCCGGAAACCTTATGTTCCAATGACCTGTAGCCTCCCAATGGACATCGCCTGAGGTTAAAAGGTCACATGTACTTCCTCCCCTTGATTGGTCTTTTGTGGAAGGTAAGGAGAAGGCCAGAGGCTTGACTGTGTACATCCTTTAACTGTTTCTATCCAGGAGCAGTTTGTCAAAGAGCATGATTCTAATGTAGATTTGGACGAGAAAATGGAGTATTGAACCATTTTTTTCATCTACAAACGTCAAATGTCCAGACCAGATGCACTTTTATCTTGTGATAATCTTGTCACTGAAAAAAATCTACACAAGCTGCAGTTTGTCAATGATAAGATGGTGCTATAGAGTCCCTGGGCTAGCTAGTGTATTAATTGCACACTGCCAAGGAACTGGTCCCTGGGGGAACTAGTTCAATCCGACAGCAAATCTAATTTCCTCGAAATTCAGCCGTTTCTTCTTCAAATCAATAACAATAGCATTCAAACCCAACACACTCCAAATGTTAAAATTAACTTCAGTTTCTACAAAAAAATAAATACTTAATAATGCTAGCATTGTTTTTGCCTCAGTGACTGTTATCAATCCCCCCCTCCCTAGCCCAATACTGATATACCTGAGAACAGTTGTATCTGTACGGGTATAGAAATCTAACATAGACCCTTTTTACATTATTACGCCAGCGAGACCATACAAATGAATTATGCAGACATGCAGAACTTTTGTGCTATATGGCAATAAATCACATTTTGAATTTCAACAGGGTACATATGATGTCATCACTCATGGATCCCTTGGTACATAACATTCTGCACTGATTAATACTATTGCAATCAATATCACTGAAACACTGGCATGGAAGTTATTTTTCTATGGAGTACATCTTGTATCCAAGTTTTGGCGGCATTGGATGGGAGTTTTCTAAAGCACACTATTTTCTGTGTTTACAATGTGTATCATTCTCACTTTCACCTTGTAGTAATATTATATAACTAAAACTGACCTTTGACAAGAAATTTTACCTTCAATGATACATACAATATATGTATCCGCCAACTGACCAATTCTGTCTGGTCAGCTACAGACAGTATATTTTGATCAGCAATGATTGTTTTTGGGTTTTGGGTTCTCATGACATAAACTCACATTTCTCACAAAACATTCAAGTTTAATTTGAAAGCACAAAGCTGCAAGTGAAAACGAAAAACAATCTTTTCACAGATAAAATCAAAACCGTATTTATTCAGTGTTAAAAAAAAAGGGAAAAAAGACATGCAATGTACATTTTGCAATGATAAACGAAATGTATTAATGCCAAATTTGGTAATTATTATATTACTGGTGAATCTCAAGATCAAAATTGTGTATGTACATACATGTATGAATTTTTGAAATGAACAATTTCTTGTAATATTTTCATTGTTACATGACAAAGTCAATTGCGTCCATCATCATAATGGTTTCCATCTAGTACGGTACAAATGCATATGAGACAGTTTAGCCTCACTGTCGCACCACAATTAATTGTATTATGCAGAAAGCTGTGTCCACCATTAGTCTTTACATAACGGAAAACCGCATGTCAAGGGTACAAAATACAAGGCCCGCTCTCAACCAGAAGTCACGTCTAGATCTCATGTCTGTGTGTTTTGTGAACAATCAGATCAAGATAAAACTCTATCTGATTAAGCCTATATATACCAAGGCCCCGACAGGACCCCCATGATAACAAAAAGCGCTGTGTCAACTCCCTAGCCCCCTTACAGGATCCAGATAATCTAATAGAGCCACGGCAATTTCCCACAGCTCCAAATGTGTGAATGTGTCGCTAACACAATGATGAGGGCGGTAGATTTTCATTTTTTGCTACGATTTGTTTTGTTTTCTTTTATCGATTTAAGAAAACTTCGACACCCTTGTTGACAAAGAATGTCCTTGTTTTTAGCGCTAAAACTACGAGTAGTTTTTGCGTCTATTGCTGCCACTATTCTGTGACCTTTGACCCATGTCATTTTTTCCCCTCCCGCTCCGGAAAATCTTGAATTGCTACCAATCGCATGATATCTGAACTATTTGAAAGCCTAAACCTAACAGGAAATGATGATCCCATGGTATTGTTAATAATTATGATGACTTTAATAATCTATATGCTATTTGTAACAAAGAAATCAATTTTTCACTCCCACGGCTCATTTAAATATTACGTCTCTGCCCCTGGTTGACCTCTCGCGTGGTTGACCTCTCGCATGTATACATGCATTCGTGTTATAGGCCTATACCTCGATCGTGGAATGTACTGGCATGGTGTAGTTTGCTATGTTAAACTTTGATTATATAATCGCGCCATGCCATAGCCAACGACCCTGATTTGGATTTCAATGTAATATTACCTTGTTCGTGTACTTAAACCAAAATACTTGACCAATTTGTCAGTCGGAAATATTAATTCGTAATTACAGTGTAAATCCGCCCTCTGGATATGATAATGTTATTTACGAGCTACTCCCCCTGATCGTCACTAACGTTGTGATATATACAATGAATATACCACGGACTTGGATAATCGAAGTCCGTGGTATATACTGAATGAACAAACTTGATCGATTTTCTTACTTATTTTGTAATGAGTATACACTTTTAATGAGACATTATCAGAACCAGCAGAATGTACATGTACATATGAATTGGCAAAACATTTGATTTATTGAAAATAACACTTATATTTTTTTATGGCGAGCACAAGCTCGTGGTTTTATAATTACGTTCTCTGTGCTTCACATATCACTATACATTTTTGTTTTAATGAAACTTTATTAAAACCTGTATAGTGTACATAACAATTGACACAATATAAGTTATTAAGTAGAAATAACACTTATATTTTTCTCTGGTATGCAAAAACTTTTATCGTGTAAATTCCCGTAATTCTGTGCGGCCCTATATACATAGGTCACGGCCAACATACATGTAATTTTCATTGCTTTGTATATGAACTTGATAATTGATAATTAGGCCTAGAGATGTAAGTGAATATGACATATTTGCATCCATTTATTTTTCTCCAGCTTGGTAAAGATATCGTAATAGGACTTATATAGGCTTTAAGACTGTTGTCCAATCCTTTTGATTTTGTAACATATTGTAAATAAAATTTAGGGAAATTTCCTCAAGCTCGAAGCTAGAAGACGACCTAAATCCTATGTACACTTAAAACCTGCCACTCATTAATCATACTTTTAGGTTGCTATGATATGTCTACGTCATAATGCAAACTTTTATTACCTAACAATAACATCTATTTTATTATTGAAACAAACTAGTATATTTGTTAATGTATATGTCTCTGCCAATGCTCCCGTAATTAATCGTCATCTTGCATTTCCATCTGGATCTCGGGTATGATTTTTTGCCTTTGTTTTATTTTGTGTCTAACACACTAATACCGTTTATTTCAGTGCATATATTAAAATAAACACATTTGCTTCCCTGTACATGGATCAATATTCATTTGTAATGAAAATTGATATTTCAGTTAAATTGTTAAAGGCCCAATAAACGTAACTTTGGACAAAACTTGAAGAGAAAATCAAGCCAAATAACTTATTATATTTATAGATTTAATTAAGATTAACTTAAACCAACAATATTCAAGATGAATTCTTATGCGGTTACCGGTACAGCAGCAGTTGAAACTCTGTATTTGTAAACACCCGTCCATTTTGAACTGTCTTCTAACTTCATCTTGTTGTTGAAATGAGCCACACCTGAATTATTTTCAATTCTTTGGAATTTTCTATCAAGAATTTTTTGTTAGTTTCCGCTCAGATTTACTTCGTTTTAGACATATTTTTGCATAGTTATCAACTCGACTTTTTTTTCGTAAATTTTCAAAATCTCGAAAAAAAATTGCTGAAGTTACGTATATGGGGCCTTTAAAGCACTGCACTAAATTGTACATGTAGCTTGAAATACAACTCGTCAATCTAAACAACTTGTGTGTTATTGAGTTTACTCTAAATACTTACTTAATCCTTATTCTGAAACTTTCTGATATCGAAACTTAGTAACCCTACAACAAAAACACTTCAATAGCTGTTGAAATATACAAACTATTGTTTGAAGTTTTAGCGTTTCAGTACTTTCAGTACTTTGATTACAAGTAGACGTACAGTGTAACACCGCAATCTGAACTATACAGAACCATAGTGTTCCTTTACAGTACACTATAATTATTTGTACACACATATTTTGACAATAGTTGTAAGCAGTTTATTTTAAAAGACTGTTTACCAGTCCTGATCTGTGATGAATGGAATAAGTATCACCACTTAAAGGGTGTTAGATACTGTACAATACTTGTATTTATAAACAATACTGACTGCTTCAAATACAATGTATACCGACACTTTCAAAGACATACACAAACTCACACAAATTTAAAGCACTTTTCATCCTTCAATTCTATAAAGTACGGTAAAGTTTAAAATGTTATCCTAAAAATTCACAAAATCAGCCAACATACCAACTTACAACAAGAAAAAAAGAAAAATTTTGTTTGGGAATTTTTACAGTTTTTCGTTTAGTTTTTTTTTGCAAGCGTTCTTATCTGTAAAAACCAGCTATTCGTTTAAACAGACTGTCCTAAACAGTTGATTTGTTGGACAATTGTGTACAATAGATACAGCCTTCCGAGAAAACCAGTATTTATGCAAGGCAGGGCATCATAATGACATCATTAGAAAGGAACAACCTTCAGACTAAAGTACATATAACGTTTTCTCCCAAGTTGTCATTAGAACCAGCTAATGGGAAATTCTAAACCAGTCCAGTTTTTTTCACGGGCCTTAATAAAGCACACTCCCAAATGCCATTTATTTTAATAGACATAAAAGTTCATTGCGAAATCTCTACACTGTAGTTCCCCATTGTAGTTACTAAGGTAATCTTTCCTATAATCAAACGACATATATTTTGCAATTTGAATCAGCCCTAAATTTCCTTTCGATTATTCAATGTAAGCTATTAAATGCACTGCAGTCCTTCACGGCATATTCTCAAGGCCTTATTTGCTTAGTAAATCCATTTCAGTTTTTCTCAGCCTGTCTTGTACAGTGAAATAGCAATGATCACAGATTTAGATAACCACTACTAAGCCACATGGAAAATACATTAATATAGCCAATGGTTTGAAGATGATTGTTGGAAGGTCTGGCCGTTCCATCAGGTTGATCAACCCCCAATCTGTGTTAGACTCCAGGTACATTGCTATCTTATGTTGAAGCCCAGCAGCCCGGTTACACATGCCACAAATGATTCCAAGCCTATACCTGACATTTCGTTTGCCAGAAAAACTTCTGGAAACATCTGCTAAACTCTTTTCGAAAAACTGTTTTGATAGTCTCCTGATGTCTCTTCCCTACCCTGGGATTATTTCCTTACTCTCTGGGCCTATGGGCCTGAACACACACAATTCTTTCCTTACCCCTTGGCCTATGGGCCTGAACACACACAATTCTTTCCTTACCCCTTGGCCTATGGGCCTGAACACACACGATTCTTTCCTTACCCCTTGGCCTATGGGCCTGAACACACACGATTCTTTCCTTACCCCTTGGCCTATGGGCCTGAACACACACAATTCTTTCCTTACCCCTTGGCCTATGGGCCTGAACACACACAATTCTTTCCTTACCCCTTGGCCTATGGGCCTGAACACACACAATTCTTTCCTTACCCCTTGGCCTATGGGCCTGAACACACACAATTCTTTCCTTACCCCTTGGCCTATGGGCCTGAACACACACAATTCTTTCCTTACCCCTTGGCCTATGGGCCTGAACACACACAATTCTTTCCTTACCCCTTGGCCTATGGGCCTGAACACACACAATTCTTTCCTTACCCTTTGGCCTATGGGCCTGAACACACACAATTCTTTCCTTACCCCTTGGCCTATGGGCCTGAACACAGACAAGTCTTTCCTTACCCCTTGGCCTATGGGCCTGAACACACACAATTCTTTCCTTACCCCTTGGCCTGTATGGGTCTGAACACACAAGATTCCTTTCTTACTCCCTGGGCCTAGCTATGGGCCTGACACTGCACAGTATTTTTTCTTATTCCCTGGGCCAATAGACCTTAACACACAGAACTATTGGTCTATAGTTATGTACTCTGGTTCCCTAAAGATTGTATATATCAATATCCTCTGGCCTTACTATATTTCTAGATTTTATCCCTTCCTTACCCAACCCCTTTTAGAGAAAACCTGCCCTGTTTTCATAATCTCTCTTCAGTCATATAATCAGTCCTTTCATAGCTTTTTTCTTTCCATTTAAATGTTTCTCTATATTTCCCTCTTTCCCTTACACTCCGTTTTGTTTCTTCTCTTTCCTCCTTCAAAATCCACTTCTAATAGCTCTCTATCTCTTCAGCAATCGTATTTGCACATTTTACGAGTCTAATCTGGAGTTTAATAAAACTGCCGAGTTAAACATGTCATTAACTGAGTGTGCTGCCCTCGGTATGCTGTGTGCCTTCCCTAGGCCTTATCAATGGCTGCCATACCTGGCATTCAGCTCGTCTTTTTACAGGTGCATAAAAGTTCAAATGTAATTAACTTCATCATACGTATAAACGGAGATCTGCGGGGCCAACAGAACCGCTATCTCATCAAGGTATGGGGGCAGGGACGGAAAGCAGTACTTAGTGGGTTGATCTCTTCATGTTGACATCGTCTCCGATTATTCATCCCCGAAAACAAATTTGAACTTTTCCAACTCAAAAGTTGGAATAGTTCATTATGAAGTTTCAGAGGTGAATTGTGAGTTCAGATATTTTTAAAGCCTGTTTTTCTGAACTGTTCACAAAGTTCTAAAACAGTTGTAGGATTTATGTAAGGAAAATAATTGTACAATTCACTTTCTTAACTTACAGTACTTCAGTGTGGTAAATACATCATTAATTGATACCAGCTTCTCTATACAGCTAGGTGGATTGGAGCTATGGCTACGACTGCATGTCAATTGTACCAGTATAATTCTCTCTGACAATCTAACTACACTACATTATGCATACATGTACTAATTATATAATGTGTACTGGTACCAATACACAAACAATGCTACCCTTACATAATCAACACATGTATACTAGTATAAACTGTTTCTTCCATAATAATGGTAGCACTAGTGTACTGTACGATACCACCTTCCGTGATATTGGTAGCTACTTACATTTACAAAATTGTACATACTATACCACTTAGACTTTCTCACCTTTTCGTTATTGTATAATTAGTCATAATTACGTTACATTCACCACAACAACGGTAGCGTAAAGTGCCGTCAGCGACCCATTATCACCTGGATAACCCCAGCATTATCCGTGTGAAGTCAGCATGTAATGTTATAACTTCTCCGATACAATACACCCTGGCTAGGTTCACCAGCGAGTTAGTTCTCTCACAGTGTCAATACGACACTTCCTTTGTTGCGAAACGCACAATTACACGCACACTTAACATATTCTGAGTGCAACAGTGAAAAGTATTAGGGCATGTTATATTTCCTTCAATCATAATTACATTTCAAGTTACAAGTTTAGGGTGAATTTTATTCAGTACCCTACAGCGAAATATATCAATTCAAGCTAGGTTCAATTACAAGATGGTTGCATTGAGAACAGTACAGTACAGCTATAATTTCTTAACAAAAGAAGGGATATTAATTAATAGAAATACACTGAAGTCAATATTACTGATTAATACTTTCAGCTTTAAATATCTTTTGACGTCAGTCCATCAACAAGAATGTATGTACTTACAATTTACGCAGCATAGAAAGTCTGTTGAAGGAAGCACGCCTCAGAACGGTGATTGCATTCTTACTCAAATCACTGAAAAATTCAAAAAAGTAGCATTTTTCAACCAGGTCACACAATTGACAATCTTCTACAGTTAGTTAATTTGTTTAGTTAACTTTTTGTTTAGTTAACTTCAAGTTAATTGTTTTTTCTTGTTTTGTACCAATAGAATCAAAATTCTGTAAAAAGTAACAGATCAAAACCTGACAACCATAACACTATATGAATACACTGACTCTCTTTGCCAGTGTGACTTCAAAAGGCCAAAGTCATTTGCAATACACATTCAGCATATGTTCCAATATATTGCAATATGCATGGGTATATATCTATATACAATGTAGTTGCACATATACTGTTCAATCCCTAAATGGCATGATTTTTAATTTACAACTATTGAATATGTGGTCTGTATTTAAAATCTTCCAGTACATTACCTTCAGTAATTCCAAATTTGTAAATGATATTCCAATCCAAATTGAAAGCTAATTAGCATTCAGTACTTCGAATTCTTACATAAAATGTAAATAAGAATTTGATTAATCGGCTTTTAACATATATCTCCAATTGATTGGAGTTTCTTAATTTCTTCTCAATGATATGAAGTTAAGAACTCTAAACACCATCAAAAGTTGTATGAAATGAGATGAAACTCTTATTACACATCATCACATCAAAATTAATTGCTACGATTAATCATTTGAAACCCAGGACAAAACTTGATGAAATGATTATTAATTACCAGTTAATTACAAAATTGTATGTACATAATAAATACGAAAATGATAAAACTCATAATATTAATTATATGATATATCTCAGCTCTATTTTAAAACTTTGAAACCAACACGACCCATAGAAAACTTACATTAAGAATACCATTTTAATTACATGGTGCGTTAAAACATCACATAAACGATATTAAATATTAGCGGAAGCATTGTTTATTAAACCTACAAAGCCATCCCTGCCTCACTGTGGCCCAGAAAACACTTGATTAAGTACACATTTCAGCTATTAATGTCTAGTGTACAATGAAAGGCGAGTTCCAGACCTCCAAGAAACACATAATTATGTATGATGGAAAGTGTTGACGGGCTGAACAAACAACTACCTCCTGTTTACCAGTAATAATAATGAACACACAATGTGTGTGCTCATACATGAATTTATCATTTTAAATTATGAATAATAACTTAATTGCTTTTTGACTTACACATGACATAAACTTGGTCGACTATAAAGGTAATTTTCTGTATAATTTTTTCCAAGACAAGCAGGATTTTTTTTTTAATTAACTTTAATTTTTTTATGTACATTCATACCTTTCTCGAATCAAACTTTTAAGATTAAGAATTTTTCCAAGCTTGAAATATGGTTGACCCTGATTTAACCAAGTATTTCAAGAAGTTATTTTTACTGACATACATATTTGCTAAGATTAGACATATTAAAATCTTTCAATGAAATTCTAAATCTGCAGTTCTTGGCAGATGTTAAGGATATTTAACCAAAACCTGTCTATAATGTAAAATAATAGTTCTTGGCAGTAAGATATCTATGTACACTATAGTCTATACATGTATAGAGTACCTGTGATTCAAATTCATACTTCATTTTTTTTAATGTTTCACAAAATTATCAGGCTTACTTTATTATAAATCCATATATACATGATTTCATTTTGAACAAATCAAAAAATTTAAATTTTTAAATTGGAAGGTTTCAAAGTGTCTTTTTCATATATCATGTTATTAAATTAGGGATTAATATTTAATGAGTTCAAACTTTCTTTTATTTCATTTCAATACCAAAGCAAAATATTCTGTAAACTACAGATTTCTGTGTCAACCTTGTCCAGTAGTTAGAGAAATGCTACACACAAAATGCCTTGCTACACCAAATGTGTGACAGAGTATATATACGGCCATCAATTCAGACACTGCGATTAATTACACCGTACTTCTAACAATGCTATACATTACCGGCCACACACATACACAGTGTGGTAACGTTACCTTGTCTTAGCCGATACAAAAACTCTACAGAACTTACCTAGGCAGGTGAGAAAGCAACAGGTATTAGCAATGATGATATGGTTCTTAATGCTAGCAATACTGCTCATGATGTTCAAGTATCAAATCAATTAACATGAATTTCCCTTCAATCTTGTGCGTTACTATTTAGCTCCGTATCTGGTAATACTACGATACACCTGTACAGTAAAACACACCTGTAACGAGGTTATGTAACAACCCCATCATATACTGAAACTGATAAAGTCGTTAGTTCTCACCTTACCATCAAATGTGATGGTTTAGTTACATTACTTATTTCTAAATACATATATATTATATCCATAAACAAAATGATACCTTTTTTTTCAAATAAAAGTAACTGGATAATTTTTAATATGATATGCAAGCTTGCACCTGCACAGGTAAAAATGTCATATAGGTAAGACTTCCACAATACACTGTTAGTAACTGGAGTGTAATGTTCAAGGTTTTATGGAATTACCAACAATAAATATAGCTAATGTATACATAAAATCATTGCTATAGTGAATTCTGTAATAATATCATACTTTAAAATCAAATATTCATCACAGGATACAATATGATATATTGATGATACTAGACAGTTCAACTTCGAAATAATGTACGTTGATTCGCTATAATTAAAGCACCCCGATCGCGAGCACCCTATATTATAAGCTCCCCTTGCCTTTTACACGGAGGTATAAAAGTTATGTAAGCTTGATCTACTACATGTAATTGTAAGAAGTTTGAGTTGGCACATGAACATTTTTAACACAAAAGAAACAATCATGGCTAACACATGGCTTTACCAGTTGTCAAAAATTGAGGACAACTGTACAATATGCCAAACATATAATGAGTACTACCCGTTCTAAACACATACTTATTAACTTCATAAAAAGACGGCTATTTCTGTCGAGATTTTAACTTCAAATCATCCCAAAAAGCGTCCCTTTTGAAACCATTTTTAGCCACCCTGGGTGCTGATTACAGCTGCACCGGTAAATGACTTCAATAGTTCTGCAAATATTGTGTGACACATACTTTAAATATCCCAATACATTGCATTTTGAATGCGACACAAAAACACAATATCTACTTTTTTGAGAGATGGTATGGTCATCATGCACCTACAATATTTTTCTTATTTTGTTATTTTTGAACTTCATCAACTGTTTTTTTCAAATTCAACATGGTAGCTCCATCTCTGCATGCTGAGTCGCTGACCATGAAAGCCTATTGATTTGTAACACCAACATGTATATATATATTACCATATGGACATTGAGTAATTGGTACAACATGATATATCATTATCACAGTATTATCACGTCATCAGTTGTAGCCCTAATGTCATTAAAGGGTATTGTTGATAATTAGAGTACAACTGTGACTGAGCTCATAAAGATACTGTACATGTTTACCCCCTTCCTCGCCGACCTTTCACCTTATATAAGATACAACTCCCCCCTCTATTATAGTAGTTTTTTTAACATTTTAATGAATTTATGAAAGTTAACATAAAAACGGTAAATATATATGTCTTTACAATATTGTTTAGTATCACATTAAAATGTATTTTATTGGAATCTGCACAATTAAATAGAAATAAAAAGTCATTGCATACTAACTTCATGGGAACCATTTATCAGTAGCTATATATAGGTGTACACATGCTTATAACATTATATATGTACTATACATGTATGTATTATTCATGAAAATATTGCAATTGATATGTATTGTATTTTTCATATGCCCTTTAATGACAAATTTACCCTTTAGAATTACTGATAGCAAACATGTTCTTCTAATAGTAATAGTGCAATTAAAAAGAAAATGTTAACCACATTGAAAAAAAAATGATGTTTTCTGAACTGACAGACAACCTGGATTGCATGATCATTTCAATCAACAGAGAATTTTTCTACAGACAAGTTCGTACATCTGCAGAAATGTACCCGAAACCATTATATTCCGGAAGCTCACAGCCACCTCCTGTATACAATGAAGTTCCTGCACAGGTATGGAGTGACATGAACAGGTGCAAGGATAAGGTAAAACCCTTGTCCAGGTAGAAAAAAACTCACATGAAGCCAGATTACCAGTACTTGGTACCTGTGGGACTTCAGGCAGTGCGAGTTACCGAGAGGGCCTGTAGTTTGGGATTAATTAGACCACATTCCTCATTTCCTGAACTTTATAGGACACCACATGGCAATGTTACTGAAGGCTGGGTCAGGGGGTACCAGTGTGTGCTCAATGACCTGCGGTCGCCCCCCCCCCCCCCCCCGCCACCCTCCTCCAACACATCCACTTCTACCCTGGTGATACAAGCATTGATCAACACTATACTGTTACATCTCCCGCAAATCTCCAACTGTGGGAGTTCTAGACCTAGCCCTACAAGTATCATGTAAATATGTATACAGACTTCTTTCTTTCAATTTTTACAGGGAAAAAAGCTAGACTTCCATTCAATTGTTGAAGAAAATACACAAGAAATAGACATGCATCAAATTATCTCATGAATACAAAACTGTTCTACTAATTAACTAAAATTGCATTATTACTTGTAATTCTTCACATGAAAAAGATTCAGATCCTCAAAAATCAAAAGATGTAAAGGGGATTAAGCTTTAAATTAATTTCATTTTATTAAATATTTTCAAGTGTACGTTTGAATTTCAGTTGATACTGAACATTTTGCAAATCATATCAGATAATTTTCAAATAATACATTTCTGAAATTTGGAAGATCAAAACATCCCTGATAAATATCTTTATCGATAAGTTCTAAAAAGATAGTATTTCAATTCTAGTAAGTTAAATCCACACTCTTAGGATCAGATCTTCATGAAGACTTTAGCAGCTGCCAGTATGCGTACCCGACATAAATTTAAAAAAATTAGGTTTGTTATTCAAAGTTACCAACAATTTAACAAAAACCAGAAATCTTAAAAGACCAAAGTGGTTTATATTCACTAGAGGAAAACTGATGCGAGGTCTACATGTACATGTACAGAAACCCATTTTACAAATTGGTATCAAGGTTAATGCTCCCCTCACATAAACCCTGGAGCTGTGTGTGATCCACAGTATTTCAATGACAGCCAGGGAAAAAAAACATTAATCCTTATCTATAAAAAGCTATCAGAAATCTTAGGGTTTATTTTTGTAAGATGTGAATCATAAATTGCAAAACTTTCAGGCGTTTGTTTACAGATGTCAGTGATGTGTGTGTGTGAATCTCTTATTACCAGCCTTAAACTGGAGGGTGCCCCCCCCCCCCACTACACCTCCTCCCCCTCCACTAGATCTTTACAGCACATCCAACACACAGCGTTATGAACTCTCTGCAGACTAATTCTGTTTTGAGGGATATGTGGAAACTTATTGTTGGAGAAATAATGAATACCATCTGACATAAATTGTATTATATAAATGTTTTTTGTATTATGTAGGCTAGGAGTAGGAAACTCAATGATATTCAGTATTCACTGAAAACAATTACTTCTACAGTTCCCAGGAACTTTTTCTCTGTGATATATAAAAATATGTAACTAAGAATCAATCAGACATCATTCCTGAAATTTCTTCATTTTTTCTTGAAATACAGTAAAAGAATTCATTTAACATCAGTTGTATGAAAGTCGTCCATTGCAGGACATATATATATATATAAATGATTGATATACATGTGTACCTGTTTGTATCTTGTGTTTGTCTGTACAGTATACTGTATGTTTAAATTGTTTTATATTTGAAATTGAATGGTTTCTTTGTCCAACATGTATACAAGTTAATCACCTTTTTTTATTTTCAGCCACTTACAGTCCCAGGGACACTGGTCTTTACCCCATACGATATGAATACATGTTCATGTATACCAATTATTCAATTATGATTTCAAAGAAACAAAAGCATGTTGAAATTGTTTGTTGAAAAAAAGTTACAATGTATAATTACTTTTATTACAAAATAGCTAGTTCTTTTTGTAATCGTAAAGTAATTAAAAATACATGTATTAATATCAAAACAAAAACTAAAGTTGTATAATTGATATCAATCATACATTTTTAATCAAATGTGGATATATATATAGCAAAAGTAATAAAATAGGAAATCAGGTATTATGAATGGTTTATAAATGTAAATTTATAGAAGTGCATCGTCCCCTTGTTTTTAATGGAAAAAGTTTTCAATTTCATACTTACATTATGACAGTATCAAGTGGGAGACTTTTAATCTGATCAGCTGATGTTATAGGCGAGAGATTTTCTGCACAGTTGACCTTTCGCCCCCGCCCGATTCTTGGTGTCTCCCCGCTCTTGTCATCCTTGGCTTTGAGGGTGGTGCACGTGCAGCCCGGGGGACACGCCTCGACACCCAACATTATACACATCACAATAACCACACATAACAGTGGATATTTCCGAGAAAACATCAGGATCTGCGGCTCTTTCCTCAGCATAGACATTGCTATACTGAACACAACACTGACATTTGTGAATGCTGATGCGGAAAACTCACCACTCCACCAATATTAATTGGTTTATTTCACATCACCAACACATTGTCAAAACATTTCCACATATCACCAAAGAAAAGTTCAATTTCTACATCGAAGCACTGACTATGCAGCAACAAACCAGCCTTATCCGTGTAGCATGGTCTTGCAATACACAAGGCCCTATCCCAATACACACCGATTCAAACTCTTACATATTCTGGTTTAGACAATGCAGTGACTCAAGACAGAAACAATGCTTTTGGTTGCCAATTCAAAAATTACGATGATAGGCCTAGTTTATGAACATAAAGTGCTGAGAACACGAGGCTCTACAAACGCACAAAGCTCCGTTATACTACAGGGCCCACAACACTGCTGATATTAGATCGATGTTTACAAACAATGAACATAAAATTAAAATATTGCAATTAATATTTCTTTATCTACACATTTGTCTCAAAAATGAACAGAGCTTTAATGGAATATCATCGTACCACCAGACGGTTTCTTATAGTGCAGCATGAACTGTGAGTGACGAACGATGCTAGGCTACAGAACATTTTCTGCACCGACTGGCTGTACAATGCTCGTACACTAAAATCCGGTGTGTGCCGACTGAGATTCCCGGTATTCTAGCTCCATTTTGACCACGATCTTTAAATCTGAGAATCGGGATAATTCCTTGTACATACACAGTTATAATCAGCTCATATAAATTCCTCTTTTACAACAGAATACACCGAAAACCAACAATCTTAATCCTTCCACAAACAAAACATGCCCCTCAGTAGGCCATCTTGGTTTACGAACGTGACGTCACAGATGCTATTTTAAACTTTCTCTTTGGAGAGCACCGACTGAAAAAGGCGAATCACCGGAGCATATCGTTGAAGCTGACTGTTCGTTTGGGAGGGGAGGGGAGGGAGGCGGAGGTAGAGTTCAGGAGATATCGTTAACTAAAGAATAATAAAAGGCTTTATTTACTGGAGTCATATCAAATGCTCCACGTGTCACCCTTTAATAGTGAATTTAAGTAGTCTAATTAGATATATAATAAATTGTAAATAATGAAGGTTACTGTAGGCCTTAGTCACAGGGACCTGAGAATTTGTTACAGCTACTTTTTGACCTAACCTAGGGTGTTTAGAGTAATTTTACACTTTTGGGGGGTTTAGATCAATTTAAACAAGTATAAAATTACTCTAATCACCCTAGTTAAAGTCCAAATTCTCAAGTCCCTGTGGGTAAAGGTAATTATCTTGAATTACGTACATGTGCAATCTATGGAATGCTCCTGAATGATTGATTGATTTATAAATATACGTCTCTGATATTAGGAAACTTAGTCCCCCCCCCCCCCCCCCTATATTAGACCAAGACGTATATATATGTAGTACACAGCTTTGTACATCTCTGATTTATGCCTATTGCTAATCGGGCTAACACGCAATATCAACAGTTATTAATTATAAGTTCATTTAAGGACGTATCAACATGCCAGTGTTAGGTATGAAAATTATTGACAACATAACTTGATTGCATGGAACATATTTCAAACCAGATGTCATGCGGTAGGAGTATACCCTAATTTGTAGGTTAATCATAAATGGCTTAATATTGACTTATGAAAATTATATGATTGACCCAGAGACATACACTGCAAATTATCGAAATTTGAAATAATATGCCATAACCACAAAATTTTGTAGAATTCATGTGGTTATCGGAATATTTTGGTGTATTATTGACCTAGTTTGATTTTTTTTAATACACATAAAGTCAAGATTTGTAGAATATTTTACCGAGAATCTCAAATTTTGCTTTTGCCTAAAAAAATTGGATTTGAAGTTATAATAAGCGGCATTATCAATCAGTAGAAGTAATTCCAACTTCGTTAATTGCATAAAAAGGTGCATTTTCGCAATAAAAAAAATCCATATCATTTATTAATACACAGATGTTTATATCAATTATTCATCAAAGCACATTGAAATCAAATTATTAGATAAGATTAGAACAGAGGAAAATATGGGTCAAGCTTAGAGGCTATTGGAAATACTTTCTTTATTGGTTAAAAGCCGTCGTTTCCAGTGTCATATGAACTCATAGACCAATTATTAAAACAGCACAAGTGGCCTGTTACTCATCTCAGACGAAGCAGTAGATGAAATCGACACCAGTTGTCAATTGCTGTCAAGGTGCCATTCACCCAGACAGTAAGTTATTCTGCGTATATTTACTTGATAGAAAGTGAAACCCACACGTATTCCATGTGACCAAAAAATGAATTTCATTTCTTCAATGACATACGGATTTATACGTCATGATGATATCATCGTGTATAACTGATCAGCCAACATGATTTGCATAATAAAAGACACTTCTCAAGATACAGAAAACAACAGACCACCATAATTTAACCTCCGTGCGTTTCTTTTTTATTTACCCACTTTCTTGTTTATATATATTGTTTATCAATTAGTGAAACCATTAGCGGATCTTATGCCATGTTTTCTGGCGACTACATACAATACCAATTAGTGAAATGTGTAATTATTTTTTAAGGAACAAAAAATCGATTAAGTCTCAGGCTTAGACAGTGACGTAAATAGACAAAAACATAATATAAATTATACGTCTCTTGTTTGGATATCGCGTACAACCCTCTAGTTGTAATACTGTATCAAACGCAACTCTTATTTAAATTGACGAATTATCAAATTAAATCACTTTAACCAGAGACGTATATATATACTGTAATAATCAATATTTTCGTGTGTGGGATCTTTCGCTTAGTCAGACGTGGAAATATTCGCACTGCCAGGCATGCTGTTTTGTACTATGTACCTATGATACTATAAAAATGTATAGTTGGCGTGGTATTAAATATATTCGCGGAGATTTCATACCAGTGAAATAAGCGAAAATTTCCACTCCACGAACATTTCCACTTCTACAGTAATACAATGTAATATACGTCTCTTGTTTGGATATCACGTAAAACCCTGTATTAATACAGTATCAAACGCCACACTTACTTGTATTTAAATTGACGAACTATCAACTAACATCAGTCTAACCATACACTCTGATCATAGTTAAAAAGTAAATTCTTATTTTACGGTTATTTCACACATTATCAAAAGACTTGTCATTAAACGTGATGAAAAATAACTAGTACAATAGTTCAACTCTTTATTCCGGGTAATACCAAAAATATATAGAGCATCATCGATATTGCAGGGGAGTGAGCTCAATTTGTTTGCGTTATCTCTAGATACTGTTAAACTAATTTACCCTAAAGTTATATAATGAACTATTCCATCCTTTGGAAGAGTTTAAATATATCGCCAGGGGTGCATGCGGTAACCGTAAAAGCCCCTTGGGTATCGAAGTTTTCCCTCATATTTGACATCAGACACCGCCAACATGATCTCTGATTGGCCGAGATATATTTTGCTGTAATATTTTGTTTTATTTTGACGAGTTTGAAGAAAGTTAGAGAAAAGAGACCTTACACAGACAATCTTTATAAGGAAAGAGTCATCCGATTGCACAAGATGAGTCGCCGTATCTCGGCTTCTGATTGTCTATCATATAAATTCGACATGTTGACGTTTTATGAGACCGTAAACTTTCTGTTCATTTTTATTTTTTCGCGATTTGAAATGTTCGTTTTGGGTTTTCTTTGGTAGAGTGTATACTTTCGGAGGCTGCGGTAGCGGAATGGTTTAGGTGTCCCGACATTCTACCACTAGCCCTCCACCGGGTTGCGAGTTCGAAACCCACGTGGGGCTGTTGTTAGGTACTGACCGTAGGTCAATGATTTTTCTCCAGGTACTCCGGCTTTCCTCCACCTTCAAAACCCTGCACGTCTTTAAATGACCCTGCCTGTTAATAGGACGTAAAACAAAACAAACAAACCCAAGTTTATTTTCGCGTTTGACCAGACCAGACAGTGTTACCAAATGGTGTCCAACGCCGGACGATGCTTCACCTCTGTTTTTCAGAATGATAATACCTGTTGGATTTGGCACATAGTACAATCCTTAATGCCGAATTGAACTGTTGTGTTGGGATCTTCAGATTTTAATTATGTCTAGAAAGTTTGATTCAACAGCAGTGCTGACGAACGATTTTCATTTGATGAACAAAGTTTGATATTGATATATAAAACTGAATACATAACTTCAATGTTCAAAGTTGATACCTGATACATTTTTAATTTAACACCCAATTTAACACCCAATACTGAAATCGGTTATCAGTTCTGAAGAATAACATACGTAAGTTTGCTTGTCAGTAGCTGACATCGATCACGAAAATATCGATATTCAGAGCAAGTCCTGTAATAACGAATCAACTGCGTCATGTAAACACAATATATGATGGAGAAGCTACTGTCAAGAAAGGGAAAGTTCACGATTTGAAAATCGATATCTTACAGCTTAGTAGTTAGCTGCCCATGTTGGTCAAAGTTTAAATCGAGGTAAAACGCTGATGTATAGGGGTTTGTCCTTGATTTCAAGTTTAGAAGGATATTCGATCTACTAGTTTGTAGACAACACATCGTCGATGTACTGTACATGAAAGTGCCATTGAAACAATGCATGTATAAACGAGGGACAATCCGGAACTCTTGGAACAGTTCTGGTGTACGGAAAGTGTCCAAGCTTCCCGAAGGGTATTTGGGACTGACGATAGTTACAATATCCACACGGAGTATTGTTAACGGAACCGTATGCTTAAAAAGAGACGTTAGTTAGGAAAGCGTTACAAGGCCATAAAAATATGGCGGCAATTCTTGCTGATGTTCACTGAAACGGTTCGGTCCTGTCCCTGAACAAGTTTCACTGGACAAAGATTGAAACACACTTTCCGTAATAGGAGAAAATATTTCTCGTTTCCAGAGAGTGCCGACGGTTCACGATTATATAACATTAGCAGACTAAGTTAATACGTCTGGGGAACATTGCTGAGCCAAAATAGGGGAAATCCGTGATGGGAAGATATTAAATCGATGTAGCTTGCCTTTTTTGAGAAATAAATGTGAATTTTCAACACAAATATGACCTAGGTATAAAAAAGTTAAACAGAATATATGAAAACAGAGAATATTGCGTTATTATATCGCCCTAGGCGTTGAGTTAAAGTGATTCTGTGCTTAAAATTTTCCAATATTTCTATAAAAAAAATGATAAAATTTCTGTACAGTGCACTTTTATGGCACACAGTGTTTTACAATGAATGATTAACTTCCTGATTACCTCACAAAAACATGAACCAAACGATGCATTTACGTGAAAGATGCGACCCTCAGAGACGCGTTCGAGACGGAATAATACCGAGTCACGTTAAAATTAAAGTGTAAAATGGCGTTAAACTATTTGGAACCCGTATTTGTTTAGATTTTTCGACAAAAAAGAATTGCCTCTCTTTATGACTAATACACCACCTCTGAGTACGTCTACGAGGCACCACCCCTGTTACAGAAGTGTTAAAATGCTCACAGAGGATACCTGTTTTCGGATCGATGTGAGCGGATACTTAACCTGGCGTCAGCGTTCCGTTTCTGCGTTAAAAGGGTCCCAAACCTTTAAGATGTTGAAACAAAGTTAACTATTTGAAAGCATATACATTTCCAAGTAAAATGGTGAAGTTTGGTTGAAATTGAATAATAAATTATGAAGAAAACACAAGTTATTGCACCTGATGTACATTTGCTATTCAGAGTTAGCACCAGAATTTTTTCATTTCTTTTGCATAACATTAACCTCTAGCACCTCAATTAAGCACGCAATTAGCAATTTCACATTTTGCCCACAGATCAAATACGCATACCACTCAACAGTTTTGGAAAAGAAATCTTGTTATTTTACTTTCTGTTAATTTTACAGTCTCTGAAGTAATTAATTTTTTATTTTAAGTAAATTTTATTTAATTTTAACAATTTAACACATTTAAAATTCACACAAAACTCCAAAATTCTACAGAAAACTTGAGTCATAAAGGGTTATTAGATATCCATCTTAACTGTTTATCTATCAATTACACAGGCTTACATATAACACTTATAGCTCCCCGGGGTGCGGCCACTTTACAGGGAGAATATTGGGGGTAGGGGAGATGTAATGCCATAAACAGCTTATTGTATGAGTAAACAAAGATTACAAACACATTAAATCAATAAACAAGATGTTGAATTAGGTATATATTGTGACGGGAATAAAGAAATACCTACAATTAACTGAAAATATGGAATTTTAAGTTGGATTAAGCCACCAAAACCTACAAGGGACACATACACATATATAATTTCATGTGTACATTTTTTATACAAGCCTATTCCGTACTAGTTCTAGTTATTGCTTTCTTCTGGCTATAAAAAACACATACATTTGTAATTTGTATGGATAAAGAAGCCTAAGAATGACTGGCCAGAGTTGGAACTAGGAAGGGGGGGGGGGTGCTGTTTGTGCAGGACAACACACTAGACTAGATCTCTATTGGATGCTAAAACCTGCTACATATATCAACGAAGTACTTCTAACACACACGCATATCAATTATTACAGGTTATTGAACTAAACTTTATTTAAAACCTGAGTATAAGGGTCAGTCCAACAATATAGGCTTCAACATAGGGCCATGTTTAGCCAGATTTTAGCTAATTTGGAAGGGTTTTTTCAAGTTAAATATATCTGCATACTAAAAAAATGTGCTAACACTTAATTACAATGGTTGTCTTTGAAAAAATAAAAAACCGGAAGCACAGAAAGTGTTATAGAGGTCAAGTTCATTGAGCACATGGCTGGTTCTCTTAAAGGACTCACACAACTAAATAATTTACTATATGTTATTACTAAGCTTTAGAGCTAATAACTTTAATATTTGAAGTTCAACACTAGTGACAACTGCCTGGATTCACAGATACATACATGGCAAAGACTTCAAATGACATTTTATCAGAAGTTTCGTGGCATATTAGCTCGCTACGGGCGTCTGCTTCGGACAACTGGAAATTTACATATCAAACCAGTGAAATGGGACGGGAACACCATCTGACTTTTGACCCCATATCAATCCGCCATCACATATCAAAATCTACCAAAAGTATACATTTTTGTAAAGTCAAATATTTATAGATTTCATTCAATGCAGAATATGTCAACAATTACCTATTTAGATTATTCAGAATCACTGTACTTAGCCGGAACAAATTTTCGGTAGGGACTACAATCGTATGAAACACTTCGTGATAGGCTGATTTAGTTGTGTGATTCCTTTAAAGGGTCCCAAACCTTTAAGATGTTGAAACAAAGTTAACTATTTGAAAGCATATACATTTCCAAGTAAAATGGTGAAGTTTGGTTGAAATTGAATAATAAATTATGAAGAAAACACAAGTTATTGCACCTGATGTACATTTGCTATTCAGAGTTAGCACCAGAATTTTTTCATTTCTTTTGCATAACATTAACCTCTAGCACCTCAATTAAGCACGCAATTAGCAATTTCACATTTTGCCCACAGATCAAATACGCATACCACTCAACAGTTTTGGAAAAGAAATCTTGTTATTTTACTTTCTGTTAATTTTACAGTCTCTGAAGTAATTAATTTTTTATTTTAAGTAAATTTTATTTAATTTTAACAATTTAACACATTTAAAATTCACACAAAACTCCAAAATTCTACAGAAAACTTGAGTCATAAAGGGTTATTAGATATCCATCTTAACTGTTTATCTATCAATTACACAGGCTTACATATAACACTTATAGCTCCCCGGGGTGCGGCCACTTTACAGGGAGAATATTGGGGGTAGGGGAGATGTAATGCCATAAACAGCTTATTGTATGAGTAAACAAAGATTACAAACACATTAAATCAATAAACAAGATGTTGAATTAGGTATATATTGTGACGGGAATAAAGAAATACCTACAATTAACTGAAAATATGGAATTTTAAGTTGGATTAAGCCACCAAAACCTACAAGGGACACATACACATATATAATTTCATGTGTACATTTTTTATACAAGCCTATTCCGTACTAGTTCTAGTTATTGCTTTCTTCTGGCTATAAAAAACACATACATTTGTAATTTGTATGGATAAAGAAGCCTAAGAATGACTGGCCAGAGTTGGAACTAGGAAGGGGGGGGGTGCTGTTTGTGCAGGACAACACACTAGACTAGATCTCTATTGGATGCTAAAACCTGCTACATATATCAACGAAGTACTTCTAACACACACGCATATCAATTATTACAGGTTATTGAACTAAACTTTATTTAAAACCTGAGTATAAGGGTCAGTCCAACAATATAGGCTTCAACATAGGGCCATGTTTAGCCAGATTTTAGCTAATTTGGAAGGGTTTTTTCAAGTTAAATATATCTGCATACTAAAAAAATGTGCTAACACTTAATTACAATGGTTGTCTTTGAAAAAATAAAAAACCGGAAGCACAGAAAGTGTTATAGAGGTCAAGTTCATTGAGCACATGGCTGGTTCTCTTAAAGGACTCACACAACTAAATAATTTACTATATGTTATTACTAAGCTTTAGAGCTAATAACTTTAATATTTGAAGTTCAACACTAGTGACAACTGCCTGGATTCACAGATACATACATGGCAAAGACTTCAAATGACATTTTATCAGAAGTTTCGTGGCATATTAGCTCGCTACGGGCGTCTGCTTCGGACAACTGGAAATTTACATATCAAACCAGTGAAATGGGACGGGAACACCATCTGACTTTTGACCCCATATCAATCCGCCATCACATATCAAAATCTACCAAAAGTATACATTTTTGTAAAGTCAAATATTTATAGATTTCATTCAATGCAGAATATGTCAACAATTACCTATTTAGATTATTCAGAATCACTGTACTTAGCCGGAACAAATTTTCGGTAGGGACTACAATCGTATGAAACACTTCGTGATAGGCTGATTTAGTTGTGTGATTCCTTTAAAGGGTCCCAAACCTTTAAGATGTTGAAACAAAGTTAACTATTTGAAAGCATATACATTTCCAAGTAAAATGGTGAAGTTTGGTTGAAATTGAATAATAAATTATGAAGAAAACACAAGTTATTGCACCTGATGTACATTTGCTATTCAGAGTTAGCACCAGAATTTTTTCATTTCTTTTGCATAACATTAACCTCTAGCACCTCAATTAAGCACGCAATTAGCAATTTCACATTTTGCCCACAGATCAAATACGCATACCACTCAACAGTTTTGGAAAAGAAATCTTGTTATTTTACTTTCTGTTAATTTTACAGTCTCTGAAGTAATTAATTTTTTATTTTAAGTAAATTTTATTTAATTTTAACAATTTAACACATTTAAAATTCACACAAAACTCCAAAATTCTACAGAAAACTTGAGTCATAAAGGGTTATTAGATATCCATCTTAACTGTTTATCTATCAATTACACAGGCTTACATATAACACTTATAGCTCCCCGGGGTGCGGCCACTTTACAGGGAGAATATTGGGGGTAGGGGAGATGTAATGCCATAAACAGCTTATTGTATGAGTAAACAAAGATTACAAACACATTAAATCAATAAACAAGATGTTGAATTAGGTATATATTGTGACGGGAATAAAGAAATACCTACAATTAACTGAAAATATGGAATTTTAAGTTGGATTAAGCCACCAAAACCTACAAGGGACACATACACATATATAATTTCATGTGTACATTTTTTATACAAGCCTATTCCGTACTAGTTCTAGTTATTGCTTTCTTCTGGCTATAAAAAACACATACATTTGTAATTTGTATGGATAAAGAAGCCTAAGAATGACTGGCCAGAGTTGGAACTAGGAAGGGGGGGGGGTGCTGTTTGTGCAGGACAACACACTAGACTAGATCTCTATTGGATGCTAAAACCTGCTACATATATCAACGAAGTACTTCTAACACACACGCATATCAATTATTACAGGTTATTGAACTAAACTTTATTTAAAACCTGAGTATAAGGGTCAGTCCAACAATATAGGCTTCAACATAGGGCCATGTTTAGCCAGATTTTAGCTAATTTGGAAGGGTTTTTTCAAGTTAAATATATCTGCATACTAAAAAAATGTGCTAACACTTAATTACAATGGTTGTCTTTGAAAAAATAAAAAACCGGAAGCACAGAAAGTGTTATAGAGGTCAAGTTCATTGAGCACATGGCTGGTTCTCTTAAAGGACTCACACAACTAAATAATTTACTATATGTTATTACTAAGCTTTAGAGCTAATAACTTTAATATTTGAAGTTCAACACTAGTGACAACTGCCTGGATTCACAGATACATACATGGCAAAGACTTCAAATGACATTTTATCAGAAGTTTCGTGGCATATTAGCTCGCTACGGGCGTCTGCTTCGGACAACTGGAAATTTACATATCAAACCAGTGAAATGGGACGGGAACACCATCTGACTTTTGACCCCATATCAATCCGCCATCACATATCAAAATCTACCAAAAGTATACATTTTTGTAAAGTCAAATATTTATAGATTTCATTCAATGCAGAATATGTCAACAATTACCTATTTAGATTATTCAGAATCACTGTACTTAGCCGGAACAAATTTTCGGTAGGGACTACAATCGTATGAAACACTTCGTGATAGGCTGATTTAGTTGTGTGATTCCTTTAAAGGGTCCCAAACCTTTAAGATGTTGAAACAAAATTAACTATTTGAAAGCATATACATTTCCAAGTAAAATGGTGAAGTTTGGTTGAAATTGAATAATAAATTATGAAGAAAACACAAGTTATTGCACCTGATGTACATTTGCTATTCAGAGTTAGCACCAGAATTTTTTCATTTCTTTTGCATAACATTAACCTCTAGCACCTCAATTAAGCACGCAATTAGCAATTTCACATTTTGCCCACAGATCAAATACGCATACCACTCAACAGTTTTGGAAAAGAAATCTTGTTATTTTACTTTCTGTTAATTTTACAGTCTCTGAAGTAATTAATTTTTTATTTTAAGTAAATTTTATTTAATTTTAACAATTTAACACATTTAAAATTCACACAAAACTCCAAAATTCTACAGAAAACTTGAGTCATAAAGGGTTATTAGATATCCATCTTAACTGTTTATCTATCAATTACACAGGCTTACATATAACACTTATAGCTCCCCGGGGTGCGGCCACTTTACAGGGAGAATATTGGGGGTAGGGGAGATGTAATGCCATAAACAGCTTATTGTATGAGTAAACAAAGATTACAAACACATTAAATCAATAAACAAGATGTTGAATTAGGTATATATTGTGACGGGAATAAAGAAATACCTACAATTAACTGAAAATATGGAATTTTAAGTTGGATTAAGCCACCAAAACCTACAAGGGACACATACACATATATAATTTCATGTGTACATTTTTTATACAAGCCTATTCCGTACTAGTTCTAGTTATTGCTTTCTTCTGGCTATAAAAAACACATACATTTGTAATTTGTATGGATAAAGAAGCCTAAGAATGACTGGCCAGAGTTGGAACTAGGAAGGGGGGGGGGGGTGCTGTTTGTGCAGGACAACACACTAGACTAGATCTCTATTGGATGCTAAAACCTGCTACATATATCAACGAAGTACTTCTAACACACACGCATATCAATTATTACAGGTTATTGAACTAAACTTTATTTAAAACCTGAGTATAAGGGTCAGTCCAACAATATAGGCTTCAACATAGGGCCATGTTTAGCCAGATTTTAGCTAATTTGGAAGGGTTTTTTCAAGTTAAATATATCTGCATACTAAAAAAATGTGCTAACACTTAATTACAATGGTTGTCTTTGAAAAAATAAAAAACCGGAAGCACAGAAAGTGTTATAGAGGTCAAGTTCATTGAGCACATGGCTGGTTCTCTTAAAGGACTCACACAACTAAATAATTTACTATATGTTATTACTAAGCTTTAGAGCTAATAACTTTAATATTTGAAGTTCAACACTAGTGACAACTGCCTGGATTCACAGATACATACATGGCAAAGACTTCAAATGACATTTTATCAGAAGTTTCGTGGCATATTAGCTCGCTACGGGCGTCTGCTTCGGACAACTGGAAATTTACATATCAAACCAGTGAAATGGGACGGGAACACCATCTGACTTTTGACCCCATATCAATCCGCCATCACATATCAAAATCTACCAAAAGTATACATTTTTGTAAAGTCAAATATTTATAGATTTCATTCAATGCAGAATATGTCAACAATTACCTATTTAGATTATTCAGAATCACTGTACTTAGCCGGAACAAATTTTCGGTAGGGACTACAATCGTATGAAACACTTCGTGATAGGCTGATTTAGTTGTGTGATTCCTTTAAAGGGTCCCAAACCTTTAAGATGTTGAAACAAAGTTAACTATTTGAAAGCATATACATTTCCAAGTAAAATGGTGAAGTTTGGTTGAAATTGAATAATAAATTATGAAGAAAACACAAGTTATTGCACCTGATGTACATTTGCTATTCAGAGTTAGCACCAGAATTTTTTCATTTCTTTTGCATAACATTAACCTCTAGCACCTCAATTAAGCACGCAATTAGCAATTTCACATTTTGCCCACAGATCAAATACGCATACCACTCAACAGTTTTGGAAAAGAAATCTTGTTATTTTACTTTCTGTTAATTTTACAGTCTCTGAAGTAATTAATTTTTTATTTTAAGTAAATTTTATTTAATTTTAACAATTTAACACATTTAAAATTCACACAAAACTCCAAAATTCTACAGAAAACTTGAGTCATAAAGGGTTATTAGATATCCATCTTAACTGTTTATCTATCAATTACACAGGCTTACATATAACACTTATAGCTCCCCGGGGTGCGGCCACTTTACAGGGAGAATATTGGGGGTAGGGGAGATGTAATGCCATAAACAGCTTATTGTATGAGTAAACAAAGATTACAAACACATTAAATCAATAAACAAGATGTTGAATTAGGTATATATTGTGACGGGAATAAAGAAATACCTACAATTAACTGAAAATATGGAATTTTAAGTTGGATTAAGCCACCAAAACCTACAAGGGACACATACACATATATAATTTCATGTGTACATTTTTTATACAAGCCTATTCCGTACTAGTTCTAGTTATTGCTTTCTTCTGGCTATAAAAAACACATACATTTGTAATTTGTATGGATAAAGAAGCCTAAGAATGACTGGCCAGAGTTGGAACTAGGAAGGGGGGGGGTGCTGTTTGTGCAGGACAACACACTAGACTAGATCTCTATTGGATGCTAAAACCTGCTACATATATCAACGAAGTACTTCTAACACACACGCATATCAATTATTACAGGTTATTGAACTAAACTTTATTTAAAACCTGAGTATAAGGGTCAGTCCAACAATATAGGCTTCAACATAGGGCCATGTTTAGCCAGATTTTAGCTAATTTGGAAGGGTTTTTTCAAGTTAAATATATCTGCATACTAAAAAAATGTGCTAACACTTAATTACAATGGTTGTCTTTGAAAAAATAAAAAACCGGAAGCACAGAAAGTGTTATAGAGGTCAAGTTCATTGAGCACATGGCTGGTTCTCTTAAAGGACTCACACAACTAAATAATTTACTATATGTTATTACTAAGCTTTAGAGCTAATAACTTTAATATTTGAAGTTCAACACTAGTGACAACTGCCTGGATTCACAGATACATACATGGCAAAGACTTCAAATGACATTTTATCAGAAGTTTCGTGGCATATTAGCTCGCTACGGGCGTCTGCTTCGGACAACTGGAAATTTACATATCAAACCAGTGAAATGGGACGGGAACACCATCTGACTTTTGACCCCATATCAATCCGCCATCACATATCAAAATCTACCAAAAGTATACATTTTTGTAAAGTCAAATATTTATAGATTTCATTCAATGCAGAATATGTCAACAATTACCTATTTAGATTATTCAGAATCACTGTACTTAGCCGGAACAAATTTTCGGTAGGGACTACAATCGTATGAAACACTTCGTGATAGGCTGATTTAGTTGTGTGATTCCTTTAAAGGGTCCCAAACCTTTAAGATGTTGAAACAAAGTTAACTATTTGAAAGCATATACATTTCCAAGTAAAATGGTGAAGTTTGGTTGAAATTGAATAATAAATTATGAAGAAAACACAAGTTATTGCACCTGATGTACATTTGCTATTCAGAGTTAGCACCAGAATTTTTTCATTTCTTTTGCATAACATTAACCTCTAGCACCTCAATTAAGCACGCAATTAGCAATTTCACATTTTGCCCACAGATCAAATACGCATACCACTCAACAGTTTTGGAAAAGAAATCTTGTTATTTTACTTTCTGTTAATTTTACAGTCTCTGAAGTAATTAATTTTTTATTTTAAGTAAATTTTATTTAATTTTAACAATTTAACACATTTAAAATTCACACAAAACTCCAAAATTCTACAGAAAACTTGAGTCATAAAGGGTTATTAGATATCCATCTTAACTGTTTATCTATCAATTACACAGGCTTACATATAACACTTATAGCTCCCCGGGGTGCGGCCACTTTACAGGGAGAATATTGGGGGTAGGGGAGATGTAATGCCATAAACAGCTTATTGTATGAGTAAACAAAGATTACAAACACATTAAATCAATAAACAAGATGTTGAATTAGGTATATATTGTGACGGGAATAAAGAAATACCTACAATTAACTGAAAATATGGAATTTTAAGTTGGATTAAGCCACCAAAACCTACAAGGGACACATACACATATATAATTTCATGTGTACATTTTTTATACAAGCCTATTCCGTACTAGTTCTAGTTATTGCTTTCTTCTGGCTATAAAAAACACATACATTTGTAATTTGTATGGATAAAGAAGCCTAAGAATGACTGGCCAGAGTTGGAACTAGGAAGGGGGGGGGGGGGTGCTGTTTGTGCAGGACAACACACTAGACTAGATCTCTATTGGATGCTAAAACCTGCTACATATATCAACGAAGTACTTCTAACACACACGCATATCAATTATTACAGGTTATTGAACTAAACTTTATTTAAAACCTGAGTATAAGGGTCAGTCCAACAATATAGGCTTCAACATAGGGCCATGTTTAGCCAGATTTTAGCTAATTTGGAAGGGTTTTTTCAAGTTAAATATATCTGCATACTAAAAAAATGTGCTAACACTTAATTACAATGGTTGTCTTTGAAAAAATAAAAAACCGGAAGCACAGAAAGTGTTATAGAGGTCAAGTTCATTGAGCACATGGCTGGTTCTCTTAAAGGACTCACACAACTAAATAATTTACTATATGTTATTACTAAGCTTTAGAGCTAATAACTTTAATATTTGAAGTTCAACACTAGTGACAACTGCCTGGATTCACAGATACATACATGGCAAAGACTTCAAATGACATTTTATCAGAAGTTTCGTGGCATATTAGCTCGCTACGGGCGTCTGCTTCGGACAACTGGAAATTTACATATCAAACCAGTGAAATGGGACGGGAACACCATCTGACTTTTGACCCCATATCAATCCGCCATCACATATCAAAATCTACCAAAAGTATACATTTTTGTAAAGTCAAATATTTATAGATTTCATTCAATGCAGAATATGTCAACAATTACCTATTTAGATTATTCAGAATCACTGTACTTAGCCGGAACAAATTTTCGGTAGGGACTACAATCGTATGAAACACTTCGTGATAGGCTGATTTAGTTGTGTGATTCCTTTAAAGGGTCCCAAACCTTTAAGATGTTGAAACAAAGTTAACTATTTGAAAGCATATACATTTCCAAGTAAAATGGTGAAGTTTGGTTGAAATTGAATAATAAATTATGAAGAAAACACAAGTTATTGCACCTGATGTACATTTGCTATTCAGAGTTAGCACCAGAATTTTTTCATTTCTTTTGCATAACATTAACCTCTAGCACCTCAATTAAGCACGCAATTAGCAATTTCACATTTTGCCCACAGATCAAATACGCATACCACTCAACAGTTTTGGAAAAGAAATCTTGTTATTTTACTTTCTGTTAATTTTACAGTCTCTGAAGTAATTAATTTTTTATTTTAAGTAAATTTTATTTAATTTTAACAATTTAACACATTTAAAATTCACACAAAACTCCAAAATTCTACAGAAAACTTGAGTCATAAAGGGTTATTAGATATCCATCTTAACTGTTTATCTATCAATTACACAGGCTTACATATAACACTTATAGCTCCCCGGGGTGCGGCCACTTTACAGGGAGAATATTGGGGGTAGGGGAGATGTAATGCCATAAACAGCTTATTGTATGAGTAAACAAAGATTACAAACACATTAAATCAATAAACAAGATGTTGAATTAGGTATATATTGTGACGGGAATAAAGAAATACCTACAATTAACTGAAAATATGGAATTTTAAGTTGGATTAAGCCACCAAAACCTACAAGGGACACATACACATATATAATTTCATGTGTACATTTTTTATACAAGCCTATTCCGTACTAGTTCTAGTTATTGCTTTCTTCTGGCTATAAAAAACACATACATTTGTAATTTGTATGGATAAAGAAGCCTAAGAATGACTGGCCAGAGTTGGAACTAGGAAGGGGGGGGGGTGCTGTTTGTGCAGGACAACACACTAGACTAGATCTCTATTGGATGCTAAAACCTGCTACATATATCAACGAAGTACTTCTAACACACACGCATATCAATTATTACAGGTTATTGAACTAAACTTTATTTAAAACCTGAGTATAAGGGTCAGTCCAACAATATAGGCTTCAACATAGGGCCATGTTTAGCCAGATTTTAGCTAATTTGGAAGGGTTTTTTCAAGTTAAATATATCTGCATACTAAAAAAATGTGCTAACACTTAATTACAATGGTTGTCTTTGAAAAAATAAAAAACCGGAAGCACAGAAAGTGTTATAGAGGTCAAGTTCATTGAGCACATGGCTGGTTCTCTTAAAGGACTCACACAACTAAATAATTTACTATATGTTATTACTAAGCTTTAGAGCTAATAACTTTAATATTTGAAGTTCAACACTAGTGACAACTGCCTGGATTCACAGATACATACATGGCAAAGACTTCAAATGACATTTTATCAAAAGTTTCGTGGCATATTAGCTCGCTACGGGCGTCTGCTTCGGACAACTGGAAATTTACATATCAAACCAGTGAAATGGGACGGGAACACCATCTGACTTTTGACCCCATATCAATCCGCCATCACATATCAAAATCTACCAAAAGTATACATTTTTGTAAAGTCAAATATTTATAGATTTCATTCAATGCAGAATATGTCAACAATTACCTATTTAGATTATTCAGAATCACTGTACTTAGCCGGAACAAATTTTCGGTAGGGACTACAATCGTATGAAACACTTCGTGATAGGCTGATTTAGTTGTGTGATTCCTTTAAAGGGTCCCAAACCTTTAAGATGTTGAAACAAAGTTAACTATTTGAAAGCATATACATTTCCAAGTAAAATGGTGAAGTTTGGTTGAAATTGAATAATAAATTATGAAGAAAACACAAGTTATTGCACCTGATGTACATTTGCTATTCAGAGTTAGCACCAGAATTTTTTCATTTCTTTTGCATAACATTAACCTCTAGCACCTCAATTAAGCACGCAATTAGCAATTTCACATTTTGCCCACAGATCAAATACGCATACCACTCAACAGTTTTGGAAAAGAAATCTTGTTATTTTACTTTCTGTTAATTTTACAGTCTCTGAAGTAATTAATTTTTTATTTTAAGTAAATTTTATTTAATTTTAACAATTTAACACATTTAAAATTCACACAAAACTCCAAAATTCTACAGAAAACTTGAGTCATAAAGGGTTATTAGATATCCATCTTAACTGTTTATCTATCAATTACACAGGCTTACATATAACACTTATAGCTCCCCGGGGTGCGGCCACTTTACAGGGAGAATATTGGGGGTAGGGGAGATGTAATGCCATAAACAGCTTATTGTATGAGTAAACAAAGATTACAAACACATTAAATCAATAAACAAGATGTTGAATTAGGTATATATTGTGACGGGAATAAAGAAATACCTACAATTAACTGAAAATATGGAATTTTAAGTTGGATTAAGCCACCAAAACCTACAAGGGACACATACACATATATAATTTCATGTGTACATTTTTTATACAAGCCTATTCCGTACTAGTTCTAGTTATTGCTTTCTTCTGGCTATAAAAAACACATACATTTGTAATTTGTATGGATAAAGAAGCCTAAGAATGACTGGCCAGAGTTGGAACTAGGAAGGGGGGGGGGGGTGCTGTTTGTGCAGGACAACACACTAGACTAGATCTCTATTGGATGCTAAAACCTGCTACATATATCAACGAAGTACTTCTAACACACACGCATATCAATTATTACAGGTTATTGAACTAAACTTTATTTAAAACCTGAGTATAAGGGTCAGTCCAACAATATAGGCTTCAACATAGGGCCATGTTTAGCCAGATTTTAGCTAATTTGGAAGGGTTTTTTCAAGTTAAATATATCTGCATACTAAAAAAATGTGCTAACACTTAATTACAATGGTTGTCTTTGAAAAAATAAAAAACCGGAAGCACAGAAAGTGTTATAGAGGTCAAGTTCATTGAGCACATGGCTGGTTCTCTTAAAGGACTCACACAACTAAATAATTTACTATATGTTATTACTAAGCTTTAGAGCTAATAACTTTAATATTTGAAGTTCAACACTAGTGACAACTGCCTGGATTCACAGATACATACATGGCAAAGACTTCAAATGACATTTTATCAGAAGTTTCGTGGCATATTAGCTCGCTACGGGCGTCTGCTTCGGACAACTGGAAATTTACATATCAAACCAGTGAAATGGGACGGGAACACCATCTGACTTTTGACCCCATATCAATCCGCCATCACATATCAAAATCTACCAAAAGTATACATTTTTGTAAAGTCAAATATTTATAGATTTCATTCAATGCAGAATATGTCAACAATTACCTATTTAGATTATTCAGAATCACTGTACTTAGCCGGAACAAATTTTCGGTAGGGACTACAATCGTATGAAACACTTCGTGATAGGCTGATTTAGTTGTGTGATTCCTTTAAAGGGTCCCAAACCTTTAAGATGTTGAAACAAAGTTAACTATTTGAAAGCATATACATTTCCAAGTAAAATGGTGAAGTTTGGTTGAAATTGAATAATAAATTATGAAGAAAACACAAGTTATTGCACCTGATGTACATTTGCTATTCAGAGTTAGCACCAGAATTTTTTCATTTCTTTTGCATAACATTAACCTCTAGCACCTCAATTAAGCACGCAATTAGCAATTTCACATTTTGCCCACAGATCAAATACGCATACCACTCAACAGTTTTGGAAAAGAAATCTTGTTATTTTACTTTCTGTTAATTTTACAGTCTCTGAAGTAATTAATTTTTTATTTTAAGTAAATTTTATTTAATTTTAACAATTTAACACATTTAAAATTCACACAAAACTCCAAAATTCTACAGAAAACTTGAGTCATAAAGGGTTATTAGATATCCATCTTAACTGTTTATCTATCAATTACACAGGCTTACATATAACACTTATAGCTCCCCGGGGTGCGGCCACTTTACAGGGAGAATATTGGGGGTAGGGGAGATGTAATGCCATAAACAGCTTATTGTATGAGTAAACAAAGATTACAAACACATTAAATCAATAAACAAGATGTTGAATTAGGTATATATTGTGACGGGAATAAAGAAATACCTACAATTAACTGAAAATATGGAATTTTAAGTTGGATTAAGCCACCAAAACCTACAAGGGACACATACACATATATAATTTCATGTGTACATTTTTTATACAAGCCTATTCCGTACTAGTTCTAGTTATTGCTTTCTTCTGGCTATAAAAAACACATACATTTGTAATTTGTATGGATAAAGAAGCCTAAGAATGACTGGCCAGAGTTGGAACTAGGAAGGGGGGGGTGCTGTTTGTGCAGGACAACACACTAGACTAGATCTCTATTGGATGCTAAAACCTGCTACATATATCAACGAAGTACTTCTAACACACACGCATATCAATTATTACAGGTTATTGAACTAAACTTTATTTAAAACCTGAGTATAAGGGTCAGTCCAACAATATAGGCTTCAACATAGGGCCATGTTTAGCCAGATTTTAGCTAATTTGGAAGGGTTTTTTCAAGTTAAATATATCTGCATACTAAAAAAATGTGCTAACACTTAATTACAATGGTTGTCTTTGAAAAAATAAAAAACCGGAAGCACAGAAAGTGTTATAGAGGTCAAGTTCATTGAGCACATGGCTGGTTCTCTTAAAGGACTCACACAACTAAATAATTTACTATATGTTATTACTAAGCTTTAGAGCTAATAACTTTAATATTTGAAGTTCAACACTAGTGACAACTGCCTGGATTCACAGATACATACATGGCAAAGACTTCAAATGACATTTTATCAGAAGTTTCGTGGCATATTAGCTCGCTACGGGCGTCTGCTTCGGACAACTGGAAATTTACATATCAAACCAGTGAAATGGGACGGGAACACCATCTGACTTTTGACCCCATATCAATCCGCCATCACATATCAAAATCTACCAAAAGTATACATTTTTGTAAAGTCAAATATTTATAGATTTCATTCAATGCAGAATATGTCAACAATTACCTATTTAGATTATTCAGAATCACTGTACTTAGCCGGAACAAATTTTCGGTAGGGACTACAATCGTATGAAACACTTCGTGATAGGCTGATTTAGTTGTGTGATTCCTTTAAAGGGTCCCAAACCTTTAAGATGTTGAAACAAAGTTAACTATTTGAAAGCATATACATTTCCAAGTAAAATGGTGAAGTTTGGTTGAAATTGAATAATAAATTATGAAGAAAACACAAGTTATTGCACCTGATGTACATTTGCTATTCAGAGTTAGCACCAGAATTTTTTCATTTCTTTTGCATAACATTAACCTCTAGCACCTCAATTAAGCACGCAATTAGCAATTTCACATTTTGCCCACAGATCAAATACGCATACCACTCAACAGTTTTGGAAAAGAAATCTTGTTATTTTACTTTCTGTTAATTTTACAGTCTCTGAAGTAATTAATTTTTTATTTTAAGTAAATTTTATTTAATTTTAACAATTTAACACATTTAAAATTCACACAAAACTCCAAAATTCTACAGAAAACTTGAGTCATAAAGGGTTATTAGATATCCATCTTAACTGTTTATCTATCAATTACACAGGCTTACATATAACACTTATAGCTCCCCGGGGTGCGGCCACTTTACAGGGAGACTATTGGGGGTAGGGGAGATGTAATGCCATAAACAGCTTATTGTATGAGTAAACAAAGATTACAAACACATTAAATCAATAAACAAGATGTTGAATTAGGTATATATTGTGACGGGAATAAAGAAATACCTACAATTAACTGAAAATATGGAATTTTAAGTTGGATTAAGCCACCAAAACCTACAAGGGACACATACACATATATAATTTCATGTGTACATTTTTTATACAAGCCTATTCCGTACTAGTTCTAGTTATTGCTTTCTTCTGGCTATAAAAAACACATACATTTGTAATTTGTATGGATAAAGAAGCCTAAGAATGACTGGCCAGAGTTGGAACTAGGAAGGGGGGGGTGCTGTTTGTGCAGGACAACACACTAGACTAGATCTCTATTGGATGCTAAAACCTGCTACATATATCAACGAAGTACTTCTAACACACACGCATATCAATTATTACAGGTTATTGAACTAAACTTTATTTAAAACCTGAGTATAAGGGTCAGTCCAACAATATAGGCTTCAACATAGGGCCATGTTTAGCCAGATTTTAGCTAATTTGGAAGGGTTTTTTCAAGTTAAATATATCTGCATACTAAAAAAATGTGCTAACACTTAATTACAATGGTTGTCTTTGAAAAAATAAAAAACCGGAAGCACAGAAAGTGTTATAGAGGTCAAGTTCATTGAGCACATGGCTGGTTCTCTTAAAGGACTCACACAACTAAATAATTTACTATATGTTATTACTAAGCTTTAGAGCTAATAACTTTAATATTTGAAGTTCAACACTAGTGACAACTGCCTGGATTCACAGATACATACATGGCAAAGACTTCAAATGACATTTTATCAGAAGTTTCGTGGCATATTAGCTCGCTACGGGCGTCTGCTTCGGACAACTGGAAATTTACATATCAAACCAGTGAAATGGGACGGGAACACCATCTGACTTTTGACCCCATATCAATCCGCCATCACATATCAAAATCTACCAAAAGTATACATTTTTGTAAAGTCAAATATTTATAGATTTCATTCAATGCAGAATATGTCAACAATTACCTATTTAGATTATTCAGAATCACTGTACTTAGCCGGAACAAATTTTCGGTAGGGACTACAATCGTATGAAACACTTCGTGATAGGCTGATTTAGTTGTGTGATTCCTTTAAAGGGTCCCAAACCTTTAAGATGTTGAAACAAAGTTAACTATTTGAAAGCATATACATTTCCAAGTAAAATGGTGAAGTTTGGTTGAAATTGAATAATAAATTATGAAGAAAACACAAGTTATTGCACCTGATGTACATTTGCTATTCAGAGTTAGCACCAGAATTTTTTCATTTCTTTTGCATAACATTAACCTCTAGCACCTCAATTAAGCACGCAATTAGCAATTTCACATTTTGCCCACAGATCAAATACGCATACCACTCAACAGTTTTGGAAAAGAAATCTTGTTATTTTACTTTCTGTTAATTTTACAGTCTCTGAAGTAATTAATTTTTTATTTTAAGTAAATTTTATTTAATTTTAACAATTTAACACATTTAAAATTCACACAAAACTCCAAAATTCTACAGAAAACTTGAGTCATAAAGGGTTATTAGATATCCATCTTAACTGTTTATCTATCAATTACACAGGCTTACATATAACACTTATAGCTCCCCGGGGTGCGGCCACTTTACAGGGAGAATATTGGGGGTAGGGGAGATGTAATGCCATAAACAGCTTATTGTATGAGTAAACAAAGATTACAAACACATTAAATCAATAAACAAGATGTTGAATTAGGTATATATTGTGACGGGAATAAAGAAATACCTACAATTAACTGAAAATATGGAATTTTAAGTTGGATTAAGCCACCAAAACCTACAAGGGACACATACACATATATAATTTCATGTGTACATTTTTTATACAAGCCTATTCCGTACTAGTTCTAGTTATTGCTTTCTTCTGGCTATAAAAAACACATACATTTGTAATTTGTATGGATAAAGAAGCCTAAGAATGACTGGCCAGAGTTGGAACTAGGAAGGGGGGGGGGGGTGCTGTTTGTGCAGGACAACACACTAGACTAGATCTCTATTGGATGCTAAAACCTGCTACATATATCAACGAAGTACTTCTAACACACACGCATATCAATTATTACAGGTTATTGAACTAAACTTTATTTAAAACCTGAGTATAAGGGTCAGTCCAACAATATAGGCTTCAACATAGGGCCATGTTTAGCCAGATTTTAGCTAATTTGGAAGGGTTTTTTCAAGTTAAATATATCTGCATACTAAAAAAATGTGCTAACACTTAATTACAATGGTTGTCTTTGAAAAAATAAAAAACCGGAAGCACAGAAAGTGTTATAGAGGTCAAGTTCATTGAGCACATGGCTGGTTCTCTTAAAGGACTCACACAACTAAATAATTTACTATATGTTATTACTAAGCTTTAGAGCTAATAACTTTAATATTTGAAGTTCAACACTAGTGACAACTGCCTGGATTCACAGATACATACATGGCAAAGACTTCAAATGACATTTTATCAGAAGTTTCGTGGCATATTAGCTCGCTACGGGCGTCTGCTTCGGACAACTGGAAATTTACATATCAAACCAGTAAAATGGGACGGGAACACCATCTGACTTTTGACCCCATATCAATCCGCCATCACATATCAAAATCTACCAAAAGTATACATTTTTGTAAAGTCAAATATTTATAGATTTCATTCAATGCAGAATATGTCAACAATTACCTATTTAGATTATTCAGAATCACTGTACTTAGCCGGAACAAATTTTCGGTAGGGACTACAATCGTATGAAACACTTCGTGATAGGCTGATTTAGTTGTGTGATTCCTTTAAAGGGTCCCAAACCTTTAAGATGTTGAAACAAAGTTAACTATTTGAAAGCATATACATTTCCAAGTAAAATGGTGAAGTTTGGTTGAAATTGAATAATAAATTATGAAGAAAACACAAGTTATTGCACCTGATGTACATTTGCTATTCAGAGTTAGCACCAGAATTTTTTCATTTCTTTTGCATAACATTAACCTCTAGCACCTCAATTAAGCACGCAATTAGCAATTTCACATTTTGCCCACAGATCAAATACGCATACCACTCAACAGTTTTGGAAAAGAAATCTTGTTATTTTACTTTCTGTTAATTTTACAGTCTCTGAAGTAATTAATTTTTTATTTTAAGTAAATTTTATTTAATTTTAACAATTTAACACATTTAAAATTCACACAAAACTCCAAAATTCTACAGAAAACTTGAGTCATAAAGGGTTATTAGATATCCATCTTAACTGTTTATCTATCAATTACACAGGCTTACATATAACACTTATAGCTCCCCGGGGTGCGGCCACTTTACAGGGAGAATATTGGGGGTAGGGGAGATGTAATGCCATAAACAGCTTATTGTATGAGTAAACAAAGATTACAAACACATTAAATCAATAAACAAGATGTTGAATTAGGTATATATTGTGACGGGAATAAAGAAATACCTACAATTAACTGAAAATATGGAATTTTAAGTTGGATTAAGCCACCAAAACCTACAAGGGACACATACACATATATAATTTCATGTGTACATTTTTTATACAAGCCTATTCCGTACTAGTTCTAGTTATTGCTTTCTTCTGGCTATAAAAAACACATACATTTGTAATTTGTATGGATAAAGAAGCCTAAGAATGACTGGCCAGAGTTGGAACTAGGAAGGGGGGGGGGGTGCTGTTTGTGCAGGACAACACACTAGACTAGATCTCTATTGGATGCTAAAACCTGCTACATATATCAACGAAGTACTTCTAACACACACGCATATCAATTATTACAGGTTATTGAACTAAACTTTATTTAAAACCTGAGTATAAGGGTCAGTCCAACAATATAGGCTTCAACATAGGGCCATGTTTAGCCAGATTTTAGCTAATTTGGAAGGGTTTTTTCAAGTTAAATATATCTGCATACTAAAAAAATGTGCTAACACTTAATTACAATGGTTGTCTTTGAAAAAATAAAAAACCGGAAGCACAGAAAGTGTTATAGAGGTCAAGTTCATTGAGCACATGGCTGGTTCTCTTAAAGGACTCACACAACTAAATAATTTACTATATGTTATTACTAAGCTTTAGAGCTAATAACTTTAATATTTGAAGTTCAACACTAGTGACAACTGCCTGGATTCACAGATACATACATGGCAAAGACTTCAAATGACATTTTATCAGAAGTTTCGTGGCATATTAGCTCGCTACGGGCGTCTGCTTCGGACAACTGGAAATTTACATATCAAACCAGTGAAATGGGACGGGAACACCATCTGACTTTTGACCCCATATCAATCCGCCATCACATATCAAAATCTACCAAAAGTATACATTTTTGTAAAGTCAAATATTTATAGATTTCATTCAATGCAGAATATGTCAACAATTACCTATTTAGATTATTCAGAATCACTGTACTTAGCCGGAACAAATTTTCGGTAGGGACTACAATCGTATGAAACACTTCGTGATAGGCTGATTTAGTTGTGTGATTCCTTTAAAGGGTCCCAAACCTTTAAGATGTTGAAACAAAGTTAACTATTTGAAAGCATATACATTTCCAAGTAAAATGGTGAAGTTTGGTTGAAATTGAATAATAAATTATGAAGAAAACACAAGTTATTGCACCTGATGTACATTTGCTATTCAGAGTTAGCACCAGAATTTTTTCATTTCTTTTGCATAACATTAACCTCTAGCACCTCAATTAAGCACGCAATTAGCAATTTCACATTTTGCCCACAGATCAAATACGCATACCACTCAACAGTTTTGGAAAAGAAATCTTGTTATTTTACTTTCTGTTAATTTTACAGTCTCTGAAGTAATTAATTTTTTATTTTAAGTAAATTTTATTTAATTTTAACAATTTAACACATTTAAAATTCACACAAAACTCCAAAATTCTACAGAAAACTTGAGTCATAAAGGGTTATTAGATATCCATCTTAACTGTTTATCTATCAATTACACAGGCTTACATATAACACTTATAGCTCCCCGGGGTGCGGCCACTTTACAGGGAGAATATTGGGGGTAGGGGAGATGTAATGCCATAAACAGCTTATTGTATGAGTAAACAAAGATTACAAACACATTAAATCAATAAACAAGATGTTGAATTAGGTATATATTGTGACGGGAATAAAGAAATACCTACAATTAACTGAAAATATGGAATTTTAAGTTGGATTAAGCCACCAAAACCTACAAGGGACACATACACATATATAATTTCATGTGTACATTTTTTATACAAGCCTATTCCGTACTAGTTCTAGTTATTGCTTTCTTCTGGCTATAAAAAACACATACATTTGTAATTTGTATGGATAAAGAAGCCTAAGAATGACTGGCCAGAGTTGGAACTAGGAAGGGGGGGGGGTGCTGTTTGTGCAGGACAACACACTAGACTAGATCTCTATTGGATGCTAAAACCTGCTACATATATCAACGAAGTACTTCTAACACACACGCATATCAATTATTACAGGTTATTGAACTAAACTTTATTTAAAACCTGAGTATAAGGGTCAGTCCAACAATATAGGCTTCAACATAGGGCCATGTTTAGCCAGATTTTAGCTAATTTGGAAGGGTTTTTTCAAGTTAAATATATCTGCATACTAAAAAAATGTGCTAACACTTAATTACAATGGTTGTCTTTGAAAAAATAAAAAACCGGAAGCACAGAAAGTGTTATAGAGGTCAAGTTCATTGAGCACATGGCTGGTTCTCTTAAAGGACTCACACAACTAAATAATTTACTATATGTTATTACTAAGCTTTAGAGCTAATAACTTTAATATTTGAAGTTCAACACTAGTGACAACTGCCTGGATTCACAGATACATACATGGCAAAGACTTCAAATGACATTTTATCAGAAGTTTCGTGGCATATTAGCTCGCTACGGGCGTCTGCTTCGGACAACTGGAAATTTACATATCAAACCAGTAAAATGGGACGGGAACACCATCTGACTTTTGACCCCATATCAATCCGCCATCACATATCAAAATCTACCAAAAGTATACATTTTTGTAAAGTCAAATATTTATAGATTTCATTCAATGCAGAATATGTCAACAATTACCTATTTAGATTATTCAGAATCACTGTACTTAGCCGGAACAAATTTTCGGTAGGGACTACAATCGTATGAAACACTTCGTGATAGGCTGATTTAGTTGTGTGATTCCTTTAAAGGGTCCCAAACCTTTAAGATGTTGAAACAAAGTTAACTATTTGAAAGCATATACATTTCCAAGTAAAATGGTGAAGTTTGGTTGAAATTGAATAATAAATTATGAAGAAAACACAAGTTATTGCACCTGATGTACATTTGCTATTCAGAGTTAGCACCAGAATTTTTTCATTTCTTTTGCATAACATTAACCTCTAGCACCTCAATTAAGCACGCAATTAGCAATTTCACATTTTGCCCACAGATCAAATACGCATACCACTCAACAGTTTTGGAAAAGAAATCTTGTTATTTTACTTTCTGTTAATTTTACAGTCTCTGAAGTAATTAATTTTTTATTTTAAGTAAATTTTATTTAATTTTAACAATTTAACACATTTAAAATTCACACAAAACTCCAAAATTCTACAGAAAACTTGAGTCATAAAGGGTTATTAGATATCCATCTTAACTGTTTATCTATCAATTACACAGGCTTACATATAACACTTATAGCTCCCCGGGGTGCGGCCACTTTACAGGGAGAATATTGGGGGTAGGGGAGATGTAATGCCATAAACAGCTTATTGTATGAGTAAACAAAGATTACAAACACATTAAATCAATAAACAAGATGTTGAATTAGGTATATATTGTGACGGGAATAAAGAAATACCTACAATTAACTGAAAATATGGAATTTTAAGTTGGATTAAGCCACCAAAACCTACAAGGGACACATACACATATATAATTTCATGTGTACATTTTTTATACAAGCCTATTCCGTACTAGTTCTAGTTATTGCTTTCTTCTGGCTATAAAAAACACATACATTTGTAATTTGTATGGATAAAGAAGCCTAAGAATGACTGGCCAGAGTTGGAACTAGGAAGGGGGGGGGGGTGCTGTTTGTGCAGGACAACACACTAGACTAGATCTCTATTGGATGCTAAAACCTGCTACATATATCAACGAAGTACTTCTAACACACACGCATATCAATTATTACAGGTTATTGAACTAAACTTTATTTAAAACCTGAGTATAAGGGTCAGTCCAACAATATAGGCTTCAACATAGGGCCATGTTTAGCCAGATTTTAGCTAATTTGGAAGGGTTTTTTCAAGTTAAATATATCTGCATACTAAAAAAATGTGCTAACACTTAATTACAATGGTTGTCTTTGAAAAAATAAAAAACCGGAAGCACAGAAAGTGTTATAGAGGTCAAGTTCATTGAGCACATGGCTGGTTCTCTTAAAGGACTCACACAACTAAATAATTTACTATATGTTATTACTAAGCTTTAGAGCTAATAACTTTAATATTTGAAGTTCAACACTAGTGACAACTGCCTGGATTCACAGATACATACATGGCAAAGACTTCAAATGACATTTTATCAGAAGTTTCGTGGCATATTAGCTCGCTACGGGCGTCTGCTTCGGACAACTGGAAATTTACATATCAAACCAGTGAAATGGGACGGGAACACCATCTGACTTTTGACCCCATATCAATCCGCCATCACATATCAAAATCTACCAAAAGTATACATTTTTGTAAAGTCAAATATTTATAGATTTCATTCAATGCAGAATATGTCAACAATTACCTATTTAGATTATTCAGAATCACTGTACTTAGCCGGAACAAATTTTCGGTAGGGACTACAATCGTATGAAACACTTCGTGATAGGCTGATTTAGTTGTGTGATTCCTTTAAAGGGTCCCAAACCTTTAAGATGTTGAAACAAAGTTAACTATTTGAAAGCATATACATTTCCAAGTAAAATGGTGAAGTTTGGTTGAAATTGAATAATAAATTATGAAGAAAACACAAGTTATTGCACCTGATGTACATTTGCTATTCAGAGTTAGCACCAGAATTTTTTCATTTCTTTTGCATAACATTAACCTCTAGCACCTCAATTAAGCACGCAATTAGCAATTTCACATTTTGCCCACAGATCAAATACGCATACCACTCAACAGTTTTGGAAAAGAAATCTTGTTATTTTACTTTCTGTTAATTTTACAGTCTCTGAAGTAATTAATTTTTTATTTTAAGTAAATTTTATTTAATTTTAACAATTTAACACATTTAAAATTCACACAAAACTCCAAAATTCTACAGAAAACTTGAGTCATAAAGGGTTATTAGATATCCATCTTAACTGTTTATCTATCAATTACACAGGCTTACATATAACACTTATAGCTCCCCGGGGTGCGGCCACTTTACAGGGAGAATATTGGGGGTAGGGGAGATGTAATGCCATAAACAGCTTATTGTATGAGTAAACAAAGATTACAAACACATTAAATCAATAATCAAGATGTTGAATTAGGTATATATTGTGACGGGAATAAAGAAATACCTACAATTAACTGAAAATATGGAATTTTAAGTTGGATTAAGCCACCAAAACCTACAAGGGACACATACACATATATAATTTCATGTGTACATTTTTTATACAAGCCTATTCCGTACTAGTTCTAGTTATTGCTTTCTTCTGGCTATAAAAAACACATACATTTGTAATTTGTATGGATAAAGAAGCCTAAGAATGACTGGCCAGAGTTGGAACTAGGAAGGGGGGGGGTGCTGTTTGTGCAGGACAACACACTAGACTAGATCTCTATTGGATGCTAAAACCTGCTACATATATCAACGAAGTACTTCTAACACACACGCATATCAATTATTACAGGTTATTGAACTAAACTTTATTTAAAACCTGAGTATAAGGGTCAGTCCAACAATATAGGCTTCAACATAGGGCCATGTTTAGCCAGATTTTAGCTAATTTGGAAGGGTTTTTTCAAGTTAAATATATCTGCATACTAAAAAAATGTGCTAACACTTAATTACAATGGTTGTCTTTGAAAAAATAAAAAACCGGAAGCACAGAAAGTGTTATAGAGGTCAAGTTCATTGAGCACATGGCTGGTTCTCTTTAAAGGGTCCCAAACCTTTAAGATGTTGAAACAAAGTTAACTATTTGAAAGCATATACATTTCCAAGTAAAATGGTGAAGTTTGGTTGAAATTGAATAATAAATTATGAAGAAAACACAAGTTATTGCACCTGATGTACATTTGCTATTCAGAGTTAGCACCAGAATTTTTTCATTTCTTTTGCATAACATTAACCTCTAGCACCTCAATTAAGCACGCAATTAGCAATTTCACATTTTGCCCACAGATCAAATACGCATACCACTCAACAGTTTTGGAAAAGAAATCTTGTTATTTTACTTTCTGTTAATTTTACAGTCTCTGAAGTAATTAATTTTTTATTTTAAGTAAATTTTATTTAATTTTAACAATTTAACACATTTAAAATTCACACAAAACTCCAAAATTCTACAGAAAACTTGAGTCATAAAGGGTTATTAGATATCCATCTTAACTGTTTATCTATCAATTACACAGGCTTACATATAACACTTATAGCTCCCCGGGGTGCGGCCACTTTACAGGGAGAATATTGGGGGTAGGGGAGATGTAATGCCATAAACAGCTTATTGTATGAGTAAACAAAGATTACAAACACATTAAATCAATAAACAAGATGTTGAATTAGGTATATATTGTGACGGGAATAAAGAAATACCTACAATTAACTGAAAATATGGAATTTTAAGTTGGATTAAGCCACCAAAACCTACAAGGGACACATACACATATATAATTTCATGTGTACATTTTTTATACAAGCCTATTCCGTACTAGTTCTAGTTATTGCTTTCTTCTGGCTATAAAAAACACATACATTTGTAATTTGTATGGATAAAGAAGCCTAAGAATGACTGGCCAGAGTTGGAACTAGGAAGGGGGGGGTGCTGTTTGTGCAGGACAACACACTAGACTAGATCTCTATTGGATGCTAAAACCTGCTACATATATCAACGAAGTACTTCTAACACACACGCATATCAATTATTACAGGTTATTGAACTAAACTTTATTTAAAACCTGAGTATAAGGGTCAGTCCAACAATATAGGCTTCAACATAGGGCCATGTTTAGCCAGATTTTAGCTAATTTGGAAGGGTTTTTTCAAGTTAAATATATCTGCATACTAAAAAAATGTGCTAACACTTAATTACAATGGTTGTCTTTGAAAAAATAAAAAACCGGAAGCACAGAAAGTGTTATAGAGGTCAAGTTCATTGAGCACATGGCTGGTTCTCTTAAAGGACTCACACAACTAAATAATTTACTATATGTTATTACTAAGCTTTAGAGCTTATAACTTTAATATTTGAAGTTCAACACTAGTGACAACTGCCTGGATTCACAGATACATACATGGCAAAGACTTCAAATGACATTTTATCAGAAGTTTCGTGGCATATTAGCTCGCTACGGGCGTCTGCTTCGGACAACTGGAAATTTACATATCAAACCAGTGAAATGGGACGGGAACACCATCTGACTTTTGACCCCATATCAATCCGCCATCACATATCAAAATCTACCAAAAGTATACATTTTTGTAAAGTCAAATATTTATAGATTTCATTCAATGCAGAATATGTCAACAATTACCTATTTAGATTATTCAGAATCACTGTACTTAGCCGGAACAAATTTTCGGTAGGGACTACAATCGTATGAAACACTTCGTGATAGGCTGATTTAGTTGTGTGATTCCTTTAAAGGGTCCCAAACCTTTAAGATGTTGAAACAAAGTTAACTATTTGAAAGCATATACATTTCCAAGTAAAATGGTGAAGTTTGGTTGAAATTGAATAATAAATTATGAAGAAAACACAAGTTATTGCACCTGATGTACATTTGCTATTCAGAGTTAGCACCAGAATTTTTTCATTTCTTTTGCATAACATTAACCTCTAGCACCTCAATTAAGCACGCAATTAGCAATTTCACATTTTGCCCACAGATCAAATACGCATACCACTCAACAGTTTTGGAAAAGAAATCTTGTTATTTTACTTTCTGTTAATTTTACAGTCTCTGAAGTAATTAATTTTTTATTTTAAGTAAATTTTATTTAATTTTAACAATTTAACACATTTAAAATTCACACAAAACTCCAAAATTCTACAGAAAACTTGAGTCATAAAGGGTTATTAGATATCCATCTTAACTGTTTATCTATCAATTACACAGGCTTACATATAACACTTATAGCTCCCCGGGGTGCGGCCACTTTACAGGGAGAATATTGGGGGTAGGGGAGATGTAATGCCATAAACAGCTTATTGTATGAGTAAACAAAGATTACAAACACATTAAATCAATAAACAAGATGTTGAATTAGGTATATATTGTGACGGGAATAAAGAAATACCTACAATTAACTGAAAATATGGAATTTTAAGTTGGATTAAGCCACCAAAACCTACAAGGGACACATACACATATATAATTTCATGTGTACATTTTTTATACAAGCCTATTCCGTACTAGTTCTAGTTATTGCTTTCTTCTGGCTATAAAAAACACATACATTTGTAATTTGTATGGATAAAGAAGCCTAAGAATGACTGGCCAGAGTTGGAACTAGGAAGGGGGGGGTGCTGTTTGTGCAGGACAACACACTAGACTAGATCTCTATTGGATGCTAAAACCTGCTACATATATCAACGAAGTACTTCTAACACACACGCATATCAATTATTACAGGTTATTGAACTAAACTTTATTTAAAACCTGAGTATAAGGGTCAGTCCAACAATATAGGCTTCAACATAGGGCCATGTTTAGCCAGATTTTAGCTAATTTGGAAGGGTTTTTTCAAGTTAAATATATCTGCATACTAAAAAAATGTGCTAACACTTAATTACAATGGTTGTCTTTGAAAAAATAAAAAACCGGAAGCACAGAAAGTGTTATAGAGGTCAAGTTCATTGAGCACATGGCTGGTTCTCTTAAAGGACTCACACAACTAAATAATTTACTATATGTTATTACTAAGCTTTAGAGCTAATAACTTTAATATTTGAAGTTCAACACTAGTGACAACTGCCTGGATTCACAGATACATACATGGCAAAGACTTCAAATGACATTTTATCAGAAGTTTCGTGGCATATTAGCTCGCTACGGGCGTCTGCTTCGGACAACTGGAAATTTACATATCAAACCAGTGAAATGGGACGGGAACACCATCTGACTTTTGACCCCATATCAATCCGCCATCACATATCAAAATCTACCAAAAGTATACATTTTTGTAAAGTCAAATATTTATAGATTTCATTCAATGCAGAATATGTCAACAATTACCTATTTAGATTATTCAGAATCACTGTACTTAGCCGGAACAAATTTTCGGTAGGGACTACAATCGTATGAAACACTTCGTGATAGGCTGATTTAGTTGTGTGATTCCTTTAAAGGGTCCCAAACCTTTAAGATGTTGAAACAAAGTTAACTATTTGAAAGCATATACATTTCCAAGTAAAATGGTGAAGTTTGGTTGAAATTGAATAATAAATTATGAAGAAAACACAAGTTATTGCACCTGATGTACATTTGCTATTCAGAGTTAGCACCAGAATTTTTTCATTTCTTTTGCATAACATTAACCTCTAGCACCTCAATTAAGCACGCAATTAGCAATTTCACATTTTGCCCACAGATCAAATACGCATACCACTCAACAGTTTTGGAAAAGAAATCTTGTTATTTTACTTTCTGTTAATTTTACAGTCTCTGAAGTAATTAATTTTTTATTTTAAGTAAATTTTATTTAATTTTAACAATTTAACACATTTAAAATTCACACAAAACTCCAAAATTCTACAGAAAACTTGAGTCATAAAGGGTTATTAGATATCCATCTTAACTGTTTATCTATCAATTACACAGGCTTACATATAACACTTATAGCTCCCCGGGGTGCGGCCACTTTACAGGGAGAATATTGGGGGTAGGGGAGATGTAATGCCATAAACAGCTTATTGTATGAGTAAACAAAGATTACAAACACATTAAATCAATAAACAAGATGTTGAATTAGGTATATATTGTGACGGGAATAAAGAAATACCTACAATTAACTGAAAATATGGAATTTTAAGTTGGATTAAGCCACCAAAACCTACAAGGGACACATACACATATATAATTTCATGTGTACATTTTTTATACAAGCCTATTCCGTACTAGTTCTAGTTATTGCTTTCTTCTGGCTATAAAAAACACATACATTTGTAATTTGTATGGATAAAGAAGCCTAAGAATGACTGGCCAGAGTTGGAACTAGGAAGGGGGGGGTGCTGTTTGTGCAGGACAACACACTAGACTAGATCTCTATTGGATGCTAAAACCTGCTACATATATCAACGAAGTACTTCTAACACACACGCATATCAATTATTACAGGTTATTGAACTAAACTTTATTTAAAACCTGAGTATAAGGGTCAGTCCAACAATATAGGCTTCAACATAGGGCCATGTTTAGCCAGATTTTAGCTAATTTGGAAGGGTTTTTTCAAGTTAAATATATCTGCATACTAAAAAAATGTGCTAACACTTAATTACAATGGTTGTCTTTGAAAAAATAAAAAACCGGAAGCACAGAAAGTGTTATAGAGGTCAAGTTCATTGAGCACATGGCTGGTTCTCTTTAAAGGGTCCCAAACCTTTAAGATGTTGAAACAAAGTTAACTATTTGAAAGCATATACATTTCCAAGTAAAATGGTGAAGTTTGGTTGAAATTGAATAATAAATTATGAAGAAAACACAAGTTATTGCACCTGATGTACATTTGCTATTCAGAGTTAGCACCAGAATTTTTTCATTTCTTTTGCATAACATTAACCTCTAGCACCTCAATTAAGCACGCAATTAGCAATTTCACATTTTGCCCACAGATCAAATACGCATACCACTCAACAGTTTTGGAAAAGAAATCTTGTTATTTTACTTTCTGTTAATTTTACAGTCTCTGAAGTAATTAATTTTTTATTTTAAGTAAATTTTATTTAATTTTAACAATTTAACACATTTAAAATTCACACAAAACTCCAAAATTCTACAGAAAACTTGAGTCATAAAGGGTTATTAGATATCCATCTTAACTGTTTATCTATCAATTACACAGGCTTACATATAACACTTATAGCTCCCCGGGGTGCGGCCACTTTACAGGGAGAATATTGGGGGTAGGGGAGATGTAATGCCATAAACAGCTTATTGTATGAGTAAACAAAGATTACAAACACATTAAATCAATAAACAAGATGTTGAATTAGGTATATATTGTGACGGGAATAAAGAAATACCTACAATTAACTGAAAATATGGAATTTTAAGTTGGATTAAGCCACCAAAACCTACAAGGGACACATACACATATATAATTTCATGTGTACATTTTTTATACAAGCCTATTCCGTACTAGTTCTAGTTATTGCTTTCTTCTGGCTATAAAAAACACATACATTTGTAATTTGTATGGATAAAGAAGCCTAAGAATGACTGGCCAGAGTTGGAACTAGGAAGGGGGGGGTGCTGTTTGTGCAGGACAACACACTAGACTAGATCTCTATTGGATGCTAAAACCTGCTACATATATCAACGAAGTACTTCTAACACACACGCATATCAATTATTACAGGTTATTGAACTAAACTTTATTTAAAACCTGAGTATAAGGGTCAGTCCAACAATATAGGCTTCAACATAGGGCCATGTTTAGCCAGATTTTAGCTAATTTGGAAGGGTTTTTTCAAGTTAAATATATCTGCATACTAAAAAAATGTGCTAACACTTAATTACAATGGTTGTCTTTGAAAAAATAAAAAACCGGAAGCACAGAAAGTGTTATAGAGGTCAAGTTCATTGAGCACATGGCTGGTTCTCTTAAAGGACTCACACAACTAAATAATTTACTATATGTTATTACTAAGCTTTAGAGCTAATAACTTTAATATTTGAAGTTCAACACTAGTGACAACTGCCTGGATTCACAGATACATACATGGCAAAGACTTCAAATGACATTTTATCAGAAGTTTCGTGGCATATTAGCTCGCTACGGGCGTCTGCTTCGGACAACTGGAAATTTACATATCAAACCAGTGAAATGGGACGGGAACACCATCTGACTTTTGACCCCATATCAATCCGCCATCACATATCAAAATCTACCAAAAGTATACATTTTTGTAAAGTCAAATATTTATAGATTTCATTCAATGCAGAATATGTCAACAATTACCTATTTAGATTATTCAGAATCACTGTACTTAGCCGGAACAAATTTTCGGTAGGGACTACAATCGTATGAAACACTTCGTGATAGGCTGATTTAGTTGTGTGATTCCTTTAAAGGGTCCCAAACCTTTAAGATGTTGAAACAAAGTTAACTATTTGAAAGCATATACATTTCCAAGTAAAATGGTGAAGTTTGGTTGAAATTGAATAATAAATTATGAAGAAAACACAAGTTATTGCACCTGATGTACATTTGCTATTCAGAGTTAGCACCAGAATTTTTTCATTTCTTTTGCATAACATTAACCTCTAGCACCTCAATTAAGCACGCAATTAGCAATTTCACATTTTGCCCACAGATCAAATACGCATACCACTCAACAGTTTTGGAAAAGAAATCTTGTTATTTTACTTTCTGTTAATTTTACAGTCTCTGAAGTAATTAATTTTTTATTTTAAGTAAATTTTATTTAATTTTAACAATTTAACACATTTAAAATTCACACAAAACTCCAAAATTCTACAGAAAACTTGAGTCATAAAGGGTTATTAGATATCCATCTTAACTGTTTATCTATCAATTACACAGGCTTACATATAACACTTATAGCTCCCCGGGGTGCGGCCACTTTACAGGGAGAATATTGGGGGTAGGGGAGATGTAATGCCATAAACAGCTTATTGTATGAGTAAACAAAGATTACAAACACATTAAATCAATAAACAAGATGTTGAATTAGGTATATATTGTGACGGGAATAAAGAAATACCTACAATTAACTGAAAATATGGAATTTTAAGTTGGATTAAGCCACCAAAACCTACAAGGGACACATACACATATATAATTTCATGTGTACATTTTTTATACAAGCCTATTCCGTACTAGTTCTAGTTATTGCTTTCTTCTGGCTATAAAAAACACATACATTTGTAATTTGTATGGATAAAGAAGCCTAAGAATGACTGGCCAGAGTTGGAACTAGGAAGGGGGGGGTGCTGTTTGTGCAGGACAACACACTAGACTAGATCTCTATTGGATGCTAAAACCTGCTACATATATCAACGAAGTACTTCTAACACACACGCATATCAATTATTACAGGTTATTGAACTAAACTTTATTTAAAACCTGAGTATAAGGGTCAGTCCAACAATATAGGCTTCAACATAGGGCCATGTTTAGCCAGATTTTAGCTAATTTGGAAGGGTTTTTTCAAGTTAAATATATCTGCATACTAAAAAAATGTGCTAACACTTAATTACAATGGTTGTCTTTGAAAAAATAAAAAACCGGAAGCACAGAAAGTGTTATAGAGGTCAAGTTCATTGAGCACATGGCTGGTTCTCTTAAAGGACTCACACAACTAAATAATTTACTATATGTTATTACTAAGCTTTAGAGCTAATAACTTTAATATTTGAAGTTCAACACTAGTGACAACTGCCTGGATTCACAGATACATACATGGCAAAGACTTCAAATGACATTTTATCAGAAGTTTCGTGGCATATTAGCTCGCTACGGGCGTCTGCTTCGGACAACTGGAAATTTACATATCAAACCAGTGAAATGGGACGGGAACACCATCTGACTTTTGACCCCATATCAATCCGCCATCACATATCAAAATCTACCAAAAGTATACATTTTTGTAAAGTCAAATATTTATAGATTTCATTCAATGCAGAATATGTCAACAATTACCTATTTAGATTATTCAGAATCACTGTACTTAGCCGGAACAAATTTTCGGTAGGGACTACAATCGTATGAAACACTTCGTGATAGGCTGATTTAGTTGTGTGATTCCTTTAAAGGGTCCCAAACCTTTAAGATGTTGAAACAAAGTTAACTATTTGAAAGCATATACATTTCCAAGTAAAATGGTGAAGTTTGGTTGAAATTGAATAATAAATTATGAAGAAAACACAAGTTATTGCACCTGATGTACATTTGCTATTCAGAGTTAGCACCAGAATTTTTTCATTTCTTTTGCATAACATTAACCTCTAGCACCTCAATTAAGCACGCAATTAGCAATTTCACATTTTGCCCACAGATCAAATACGCATACCACTCAACAGTTTTGGAAAAGAAATCTTGTTATTTTACTTTCTGTTAATTTTACAGTCTCTGAAGTAATTAATTTTTTATTTTAAGTAAATTTTATTTAATTTTAACAATTTAACACATTTAAAATTCACACAAAACTCCAAAATTCTACAGAAAACTTGAGTCATAAAGGGTTATTAGATATCCATCTTAACTGTTTATCTATCAATTACACAGGCTTACATATAACACTTATAGCTCCCCGGGGTGCGGCCACTTTACAGGGAGAATATTGGGGGTAGGGGAGATGTAATGCCATAAACAGCTTATTGTATGAGTAAACAAAGATTACAAACACATTAAATCAATAAACAAGATGTTGAATTAGGTATATATTGTGACGGGAATAAAGAAATACCTACAATTAACTGAAAATATGGAATTTTAAGTTGGATTAAGCCACCAAAACCTACAAGGGACACATACACATATATAATTTCATGTGTACATTTTTTATACAAGCCTATTCCGTACTAGTTCTAGTTATTGCTTTCTTCTGGCTATAAAAAACACATACATTTGTAATTTGTATGGATAAAGAAGCCTAAGAATGACTGGCCAGAGTTGGAACTAGGAAGGGGGGGGTGCTGTTTGTGCAGGACAACACACTAGACTAGATCTCTATTGGATGCTAAAACCTGCTACATATATCAACGAAGTACTTCTAACACACACGCATATCAATTATTACAGGTTATTGAACTAAACTTTATTTAAAACCTGAGTATAAGGGTCAGTCCAACAATATAGGCTTCAACATAGGGCCATGTTTAGCCAGATTTTAGCTAATTTGGAAGGGTTTTTTCAAGTTAAATATATCTGCATACTAAAAAAATGTGCTAACACTTAATTACAATGGTTGTCTTTGAAAAAATAAAAAACCGGAAGCACAGAAAGTGTTATAGAGGTCAAGTTCATTGAGCACATGGCTGGTTCTCTTAAAGGACTCACACAACTAAATAATTTACTATATGTTATTACTAAGCTTTAGAGCTAATAACTTTAATATTTGAAGTTCAACACTAGTGACAACTGCCTGGATTCACAGATACATACATGGCAAAGACTTCAAATGACATTTTATCAGAAGTTTCGTGGCATATTAGCTCGCTACGGGCGTCTGCTTCGGACAACTGGAAATTTACATATCAAACCAGTAAAATGGGACGGGAACACCATCTGACTTTTGACCCCATATCAATCCGCCATCACATATCAAAATCTACCAAAAGTATACATTTTTGTAAAGTCAAATATTTATAGATTTCATTCAATGCAGAATATGTCAACAATTACCTATTTAGATTATTCAGAATCACTGTACTTAGCCGGAACAAATTTTCGGTAGGGACTACAATCGTATGAAACACTTCGTGATAGGCTGATTTAGTTGTGTGATTCCTTTAAAGGGTCCCAAACCTTTAAGATGTTGAAACAAAGTTAACTATTTGAAAGCATATACATTTCCAAGTAAAATGGTGAAGTTTGGTTGAAATTGAATAATAAATTATGAAGAAAACACAAGTTATTGCACCTGATGTACATTTGCTATTCAGAGTTAGCACCAGAATTTTTTCATTTCTTTTGCATAACATTAACCTCTAGCACCTCAATTAAGCACGCAATTAGCAATTTCACATTTTGCCCACAGATCAAATACGCATACCACTCAACAGTTTTGGAAAAGAAATCTTGTTATTTTACTTTCTGTTAATTTTACAGTCTCTGAAGTAATTAATTTTTTATTTTAAGTAAATTTTATTTAATTTTAACAATTTAACACATTTAAAATTCACACAAAACTCCAAAATTCTACAGAAAACTTGAGTCATAAAGGGTTATTAGATATCCATCTTAACTGTTTATCTATCAATTACACAGGCTTACATATAACACTTATAGCTCCCCGGGGTGCGGCCACTTTACAGGGAGAATATTGGGGGTAGGGGAGATGTAATGCCATAAACAGCTTATTGTATGAGTAAACAAAGATTACAAACACATTAAATCAATAAACAAGATGTTGAATTAGGTATATATTGTGACGGGAATAAAGAAATACCTACAATTAACTGAAAATATGGAATTTTAAGTTGGATTAAGCCACCAAAACCTACAAGGGACACATACACATATATAATTTCATGTGTACATTTTTTATACAAGCCTATTCCGTACTAGTTCTAGTTATTGCTTTCTTCTGGCTATAAAAAACACATACATTTGTAATTTGTATGGATAAAGAAGCCTAAGAATGACTGGCCAGAGTTGGAACTAGGAAGGGGGGGGGTGCTGTTTGTGCAGGACAACACACTAGACTAGATCTCTATTGGATGCTAAAACCTGCTACATATATCAACGAAGTACTTCTAACACACACGCATATCAATTATTACAGGTTATTGAACTAAACTTTATTTAAAACCTGAGTATAAGGGTCAGTCCAACAATATAGGCTTCAACATAGGGCCATGTTTAGCCAGATTTTAGCTAATTTGGAAGGGTTTTTTCAAGTTAAATATATCTGCATACTAAAAAAATGTGCTAACACTTAATTACAATGGTTGTCTTTGAAAAAATAAAAAACCGGAAGCACAGAAAGTGTTATAGAGGTCAAGTTCATTGAGCACATGGCTGGTTCTCTTAAAGGACTCACACAACTAAATAATTTACTATATGTTATTACTAAGCTTTAGAGCTAATAACTTTAATATTTGAAGTTCAACACTAGTGACAACTGCCTGGATTCACAGATACATACATGGCAAAGACTTCAAATGACATTTTATCAGAAGTTTCGTGGCATATTAGCTCGCTACGGGCGTCTGCTTCGGACAACTGGAAATTTACATATCAAACCAGTGAAATGGGACGGGAACACCATCTGACTTTTGACCCCATATCAATCCGCCATCACATATCAAAATCTACCAAAAGTATACATTTTTGTAAAGTCAAATATTTATAGATTTCATTCAATGCAGAATATGTCAACAATTACCTATTTAGATTATTCAGAATCACTGTACTTAGCCGGAACAAATTTTCGGTAGGGACTACAATCGTATGAAACACTTCGTGATAGGCTGATTTAGTTGTGTGATTCCTTTAAAGGGTCCCAAACCTTTAAGATGTTGAAACAAAGTTAACTATTTGAAAGCATATACATTTCCAAGTAAAATGGTGAAGTTTGGTTGAAATTGAATAATAAATTATGAAGAAAACACAAGTTATTGCACCTGATGTACATTTGCTATTCAGAGTTAGCACCAGAATTTTTTCATTTCTTTTGCATAACATTAACCTCTAGCACCTCAATTAAGCACGCAATTAGCAATTTCACATTTTGCCCACAGATCAAATACGCATACCACTCAACAGTTTTGGAAAAGAAATCTTGTTATTTTACTTTCTGTTAATTTTACAGTCTCTGAAGTAATTAATTTTTTATTTTAAGTAAATTTTATTTAATTTTAACAATTTAACACATTTAAAATTCACACAAAACTCCAAAATTCTACAGAAAACTTGAGTCATAAAGGGTTATTAGATATCCATCTTAACTGTTTATCTATCAATTACACAGGCTTACATATAACACTTATAGCTCCCCGGGGTGCGGCCACTTTACAGGGAGAATATTGGGGGTAGGGGAGATGTAATGCCATAAACAGCTTATTGTATGAGTAAACAAAGATTACAAACACATTAAATCAATAATCAAGATGTTGAATTAGGTATATATTGTGACGGGAATAAAGAAATACCTACAATTAACTGAAAATATGGAATTTTAAGTTGGATTAAGCCACCAAAACCTACAAGGGACACATACACATATATAATTTCATGTGTACATTTTTTATACAAGCCTATTCCGTACTAGTTCTAGTTATTGCTTTCTTCTGGCTATAAAAAACACATACATTTGTAATTTGTATGGATAAAGAAGCCTAAGAATGACTGGCCAGAGTTGGAACTAGGAAGGGGGGGGTGCTGTTTGTGCAGGACAACACACTAGACTAGATCTCTATTGGATGCTAAAACCTGCTACATATATCAACGAAGTACTTCTAACACACACGCATATCAATTATTACAGGTTATTGAACTAAACTTTATTTAAAACCTGAGTATAAGGGTCAGTCCAACAATATAGGCTTCAACATAGGGCCATGTTTAGCCAGATTTTAGCTAATTTGGAAGGGTTTTTTCAAGTTAAATATATCTGCATACTAAAAAAATGTGCTAACACTTAATTACAATGGTTGTCTTTGAAAAAATAAAAAACCGGAAGCACAGAAAGTGTTATAGAGGTCAAGTTCATTGAGCACATGGCTGGTTCTCTTTAAAGGGTCCCAAACCTTTAAGATGTTGAAACAAAGTTAACTATTTGAAAGCATATACATTTCCAAGTAAAATGGTGAAGTTTGGTTGAAATTGAATAATAAATTATGAAGAAAACACAAGTTATTGCACCTGATGTACATTTGCTATTCAGAGTTAGCACCAGAATTTTTTCATTTCTTTTGCATAACATTAACCTCTAGCACCTCAATTAAGCACGCAATTAGCAATTTCACATTTTGCCCACAGATCAAATACGCATACCACTCAACAGTTTTGGAAAAGAAATCTTGTTATTTTACTTTCTGTTAATTTTACAGTCTCTGAAGTAATTAATTTTTTATTTTAAGTAAATTTTATTTAATTTTAACAATTTAACACATTTAAAATTCACACAAAACTCCAAAATTCTACAGAAAACTTGAGTCATAAAGGGTTATTAGATATCCATCTTAACTGTTTATCTATCAATTACACAGGCTTACATATAACACTTATAGCTCCCCGGGGTGCGGCCACTTTACAGGGAGAATATTGGGGGTAGGGGAGATGTAATGCCATAAACAGCTTATTGTATGAGTAAACAAAGATTACAAACACATTAAATCAATAAACAAGATGTTGAATTAGGTATATATTGTGACGGGAATAAAGAAATACCTACAATTAACTGAAAATATGGAATTTTAAGTTGGATTAAGCCACCAAAACCTACAAGGGACACATACACATATATAATTTCATGTGTACATTTTTTATACAAGCCTATTCCGTACTAGTTCTAGTTATTGCTTTCTTCTGGCTATAAAAAACACATACATTTGTAATTTGTATGGATAAAGAAGCCTAAGAATGACTGGCCAGAGTTGGAACTAGGAAGGGGGGGGTGCTGTTTGTGCAGGACAACACACTAGACTAGATCTCTATTGGATGCTAAAACCTGCTACATATATCAACGAAGTACTTCTAACACACACGCATATCAATTATTACAGGTTATTGAACTAAACTTTATTTAAAACCTGAGTATAAGGGTCAGTCCAACAATATAGGCTTCAACATAGGGCCATGTTTAGCCAGATTTTAGCTAATTTGGAAGGGTTTTTTCAAGTTAAATATATCTGCATACTAAAAAAATGTGCTAACACTTAATTACAATGGTTGTCTTTGAAAAAATAAAAAACCGGAAGCACAGAAAGTGTTATAGAGGTCAAGTTCATTGAGCACATGGCTGGTTCTCTTAAAGGACTCACACAACTAAATAATTTACTATATGTTATTACTAAGCTTTAGAGCTAATAACTTTAATATTTGAAGTTCAACACTAGTGACAACTGCCTGGATTCACAGATACATACATGGCAAAGACTTCAAATGACATTTTATCAGAAGTTTCGTGGCATATTAGCTCGCTACGGGCGTCTGCTTCGGACAACTGGAAATTTACATATCAAACCAGTGAAATGGGACGGGAACACCATCTTACTTTTGACCCCATATCAATCCGCCATCACATATCAAAATCTACCAAAAGTATACATTTTTGTAAAGTCAAATATTTATAGATTTCATTCAATGCAGAATATGTCAACAATTACCTATTTAGATTATTCAGAATCACTGTACTTAGCCGGAACAAATTTTCGGTAGGGACTACAATCGTATGAAACACTTCGTGATAGGCTGATTTAGTTGTGTGATTCCTATAAAGGGTCCCAAACCTTTAAGATGTTGAAACAAAGTTAACTATTTGAAAGCATATACATTTCCAAGTAAAATGGTGAAGTTTGGTTGAAATTGAATAATAAATTATGAAGAAAACACAAGTTATTGCACCTGATGTACATTTGCTATTCAGAGTTAGCACCAGAATTTTTTCATTTCTTTTGCATAACATTAACCTCTAGCACCTCAATTAAGCACGCAATTAGCAATTTCACATTTTGCCCACAGATCAAATACGCATACCACTCAACAGTTTTGGAAAAGAAATCTTGTTATTTTACTTTCTGTTAATTTTACAGTCTCTGAAGTAATTAATTTTTTATTTTAAGTAAATTTTATTTAATTTTAACAATTTAACACATTTAAAATTCACACAAAACTCCAAAATTCTACAGAAAACTTGAGTCATAAAGGGTTATTAGATATCCATCTTAACTGTTTATCTATCAATTACACAGGCTTACATATAACACTTATAGCTCCCCGGGGTGCGGCCACTTTACAGGGAGAATATTGGGGGTAGGGGAGATGTAATGCCATAAACAGCTTATTGTATGAGTAAACAAAGATTACAAACACATTAAATCAATAAACAAGATGTTGAATTAGGTATATATTGTGACGGGAATAAAGAAATACCTACAATTAACTGAAAATATGGAATTTTAAGTTGGATTAAGCCACCAAAACCTACAAGGGACACATACACATATATAATTTCATGTGTACATTTTTTATACAAGCCTATTCCGTACTAGTTCTAGTTATTGCTTTCTTCTGGCTATAAAAAACACATACATTTGTAATTTGTATGGATAAAGAAGCCTAAGAATGACTGGCCAGAGTTGGAACTAGGAAGGGGGGGGTGCTGTTTGTGCAGGACAACACACTAGACTAGATCTCTATTGGATGCTAAAACCTGCTACATATATCAACGAAGTACTTCTAACACACACGCATATCAATTATTACAGGTTATTGAACTAAACTTTATTTAAAACCTGAGTATAAGGGTCAGTCCAACAATATAGGCTTCAACATAGGGCCATGTTTAGCCAGATTTTAGCTAATTTGGAAGGGTTTTTTCAAGTTAAATATATCTGCATACTAAAAAAATGTGCTAACACTTAATTACAATGGTTGTCTTTGAAAAAATAAAAAACCGGAAGCACAGAAAGTGTTATAGAGGTCAAGTTCATTGAGCACATGGCTGGTTCTCTTAAAGGACTCACACAACTAAATAATTTACTATATGTTATTACTAAGCTTTAGAGCTAATAACTTTAATATTTGAAGTTCAACACTAGTGACAACTGCCTGGATTCACAGATACATACATGGCAAAGACTTCAAATGACATTTTATCAGAAGTTTCGTGGCATATTAGCTCGCTACGGGCGTCTGCTTCGGACAACTGGAAATTTACATATCAAACCAGTGAAATGGGACGGGAACACCATCTGACTTTTGACCCCATATCAATCCGCCATCACATATCAAAATCTACCAAAAGTATACATTTTTGTAAAGTCAAATATTTATAGATTTCATTCAATGCAGAATATGTCAACAATTACCTATTTAGATTATTCAGAATCACTGTACTTAGCCGGAACAAATTTTCGGTAGGGACTACAATCGTATGAAACACTTCGTGATAGGCTGATTTAGTTGTGTGATTCCTTTAAAGGGTCCCAAACCTTTAAGATGTTGAAACAAAGTTAACTATTTGAAAGCATATACATTTCCAAGTAAAATGGTGAAGTTTGGTTGAAATTGAATAATAAATTATGAAGAAAACACAAGTTATTGCACCTGATGTACATTTGCTATTCAGAGTTAGCACCAGAATTTTTTCATTTCTTTTGCATAATATTAACCTCTAGCACCTCAATTAAGCACGCAATTAGCAATTTCACATTTTGCCCACAGATCAAATACGCATACCACTCAACAGTTTTGGAAAAGAAATCTTGTTATTTTACTTTCTGTTAATTTTACAGTCTCTGAAGTAATTAATTTTTTATTTTAAGTAAATTTTATTTAATTTTAACAATTTAACACATTTAAAATTCACACAAAACTCCAAAATTCTACAGAAAACTTGAGTCATAAAGGGTTATTAGATATCCATCTTAACTGTTTATCTATCAATTACACAGGCTTACATATAACACTTATAGCTCCCCGGGGTGCGGCCACTTTACAGGGAGAATATTGGGGGTAGGGGAGATGTAATGCCATAAACAGCTTATTGTATGAGTAAACAAAGATTACAAACACATTAAATCAATAAACAAGATGTTGAATTAGGTATATATTGTGACGGGAATAAAGAAATACCTACAATTAACTGAAAATATGGAATTTTAAGTTGGATTAAGCCACCAAAACCTACAAGGGACACATACACATATATAATTTCATGTGTACATTTTTTATACAAGCCTATTCCGTACTAGTTCTAGTTATTGCTTTCTTCTGGCTATAAAAAACACATACATTTGTAATTTGTATGGATAAAGAAGCCTAAGAATGACTGGCCAGAGTTGGAACTAGGAAGGGGGGGGTGCTGTTTGTGCAGGACAACACACTAGACTAGATCTCTATTGGATGCTAAAACCTGCTACATATATCAACGAAGTACTTCTAACACACACGCATATCAATTATTACAGGTTATTGAACTAAACTTTATTTAAAACCTGAGTATAAGGGTCAGTCCAACAATATAGGCTTCAACATAGGGCCATGTTTAGCCAGATTTTAGCTAATTTGGAAGGGTTTTTTCAAGTTAAATATATCTGCATACTAAAAAAATGTGCTAACACTTAATTACAATGGTTGTCTTTGAAAAAATAAAAAACCGGAAGCACAGAAAGTGTTATAGAGGTCAAGTTCATTGAGCACATGGCTGGTTCTCTTAAAGGACTCACACAACTAAATAATTTACTATATGTTATTACTAAGCTTTAGAGCTAATAACTTTAATATTTGAAGTTCAACACTAGTGACAACTGCCTGGATTCACAGATACATACATGGCAAAGACTTCAAATGACATTTTATCAGAAGTTTCGTGGCATATTAGCTCGCTACGGGCGTCTGCTTCGGACAACTGGAAATTTACATATCAAACCAGTGAAATGGGACGGGAACACCATCTGACTTTTGACCCCATATCAATCCGCCATCACATATCAAAATCTACCAAAAGTATACATTTTTGTAAAGTCAAATATTTATAGATTTCATTCAATGCAGAATATGTCAACAATTACCTATTTAGATTATTCAGAATCACTGTACTTAGCCGGAACAAATTTTCGGTAGGGACTACAATCGTATGAAACACTTCGTGATAGGCTGATTTAGTTGTGTGATTCCTTTAAAGGGTCCCAAACCTTTAAGATGTTGAAACAAAGTTAACTATTTGAAAGCATATACATTTCCAAGTAAAATGGTGAAGTTTGGTTGAAATTGAATAATAAATTATGAAGAAAACACAAGTTATTGCACCTGATGTACATTTGCTATTCAGAGTTAGCACCAGAATTTTTTCATTTCTTTTGCATAACATTAACCTCTAGCACCTCAATTAAGCACGCAATTAGCAATTTCACATTTTGCCCACAGATCAAATACGCATACCACTCAACAGTTTTGGAAAAGAAATCTTGTTATTTTACTTTCTGTTAATTTTACAGTCTCTGAAGTAATTAATTTTTTATTTTAAGTAAATTTTATTTAATTTTAACAATTTAACACATTTAAAATTCACACAAAACTCCAAAATTCTACAGAAAACTTGAGTCATAAAGGGTTATTAGATATCCATCTTAACTGTTTATCTATCAATTACACAGGCTTACATATAACACTTATAGCTCCCCGGGGTGCGGCCACTTTACAGGGAGAATATTGGGGGTAGGGGAGATGTAATGCCATAAACAGCTTATTGTATGAGTAAACAAAGATTACAAACACATTAAATCAATAAACAAGATGTTGAATTAGGTATATATTGTGACGGGAATAAAGAAATACCTACAATTAACTGAAAATATGGAATTTTAAGTTGGATTAAGCCACCAAAACCTACAAGGGACACATACACATATATAATTTCATGTGTACATTTTTTATACAAGCCTATTCCGTACTAGTTCTAGTTATTGCTTTCTTCTGGCTATAAAAAACACATACATTTGTAATTTGTATGGATAAAGAAGCCTAAGAATGACTGGCCAGAGTTGGAACTAGGAAGGGGGGGGTGCTGTTTGTGCAGGACAACACACTAGACTAGATCTCTATTGGATGCTAAAACCTGCTACATATATCAACGAAGTACTTCTAACACACACGCATATCAATTATTACAGGTTATTGAACTAAACTTTATTTAAAACCTGAGTATAAGGGTCAGTCCAACAATATAGGCTTCAACATAGGGCCATGTTTAGCCAGATTTTAGCTAATTTGGAAGGGTTTTTTCAAGTTAAATATATCTGCATACTAAAAAAATGTGCTAACACTTAATTACAATGGTTGTCTTTGAAAAAATAAAAAACCGGAAGCACAGAAAGTGTTATAGAGGTCAAGTTCATTGAGCACATGGCTGGTTCTCTTTAAAGGGTCCCAAACCTTTAAGATGTTGAAACAAAGTTAACTATTTGAAAGCATATACATTTCCAAGTAAAATGGTGAAGTTTGGTTGAAATTGAATAATAAATTATGAAGAAAACACAAGTTATTGCACCTGATGTACATTTGCTATTCAGAGTTAGCACCAGAATTTTTTCATTTCTTTTGCATAACATTAACCTCTAGCACCTCAATTAAGCACGCAATTAGCAATTTCACATTTTGCCCACAGATCAAATACGCATACCACTCAACAGTTTTGGAAAAGAAATCTTGTTATTTTACTTTCTGTTAATTTTACAGTCTCTGAAGTAATTAATTTTTTATTTTAAGTAAATTTTATTTAATTTTAACAATTTAACACATTTAAAATTCACACAAAACTCCAAAATTCTACAGAAAACTTGAGTCATAAAGGGTTATTAGATATCCATCTTAACTGTTTATCTATCAATTACACAGGCTTACATATAACACTTATAGCTCCCCGGGGTGCGGCCACTTTACAGGGAGAATATTGGGGGTAGGGGAGATGTAATGCCATAAACAGCTTATTGTATGAGTAAACAAAGATTACAAACACATTAAATCAATAAACAAGATGTTGAATTAGGTATATATTGTGACGGGAATAAAGAAATACCTACAATTAACTGAAAATATGGAATTTTAAGTTGGATTAAGCCACCAAAACCTACAAGGGACACATACACATATATAATTTCATGTGTACATTTTTTATACAAGCCTATTCCGTACTAGTTCTAGTTATTGCTTTCTTCTGGCTATAAAAAACACATACATTTGTAATTTGTATGGATAAAGAAGCCTAAGAATGACTGGCCAGAGTTGGAACTAGGAAGGGGGGGGTGCTGTTTGTGCAGGACAACACACTAGACTAGATCTCTATTGGATGCTAAAACCTGCTACATATATCAACGAAGTACTTCTAACACACACGCATATCAATTATTACAGGTTATTGAACTAAACTTTATTTAAAACCTGAGTATAAGGGTCAGTCCAACAATATAGGCTTCAACATAGGGCCATGTTTAGCCAGATTTTAGCTAATTTGGAAGGGTTTTTTCAAGTTAAATATATCTGCATACTAAAAAAATGTGCTAACACTTAATTACAATGGTTGTCTTTGAAAAAATAAAAAACCGGAAGCACAGAAAGTGTTATAGAGGTCAAGTTCATTGAGCACATGGCTGGTTCTCTTAAAGGACTCACACAACTAAATAATTTACTATATGTTATTACTAAGCTTTAGAGCTAATAACTTTAATATTTGAAGTTCAACACTAGTGACAACTGCCTGGATTCACAGATACATACATGGCAAAGACTTCAAATGACATTTTATCAGAAGTTTCGTGGCATATTAGCTCGCTACGGGCGTCTGCTTCGGACAACTGGAAATTTACATATCAAACCAGTGAAATGGGACGGGAACACCATCTGACTTTTGACCCCATATCAATCCGCCATCACATATCAAAATCTACCAAAAGTATACATTTTTGTAAAGTCAAATATTTATAGATTTCATTCAATGCAGAATATGTCAACAATTACCTATTTAGATTATTCAGAATCACTGTACTTAGCCGGAACAAATTTTCGGTAGGGACTACAATCGTATGAAACACTTCGTGATAGGCTGATTTAGTTGTGTGATTCCTTTAAAGGGTCCCAAACCTTTAAGATGTTGAAACAAAGTTAACTATTTGAAAGCATATACATTTCCAAGTAAAATGGTGAAGTTTGGTTGAAATTGAATAATAAATTATGAAGAAAACACAAGTTATTGCACCTGATGTACATTTGCTATTCAGAGTTAGCACCAGAATTTTTTCATTTCTTTTGCATAACATTAACCTCTAGCACCTCAATTAAGCACGCAATTAGCAATTTCACATTTTGCCCACAGATCAAATACGCATACCACTCAACAGTTTTGGAAAAGAAATCTTGTTATTTTACTTTCTGTTAATTTTACAGTCTCTGAAGTAATTAATTTTTTATTTTAAGTAAATTTTATTTAATTTTAACAATTTAACACATTTAAAATTCACACAAAACTCCAAAATTCTACAGAAAACTTGAGTCATAAAGGGTTATTAGATATCCATCTTAACTGTTTATCTATCAATTACACAGGCTTACATATAACACTTATAGCTCCCCGGGGTGCGGCCACTTTACAGGGAGAATATTGGGGGTAGGGGAGATGTAATGCCATAAACAGCTTATTGTATGAGTAAACAAAGATTACAAACACATTAAATCAATAAACAAGATGTTGAATTAGGTATATATTGTGACGGGAATAAAGAAATACCTACAATTAACTGAAAATATGGAATTTTAAGTTGGATTAAGCCACCAAAACCTACAAGGGACACATACACATATATAATTTCATGTGTACATTTTTTATACAAGCCTATTCCGTACTAGTTCTAGTTATTGCTTTCTTCTGGCTATAAAAAACACATACATTTGTAATTTGTATGGATAAAGAAGCCTAAGAATGACTGGCCAGAGTTGGAACTAGGAAGGGGGGGGGTGCTGTTTGTGCAGGACAACACACTAGACTAGATCTCTATTGGATGCTAAAACCTGCTACATATATCAACGAAGTACTTCTAACACACACGCATATCAATTATTACAGGTTATTGAACTAAACTTTATTTAAAACCTGAGTATAAGGGTCAGTCCAACAATATAGGCTTCAACATAGGGCCATGTTTAGCCAGATTTTAGCTAATTTGGAAGGGTTTTTTCAAGTTAAATATATCTGCATACTAAAAAAATGTGCTAACACTTAATTACAATGGTTGTCTTTGAAAAAATAAAAAACCGGAAGCACAGAAAGTGTTATAGAGGTCAAGTTCATTGAGCACATGGCTGGTTCTCTTAAAGGACTCACACAACTAAATAATTTACTATATGTTATTACTAAGCTTTAGAGCTAATAACTTTAATATTTGAAGTTCAACACTAGTGACAACTGCCTGGATTCACAGATACATACATGGCAAAGACTTCAAATGACATTTTATCAGAAGTTTCGTGGCATATTAGCTCGCTACGGGCGTCTGCTTCGGACAACTGGAAATTTACATATCAAACCAGTGAAATGGGACGGGAACACCATCTGACTTTTGACCCCATATCAATCCGCCATCACATATCAAAATCTACCAAAAGTATACATTTTTGTAAAGTCAAATATTTATAGATTTCATTCAATGCAGAATATGTCAACAATTACCTATTTAGATTATTCAGAATCACTGTACTTAGCCGGAACAAATTTTCGGTAGGGACTACAATCGTATGAAACACTTCGTGATAGGCTGATTTAGTTGTGTGATTCCTTTAAAGGGTCCCAAACCTTTAAGATGTTGAAACAAAGTTAACTATTTGAAAGCATATACATTTCCAAGTAAAATGGTGAAGTTTGGTTGAAATTGAATAATAAATTATGAAGAAAACACAAGTTATTGCACCTGATGTACATTTGCTATTCAGAGTTAGCACCAGAATTTTTTCATTTCTTTTGCATAACATTAACCTCTAGCACCTCAATTAAGCACGCAATTAGCAATTTCACATTTTGCCCACAGATCAAATACGCATACCACTCAACAGTTTTGGAAAAGAAATCTTGTTATTTTACTTTCTGTTAATTTTACAGTCTCTGAAGTAATTAATTTTTTATTTTAAGTAAATTTTATTTAATTTTAACAATTTAACACATTTAAAATTCACACAAAACTCCAAAATTCTACAGAAAACTTGAGTCATAAAGGGTTATTAGATATCCATCTTAACTGTTTATCTATCAATTACACAGGCTTACATATAACACTTATAGCTCCCCGGGGTGCGGCCACTTTACAGGGAGAATATTGGGGGTAGGGGAGATGTAATGCCATAAACAGCTTATTGTATGAGTAAACAAAGATTACAAACACATTAAATCAATAAACAAGATGTTGAATTAGGTATATATTGTGACGGGAATAAAGAAATACCTACAATTAACTGAAAATATGGAATTTTAAGTTGGATTAAGCCACCAAAACCTACAAGGGACACATACACATATATAATTTCATGTGTACATTTTTTATACAAGCCTATTCCGTACTAGTTCTAGTTATTGCTTTCTTCTGGCTATAAAAAACACATACATTTGTAATTTGTATGGATAAAGAAGCCTAAGAATGACTGGCCAGAGTTGGAACTAGGAAGGGGGGGGTGCTGTTTGTGCAGGACAACACACTAGACTAGATCTCTATTGGATGCTAAAACCTGCTACATATATCAACGAAGTACTTCTAACACACACGCATATCAATTATTACAGGTTATTGAACTAAACTTTATTTAAAACCTGAGTATAAGGGTCAGTCCAACAATATAGGCTTCAACATAGGGCCATGTTTAGCCAGATTTTAGCTAATTTGGAAGGGTTTTTTCAAGTTAAATATATCTGCATACTAAAAAAATGTGCTAACACTTAATTACAATGGTTGTCTTTGAAAAAATAAAAAACCGGAAGCACAGAAAGTGTTATAGAGGTCAAGTTCATTGAGCACATGGCTGGTTCTCTTAAAGGACTCACACAACTAAATAATTTACTATATGTTATTACTAAGCTTTAGAGCTAATAACTTTAATATTTGAAGTTCAACACTAGTGACAACTGCCTGGATTCACAGATACATACATGGCAAAGACTTCAAATGACATTTTATCAGAAGTTTCGTGGCATATTAGCTCGCTACGGGCGTCTGCTTCGGACAACTGGAAATTTACATATCAAACCAGTGAAATGGGACGGGAACACCATCTGACTTTTGACCCCATATCAATCCGCCATCACATATCAAAATCTACCAAAAGTATACATTTTTGTAAAGTCAAATATTTATAGATTTCGTTCAATGCAGAATATGTCAACAATTACCTATTTAGATTATTCAGAATCACTGTACTTAGCCGGAACAAATTTTCGGTAGGGACTACAATCGTATGAAACACTTCGTGATAGGCTGATTTAGTTGTGTGATTCCTTTAAAGGGTCCCAAACCTTTAAGATGTTGAAACAAAGTTAACTATTTGAAAGCATATACATTTCCAAGTAAAATGGTGAAGTTTGGTTGAAATTGAATAATAAATTATGAAGAAAACACAAGTTATTGCACCTGATGTACATTTGCTATTCAGAGTTAGCACCAGAATTTTTTCATTTCTTTTGCATAACATTAACCTCTAGCACCTCAATTAAGCACGCAATTAGCAATTTCACATTTTGCCCACAGATCAAATACGCATACCACTCAACAGTTTTGGAAAAGAAATCTTGTTATTTTACTTTCTGTTAATTTTACAGTCTCTGAAGTAATTAATTTTTTATTTTAAGTAAATTTTATTTAATTTTAACAATTTAACACATTTAAAATTCACACAAAACTCCAAAATTCTACAGAAAACTTGAGTCATAAAGGGTTATTAGATATCCATCTTAACTGTTTATCTATCAATTACACAGGCTTACATATAACACTTATAGCTCCCCGGGGTGCGGCCACTTTACAGGGAGAATATTGGGGGTAGGGGAGATGTAATGCCATAAACAGCTTATTGTATGAGTAAACAAAGATTACAAACACATTAAATCAATAAACAAGATGTTGAATTAGGTATATATTGTGACGGGAATAAAGAAATACCTACAATTAACTGAAAATATGGAATTTTAAGTTGGATTAAGCCACCAAAACCTACAAGGGACACATACACATATATAATTTCATGTGTACATTTTTTATACAAGCCTATTCCGTACTAGTTCTAGTTATTGCTTTCTTCTGGCTATAAAAAACACATACATTTGTAATTTGTATGGATAAAGAAGCCTAAGAATGACTGGCCAGAGTTGGAACTAGGAAGGGGGGGGGTGCTGTTTGTGCAGGACAACACACTAGACTAGATCTCTATTGGATGCTAAAACCTGCTACATATATCAACGAAGTACTTCTAACACACACGCATATCAATTATTACAGGTTATTGAACTAAACTTTATTTAAAACCTGAGTATAAGGGTCAGTCCAACAATATAGGCTTCAACATAGGGCCATGTTTAGCCAGATTTTAGCTAATTTGGAAGGGTTTTTTCAAGTTAAATATATCTGCATACTAAAAAAATGTGCTAACACTTAATTACAATGGTTGTCTTTGAAAAAATAAAAAACCGGAAGCACAGAAAGTGTTATAGAGGTCAAGTTCATTGAGCACATGGCTGGTTCTCTTAAAGGACTCACACAACTAAATAATTTACTATATGTTATTACTAAGCTTTAGAGCTAATAACTTTAATATTTGAAGTTCAACACTAGTGACAACTGCCTGGATTCACAGATACATACATGGCAAAGACTTCAAATGACATTTTATCAGAAGTTTCGTGGCATATTAGCTCGCTACGGGCGTCTGCTTCGGACAACTGGAAATTTACATATCAAACCAGTGAAATGGGACGGGAACACCATCTGACTTTTGACCCCATATCAATCCGCCATCACATATCAAAATCTACCAAAAGTATACATTTTTGTAAAGTCAAATATTTATAGATTTCATTCAATGCAGAATATGTCAACAATTACCTATTTAGATTATTCAGAATCACTGTACTTAGCCGGAACAAATTTTCGGTAGGGACTACAATCGTATGAAACACTTCGTGATAGGCTGATTTAGTTGTGTGATTCCTTTAAAGGGTCCCAAACCTTTAAGATGTTGAAACAAAGTTAACTATTTGAAAGCATATACATTTCCAAGTAAAATGGTGAAGTTTGGTTGAAATTGAATAATAAATTATGAAGAAAACACAAGTTATTGCACCTGATGTACATTTGCTATTCAGAGTTAGCACCAGAATTTTTTCATTTCTTTTGCATAACATTAACCTCTAGCACCTCAATTAAGCACGCAATTAGCAATTTCACATTTTGCCCACAGATCAAATACGCATACCACTCAACAGTTTTGGAAAAGAAATCTTGTTATTTTACTTTCTGTTAATTTTACAGTCTCTGAAGTAATTAATTTTTTATTTTAAGTAAATTTTATTTAATTTTAACAATTTAACACATTTAAAATTCACACAAAACTCCAAAATTCTACAGAAAACTTGAGTCATAAAGGGTTATTAGATATCCATCTTAACTGTTTATCTATCAATTACACAGGCTTACATATAACACTTATAGCTCCCCGGGGTGCGGCCACTTTACAGGGAGAATATTGGGGGTAGGGGAGATGTAATGCCATAAACAGCTTATTGTATGAGTAAACAAAGATTACAAACACATTAAATCAATAAACAAGATGTTGAATTAGGTATATATTGTGACGGGAATAAAGAAATACCTACAATTAACTGAAAATATGGAATTTTAAGTTGGATTAAGCCACCAAAACCTACAAGGGACACATACACATATATAATTTCATGTGTACATTTTTTATACAAGCCTATTCCGTACTAGTTCTAGTTATTGCTTTCTTCTGGCTATAAAAAACACATACATTTGTAATTTGTATGGATAAAGAAGCCTAAGAATGACTGGCCAGAGTTGGAACTAGGAAGGGGGGGGTGCTGTTTGTGCAGGACAACACACTAGACTAGATCTCTATTGGATGCTAAAACCTGCTACATATATCAACGAAGTACTTCTAACACACACGCATATCAATTATTACAGGTTATTGAACTAAACTTTATTTAAAACCTGAGTATAAGGGTCAGTCCAACAATATAGGCTTCAACATAGGGCCATGTTTAGCCAGATTTTAGCTAATTTGGAAGGGTTTTTTCAAGTTAAATATATCTGCATACTAAAAAAATGTGCTAACACTTAATTACAATGGTTGTCTTTGAAAAAATAAAAAACCGGAAGCACAGAAAGTGTTATAGAGGTCAAGTTCATTGAGCACATGGCTGGTTCTCTTAAAGGACTCACACAACTAAATAATTTACTATATGTTATTACTAAGCTTTAGAGCTAATAACTTTAATATTTGAAGTTCAACACTAGTGACAACTGCCTGGATTCACAGATACATACATGGCAAAGACTTCAAATGACATTTTATCAGAAGTTTCGTGGCATATTAGCTCGCTACGGGCGTCTGCTTCGGACAACTGGAAATTTACATATCAAACCAGTGAAATGGGACGGGAACACCATCTGACTTTTGACCCCATATCAATCCGCCATCACATATCAAAATCTACCAAAAGTATACATTTTTGTAAAGTCAAATATTTATAGATTTCATTCAATGCAGAATATGTCAACAATTACCTATTTAGATTATTCAGAATCACTGTACTTAGCCGGAACAAATTTTCGGTAGGGACTACAATCGTATGAAACACTTCGTGATAGGCTGATTTAGTTGTGTGATTCCTTTAAAGGGTCCCAAACCTTTAAGATGTTGAAACAAAGTTAACTATTTGAAAGCATATACATTTCCAAGTAAAATGGTGAAGTTTGGTTGAAATTGAATAATAAATTATGAAGAAAACACAAGTTATTGCACCTGATGTACATTTGCTATTCAGAGTTAGCACCAGAATTTTTTCATTTCTTTTGCATAACATTAACCTCTAGCACCTCAATTAAGCACGCAATTAGCAATTTCACATTTTGCCCACAGATCAAATACGCATACCACTCAACAGTTTTGGAAAAGAAATCTTGTTATTTTACTTTCTGTTAATTTTACAGTCTCTGAAGTAATTAATTTTTTATTTTAAGTAAATTTTATTTAATTTTAACAATTTAACACATTTAAAATTCACACAAAACTCCAAAATTCTACAGAAAACTTGAGTCATAAAGGGTTATTAGATATCCATCTTAACTGTTTATCTATCAATTACACAGGCTTACATATAACACTTATAGCTCCCCGGGGTGCGGCCACTTTACAGGGAGAATATTGGGGGTAGGGGAGATGTAATGCCATAAACAGCTTATTGTATGAGTAAACAAAGATTACAAACACATTAAATCAATAAACAAGATGTTGAATTAGGTATATATTGTGACGGGAATAAAGAAATACCTACAATTAACTGAAAATATGGAATTTTAAGTTGGATTAAGCCACCAAAACCTACAAGGGACACATACACATATATAATTTCATGTGTACATTTTTTATACAAGCCTATTCCGTACTAGTTCTAGTTATTGCTTTCTTCTGGCTATAAAAAACACATACATTTGTAATTTGTATGGATAAAGAAGCCTAAGAATGACTGGCCAGAGTTGGAACTAGGAAGGGGGGGGTGCTGTTTGTGCAGGACAACACACTAGACTAGATCTCTATTGGATGCTAAAACCTGCTACATATATCAACGAAGTACTTCTAACACACACGCATATCAATTATTACAGGTTATTGAACTAAACTTTATTTAAAACCTGAGTATAAGGGTCAGTCCAACAATATAGGCTTCAACATAGGGCCATGTTTAGCCAGATTTTAGCTAATTTGGAAGGGTTTTTTCAAGTTAAATATATCTGCATACTAAAAAAATGTGCTAACACTTAATTACAATGGTTGTCTTTGAAAAAATAAAAAACCGGAAGCACAGAAAGTGTTATAGAGGTCAAGTTCATTGAGCACATGGCTGGTTCTCTTAAAGGACTCACACAACTAAATAATTTACTATATGTTATTACTAAGCTTTAGAGCTAATAACTTTAATATTTGAAGTTCAACACTAGTGACAACTGCCTGGATTCACAGATACATACATGGCAAAGACTTCAAATGACATTTTATCAGAAGTTTCGTGGCATATTAGCTCGCTACGGGCGTCTGCTTCGGACAACTGGAAATTTACATATCAAACCAGTGAAATGGGACGGGAACACCATCTGACTTTTGACCCCATATCAATCCGCCATCACATATCAAAATCTACCAAAAGTATACATTTTTGTAAAGTCAAATATTTATAGATTTCATTCAATGCAGAATATGTCAACAATTACCTATTTAGATTATTCAGAATCACTGTACTTAGCCGGAACAAATTTTCGGTAGGGACTACAATCGTATGAAACACTTCGTGATAGGCTGATTTAGTTGTGTGATTCCTTTAAAGGGTCCCAAACCTTTAAGATGTTGAAACAAAGTTAACTATTTGAAAGCATATACATTTCCAAGTAAAATGGTGAAGTTTGGTTGAAATTGAATAATAAATTATGAAGAAAACACAAGTTATTGCACCTGATGTACATTTGCTATTCAGAGTTAGCACCAGAATTTTTTCATTTCTTTTGCATAACATTAACCTCTAGCACCTCAATTAAGCACGCAATTAGCAATTTCACATTTTGCCCACAGATCAAATACGCATACCACTCAACAGTTTTGGAAAAGAAATCTTGTTATTTTACTTTCTGTTAATTTTACAGTCTCTGAAGTAATTAATTTTTTATTTTAAGTAAATTTTATTTAATTTTAACAATTTAACACATTTAAAATTCACACAAAACTCCAAAATTCTACAGAAAACTTGAGTCATAAAGGGTTATTAGATATCCATCTTAACTGTTTATCTATCAATTACACAGGCTTACATATAACACTTATAGCTCCCCGGGGTGCGGCCACTTTACAGGGAGAATATTGGGGGTAGGGGAGATGTAATGCCATAAACAGCTTATTGTATGAGTAAACAAAGATTACAAACACATTAAATCAATAAACAAGATGTTGAATTAGGTATATATTGTGACGGGAATAAAGAAATACCTACAATTAACTGAAAATATGGAATTTTAAGTTGGATTAAGCCACCAAAACCTACAAGGGACACATACACATATATAATTTCATGTGTACATTTTTTATACAAGCCTATTCCGTACTAGTTCTAGTTATTGCTTTCTTCTGGCTATAAAAAACACATACATTTGTAATTTGTATGGATAAAGAAGCCTAAGAATGACTGGCCAGAGTTGGAACTAGGAAGGGGGGGGTGCTGTTTGTGCAGGACAACACACTAGACTAGATCTCTATTGGATGCTAAAACCTGCTACATATATCAACGAAGTACTTCTAACACACACGCATATCAATTATTACAGGTTATTGAACTAAACTTTATTTAAAACCTGAGTATAAGGGTCAGTCCAACAATATAGGCTTCAACATAGGGCCATGTTTAGCCAGATTTTAGCTAATTTGGAAGGGTTTTTTCAAGTTAAATATATCTGCATACTAAAAAAATGTGCTAACACTTAATTACAATGGTTGTCTTTGAAAAAATAAAAAACCGGAAGCACAGAAAGTGTTATAGAGGTCAAGTTCATTGAGCACATGGCTGGTTCTCTTAAAGGACTCACACAACTAAATAATTTACTATATGTTATTACTAAGCTTTAGAGCTAATAACTTTAATATTTGAAGTTCAACACTAGTGACAACTGCCTGGATTCACAGATACATACATGGCAAAGACTTCAAATGACATTTTATCAGAAGTTTCGTGGCATATTAGCTCGCTACGGGCGTCTGCTTCGGACAACTGGAAATTTACATATCAAACCAGTGAAATGGGACGGGAACACCATCTGACTTTTGACCCCATATCAATCCGCCATCACATATCAAAATCTACCAAAAGTATACATTTTTGTAAAGTCAAATATTTATAGATTTCATTCAATGCAGAATATGTCAACAATTACCTATTTAGATTATTCAGAATCACTGTACTTAGCCGGAACAAATTTTCGGTAGGGACTACAATCGTATGAAACACTTCGTGATAGGCTGATTTAGTTGTGTGATTCCTTTAAAGGGTCCCAAACCTTTAAGATGTTGAAACAAAGTTAACTATTTGAAAGCATATACATTTCCAAGTAAAATGGTGAAGTTTGGTTGAAATTGAATAATAAATTATGAAGAAAACACAAGTTATTGCACCTGATGTACATTTGCTATTCAGAGTTAGCACCAGAATTTTTTCATTTCTTTTGCATAACATTAACCTCTAGCACCTCAATTAAGCACGCAATTAGCAATTTCACATTTTGCCCACAGATCAAATACGCATACCACTCAACAGTTTTGGAAAAGAAATCTTGTTATTTTACTTTCTGTTAATTTTACAGTCTCTGAAGTAATTAATTTTTTATTTTAAGTAAATTTTATTTAATTTTAACAATTTAACACATTTAAAATTCACACAAAACTCCAAAATTCTACAGAAAACTTGAGTCATAAAGGGTTATTAGATATCCATCTTAACTGTTTATCTATCAATTACACAGGCTTACATATAACACTTATAGCTCCCCGGGGTGCGGCCACTTTACAGGGAGAATATTGGGGGTAGGGGAGATGTAATGCCATAAACAGCTTATTGTATGAGTAAACAAAGATTACAAACACATTAAATCAATAAACAAGATGTTGAATTAGGTATATATTGTGACGGGAATAAAGAAATACCTACAATTAACTGAAAATATGGAATTTTAAGTTGGATTAAGCCACCAAAACCTACAAGGGACACATACACATATATAATTTCATGTGTACATTTTTTATACAAGCCTATTCCGTACTAGTTCTAGTTATTGCTTTCTTCTGGCTATAAAAAACACATACATTTGTAATTTGTATGGATAAAGAAGCCTAAGAATGACTGGCCAGAGTTGGAACTAGGAAGGGGGGGGGGGTGCTGTTTGTGCAGGACAACACACTAGACTAGATCTCTATTGGATGCTAAAACCTGCTACATATATCAACGAAGTACTTCTAACACACACGCATATCAATTATTACAGGTTATTGAACTAAACTTTATTTAAAACCTGAGTATAAGGGTCAGTCCAACAATATAGGCTTCAACATAGGGCCATGTTTAGCCAGATTTTAGCTAATTTGGAAGGGTTTTTTCAAGTTAAATATATCTGCATACTAAAAAAATGTGCTAACACTTAATTACAATGGTTGTCTTTGAAAAAATAAAAAACCGGAAGCACAGAAAGTGTTATAGAGGTCAAGTTCATTGAGCACATGGCTGGTTCTCTTAAAGGACTCACACAACTAAATAATTTACTATATGTTATTACTAAGCTTTAGAGCTAATAACTTTAATATTTGAAGTTCAACACTAGTGACAACTGCCTGGATTCACAGATACATACATGGCAAAGACTTCAAATGACATTTTATCAGAAGTTTCGTGGCATATTAGCTCGCTACGGGCGTCTGCTTCGGACAACTGGAAATTTACATATCAAACCAGTGAAATGGGACGGGAACACCATCTGACTTTTGACCCCATATCAATCCGCCATCACATATCAAAATCTACCAAAAGTATACATTTTTGTAAAGTCAAATATTTATAGATTTCATTCAATGCAGAATATGTCAACAATTACCTATTTAGATTATTCAGAATCACTGTACTTAGCCGGAACAAATTTTCGGTAGGGACTACAATCGTATGAAACACTTCGTGATAGGCTGATTTAGTTGTGTGATTCCTTTAAAGGGTCCCAAACCTTTAAGATGTTGAAACAAAGTTAACTATTTGAAAGCATATACATTTCCAAGTAAAATGGTGAAGTTTGGTTGAAATTGAATAATAAATTATGAAGAAAACACAAGTTATTGCACCTGATGTACATTTGCTATTCAGAGTTAGCACCAGAATTTTTTCATTTCTTTTGCATAACATTAACCTCTAGCACCTCAATTAAGCACGCAATTAGCAATTTCACATTTTGCCCACAGATCAAATACGCATACCACTCAACAGTTTTGGAAAAGAAATCTTGTTATTTTACTTTCTGTTAATTTTACAGTCTCTGAAGTAATTAATTTTTTATTTTAAGTAAATTTTATTTAATTTTAACAATTTAACACATTTAAAATTCACACAAAACTCCAAAATTCTACAGAAAACTTGAGTCATAAAGGGTTATTAGATATCCATCTTAACTGTTTATCTATCAATTACACAGGCTTACATATAACACTTATAGCTCCCCGGGGTGCGGCCACTTTACAGGGAGAATATTGGGGGTAGGGGAGATGTAATGCCATAAACAGCTTATTGTATGAGTAAACAAAGATTACAAACACATTAAATCAATAAACAAGATGTTGAATTAGGTATATATTGTGACGGGAATAAAGAAATACCTACAATTAACTGAAAATATGGAATTTTAAGTTGGATTAAGCCACCAAAACCTACAAGGGACACATACACATATATAATTTCATGTGTACATTTTTTATACAAGCCTATTCCGTACTAGTTCTAGTTATTGCTTTCTTCTGGCTATAAAAAACACATACATTTGTAATTTGTATGGATAAAGAAGCCTAAGAATGACTGGCCAGAGTTGGAACTAGGAAGGGGGGGGGGTGCTGTTTGTGCAGGACAACACACTAGACTAGATCTCTATTGGATGCTAAAACCTGCTACATATATCAACGAAGTACTTCTAACACACACGCATATCAATTATTACAGGTTATTGAACTAAACTTTATTTAAAACCTGAGTATAAGGGTCAGTCCAACAATATAGGCTTCAACATAGGGCCATGTTTAGCCAGATTTTAGCTAATTTGGAAGGGTTTTTTCAAGTTAAATATATCTGCATACTAAAAAAATGTGCTAACACTTAATTACAATGGTTGTCTTTGAAAAAATAAAAAACCGGAAGCACAGAAAGTGTTATAGAGGTCAAGTTCATTGAGCACATGGCTGGTTCTCTTAAAGGACTCACACAACTAAATAATTTACTATATGTTATTACTAAGCTTTAGAGCTAATAACTTTAATATTTGAAGTTCAACACTAGTGACAACTGCCTGGATTCACAGATACATACATGGCAAAGACTTCAAATGACATTTTATCAGAAGTTTCGTGGCATATTAGCTCGCTACGGGCGTCTGCTTCGGACAACTGGAAATTTACATATCAAACCAGTGAAATGGGACGGGAACACCATCTGACTTTTGACCCCATATCAATCCGCCATCACATATCAAAATCTACCAAAAGTATACATTTTTGTAAAGTCAAATATTTATAGATTTCATTCAATGCAGAATATGTCAACAATTACCTATTTAGATTATTCAGAATCACTGTACTTAGCCGGAACAAATTTTCGGTAGGGACTACAATCGTATGAAACACTTCGTGATAGGCTGATTTAGTTGTGTGATTCCTTTAAAGGGTCCCAAACCTTTAAGATGTTGAAACAAAGTTAACTATTTGAAAGCATATACATTTCCAAGTAAAATGGTGAAGTTTGGTTGAAATTGAATAATAAATTATGAAGAAAACACAAGTTATTGCACCTGATGTACATTTGCTATTCAGAGTTAGCACCAGAATTTTTTCATTTCTTTTGCATAACATTAACCTCTAGCACCTCAATTAAGCACGCAATTAGCAATTTCACATTTTGCCCACAGATCAAATACGCATACCACTCAACAGTTTTGGAAAAGAAATCTTGTTATTTTACTTTCTGTTAATTTTACAGTCTCTGAAGTAATTAATTTTTTATTTTAAGTAAATTTTATTTAATTTTAACAATTTAACACATTTAAAATTCACACAAAACTCCAAAATTCTACAGAAAACTTGAGTCATAAAGGGTTATTAGATATCCATCTTAACTGTTTATCTATCAATTACACAGGCTTACATATAACACTTATAGCTCCCCGGGGTGCGGCCACTTTACAGGGAGAATATTGGGGGTAGGGGAGATGTAATGCCATAAACAGCTTATTGTATGAGTAAACAAAGATTACAAACACATTAAATCAATAAACAAGATGTTGAATTAGGTATATATTGTGACGGGAATAAAGAAATACATACAATTAACTGAAAATATGGAATTTTAAGTTGGATTAAGCCACCAAAACCTACAAGGGACACATACACATATATAATTTCATGTGTACATTTTTTATACAAGCCTATTCCGTACTAGTTCTAGTTATTGCTTTCTTCTGGCTATAAAAAACACATACATTTGTAATTTGTATGGATAAAGAAGCCTAAGAATGACTGGCCAGAGTTGGAACTAGGAAGGGGGGGGTGCTGTTTGTGCAGGACAACACACTAGACTAGATCTCTATTGGATGCTAAAACCTGCTACATATATCAACGAAGTACTTCTAACACACACGCATATCAATTATTACAGGTTATTGAACTAAACTTTATTTAAAACCTGAGTATAAGGGTCAGTCCAACAATATAGGCTTCAACATAGGGCCATGTTTAGCCAGATTTTAGCTAATTTGGAAGGGTTTTTTCAAGTTAAATATATCTGCATACTAAAAAAATGTGCTAACACTTAATTACAATGGTTGTCTTTGAAAAAATAAAAAACCGGAAGCACAGAAAGTGTTATAGAGGTCAAGTTCATTGAGCACATGGCTGGTTCTCTTAAAGGACTCACACAACTAAATAATTTACTATATGTTATTACTAAGCTTTAGAGCTAATAACTTTAATATTTGAAGTTCAACACTAGTGACAACTGCCTGGATTCACAGATACATACATGGCAAAGACTTCAAATGACATTTTATCAGAAGTTTCGTGGCATATTAGCTCGCTACGGGCGTCTGCTTCGGACAACTGGAAATTTACATATCAAACCAGTGAAATGGGACGGGAACACCATCTGACTTTTGACCCCATATCAATCCGCCATCACATATCAAAATCTACCAAAAGTATACATTTTTGTAAAGTCAAATATTTATAGATTTCATTCAATGCAGAATATGTCAACAATTACCTATTTAGATTATTCAGAATCACTGTACTTAGCCGGAACAAATTTTCGGTAGGGACTACAATCGTATGAAACACTTCGTGATAGGCTGATTTAGTTGTGTGATTCCTTTAAAGGGTCCCAAACCTTTAAGATGTTGAAACAAAGTTAACTATTTGAAAGCATATACATTTCCAAGTAAAATGGTGAAGTTTGGTTGAAATTGAATAATAAATTATGAAGAAAACACAAGTTATTGCACCTGATGTACATTTGCTATTCAGAGTTAGCACCAGAATTTTTTCATTTCTTTTGCATAACATTAACCTCTAGCACCTCAATTAAGCACGCAATTAGCAATTTCACATTTTGCCCACAGATCAAATACGCATACCACTCAACAGTTTTGGAAAAGAAATCTTGTTATTTTACTTTCTGTTAATTTTACAGTCTCTGAAGTAATTAATTTTTTATTTTAAGTAAATTTTATTTAATTTTAACAATTTAACACATTTAAAATTCACACAAAACTCCAAAATTCTACAGAAAACTTGAGTCATAAAGGGTTATTAGATATCCATCTTAACTGTTTATCTATCAATTACACAGGCTTACATATAACACTTATAGCTCCCCGGGGTGCGGCCACTTTACAGGGAGAATATTGGGGGTAGGGGAGATGTAATGCCATAAACAGCTTATTGTATGAGTAAACAAAGATTACAAACACATTAAATCAATAAACAAGATGTTGAATTAGGTATATATTGTGACGGGAATAAAGAAATACATACAATTAACTGAAAATATGGAATTTTAAGTTGGATTAAGCCACCAAAACCTACAAGGGACACATACACATATATAATTTCATGTGTACATTTTTTATACAAGCCTATTCCGTACTAGTTCTAGTTATTGCTTTCTTCTGGCTATAAAAAACACATACATTTGTAATTTGTATGGATAAAGAAGCCTAAGAATGACTGGCCAGAGTTGGAACTAGGAAGGGGGGGGGTGCTGTTTGTGCAGGACAACACACTAGACTAGATCTCTATTGGATGCTAAAACCTGCTACATATATCAACGAAGTACTTCTAACACACACGCATATCAATTATTACAGGTTATTGAACTAAACTTTATTTAAAACCTGAGTATAAGGGTCAGTCCAACAATATAGGCTTCAACATAGGGCCATGTTTAGCCAGATTTTAGCTAATTTGGAAGGGTTTTTTCAAGTTAAATATATCTGCATACTAAAAAAATGTGCTAACACTTAATTACAATGGTTGTCTTTGAAAAAATAAAAAACCGGAAGCACAGAAAGTGTTATAGAGGTCAAGTTCATTGAGCACATGGCTGGTTCTCTTAAAGGACTCACACAACTAAATAATTTACTATATGTTATTACTAAGCTTTAGAGCTAATAACTTTAATATTTGAAGTTCAACACTAGTGACAACTGCCTGGATTCACAGATACATACATGGCAAAGACTTCAAATGACATTTTATCAGAAGTTTCGTGGCATATTAGCTCGCTACGGGCGTCTGCTTCGGACAACTGGAAATTTACATATCAAACCAGTGAAATGGGACGGGAACACCATCTGACTTTTGACCCCATATCAATCCGCCATCACATATCAAAATCTACCAAAAGTATACATTTTTGTAAAGTCAAATATTTATAGATTTCATTCAATGCAGAATATGTCAACAATTACCTATTTAGATTATTCAGAATCACTGTACTTAGCCGGAACAAATTTTCGGTAGGGACTACAATCGTATGAAACACTTCGTGATAGGCTGATTTAGTTGTGTGATTCCTTTAAAGGGTCCCAAACCTTTAAGATGTTGAAACAAAGTTAACTATTTGAAAGCATATACATTTCCAAGTAAAATGGTGAAGTTTGGTTGAAATTGAATAATAAATTATGAAGAAAACACAAGTTATTGCACCTGATGTACATTTGCTATTCAGAGTTAGCACCAGAATTTTTTCATTTCTTTTGCATAACATTAACCTCTAGCACCTCAATTAAGCACGCAATTAGCAATTTCACATTTTGCCCACAGATCAAATACGCATACCACTCAACAGTTTTGGAAAAGAAATCTTGTTATTTTACTTTCTGTTAATTTTACAGTCTCTGAAGTAATTAATTTTTTATTTTAAGTAAATTTTATTTAATTTTAACAATTTAACACATTTAAAATTCACACAAAACTCCAAAATTCTACAGAAAACTTGAGTCATAAAGGGTTATTAGATATCCATCTTAACTGTTTATCTATCAATTACACAGGCTTACATATAACACTTATAGCTCCCCGGGGTGCGGCCACTTTACAGGGAGAATATTGGGGGTAGGGGAGATGTAATGCCATAAACAGCTTATTGTATGAGTAAACAAAGATTACAAACACATTAAATCAATAAACAAGATGTTGAATTAGGTATATATTGTGACGGGAATAAAGAAATACCTACAATTAACTGAAAATATGGAATTTTAAGTTGGATTAAGCCACCAAAACCTACAAGGGACACATACACATATATAATTTCATGTGTACATTTTTTATACAAGCCTATTCCGTACTAGTTCTAGTTATTGCTTTCTTCTGGCTATAAAAAACACATACATTTGTAATTTGTATGGATAAAGAAGCCTAAGAATGACTGGCCAGAGTTGGAACTAGGAAGGGGGGGGTGCTGTTTGTGCAGGACAACACACTAGACTAGATCTCTATTGGATGCTAAAACCTGCTACATATATCAACGAAGTACTTCTAACACACACGCATATCAATTATTACAGGTTATTGAACTAAACTTTATTTAAAACCTGAGTATAAGGGTCAGTCCAACAATATAGGCTTCAACATAGGGCCATGTTTAGCCAGATTTTAGCTAATTTGGAAGGGTTTTTTCAAGTTAAATATATCTGCATACTAAAAAAATGTGCTAACACTTAATTACAATGGTTGTCTTTGAAAAAATAAAAAACCGGAAGCACAGAAAGTGTTATAGAGGTCAAGTTCATTGAGCACATGGCTGGTTCTCTTAAAGGACTCACACAACTAAATAATTTACTATATGTTATTACTAAGCTTTAGAGCTAATAACTTTAATATTTGAAGTTCAACACTAGTGACAACTGCCTGGATTCACAGATACATACATGGCAAAGACTTCAAATGACATTTTATCAGAAGTTTCGTGGCATATTAGCTCGCTACGGGCGTCTGCTTCGGACAACTGGAAATTTACATATCAAACCAGTGAAATGGGACGGGAACACCATCTGACTTTTGACCCCATATCAATCCGCCATCACATATCAAAATCTATCAAAAGTATACATTTTTGTAAAGTCAAATATTTATAGATTTCATTCAATGCAGAATATGTCAACAATTACCTATTTAGATTATTCAGAATCACTGTACTTAGCCGGAACAAATTTTCGGTAGGGACTACAATCGTATGAAACACTTCGTGATAGGCTGATTTAGTTGTGTGATTCCTTTAAAGGGTCCCAAACCTTTAAGATGTTGAAACAAAGTTAACTATTTGAAAGCATATACATTTCCAAGTAAAATGGTGAAGTTTGGTTGAAATTGAATAATAAATTATGAAGAAAACACAAGTTATTGCACCTGATGTACATTTGCTATTCAGAGTTAGCACCAGAATTTTTTCATTTCTTTTGCATAACATTAACCTCTAGCACCTCAATTAAGCACGCAATTAGCAATTTCACATTTTGCCCACAGATCAAATACGCATACCACTCAACAGTTTTGGAAAAGAAATCTTGTTATTTTACTTTCTGTTAATTTTACAGTCTCTGAAGTAATTAATTTTTTATTTTAAGTAAATTTTATTTAATTTTAACAATTTAACACATTTAAAATTCACACAAAACTCCAAAATTCTACAGAAAACTTGAGTCATAAAGGGTTATTAGATATCCATCTTAACTGTTTATCTATCAATTACACAGGCTTACATATAACACTTATAGCTCCCCGGGGTGCGGCCACTTTACAGGGAGAATATTGGGGGTAGGGGAGATGTAATGCCATAAACAGCTTATTGTATGAGTAAACAAAGATTACAAACACATTAAATCAATAAACAAGATGTTGAATTAGGTATATATTGTGACGGGAATAAAGAAATACCTACAATTAACTGAAAATATGGAATTTTAAGTTGGATTAAGCCACCAAAACCTACAAGGGACACATACACATATATAATTTCATGTGTACATTTTTTATACAAGCCTATTCCGTACTAGTTCTAGTTATTGCTTTCTTCTGGCTATAAAAAACACATACATTTGTAATTTGTATGGATAAAGAAGCCTAAGAATGACTGGCCAGAGTTGGAACTAGGAAGGGGGGGGTGCTGTTTGTGCAGGACAACACACTAGACTAGATCTCTATTGGATGCTAAAACCTGCTACATATATCAACGAAGTACTTCTAACACACACGCATATCAATTATTACAGGTTATTGAACTAAACTTTATTTAAAACCTGAGTATAAGGGTCAGTCCAACAATATAGGCTTCAACATAGGGCCATGTTTAGCCAGATTTTAGCTAATTTGGAAGGGTTTTTTCAAGTTAAATATATCTGCATACTAAAAAAATGTGCTAACACTTAATTACAATGGTTGTCTTTGAAAAAATAAAAAACCGGAAGCACAGAAAGTGTTATAGAGGTCAAGTTCATTGAGCACATGGCTGGTTCTCTTTAAAGGGTCCCAAACCTTTAAGATGTTGAAACAAAGTTAACTATTTGAAAGCATATACATTTCCAAGTAAAATGGTGAAGTTTGGTTGAAATTGAATAATAAATTATGAAGAAAACACAAGTTATTGCACCTGATGTACATTTGCTATTCAGAGTTAGCACCAGAATTTTTTCATTTCTTTTGCATAACATTAACCTCTAGCACCTCAATTAAGCACGCAATTAGCAATTTCACATTTTGCCCACAGATCAAATACGCATACCACTCAACAGTTTTGGAAAAGAAATCTTGTTATTTTACTTTCTGTTAATTTTACAGTCTCTGAAGTAATTAATTTTTTATTTTAAGTAAATTTTATTTAATTTTAACAATTTAACACATTTAAAATTCACACAAAACTCCAAAATTCTACAGAAAACTTGAGTCATAAAGGGTTATTAGATATCCATCTTAACTGTTTATCTATCAATTACACAGGCTTACATATAACACTTATAGCTCCCCGGGGTGCGGCCACTTTACAGGGAGAATATTGGGGGTAGGGGAGATGTAATGCCATAAACAGCTTATTGTATGAGTAAACAAAGATTACAAACACATTAAATCAATAAACAAGATGTTGAATTAGGTATATATTGTGACGGGAATAAAGAAATACCTACAATTAACTGAAAATATGGAATTTTAAGTTGGATTAAGCCACCAAAACCTACAAGGGACACATACACATATATAATTTCATGTGTACATTTTTTATACAAGCCTATTCCGTACTAGTTCTAGTTATTGCTTTCTTCTGGCTATAAAAAACACATACATTTGTAATTTGTATGGATAAAGAAGCCTAAGAATGACTGGCCAGAGTTGGAACTAGGAAGGGGGGGGTGCTGTTTGTGCAGGACAACACACTAGACTAGATCTCTATTGGATGCTAAAACCTGCTACATATATCAACGAAGTACTTCTAACACACACGCATATCAATTATTACAGGTTATTGAACTAAACTTTATTTAAAACCTGAGTATAAGGGTCAGTCCAACAATATAGGCTTCAACATAGGGCCATGTTTAGCCAGATTTTAGCTAATTTGGAAGGGTTTTTTCAAGTTAAATATATCTGCATACTAAAAAAATGTGCTAACACTTAATTACAATGGTTGTCTTTGAAAAAATAAAAAACCGGAAGCACAGAAAGTGTTATAGAGGTCAAGTTCATTGAGCACATGGCTGGTTCTCTTAAAAGGGTCCCAAACCTTTAAGATGTTGAAACAAAGTTAACTATTTGAAAGCATATACATTTCCAAGTAAAATGGTGAAGTTTGGTTGAAATTGAATAATAAATTATGAAGAAAACACAAGTTATTGCACCTGATGTACATTTGCTATTCAGAGTTAGCACCAGAATTTTTTCATTTCTTTTGCATAACATTAACCTCTAGCACCTCAATTAAGCACGCAATTAGCAATTTCACATTTTGCCCACAGATCAAATACGCATACCACTCAACAGTTTTGGAAAAGAAATCTTGTTATTTTACTTTCTGTTAATTTTACAGTCTCTGAAGTAATTAATTTTTTATTTTAAGTAAATTTTATTTAATTTTAACAATTTAACACATTTAAAATTCACACAAAACTCCAAAATTCTACAGAAAACTTGAGTCATAAAGGGTTATTAGATATCCATCTTAACTGTTTATCTATCAATTACACAGGCTTACATATAACACTTATAGCTCCCCGGGGTGCGGCCACTTTACAGGGAGAATATTGGGGGTAGGGGAGATGTAATGCCATAAACAGCTTATTGTATGAGTAAACAAAGATTACAAACACATTAAATCAATAAACAAGATGTTGAATTAGGTATATATTGTGACGGGAATAAAGAAATACCTACAATTAACTGAAAATATGGAATTTTAAGTTGGATTAAGCCACCAAAACCTACAAGGGACACATACACATATATAATTTCATGTGTACATTTTTTATACAAGCCTATTCCGTACTAGTTCTAGTTATTGCTTTCTTCTGGCTATAAAAAACACATACATTTGTAATTTGTATGGATAAAGAAGCCTAAGAATGACTGGCCAGAGTTGGAACTAGGAAGGGGGGGGTGCTGTTTGTGCAGGACAACACACTAGACTAGATCTCTATTGGATGCTAAAACCTGCTACATATATCAACGAAGTACTTCTAACACACACGCATATCAATTATTACAGGTTATTGAACTAAACTTTATTTAAAACCTGAGTATAAGGGTCAGTCCAACAATATAGGCTTCAACATAGGGCCATGTTTAGCCAGATTTTAGCTAATTTGGAAGGGTTTTTTCAAGTTAAATATATCTGCATACTAAAAAAATGTGCTAACACTTAATTACAATGGTTGTCTTTGAAAAAATAAAAAACCGGAAGCACAGAAAGTGTTATAGAGGTCAAGTTCATTGAGCACATGGCTGGTTCTCTTAAAGGACTCACACAACTAAATAATTTACTATATGTTATTACTAAGCTTTAGAGCTAATAACTTTAATATTTGAAGTTCAACACTAGTGACAACTGCCTGGATTCACAGATACATACATGGCAAAGACTTCAAATGACATTTTATCAGAAGTTTCGTGGCATATTAGCTCGCTACGGGCGTCTGCTTCGGACAACTGGAAATTTACATATCAAACCAGTGAAATGGGACGGGAACACCATCTGACTTTTGACCCCATATCAATCCGCCATCACATATCAAAATCTACCAAAAGTATACATTTTTGTAAAGTCAAATATTTATAGATTTCATTCAATGCAGAATATGTCAACAATTACCTATTTAGATTATTCAGAATCACTGTACTTAGCCGGAACAAATTTTCGGTAGGGACTACAATCGTATGAAACACTTCGTGATAGGCTGATTTAGTTGTGTGATTCCTTTAAAGGGTCCCAAACCTTTAAGATGTTGAAACAAAGTTAACTATTTGAAAGCATATACATTTCCAAGTAAAATGGTGAAGTTTGGTTGAAATTGAATAATAAATTATGAAGAAAACACAAGTTATTGCACCTGATGTACATTTGCTATTCAGAGTTAGCACCAGAATTTTTTCATTTCTTTTGCATAACATTAACCTCTAGCACCTCAATTAAGCACGCAATTAGCAATTTCACATTTTGCCCACAGATCAAATACGCATACCACTCAACAGTTTTGGAAAAGAAATCTTGTTATTTTACTTTCTGTTAATTTTACAGTCTCTGAAGTAATTAATTTTTTATTTTAAGTAAATTTTATTTAATTTTAACAATTTAACACATTTAAAATTCACACAAAACTCCAAAATTCTACAGAAAACTTGAGTCATAAAGGGTTATTAGATATCCATCTTAACTGTTTATCTATCAATTACACAGGCTTACATATAACACTTATAGCTCCCCGGGGTGCGGCCACTTTACAGGGAGAATATTGGGGGTAGGGGAGATGTAATGCCATAAACAGCTTATTGTATGAGTAAACAAAGATTACAAACACATTAAATCAATAAACAAGATGTTGAATTAGGTATATATTGTGACGGGAATAAAGAAATACCTACAATTAACTGAAAATATGGAATTTTAAGTTGGATTAAGCCACCAAAACCTACAAGGGACACATACACATATATAATTTCATGTGTACATTTTTTATACAAGCCTATTCCGTACTAGTTCTAGTTATTGCTTTCTTCTGGCTATAAAAAACACATACATTTGTAATTTGTATGGATAAAGAAGCCTAAGAATGACTGGCCAGAGTTGGAACTAGGAAGGGGGGGGTGCTGTTTGTGCAGGACAACACACTAGACTAGATCTCTATTGGATGCTAAAACCTGCTACATATATCAACGAAGTACTTCTAACACACACGCATATCAATTATTACAGGTTATTGAACTAAACTTTATTTAAAACCTGAGTATAAGGGTCAGTCCAACAATATAGGCTTCAACATAGGGCCATGTTTAGCCAGATTTTAGCTAATTTGGAAGGGTTTTTTCAAGTTAAATATATCTGCATACTAAAAAAATGTGCTAACACTTAATTACAATGGTTGTCTTTGAAAAAATAAAAAACCGGAAGCACAGAAAGTGTTATAGAGGTCAAGTTCATTGAGCACATGGCTGGTTCTCTTAAAGGACTCACACAACTAAATAATTTACTATATGTTATTACTAAGCTTTAGAGCTAATAACTTTAATATTTGAAGTTCAACACTAGTGACAACTGCCTGGATTCACAGATACATACATGGCAAAGACTTCAAATGACATTTTATCAGAAGTTTCGTGGCATATTAGCTCGCTACGGGCGTCTGCTTCGGACAACTGGAAATTTACATATCAAACCAGTGAAATGGGACGGGAACACCATCTGACTTTTGACCCCATATCAATCCGCCATCACATATCAAAATCTACCAAAAGTATACATTTTTGTAAAGTCAAATATTTATAGATTTCATTCAATGCAGAATATGTCAACAATTACCTATTTAGATTATTCAGAATCACTGTACTTAGCCGGAACAAATTTTCGGTAGGGACTACAATCGTATGAAACACTTCGTGATAGGCTGATTTAGTTGTGTGATTCCTTTAAAGGGTCCCAAACCTTTAAGATGTTGAAACAAAGTTAACTATTTGAAAGCATATACATTTCCAAGTAAAATGGTGAAGTTTGGTTGAAATTGAATAATAAATTATGAAGAAAACACAAGTTATTGCACCTGATGTACATTTGCTATTCAGAGTTAGCACCAGAATTTTTTCATTTCTTTTGCATAACATTAACCTCTAGCACCTCAATTAAGCACGCAATTAGCAATTTCACATTTTGCCCACAGATCAAATACGCATACCACTCAACAGTTTTGGAAAAGAAATCTTGTTATTTTACTTTCTGTTAATTTTACAGTCTCTGAAGTAATTAATTTTTTATTTTAAGTAAATTTTATTTAATTTTAACAATTTAACACATTTAAAATTCACACAAAACTCCAAAATTCTACAGAAAACTTGAGTCATAAAGGGTTATTAGATATCCATCTTAACTGTTTATCTATCAATTACACAGGCTTACATATAACACTTATAGCTCCCCGGGGTGCGGCCACTTTACAGGGAGAATATTGGGGGTAGGGGAGATGTAATGCCATAAACAGCTTATTGTATGAGTAAACAAAGATTACAAACACATTAAATCAATAAACAAGATGTTGAATTAGGTATATATTGTGACGGGAATAAAGAAATACCTACAATTAACTGAAAATATGGAATTTTAAGTTGGATTAAGCCACCAAAACCTACAAGGGACACATACACATATATAATTTCATGTGTACATTTTTTATACAAGCCTATTCCGTACTAGTTCTAGTTATTGCTTTCTTCTGGCTATAAAAAACACATACATTTGTAATTTGTATGGATAAAGAAGCCTAAGAATGACTGGCCAGAGTTGGAACTAGGAAGGGGGGGGTGCTGTTTGTGCAGGACAACACACTAGACTAGATCTCTATTGGATGCTAAAACCTGCTACATATATCAACGAAGTACTTCTAACACACACGCATATCAATTATTACAGGTTATTGAACTAAACTTTATTTAAAACCTGAGTATAAGGGTCAGTCCAACAATATAGGCTTCAACATAGGGCCATGTTTAGCCAGATTTTAGCTAATTTGGAAGGGTTTTTTCAAGTTAAATATATCTGCATACTAAAAAAATGTGCTAACACTTAATTACAATGGTTGTCTTTGAAAAAATAAAAAACCGGAAGCACAGAAAGTGTTATAGAGGTCAAGTTCATTGAGCACATGGCTGGTTCTCTTAAAGGACTCACACAACTAAATAATTTACTATATGTTATTACTAAGCTTTAGAGCTAATAACTTTAATATTTGAAGTTCAACACTAGTGACAACTGCCTGGATTCACAGATACATACATGGCAAAGACTTCAAATGACATTTTATCAGAAGTTTCGTGGCATATTAGCTCGCTACGGGCGTCTGCTTCGGACAACTGGAAATTTACATATCAAACCAGTGAAATGGGACGGGAACACCATCTGACTTTTGACCCCATATCAATCCGCCATCACATATCAAAATCTACCAAAAGTATACATTTTTGTAAAGTCAAATATTTATAGATTTCATTCAATGCAGAATATGTCAACAATTACCTATTTAGATTATTCAGAATCACTGTACTTAGCCGGAACAAATTTTCGGTAGGGACTACAATCGTATGAAACACTTCGTGATAGGCTGATTTAGTTGTGTGATTCCTTTAAAGGGTCCCAAACCTTTAAGATGTTGAAACAAAGTTAACTATTTGAAAGCATATACATTTCCAAGTAAAATGGTGAAGTTTGGTTGAAATTGAATAATAAAAGAAAGCACACAGAAAGAAGAAAACACAAGTTATTGCACCTGATGTACATTTGCTATTCAGAGTTAGCACCAGAATTTTTTCATTTCTTTTGCATAACATTAACCTCTAGCACCTCAATTAAGCACGCAATTAGCAATTTCACATTTTGCCCACAGATCAAATACGCATACCACTCAACAGTTTTGGAAAAGAAATCTTGTTATTTTACTTTCTGTTAATTTTACAGTCTCTGAAGTAATTAATTTTTTATTTTAAGTAAATTTTATTTAATTTTAACAATTTAACACATTTAAAATTCACACAAAACTCCAAAATTCTACAGAAAACTTGAGTCATAAAGGGTTATTAGATATCCATCTTAACTGTTTATCTATCAATTACACAGGCTTACATATAACACTTATAGCTCCCCGGGGTGCGGCCACTTTACAGGGAGAATATTGGGGGTAGGGGAGATGTAATGCCATAAACAGCTTATTGTATGAGTAAACAAAGATTACAAACACATTAAATCAATAAACAAGATGTTGAATTAGGTATATATTGTGACGGGAATAAAGAAATACCTACAATTAACTGAAAATATGGAATTTTAAGTTGGATTAAGCCACCAAAACCTACAAGGGACACATACACATATATAATTTCATGTGTACATTTTTTATACAAGCCTATTCCGTACTAGTTCTAGTTATTGCTTTCTTCTGGCTATAAAAAACACATACATTTGTAATTTGTATGGATAAAGAAGCCTAAGAATGACTGGCCAGAGTTGGAACTAGGAAGGGGGGGGTGCTGTTTGTGCAGGACAACACACTAGACTAGATCTCTATTGGATGCTAAAACCTGCTACATATATCAACGAAGTACTTCTAACACACACGCATATCAATTATTACAGGTTATTGAACTAAACTTTATTTAAAACCTGAGTATAAGGGTCAGTCCAACAATATAGGCTTCAACATAGGGCCATGTTTAGCCAGATTTTAGCTAATTTGGAAGGGTTTTTTCAAGTTAAATATATCTGCATACTAAAAAAATGTGCTAACACTTAATTACAATGGTTGTCTTTGAAAAAATAAAAAACCGGAAGCACAGAAAGTGTTATAGAGGTCAAGTTCATTGAGCACATGGCTGGTTCTCTTAAAGGACTCACACAACTAAATAATTTACTATATGTTATTACTAAGCTTTAGAGCTAATAACTTTAATATTTGAAGTTCAACACTAGTGACAACTGCCTGGATTCACAGATACATACATGGCAAAGACTTCAAATGACATTTTATCAGAAGTTTCGTGGCATATTAGCTCGCTACGGGCGTCTGCTTCGGACAACTGGAAATTTACATATCAAACCAGTGAAATGGGACGGGAACACCATCTGACTTTTGACCCCATATCAATCCGCCATCACATATCAAAATCTACCAAAAGTATACATTTTTGTAAAGTCAAATATTTATAGATTTCATTCAATGCAGAATATGTCAACAATTACCTATTTAGATTATTCAGAATCACTGTACTTAGCCGGAACAAATTTTCGGTAGGGACTACAATCGTATGAAACACTTCGTGATAGGCTGATTTAGTTGTGTGATTCCTTTAAAGGGTCCCAAACCTTTAAGATGTTGAAACAAAGTTAACTATTTGAAAGCATATACATTTCCAAGTAAAATGGTGAAGTTTGGTTGAAATTGAATAATAAATTATGAAGAAAACACAAGTTATTGCACCTGATGTACATTTGCTATTCAGAGTTAGCACCAGAATTTTTTCATTTCTTTTGCATAACATTAACCTCTAGCACCTCAATTAAGCACGCAATTAGCAATTTCACATTTTGCCACCAGATCAAATACGCATACCACTCAACAGTTTTGGAAAAGAAATCTTGTTATTTTACTTTCTGTTAATTTTACAGTCTCTGAAGTAATTAATTTTTTATTTTAAGTAAATTTTATTTAATTTTAACAATTTAACACATTTAAAATTCACACAAAACTCCAAAATTCTACAGAAAACTTGAGTCATAAAGGGTTATTAGATATCCATCTTAACTGTTTATCTATCAATTACACAGGCTTACATATAACACTTATAGCTCCCCGGGGTGCGGCCACTTTACAGGGAGAATATTGGGGGTAGGGGAGATGTAATGCCATAAACAGCTTATTGTATGAGTAAACAAAGATTACAAACACATTAAATCAATAAACAAGATGTTGAATTAGGTATATATTGTGACGGGAATAAAGAAATACCTACAATTAACTGAAAATATGGAATTTTAAGTTGGATTAAGCCACCAAAACCTACAAGGGACACATACACATATATAATTTCATGTGTACATTTTTTATACAAGCCTATTCCGTACTAGTTCTAGTTATTGCTTTCTTCTGGCTATAAAAAACACATACATTTGTAATTTGTATGGATAAAGAAGCCTAAGAATGACTGGCCAGAGTTGGAACTAGGAAGGGGGGGGGTGCTGTTTGTGCAGGACAACACACTAGACTAGATCTCTATTGGATGCTAAAACCTGCTACATATATCAACGAAGTACTTCTAACACACACGCATATCAATTATTACAGGTTATTGAACTAAACTTTATTTAAAACCTGAGTATAAGGGTCAGTCCAACAATATAGGCTTCAACATAGGGCCATGTTTAGCCAGATTTTAGCTAATTTGGAAGGGTTTTTTCAAGTTAAATATATCTGCATACTAAAAAAATGTGCTAACACTTAATTACAATGGTTGTCTTTGAAAAAATAAAAAACCGGAAGCACAGAAAGTGTTATAGAGGTCAAGTTCATTGAGCACATGGCTGGTTCTCTTAAAGGACTCACACAACTAAATAATTTACTATATGTTATTACTAAGCTTTAGAGCTAATAACTTTAATATTTGAAGTTCAACACTAGTGACAACTGCCTGGATTCACAGATACATACATGGCAAAGACTTCAAATGACATTTTATCAGAAGTTTCGTGGCATATTAGCTCGCTACGGGCGTCTGCTTCGGACAACTGGAAATTTACATATCAAACCAGTGAAATGGGACGGGAACACCATCTGACTTTTGACCCCATATCAATCCGCCATCACATATCAAAATCTACCAAAAGTATACATTTTTGTAAAGTCAAATATTTATAGATTTCATTCAATGCAGAATATGTCAACAATTACCTATTTAGATTATTCAGAATCACTGTACTTAGCCGGAACAAATTTTCGGTAGGGACTACAATCGTATGAAACACTTCGTGATAGGCTGATTTAGTTGTGTGATTCCTTTAAAGGGTCCCAAACCTTTAAGATGTTGAAACAAAGTTAACTATTTGAAAGCATATACATTTCCAAGTAAAATGGTGAAGTTTGGTTGAAATTGAATAATAAATTATGAAGAAAACACAAGTTATTGCACCTGATGTACATTTGCTATTCAGAGTTAGCACCAGAATTTTTTCATTTCTTTTGCATAACATTAACCTCTAGCACCTCAATTAAGCACGCAATTAGCAATTTCACATTTTGCCCACAGATCAAATACGCATACCACTCAACAGTTTTGGAAAAGAAATCTTGTTATTTTACTTTCTGTTAATTTTACAGTCTCTGAAGTAATTAATTTTTTATTTTAAGTAAATTTTATTTAATTTTAACAATTTAACACATTTAAAATTCACACAAAACTCCAAAATTCTACAGAAAACTTGAGTCATAAAGGGTTATTAGATATCCATCTTAACTGTTTATCTATCAATTACACAGGCTTACATATAACACTTATAGCTCCCCGGGGTGCGGCCACTTTACAGGGAGAATATTGGGGGTAGGGGAGATGTAATGCCATAAACAGCTTATTGTATGAGTAAACAAAGATTACAAACACATTAAATCAATAAACAAGATGTTGAATTAGGTATATATTGTGACGGGAATAAAGAAATACCTACAATTAACTGAAAATATGGAATTTTAAGTTGGATTAAGCCACCAAAACCTACAAGGGACACATACACATATATAATTTCATGTGTACATTTTTTATACAAGCCTATTCCGTACTAGTTCTAGTTATTGCTTTCTTCTGGCTATAAAAAACACATACATTTGTAATTTGTATGGATAAAGAAGCCTAAGAATGACTGGCCAGAGTTGGAACTAGGAAGGGGGGGGTGCTGTTTGTGCAGGACAACACACTAGACTAGATCTCTATTGGATGCTAAAACCTGCTACATATATCAACGAAGTACTTCTAACACACACGCATATCAATTATTACAGGTTATTGAACTAAACTTTATTTAAAACCTGAGTATAAGGGTCAGTCCAACAATATAGGCTTCAACATAGGGCCATGTTTAGCCAGATTTTAGCTAATTTGGAAGGGTTTTTTCAAGTTAAATATATCTGCATACTAAAAAAATGTGCTAACACTTAATTACAATGGTTGTCTTTGAAAAAATAAAAAACCGGAAGCACAGAAAGTGTTATAGAGGTCAAGTTCATTGAGCACATGGCTGGTTCTCTTAAAGGACTCACACAACTAAATAATTTACTATATGTTATTACTAAGCTTTAGAGCTAATAACTTTAATATTTGAAGTTCAACACTAGTGACAACTGCCTGGATTCACAGATACATACATGGCAAAGACTTCAAATGACATTTTATCAGAAGTTTCGTGGCATATTAGCTCGCTACGGGCGTCTGCTTCGGACAACTGGAAATTTACATATCAAACCAGTGAAATGGGACGGGAACACCATCTGACTTTTGACCCCATATCAATCCGCCATCACATATCAAAATCTACCAAAAGTATACATTTTTGTAAAGTCAAATATTTATAGATTTCATTCAATGCAGAATATGTCAACAATTACCTATTTAGATTATTCAGAATCACTGTACTTAGCCGGAACAAATTTTCGGTAGGGACTACAATCGTATGAAACACTTCGTGTTAGGCTGATTTAGTTGTGTGATTCCTTTAAAGGGTCCCAAACCTTTAAGATGTTGAAACAAAGTTAACTATTTGAAAGCATATACATTTCCAAGTAAAATGGTGAAGTTTGGTTGAAATTGAATAATAAATTATGAAGAAAACACAAGTTATTGCACCTGATGTACATTTGCTATTCAGAGTTAGCACCAGAATTTTTTCATTTCTTTTGCATAACATTAACCTCTAGCACCTCAATTAAGCACGCAATTAGCAATTTCACATTTTGCCCACAGATCAAATACGCATACCACTCAACAGTTTTGGAAAAGAAATCTTGTTATTTTACTTTCTGTTAATTTTACAGTCTCTGAAGTAATTAATTTTTTATTTTAAGTAAATTTTATTTAATTTTAACAATTTAACACATTTAAAATTCACACAAAACTCCAAAATTCTACAGAAAACTTGAGTCATAAAGGGTTATTAGATATCCATCTTAACTGTTTATCTATCAATTACACAGGCTTACATATAACACTTATAGCTCCCCGGGGTGCGGCCACTTTACAGGGAGAATATTGGGGGTAGGGGAGATGTAATGCCATAAACAGCTTATTGTATGAGTAAACAAAGATTACAAACACATTAAATCAATAAACAAGATGTTGAATTAGGTATATATTGTGACGGGAATAAAGAAATACCTACAATTAACTGAAAATATGGAATTTTAAGTTGGATTAAGCCACCAAAACCTACAAGGGACACATACACATATATAATTTCATGTGTACATTTTTTATACAAGCCTATTCCGTACTAGTTCTAGTTATTGCTTTCTTCTGGCTATAAAAAACACATACATTTGTAATTTGTATGGATAAAGAAGCCTAAGAATGACTGGCCAGAGTTGGAACTAGGAAGGGGGGGGTGCTGTTTGTGCAGGACAACACACTAGACTAGATCTCTATTGGATGCTAAAACCTGCTACATATATCAACGAAGTACTTCTAACACACACGCATATCAATTATTACAGGTTATTGAACTAAACTTTATTTAAAACCTGAGTATAAGGGTCAGTCCAACAATATAGGCTTCAACATAGGGCCATGTTTAGCCAGATTTTAGCTAATTTGGAAGGGTTTTTTCAAGTTAAATATATCTGCATACTAAAAAAATGTGCTAACACTTAATTACAATGGTTGTCTTTGAAAAAATAAAAAACCGGAAGCACAGAAAGTGTTATAGAGGTCAAGTTCATTGAGCACATGGCTGGTTCTCTTAAAGGACTCACACAACTAAATAATTTACTATATGTTATTACTAAGCTTTAGAGCTAATAACTTTAATATTTGAAGTTCAACACTAGTGACAACTGCCTGGATTCACAGATACATACATGGCAAAGACTTCAAATGACATTTTATCAGAAGTTTCGTGGCATATTAGCTCGCTACGGGCGTCTGCTTCGGACAACTGGAAATTTACATATCAAACCAGTGAAATGGGACGGGAACACCATCTGACTTTTGACCCCATATCAATCCGCCATCACATATCAAAATCTACCAAAAGTATACATTTTTGTAAAGTCAAATATTTATAGATTTCATTCAATGCAGAATATGTCAACAATTACCTATTTAGATTATTCAGAATCACTGTACTTAGCCGGAACAAATTTTCGGTAGGGACTACAATCGTATGAAACACTTCGTGATAGGCTGATTTAGTTGTGTGATTCCTTTAAAGGGTCCCAAACCTTTAAGATGTTGAAACAAAGTTAACTATTTGAAAGCATATACATTTCCAAGTAAAATGGTGAAGTTTGGTTGAAATTGAATAATAAATTATGAAGAAAACACAAGTTATTGCACCTGATGTACATTTGCTATTCAGAGTTAGCACCAGAATTTTTTCATTTCTTTTGCATAACATTAACCTCTAGCACCTCAATTAAGCACGCAATTAGCAATTTCACATTTTGCCCACAGATCAAATACGCATACCACTCAACAGTTTTGGAAAAGAAATCTTGTTATTTTACTTTCTGTTAATTTTACAGTCTCTGAAGTAATTAATTTTTTATTTTAAGTAAATTTTATTTAATTTTAACAATTTAACACATTTAAAATTCACACAAAACTCCAAAATTCTACAGAAAACTTGAGTCATAAAGGGTTATTAGATATCCATCTTAACTGTTTATCTATCAATTACACAGGCTTACATATAACACTTATAGCTCCCCGGGGTGCGGCCACTTTACAGGGAGAATATTGGGGGTAGGGGAGATGTAATGCCATAAACAGCTTATTGTATGAGTAAACAAAGATTACAAACACATTAAATCAATAAACAAGATGTTGAATTAGGTATATATTGTGACGGGAATAAAGAAATACCTACAATTAACTGAAAATATGGAATTTTAAGTTGGATTAAGCCACCAAAACCTACAAGGGACACATACACATATATAATTTCATGTGTACATTTTTTATACAAGCCTATTCCGTACTAGTTCTAGTTATTGCTTTCTTCTGGCTATAAAAAACACATACATTTGTAATTTGTATGGATAAAGAAGCCTAAGAATGACTGGCCAGAGTTGGAACTAGGAAGGGGGGGGTGCTGTTTGTGCAGGACAACACACTAGACTAGATCTCTATTGGATGCTAAAACCTGCTACATATATCAACGAAGTACTTCTAACACACACGCATATCAATTATTACAGGTTATTGAACTAAACTTTATTTAAAACCTGAGTATAAGGGTCAGTCCAACAATATAGGCTTCAACATAGGGCCATGTTTAGCCAGATTTTAGCTAATTTGGAAGGGTTTTTTCAAGTTAAATATATCTGCATACTAAAAAAATGTGCTAACACTTAATTACAATGGTTGTCTTTGAAAAAATAAAAAACCGGAAGCACAGAAAGTGTTATAGAGGTCAAGTTCATTGAGCACATGGCTGGTTCTCTTAAAGGACTCACACAACTAAATAATTTACTATATGTTATTACTAAGCTTTAGAGCTAATAACTTTAATATTTGAAGTTCAACACTAGTGACAACTGCCTGGATTCACAGATACATACATGGCAAAGACTTCAAATGACATTTTATCAGAAGTTTCGTGGCATATTAGCTCGCTACGGGCGTCTGCTTCGGACAACTGGAAATTTACATATCAAACCAGTGAAATGGGACGGGAACACCATCTGACTTTTGACCCCATATCAATCCGCCATCACATATCAAAATCTACCAAAAGTATACATTTTTGTAAAGTCAAATATTTATAGATTTCATTCAATGCAGAATATGTCAACAATTACCTATTTAGATTATTCAGAATCACTGTACTTAGCCGGAACAAATTTTCGGTAGGGACTACAATCGTATGAAACACTTCGTGATAGGCTGATTTAGTTGTGTGATTCCTTTAAAGGGTCCCAAACCTTTAAGATGTTGAAACAAAGTTAACTATTTGAAAGCATATACATTTCCAAGTAAAATGGTGAAGTTTGGTTGAAATTGAATAATAAATTATGAAGAAAACACAAGTTATTGCACCTGATGTACATTTGCTATTCAGAGTTAGCACCAGAATTTTTTCATTTCTTTTGCATAACATTAACCTCTAGCACCTCAATTAAGCACGCAATTAGCAATTTCACATTTTGCCCACAGATCAAATACGCATACCACTCAACAGTTTTGGAAAAGAAATCTTGTTATTTTACTTTCTGTTAATTTTACAGTCTCTGAAGTAATTAATTTTTTATTTTAAGTAAATTTTATTTAATTTTAACAATTTAACACATTTAAAATTCACACAAAACTCCAAAATTCTACAGAAAACTTGAGTCATAAAGGGTTATTAGATATCCATCTTAACTGTTTATCTATCAATTACACAGGCTTACATATAACACTTATAGCTCCCCGGGGTGCGGCCACTTTACAGGGAGAATATTGGGGGTAGGGGAGATGTAATGCCATAAACAGCTTATTGTATGAGTAAACAAAGATTACAAACACATTAAATCAATAAACAAGATGTTGAATTAGGTATATATTGTGACGGGAATAAAGAAATACCTACAATTAACTGAAAATATGGAATTTTAAGTTGGATTAAGCCACCAAAACCTACAAGGGACACATACACATATATAATTTCATGTGTACATTTTTTATACAAGCCTATTCCGTACTAGTTCTAGTTATTGCTTTCTTCTGGCTATAAAAAACACATACATTTGTAATTTGTATGGATAAAGAAGCCTAAGAATGACTGGCCAGAGTTGGAACTAGGAAGGGGGGGGTGCTGTTTGTGCAGGACAACACACTAGACTAGATCTCTATTGGATGCTAAAACCTGCTACATATATCAACGAAGTACTTCTAACACACACGCATATCAATTATTACAGGTTATTGAACTAAACTTTATTTAAAACCTGAGTATAAGGGTCAGTCCAACAATATAGGCTTCAACATAGGGCCATGTTTAGCCAGATTTTAGCTAATTTGGAAGGGTTTTTTCAAGTTAAATATATCTGCATACTAAAAAAATGTGCTAACACTTAATTACAATGGTTGTCTTTGAAAAAATAAAAAACCGGAAGCACAGAAAGTGTTATAGAGGTCAAGTTCATTGAGCACATGGCTGGTTCTCTTAAAGGACTCACACAACTAAATAATTTACTATATGTTATTACTAAGCTTTAGAGCTAATAACTTTAATATTTGAAGTTCAACACTAGTGACAACTGCCTGGATTCACAGATACATACATGGCAAAGACTTCAAATGACATTTTATCAGAAGTTTCGTGGCATATTAGCTCGCTACGGGCGTCTGCTTCGGACAACTGGAAATTTACATATCAAACCAGTGAAATGGGACGGGAACACCATCTGACTTTTGACCCCATATCAATCCGCCATCACATATCAAAATCTACCAAAAGTATACATTTTTGTAAAGTCAAATATTTATAGATTTCATTCAATGCAGAATATGTCAACAATTACCTATTTAGATTATTCAGAATCACTGTACTTAGCCGGAACAAATTTTCGGTAGGGACTACAATCGTATGAAACACTTCGTGATAGGCTGATTTAGTTGTGTGATTCCTTTAAAGGGTCCCAAACCTTTAAGATGTTGAAACAAAGTTAACTATTTGAAAGCATATACATTTCCAAGTAAAATGGTGAAGTTTGGTTGAAATTGAATAATAAAAGAAAGCACACAGAAAGAAGAAAACACAAGTTATTGCACCTGATGTACATTTGCTATTCAGAGTTAGCACCAGAATTTTTTCATTTCTTTTGCATAACATTAACCTCTAGCACCTCAATTAAGCACGCAATTAGCAATTTCACATTTTGCCCACAGATCAAATACGCATACCACTCAACAGTTTTGGAAAAGAAATCTTGTTATTTTACTTTCTGTTAATTTTACAGTCTCTGAAGTAATTAATTTTTTATTTTAAGTAAATTTTATTTAATTTTAACAATTTAACACATTTAAAATTCACACAAAACTCCAAAATTCTACAGAAAACTTGAGTCATAAAGGGTTATTAGATATCCATCTTAACTGTTTATCTATCAATTACACAGGCTTACATATAACACTTATAGCTCCCCGGGGTGCGGCCACTTTACAGGGAGAATATTGGGGGTAGGGGAGATGTAATGCCATAAACAGCTTATTGTATGAGTAAACAAAGATTACAAACACATTAAATCAATAAACAAGATGTTGAATTAGGTATATATTGTGACGGGAATAAAGAAATACCTACAATTAACTGAAAATATGGAATTTTAAGTTGGATTAAGCCACCAAAACCTACAAGGGACACATACACATATATAATTTCATGTGTACATTTTTTATACAAGCCTATTCCGTACTAGTTCTAGTTATTGCTTTCTTCTGGCTATAAAAAACACATACATTTGTAATTTGTATGGATAAAGAAGCCTAAGAATGACTGGCCAGAGTTGGAACTAGGAAGGGGGGGGTGCTGTTTGTGCAGGACAACACACTAGACTAGATCTCTATTGGATGCTAAAACCTGCTACATATATCAACGAAGTACTTCTAACACACACGCATATCAATTATTACAGGTTATTGAACTAAACTTTATTTAAAACCTGAGTATAAGGGTCAGTCCAACAATATAGGCTTCAACATAGGGCCATGTTTAGCCAGATTTTAGCTAATTTGGAAGGGTTTTTTCAAGTTAAATATATCTGCATACTAAAAAAATGTGCTAACACTTAATTACAATGGTTGTCTTTGAAAAAATAAAAAACCGGAAGCACAGAAAGTGTTATAGAGGTCAAGTTCATTGAGCACATGGCTGGTTCTCTTAAAGGACTCACACAACTAAATAATTTACTATATGTTATTACTAAGCTTTAGAGCTAATAACTTTAATATTTGAAGTTCAACACTAGTGACAACTGCCTGGATTCACAGATACATACATGGCAAAGACTTCAAATGACATTTTATCAGAAGTTTCGTGGCATATTAGCTCGCTACGGGCGTCTGCTTCGGACAACTGGAAATTTACATATCAAACCAGTGAAATGGGACGGGAACACCATCTGACTTTTGACCCCATATCAATCCGCCATCACATATCAAAATCTACCAAAAGTATACATTTTTGTAAAGTCAAATATTTATAGATTTCATTCAATGCAGAATATGTCAACAATTACCTATTTAGATTATTCAGAATCACTGTACTTAGCCGGAACAAATTTTCGGTAGGGACTACAATCGTATGAAACACTTCGTGATAGGCTGATTTAGTTGTGTGATTCCTTTAAAGGGTCCCAAACCTTTAAGATGTTGAAACAAAGTTAACTATTTGAAAGCATATACATTTCCAAGTAAAATGGTGAAGTTTGGTTGAAATTGAATAATAAATTATGAAGAAAACACAAGTTATTGCACCTGATGTACATTTGCTATTCAGAGTTAGCACCAGAATTTTTTCATTTCTTTTGCATAACATTAACCTCTAGCACCTCAATTAAGCACGCAATTAGCAATTTCACATTTTGCCCACAGATCAAATACGCATACCACTCAACAGTTTTGGAAAAGAAATCTTGTTATTTTACTTTCTGTTAATTTTACAGTCTCTGAAGTAATTAATTTTTTATTTTAAGTAAATTTTATTTAATTTTAACAATTTAACACATTTAAAATTCACACAAAACTCCAAAATTCTACAGAAAACTTGAGTCATAAAGGGTTATTAGATATCCATCTTAACTGTTTATCTATCAATTACACAGGCTTACATATAACACTTATAGCTCCCCGGGGTGCGGCCACTTTACAGGGAGAATATTGGGGGTAGGGGAGATGTAATGCCATAAACAGCTTATTGTATGAGTAAACAAAGATTACAAACACATTAAATCAATAAACAAGATGTTGAATTAGGTATATATTGTGACGGGAATAAAGAAATACCTACAATTAACTGAAAATATGGAATTTTAAGTTGGATTAAGCCACCAAAACCTACAAGGGACACATACACATATATAATTTCATGTGTACATTTTTTATACAAGCCTATTCCGTACTAGTTCTAGTTATTGCTTTCTTCTGGCTATAAAAAACACATACATTTGTAATTTGTATGGATAAAGAAGCCTAAGAATGACTGGCCAGAGTTGGAACTAGGAAGGGGGGGGTGCTGTTTGTGCAGGACAACACACTAGACTAGATCTCTATTGGATGCTAAAACCTGCTACATATATCAACGAAGTACTTCTAACACACACGCATATCAATTATTACAGGTTATTGAACTAAACTTTATTTAAAACCTGAGTATAAGGGTCAGTCCAACAATATAGGCTTCAACATAGGGCCATGTTTAGCCAGATTTTAGCTAATTTGGAAGGGTTTTTTCAAGTTAAATATATCTGCATACTAAAAAAATGTGCTAACACTTAATTACAATGGTTGTCTTTGAAAAAATAAAAAACCGGAAGCACAGAAAGTGTTATAGAGGTCAAGTTCATTGAGCACATGGCTGGTTCTCTTAAAGGACTCACACAACTAAATAATTTACTATATGTTATTACTAAGCTTTAGAGCTAATAACTTTAATATTTGAAGTTCAACACTAGTGACAACTGCCTGGATTCACAGATACATACATGGCAAAGACTTCAAATGACATTTTATCAGAAGTTTCGTGGCATATTAGCTCGCTACGGGCGTCTGCTTCGGACAACTGGAAATTTACATATCAAACCAGTGAAATGGGACGGGAACACCATCTGACTTTTGACCCCATATCAATCCGCCATCACATATCAAAATCTACCAAAAGTATACATTTTTGTAAAGTCAAATATTTATAGATTTCATTCAATGCAGAATATGTCAACAATTACCTATTTAGATTATTCAGAATCACTGTACTTAGCCGGAACAAATTTTCGGTAGGGACTACAATCGTATGAAACACTTCGTGATAGGCTGATTTAGTTGTGTGATTCCTTTAAAGGGTCCCAAACCTTTAAGATGTTGAAACAAAGTTAACTATTTGAAAGCATATACATTTCCAAGTAAAATGGTGAAGTTTGGTTGAAATTGAATAATAAATTATGAAGAAAACACAAGTTATTGCACCTGATGTACATTTGCTATTCAGAGTTAGCACCAGAATTTTTTCATTTCTTTTGCATAACATTAACCTCTAGCACCTCAATTAAGCACGCAATTAGCAATTTCACATTTTGCCCACAGATCAAATACGCATACCACTCAACAGTTTTGGAAAAGAAATCTTGTTATTTTACTTTCTGTTAATTTTACAGTCTCTGAAGTAATTAATTTTTTATTTTAAGTAAATTTTATTTAATTTTAACAATTTAACACATTTAAAATTCACACAAAACTCCAAAATTCTACAGAAAACTTGAGTCATAAAGGGTTATTAGATATCCATCTTAACTGTTTATCTATCAATTACACAGGCTTACATATAACACTTATAGCTCCCCGGGGTGCGGCCACTTTACAGGGAGAATATTGGGGGTAGGGGAGATGTAATGCCATAAACAGCTTATTGTATGAGTAAACAAAGATTACAAACACATTAAATCAATAAACAAGATGTTGAATTAGGTATATATTGTGACGGGAATAAAGAAATACCTACAATTAACTGAAAATATGGAATTTTAAGTTGGATTAAGCCACCAAAACCTACAAGGGACACATACACATATATAATTTCATGTGTACATTTTTTATACAAGCCTATTCCGTACTAGTTCTAGTTATTGCTTTCTTCTGGCTATAAAAAACACATACATTTGTAATTTGTATGGATAAAGAAGCCTAAGAATGACTGGCCAGAGTTGGAACTAGGAAGGGGGGGGTGCTGTTTGTGCAGGACAACACACTAGACTAGATCTCTATTGGATGCTAAAACCTGCTACATATATCAACGAAGTACTTCTAACACACACGCATATCAATTATTACAGGTTATTGAACTAAACTTTATTTAAAACCTGAGTATAAGGGTCAGTCCAACAATATAGGCTTCAACATAGGGCCATGTTTAGCCAGATTTTAGCTAATTTGGAAGGGTTTTTTCAAGTTAAATATATCTGCATACTAAAAAAATGTGCTAACACTTAATTACAATGGTTGTCTTTGAAAAAATAAAAAACCGGAAGCACAGAAAGTGTTATAGAGGTCAAGTTCATTGAGCACATGGCTGGTTCTCTTAAAGGACTCACACAACTAAATAATTTACTATATGTTATTACTAAGCTTTAGAGCTAATAACTTTAATATTTGAAGTTCAACACTAGTGACAACTGCCTGGATTCACAGATACATACATGGCAAAGACTTCAAATGACATTTTATCAGAAGTTTCGTGGCATATTAGCTCGCTACGGGCGTCTGCTTCGGACAACTGGAAATTTACATATCAAACCAGTGAAATGGGACGGGAACACCATCTGACTTTTGACCCCATATCAATCCGCCATCACATATCAAAATCTACCAAAAGTATACATTTTTGTAAAGTCAAATATTTATAGATTTCATTCAATGCAGAATATGTCAACAATTACCTATTTAGATTATTCAGAATCACTGTACTTAGCCGGAACAAATTTTCGGTAGGGACTACAATCGTATGAAACACTTCGTGATAGGCTGATTTAGTTGTGTGATTCCTTTAAAGGGTCCCAAACCTTTAAGATGTTGAAACAAAGTTAACTATTTGAAAGCATATACATTTCCAAGTAAAATGGTGAAGTTTGGTTGAAATTGAATAATAAATTATGAAGAAAACACAAGTTATTGCACCTGATGTACATTTGCTATTCAGAGTTAGCACCAGAATTTTTTCATTTCTTTTGCATAACATTAACCTCTAGCACCTCAATTAAGCACGCAATTAGCAATTTCACATTTTGCCCACAGATCAAATACGCATACCACTCAACAGTTTTGGAAAAGAAATCTTGTTATTTTACTTTCTGTTAATTTTACAGTCTCTGAAGTAATTAATTTTTTATTTTAAGTAAATTTTATTTAATTTTAACAATTTAACACATTTAAAATTCACACAAAACTCCAAAATTCTACAGAAAACTTGAGTCATAAAGGGTTATTAGATATCCATCTTAACTGTTTATCTATCAATTACACAGGCTTACATATAACACTTATAGCTCCCCGGGGTGCGGCCACTTTACAGGGAGAATATTGGGGGTAGGGGAGATGTAATGCCATAAACAGCTTATTGTATGAGTAAACAAAGATTACAAACACATTAAATCAATAAACAAGATGTTGAATTAGGTATATATTGTGACGGGAATAAAGAAATACCTACAATTAACTGAAAATATGGAATTTTAAGTTGGATTAAGCCACCAAAACCTACAAGGGACACATACACATATATAATTTCATGTGTACATTTTTTATACAAGCCTATTCCGTACTAGTTCTAGTTATTGCTTTCTTCTGGCTATAAAAAACACATACATTTGTAATTTGTATGGATAAAGAAGCCTAAGAATGACTGGCCAGAGTTGGAACTAGGAAGGGGGGGGTGCTGTTTGTGCAGGACAACACACTAGACTAGATCTCTATTGGATGCTAAAACCTGCTACATATATCAACGAAGTACTTCTAACACACACGCATATCAATTATTACAGGTTATTGAACTAAACTTTATTTAAAACCTGAGTATAAGGGTCAGTCCAACAATATAGGCTTCAACATAGGGCCATGTTTAGCCAGATTTTAGCTAATTTGGAAGGGTTTTTTCAAGTTAAATATATCTGCATACTAAAAAAATGTGCTAACACTTAATTACAATGGTTGTCTTTGAAAAAATAAAAAACCGGAAGCACAGAAAGTGTTATAGAGGTCAAGTTCATTGAGCACATGGCTGGTTCTCTTAAAGGACTCACACAACTAAATAATTTACTATATGTTATTACTAAGCTTTAGAGCTAATAACTTTAATATTTGAAGTTCAACACTAGTGACAACTGCCTGGATTCACAGATACATACATGGCAAAGACTTCAAATGACATTTTATCAGAAGTTTCGTGGCATATTAGCTCGCTACGGGCGTCTGCTTCGGACAACTGGAAATTTACATATCAAACCAGTGAAATGGGACGGGAACACCATCTGACTTTTGACCCCATATCAATCCGCCATCACATATCAAAATCTACCAAAAGTATACATTTTTGTAAAGTCAAATATTTATAGATTTCATTCAATGCAGAATATGTCAACAATTACCTATTTAGATTATTCAGAATCACTGTACTTAGCCGGAACAAATTTTCGGTAGGGACTACAATCGTATGAAACACTTCGTGATAGGCTGATTTAGTTGTGTGATTCCTTTAAAGGGTCCCAAACCTTTAAGATGTTGAAACAAAGTTAACTATTTGAAAGCATATACATTTCCAAGTAAAATGGTGAAGTTTGGTTGAAATTGAATAATAAATTATGAAGAAAACACAAGTTATTGCACCTGATGTACATTTGCTATTCAGAGTTAGCACCAGAATTTTTTCATTTCTTTTGCATAACATTAACCTCTAGCACCTCAATTAAGCACGCAATTAGCAATTTCACATTTTGCCCACAGATCAAATACGCATACCACTCAACAGTTTTGGAAAAGAAATCTTGTTATTTTACTTTCTGTTAATTTTACAGTCTCTGAAGTAATTAATTTTTTATTTTAAGTAAATTTTATTTAATTTTAACAATTTAACACATTTAAAATTCACACAAAACTCCAAAATTCTACAGAAAACTTGAGTCATAAAGGGTTATTAGATATCCATCTTAACTGTTTATCTATCAATTACACAGGCTTACATATAACACTTATAGCTCCCCGGGGTGCGGCCACTTTACAGGGAGAATATTGGGGGTAGGGGAGATGTAATGCCATAAACAGCTTATTGTATGAGTAAACAAAGATTACAAACACATTAAATCAATAAACAAGATGTTGAATTAGGTATATATTGTGACGGGAATAAAGAAATACCTACAATTAACTGAAAATATGGAATTTTAAGTTGGATTAAGCCACCAAAACCTACAAGGGACACATACACATATATAATTTCATGTGTACATTTTTTATACAAGCCTATTCCGTACTAGTTCTAGTTATTGCTTTCTTCTGGCTATAAAAAACACATACATTTGTAATTTGTATGGATAAAGAAGCCTAAGAATGACTGGCCAGAGTTGGAACTAGGAAGGGGGGGGTGCTGTTTGTGCAGGACAACACACTAGACTAGATCTCTATTGGATGCTAAAACCTGCTACATATATCAACGAAGTACTTCTAACACACACGCATATCAATTATTACAGGTTATTGAACTAAACTTTATTTAAAACCTGAGTATAAGGGTCAGTCCAACAATATAGGCTTCAACATAGGGCCATGTTTAGCCAGATTTTAGCTAATTTGGAAGGGTTTTTTCAAGTTAAATATATCTGCATACTAAAAAAATGTGCTAACACTTAATTACAATGGTTGTCTTTGAAAAAATAAAAAACCGGAAGCACAGAAAGTGTTATAGAGGTCAAGTTCATTGAGCACATGGCTGGTTCTCTTAAAGGACTCACACAACTAAATAATTTACTATATGTTATTACTAAGCTTTAGAGCTAATAACTTTAATATTTGAAGTTCAACACTAGTGACAACTGCCTGGATTCACAGATACATACATGGCAAAGACTTCAAATGACATTTTATCAGAAGTTTCGTGGCATATTAGCTCGCTACGGGCGTCTGCTTCGGACAACTGGAAATTTACATATCAAACCAGTGAAATGGGACGGGAACACCATCTGACTTTTGACCCCATATCAATCCGCCATCACATATCAAAATCTACCAAAAGTATACATTTTTGTAAAGTCAAATATTTATAGATTTCATTCAATGCAGAATATGTCAACAATTACCTATTTAGATTATTCAGAATCACTGTACTTAGCCGGAACAAATTTTCGGTAGGGACTACAATCGTATGAAACACTTCGTGATAGGCTGATTTAGTTGTGTGATTCCTTTAAAGGGTCCCAAACCTTTAAGATGTTGAAACAAAGTTAACTATTTGAAAGCATATACATTTCCAAGTAAAATGGTGAAGTTTGGTTGAAATTGAATAATAAATTATGAAGAAAACACAAGTTATTGCACCTGATGTACATTTGCTATTCAGAGTTAGCACCAGAATTTTTTCATTTCTTTTGCATAACATTAACCTCTAGCACCTCAATTAAGCACGCAATTAGCAATTTCACATTTTGCCCACAGATCAAATACGCATACCACTCAACAGTTTTGGAAAAGAAATCTTGTTATTTTACTTTCTGTTAATTTTACAGTCTCTGAAGTAATTAATTTTTTATTTTAAGTAAATTTTATTTAATTTTAACAATTTAACACATTTAAAATTCACACAAAACTCCAAAATTCTACAGAAAACTTGAGTCATAAAGGGTTATTAGATATCCATCTTAACTGTTTATCTATCAATTACACAGGCTTACATATAACACTTATAGCTCCCCGGGGTGCGGCCACTTTACAGGGAGAATATTGGGGGTAGGGGAGATGTAATGCCATAAACAGCTTATTGTATGAGTAAACAAAGATTACAAACACATTAAATCAATAAACAAGATGTTGAATTAGGTATATATTGTGACGGGAATAAAGAAATACCTACAATTAACTGAAAATATGGAATTTTAAGTTGGATTAAGCCACCAAAACCTACAAGGGACACATACACATATATAATTTCATGTGTACATTTTTTATACAAGCCTATTCCGTACTAGTTCTAGTTATTGCTTTCTTCTGGCTATAAAAAACACATACATTTGTAATTTGTATGGATAAAGAAGCCTAAGAATGACTGGCCAGAGTTGGAACTAGGAAGGGGGGGGTGCTGTTTGTGCAGGACAACACACTAGACTAGATCTCTATTGGATGCTAAAACCTGCTACATATATCAACGAAGTACTTCTAACACACACGCATATCAATTATTACAGGTTATTGAACTAAACTTTATTTAAAACCTGAGTATAAGGGTCAGTCCAACAATATAGGCTTCAACATAGGGCCATGTTTAGCCAGATTTTAGCTAATTTGGAAGGGTTTTTTCAAGTTAAATATATCTGCATACTAAAAAAATGTGCTAACACTTAATTACAATGGTTGTCTTTGAAAAAATAAAAAACCGGAAGCACAGAAAGTGTTATAGAGGTCAAGTTCATTGAGCACATGGCTGGTTCTCTTAAAGGACTCACACAACTAAATAATTTACTATATGTTATTACTAAGCTTTAGAGCTAATAACTTTAATATTTGAAGTTCAACACTAGTGACAACTGCCTGGATTCACAGATACATACATGGCAAAGACTTCAAATGACATTTTATCAGAAGTTTCGTGGCATATTAGCTCGCTACGGGCGTCTGCTTCGGACAACTGGAAATTTACATATCAAACCAGTGAAATGGGACGGGAACACCATCTGACTTTTGACCCCATATCAATCCGCCATCACATATCAAAATCTACCAAAAGTATACATTTTTGTAAAGTCAAATATTTATAGATTTCATTCAATGCAGAATATGTCAACAATTACCTATTTAGATTATTCAGAATCACTGTACTTAGCCGGAACAAATTTTCGGTAGGGACTACAATCGTATGAAACACTTCGTGATAGGCTGATTTAGTTGTGTGATTCCTTTAAAGGGTCCCAAACCTTTAAGATGTTGAAACAAAGTTAACTATTTGAAAGCATATACATTTCCAAGTAAAATGGTGAAGTTTGGTTGAAATTGAATAATAAATTATGAAGAAAACACAAGTTATTGCACCTGATGTACATTTGCTATTCAGAGTTAGCACCAGAATTTTTTCATTTCTTTTGCATAACATTAACCTCTAGCACCTCAATTAAGCACGCAATTAGCAATTTCACATTTTGCCCACAGATCAAATACGCATACCACTCAACAGTTTTGGAAAAGAAATCTTGTTATTTTACTTTCTGTTAATTTTACAGTCTCTGAAGTAATTAATTTTTTATTTTAAGTAAATTTTATTTAATTTTAACAATTTAACACATTTAAAATTCACACAAAACTCCAAAATTCTACAGAAAACTTGAGTCATAAAGGGTTATTAGATATCCATCTTAACTGTTTATCTATCAATTACACAGGCTTACATATAACACTTATAGCTCCCCGGGGTGCGGCCACTTTACAGGGAGAATATTGGGGGTAGGGGAGATGTAATGCCATAAACAGCTTATTGTATGAGTAAACAAAGATTACAAACACATTAAATCAATAAACAAGATGTTGAATTAGGTATATATTGTGACGGGAATAAAGAAATACCTACAATTAACTGAAAATATGGAATTTTAAGTTGGATTAAGCCACCAAAACCTACAAGGGACACATACACATATATAATTTCATGTGTACATTTTTTATACAAGCCTATTCCTTACTAGTTCTAGTTATTGCTTTCTTCTGGCTATAAAAAACACATACATTTGTAATTTGTATGGATAAAGAAGCCTAAGAATGACTGGCCAGAGTTGGAACTAGGAAGGGGGGGGTGCTGTTTGTGCAGGACAACACACTAGACTAGATCTCTATTGGATGCTAAAACCTGCTACATATATCAACGAAGTACTTCTAACACACACGCATATCAATTATTACAGGTTATTGAACTAAACTTTATTTAAAACCTGAGTATAAGGGTCAGTCCAACAATATAGGCTTCAACATAGGGCCATGTTTAGCCAGATTTTAGCTAATTTGGAAGGGTTTTTTCAAGTTAAATATATCTGCATACTAAAAAAATGTGCTAACACTTAATTACAATGGTTGTCTTTGAAAAAATAAAAAACCGGAAGCACAGAAAGTGTTATAGAGGTCAAGTTCATTGAGCACATGGCTGGTTCTCTTAAAGGACTCACACAACTAAATAATTTACTATATGTTATTACTAAGCTTTAGAGCTAATAACTTTAATATTTGAAGTTCAACACTAGTGACAACTGCCTGGATTCACAGATACATACATGGCAAAGACTTCAAATGACATTTTATCAGAAGTTTCGTGGCATATTAGCTCGCTACGGGCGTCTGCTTCGGACAACTGGAAATTTACATATCAAACCAGTGAAATGGGACGGGAACACCATCTGACTTTTGACCCCATATCAATCCGCCATCACATATCAAAATCTACCAAAAGTATACATTTTTGTAAAGTCAAATATTTATAGATTTCATTCAATGCAGAATATGTCAACAATTACCTATTTAGATTATTCAGAATCACTGTACTTAGCCGGAACAAATTTTCGGTAGGGACTACAATCGTATGAAACACTTCGTGATAGGCTGATTTAGTTGTGTGATTCCTTTAAAGGGTCCCAAACCTTTAAGATGTTGAAACAAAGTTAACTATTTGAAAGCATATACATTTCCAAGTAAAATGGTGAAGTTTGGTTGAAATTGAATAATAAATTATGAAGAAAACACAAGTTATTGCACCTGATGTACATTTGCTATTCAGAGTTAGCACCAGAATTTTTTCATTTCTTTTGCATAAAATTAACCTCTAGCACCTCAATTAAGCACGCAATTAGCAATTTCACATTTTGCCCACAGATCAAATACGCATACCACTCAACAGTTTTGGAAAAGAAATCTTGTTATTTTACTTTCTGTTAATTTTACAGTCTCTGAAGTAATTAATTTTTTATTTTAAGTAAATTTTATTTAATTTTAACAATTTAACACATTTAAAATTCACACAAAACTCCAAAATTCTACAGAAAACTTGAGTCATAAAGGGTTATTAGATATCCATCTTAACTGTTTATCTATCAATTACACAGGCTTACATATAACACTTATAGCTCCCCGGGGTGCGGCCACTTTACAGGGAGAATATTGGGGGTAGGGGAGATGTAATGCCATAAACAGCTTATTGTATGAGTAAACAAAGATTACAAACACATTAAATCAATAAACAAGATGTTGAATTAGGTATATATTGTGACGGGAATAAAGAAATACCTACAATTAACTGAAAATATGGAATTTTAAGTTGGATTAAGCCACCAAAACCTACAAGGGACACATACACATATATAATTTCATGTGTACATTTTTTATACAAGCCTATTCCGTACTAGTTCTAGTTATTGCTTTCTTCTGGCTATAAAAAACACATACATTTGTAATTTGTATGGATAAAGAAGCCTAAGAATGACTGGCCAGAGTTGGAACTAGGAAGGGGGGGGGTGCTGTTTGTGCAGGACAACACACTAGACTAGATCTCTATTGGATGCTAAAACCTGCTACATATATCAACGAAGTACTTCTAACACACACGCATATCAATTATTACAGGTTATTGAACTAAACTTTATTTAAAACCTGAGTATAAGGGTCAGTCCAACAATATAGGCTTCAACATAGGGCCATGTTTAGCCAGATTTTAGCTAATTTGGAAGGGTTTTTTCAAGTTAAATATATCTGCATACTAAAAAAATGTGCTAACACTTAATTACAATGGTTGTCTTTGAAAAAATAAAAAACCGGAAGCACAGAAAGTGTTATAGAGGTCAAGTTCATTGAGCACATGGCTGGTTCTCTTAAAGGACTCACACAACTAAATAATTTACTATATGTTATTACTAAGCTTTAGAGCTAATAACTTTAATATTTGAAGTTCAACACTAGTGACAACTGCCTGGATTCACAGATACATACATGGCAAAGACTTCAAATGACATTTTATCAGAAGTTTCGTGGCATATTAGCTCGCTACGGGCGTCTGCTTCGGACAACTGGAAATTTACATATCAAACCAGTGAAATGGGACGGGAACACCATCTGACTTTTGACCCCATATCAATCCGCCATCACATATCAAAATCTACCAAAAGTATACATTTTTGTAAAGTCAAATATTTATAGATTTCATTCAATGCAGAATATGTCAACAATTACCTATTTAGATTATTCAGAATCACTGTACTTAGCCGGAACAAATTTTCGGTAGGGACTACAATCGTATGAAACACTTCGTGATAGGCTGATTTAGTTGTGTGATTCCTTTAAAGGGTCCCAAACCTTTAAGATGTTGAAACAAAGTTAACTATTTGAAAGCATATACATTTCCAAGTAAAATGGTGAAGTTTGGTTGAAATTGAATAATAAATTATGAAGAAAACACAAGTTATTGCACCTGATGTACATTTGCTATTCAGAGTTAGCACCAGAATTTTTTCATTTCTTTTGCATAACATTAACCTCTAGCACCTCAATTAAGCACGCAATTAGCAATTTCACATTTTGCCCACAGATCAAATACGCATACCACTCAACAGTTTTGGAAAAGAAATCTTGTTATTTTACTTTCTGTTAATTTTACAGTCTCTGAAGTAATTAATTTTTTATTTTAAGTAAATTTTATTTAATTTTAACAATTTAACACATTTAAAATTCACACAAAACTCCAAAATTCTACAGAAAACTTGAGTCATAAAGGGTTATTAGATATCCATCTTAACTGTTTATCTATCAATTACACAGGCTTACATATAACACTTATAGCTCCCCGGGGTGCGGCCACTTTACAGGGAGAATATTGGGGGTAGGGGAGATGTAATGCCATAAACAGCTTATTGTATGAGTAAACAAAGATTACAAACACATTAAATCAATAAACAAGATGTTGAATTAGGTATATATTGTGACGGGAATAAAGAAATACCTACAATTAACTGAAAATATGGAATTTTAAGTTGGATTAAGCCACCAAAACCTACAAGGGACACATACACATATATAATTTCATGTGTACATTTTTTATACAAGCCTATTCCGTACTAGTTCTAGTTATTGCTTTCTTCTGGCTATAAAAAACACATACATTTGTAATTTGTATGGATAAAGAAGCCTAAGAATGACTGGCCAGAGTTGGAACTAGGAAGGGGGGGGTGCTGTTTGTGCAGGACAACACACTAGACTAGATCTCTATTGGATGCTAAAACCTGCTACATATATCAACGAAGTACTTCTAACACACACGCATATCAATTATTACAGGTTATTGAACTAAACTTTATTTAAAACCTGAGTATAAGGGTCAGTCCAACAATATAGGCTTCAACATAGGGCCATGTTTAGCCAGATTTTAGCTAATTTGGAAGGGTTTTTTCAAGTTAAATATATCTGCATACTAAAAAAATGTGCTAACACTTAATTACAATGGTTGTCTTTGAAAAAATAAAAAACCGGAAGCACAGAAAGTGTTATAGAGGTCAAGTTCATTGAGCACATGGCTGGTTCTCTTAAAGGACTCACACAACTAAATAATTTACTATATGTTATTACTAAGCTTTAGAGCTAATAACTTTAATATTTGAAGTTCAACACTAGTGACAACTGCCTGGATTCACAGATACATACATGGCAAAGACTTCAAATGACATTTTATCAGAAGTTTCGTGGCATATTAGCTCGCTACGGGCGTCTGCTTCGGACAACTGGAAATTTACATATCAAACCAGTGAAATGGGACGGGAACACCATCTGACTTTTGACCCCATATCAATCCGCCATCACATATCAAAATCTACCAAAAGTATACATTTTTGTAAAGTCAAATATTTATAGATTTCATTCAATGCAGAATATGTCAACAATTACCTATTTAGATTATTCAGAATCACTGTACTTAGCCGGAACAAATTTTCGGTAGGGACTACAATCGTATGAAACACTTCGTGATAGGCTGATTTAGTTGTGTGATTCCTTTAAAGGGTCCCAAACCTTTAAGATGTTGAAACAAAGTTAACTATTTGAAAGCATATACATTTCCAAGTAAAATGGTGAAGTTTGGTTGAAATTGAATAATAAATTATGAAGAAAACACAAGTTATTGCACCTGATGTACATTTGCTATTCAGAGTTAGCACCAGAATTTTTTCATTTCTTTTGCATAACATTAACCTCTAGCACCTCAATTAAGCACGCAATTAGCAATTTCACATTTTGCCCACAGATCAAATACGCATACCACTCAACAGTTTTGGAAAAGAAATCTTGTTATTTTACTTTCTGTTAATTTTACAGTCTCTGAAGTAATTAATTTTTTATTTTAAGTAAATTTTATTTAATTTTAACAATTTAACACATTTAAAATTCACACAAAACTCCAAAATTCTACAGAAAACTTGAGTCATAAAGGGTTATTAGATATCCATCTTAACTGTTTATCTATCAATTACACAGGCTTACATATAACACTTATAGCTCCCCGGGGTGCGGCCACTTTACAGGGAGAATATTGGGGGTAGGGGAGATGTAATGCCATAAACAGCTTATTGTATGAGTAAACAAAGATTACAAACACATTAAATCAATAAACAAGATGTTGAATTAGGTATATATTGTGACGGGAATAAAGAAATACCTACAATTAACTGAAAATATGGAATTTTAAGTTGGATTAAGCCACCAAAACCTACAAGGGACACATACACATATATAATTTCATGTGTACATTTTTTATACAAGCCTATTCCGTACTAGTTCTAGTTATTGCTTTCTTCTGGCTATAAAAAACACATACATTTGTAATTTGTATGGATAAAGAAGCCTAAGAATGACTGGCCAGAGTTGGAACTAGGAAGGGGGGGGTGCTGTTTGTGCAGGACAACACACTAGACTAGATCTCTATTGGATGCTAAAACCTGCTACATATATCAACGAAGTACTTCTAACACACACGCATATCAATTATTACAGGTTATTGAACTAAACTTTATTTAAAACCTGAGTATAAGGGTCAGTCCAACAATATAGGCTTCAACATAGGGCCATGTTTAGCCAGATTTTAGCTAATTTGGAAGGGTTTTTTCAAGTTAAATATATCTGCATACTAAAAAAATGTGCTAACACTTAATTACAATGGTTGTCTTTGAAAAAATAAAAAACCGGAAGCACAGAAAGTGTTATAGAGGTCAAGTTCATTGAGCACATGGCTGGTTCTCTTAAAGGACTCACACAACTAAATAATTTACTATATGTTATTACTAAGCTTTAGAGCTAATAACTTTAATATTTGAAGTTCAACACTAGTGACAACTGCCTGGATTCACAGATACATACATGGCAAAGACTTCAAATGACATTTTATCAGAAGTTTCGTGGCATATTAGCTCGCTACGGGCGTCTGCTTCGGACAACTGGAAATTTACATATCAAACCAGTGAAATGGGACGGGAACACCATCTGACTTTTGACCCCATATCAATCCGCCATCACATATCAAAATCTACCAAAAGTATACATTTTTGTAAAGTCAAATATTTATAGATTTCATTCAATGCAGAATATGTCAACAATTACCTATTTAGATTATTCAGAATCACTGTACTTAGCCGGAACAAATTTTCGGTAGGGACTACAATCGTATGAAACACTTCGTGATAGGCTGATTTAGTTGTGTGATTCCTTTAAAGGGTCCCAAACCTTTAAGATGTTGAAACAAAGTTAACTATTTGAAAGCATATACATTTCCAAGTAAAATGGTGAAGTTTGGTTGAAATTGAATAATAAATTATGAAGAAAACACAAGTTATTGCACCTGATGTACATTTGCTATTCAGAGTTAGCACCAGAATTTTTTCATTTCTTTTGCATAACATTAACCTCTAGCACCTCAATTAAGCACGCAATTAGCAATTTCACATTTTGCCCACAGATCAAATACGCATACCACTCAACAGTTTTGGAAAAGAAATCTTGTTATTTTACTTTCTGTTAATTTTACAGTCTCTGAAGTAATTAATTTTTTATTTTAAGTAAATTTTATTTAATTTTAACAATTTAACACATTTAAAATTCACACAAAACTCCAAAATTCTACAGAAAACTTGAGTCATAAAGGGTTATTAGATATCCATCTTAACTGTTTATCTATCAATTACACAGGCTTACATATAACACTTATAGCTCCCCGGGGTGCGGCCACTTTACAGGGAGAATATTGGGGGTAGGGGAGATGTAATGCCATAAACAGCTTATTGTATGAGTAAACAAAGATTACAAACACATTAAATCAATAAACAAGATGTTGAATTAGGTATATATTGTGACGGGAATAAAGAAATACCTACAATTAACTGAAAATATGGAATTTTAAGTTGGATTAAGCCACCAAAACCTACAAGGGACACATACACATATATAATTTCATGTGTACATTTTTTATACAAGCCTATTCCGTACTAGTTCTAGTTATTGCTTTCTTCTGGCTATAAAAAACACATACATTTGTAATTTGTATGGATAAAGAAGCCTAAGAATGACTGGCCAGAGTTGGAACTAGGAAGGGGGGGGTGCTGTTTGTGCAGGACAACACACTAGACTAGATCTCTATTGGATGCTAAAACCTGCTACATATATCAACGAAGTACTTCTAACACACACGCATATCAATTATTACAGGTTATTGAACTAAACTTTATTTAAAACCTGAGTATAAGGGTCAGTCCAACAATATAGGCTTCAACATAGGGCCATGTTTAGCCAGATTTTAGCTAATTTGGAAGGGTTTTTTCAAGTTAAATATATCTGCATACTAAAAAAATGTGCTAACACTTAATTACAATGGTTGTCTTTGAAAAAATAAAAAACCGGAAGCACAGAAAGTGTTATAGAGGTCAAGTTCATTGAGCACATGGCTGGTTCTCTTAAAGGACTCACACAACTAAATAATTTACTATATGTTATTACTAAGCTTTAGAGCTAATAACTTTAATATTTGAAGTTCAACACTAGTGACAACTGCCTGGATTCACAGATACATACATGGCAAAGACTTCAAATGACATTTTATCAGAAGTTTCGTGGCATATTAGCTCGCTACGGGCGTCTGCTTCGGACAACTGGAAATTTACATATCAAACCAGTGAAATGGGACGGGAACACCATCTGACTTTTGACCCCATATCAATCCGCCATCACATATCAAAATCTACCAAAAGTATACATTTTTGTAAAGTCAAATATTTATAGATTTCATTCAATGCAGAATATGTCAACAATTACCTATTTAGATTATTCAGAATCACTGTACTTAGCCGGAACAAATTTTCGGTAGGGACTACAATCGTATGAAACACTTCGTGATAGGCTGATTTAGTTGTGTGATTCCTTTAAAGGGTCCCAAACCTTTAAGATGTTGAAACAAAGTTAACTATTTGAAAGCATATACATTTCCAAGTAAAATGGTGAAGTTTGGTTGAAATTGAATAATAAATTATGAAGAAAACACAAGTTATTGCACCTGATGTACATTTGCTATTCAGAGTTAGCACCAGAATTTTTTCATTTCTTTTGCATAACATTAACCTCTAGCACCTCAATTAAGCACGCAATTAGCAATTTCACATTTTGCCCACAGATCAAATACGCATACCACTCAACAGTTTTGGAAAAGAAATCTTGTTATTTTACTTTCTGTTAATTTTACAGTCTCTGAAGTAATTAATTTTTTATTTTAAGTAAATTTTATTTAATTTTAACAATTTAACACATTTAAAATTCACACAAAACTCCAAAATTCTACAGAAAACTTGAGTCATAAAGGGTTATTAGATATCCATCTTAACTGTTTATCTATCAATTACACAGGCTTACATATAACACTTATAGCTCCCCGGGGTGCGGCCACTTTACAGGGAGAATATTGGGGGTAGGGGAGATGTAATGCCATAAACAGCTTATTGTATGAGTAAACAAAGATTACAAACACATTAAATCAATAAACAAGATGTTGAATTAGGTATATATTGTGACGGGAATAAAGAAATACCTACAATTAACTGAAAATATGGAATTTTAAGTTGGATTAAGCCACCAAAACCTACAAGGGACACATACACATATATAATTTCATGTGTACATTTTTTATACAAGCCTATTCCGTACTAGTTCTAGTTATTGCTTTCTTCTGGCTATAAAAAACACATACATTTGTAATTTGTATGGATAAAGAAGCCTAAGAATGACTGGCCAGAGTTGGAACTAGGAAGGGGGGGGTGCTGTTTGTGCAGGACAACACACTAGACTAGATCTCTATTGGATGCTAAAACCTGCTACATATATCAACGAAGTACTTCTAACACACACGCATATCAATTATTACAGGTTATTGAACTAAACTTTATTTAAAACCTGAGTATAAGGGTCAGTCCAACAATATAGGCTTCAACATAGGGCCATGTTTAGCCAGATTTTAGCTAATTTGGAAGGGTTTTTTCAAGTTAAATATATCTGCATACTAAAAAAATGTGCTAACACTTAATTACAATGGTTGTCTTTGAAAAAATAAAAAACCGGAAGCACAGAAAGTGTTATAGAGGTCAAGTTCATTGAGCACATGGCTGGTTCTCTTAAAGGACTCACACAACTAAATAATTTACTATATGTTATTACTAAGCTTTAGAGCTAATAACTTTAATATTTGAAGTTCAACACTAGTGACAACTGCCTGGATTCACAGATACATACATGGCAAAGACTTCAAATGACATTTTATCAGAAGTTTCGTGGCATATTAGCTCGCTACGGGCGTCTGCTTCGGACAACTGGAAATTTACATATCAAACCAGTGAAATGGGACGGGAACACCATCTGACTTTTGACCCCATATCAATCCGCCATCACATATCAAAATCTACCAAAAGTATACATTTTTGTAAAGTCAAATATTTATAGATTTCATTCAATGCAGAATATGTCAACAATTACCTATTTAGATTATTCAGAATCACTGTACTTAGCCGGAACAAATTTTCGGTAGGGACTACAATCGTATGAAACACTTCGTGATAGGCTGATTTAGTTGTGTGATTCCTTTAAAGGGTCCCAAACCTTTAAGATGTTGAAACAAAGTTAACTATTTGAAAGCATATACATTTCCAAGTAAAATGGTGAAGTTTGGTTGAAATTGAATAATAAATTATGAAGAAAACACAAGTTATTGCACCTGATGTACATTTGCTATTCAGAGTTAGCACCAGAATTTTTTCATTTCTTTTGCATAACATTAACCTCTAGCACCTCAATTAAGCACGCAATTAGCAATTTCACATTTTGCCCACAGATCAAATACGCATACCACTCAACAGTTTTGGAAAAGAAATCTTGTTATTTTACTTTCTGTTAATTTTACAGTCTCTGAAGTAATTAATTTTTTATTTTAAGTAAATTTTATTTAATTTTAACAATTTAACACATTTAAAATTCACACAAAACTCCAAAATTCTACAGAAAACTTGAGTCATAAAGGGTTATTAGATATCCATCTTAACTGTTTATCTATCAATTACACAGGCTTACATATAACACTTATAGCTCCCCGGGGTGCGGCCACTTTACAGGGAGAATATTGGGGGTAGGGGAGATGTAATGCCATAAACAGCTTATTGTATGAGTAAACAAAGATTACAAACACATTAAATCAATAAACAAGATGTTGAATTAGGTATATATTGTGACGGGAATAAAGAAATACCTACAATTAACTGAAAATATGGAATTTTAAGTTGGATTAAGCCACCAAAACCTACAAGGGACACATACACATATATAATTTCATGTGTACATTTTTTATACAAGCCTATTCCGTACTAGTTCTAGTTATTGCTTTCTTCTGGCTATAAAAAACACATACATTTGTAATTTGTATGGATAAAGAAGCCTAAGAATGACTGGCCAGAGTTGGAACTAGGAAGGGGGGGGTGCTGTTTGTGCAGGACAACACACTAGACTAGATCTCTATTGGATGCTAAAACCTGCTACATATATCAACGAAGTACTTCTAACACACACGCATATCAATTATTACAGGTTATTGAACTAAACTTTATTTAAAACCTGAGTATAAGGGTCAGTCCAACAATATAGGCTTCAACATAGGGCCATGTTTAGCCAGATTTTAGCTAATTTGGAAGGGTTTTTTCAAGTTAAATATATCTGCATACTAAAAAAATGTGCTAACACTTAATTACAATGGTTGTCTTTGAAAAAATAAAAAACCGGAAGCACAGAAAGTGTTATAGAGGTCAAGTTCATTGAGCACATGGCTGGTTCTCTTAAAGGACTCACACAACTAAATAATTTACTATATGTTATTACTAAGCTTTAGAGCTAATAACTTTAATATTTGAAGTTCAACACTAGTGACAACTGCCTGGATTCACAGATACATACATGGCAAAGACTTCAAATGACATTTTATCAGAAGTTTCGTGGCATATTAGCTCGCTACGGGCGTCTGCTTCGGACAACTGGAAATTTACATATCAAACCAGTGAAATGGGACGGGAACACCATCTGACTTTTGACCCCATATCAATCCGCCATCACATATCAAAATCTACCAAAAGTATACATTTTTGTAAAGTCAAATATTTATAGATTTCATTCAATGCAGAATATGTCAACAATTACCTATTTAGATTATTCAGAATCACTGTACTTAGCCGGAACAAATTTTCGGTAGGGACTACAATCGTATGAAACACTTCGTGATAGGCTGATTTAGTTGTGTGATTCCTTTAAAGGGTCCCAAACCTTTAAGATGTTGAAACAAAGTTAACTATTTGAAAGCATATACATTTCCAAGTAAAATGGTGAAGTTTGGTTGAAATTGAATAATAAATTATGAAGAAAACACAAGTTATTGCACCTGATGTACATTTGCTATTCAGAGTTAGCACCAGAATTTTTTCATTTCTTTTGCATAACATTAACCTCTAGCACCTCAATTAAGCACGCAATTAGCAATTTCACATTTTGCCCACAGATCAAATACGCATACCACTCAACAGTTTTGGAAAAGAAATCTTGTTATTTTACTTTCTGTTAATTTTACAGTCTCTGAAGTAATTAATTTTTTATTTTAAGTAAATTTTATTTAATTTTAACAATTTAACACATTTAAAATTCACACAAAACTCCAAAATTCTACAGAAAACTTGAGTCATAAAGGGTTATTAGATATCCATCTTAACTGTTTATCTATCAATTACACAGGCTTACATATAACACTTATAGCTCCCCGGGGTGCGGCCACTTTACAGGGAGAATATTGGGGGTAGGGGAGATGTAATGCCATAAACAGCTTATTGTATGAGTAAACAAAGATTACAAACACATTAAATCAATAAACAAGATGTTGAATTAGGTATATATTGTGACGGGAATAAAGAAATACCTACAATTAACTGAAAATATGGAATTTTAAGTTGGATTAAGCCACCAAAACCTACAAGGGACACATACACATATATAATTTCATGTGTACATTTTTTATACAAGCCTATTCCGTACTAGTTCTAGTTATTGCTTTCTTCTGGCTATAAAAAACACATACATTTGTAATTTGTATGGATAAAGAAGCCTAAGAATGACTGGCCAGAGTTGGAACTAGGAAGGGGGGGGTGCTGTTTGTGCAGGACAACACACTAGACTAGATCTCTATTGGATGCTAAAACCTGCTACATATATCAACGAAGTACTTCTAACACACACGCATATCAATTATTACAGGTTATTGAACTAAACTTTATTTAAAACCTGAGTATAAGGGTCAGTCCAACAATATAGGCTTCAACATAGGGCCATGTTTAGCCAGATTTTAGCTAATTTGGAAGGGTTTTTTCAAGTTAAATATATCTGCATACTAAAAAAATGTGCTAACACTTAATTACAATGGTTGTCTTTGAAAAAATAAAAAACCGGAAGCACAGAAAGTGTTATAGAGGTCAAGTTCATTGAGCACATGGCTGGTTCTCTTAAAGGACTCACACAACTAAATAATTTACTATATGTTATTACTAAGCTTTAGAGCTAATAACTTTAATATTTGAAGTTCAACACTAGTGACAACTGCCTGGATTCACAGATACATACATGGCAAAGACTTCAAATGACATTTTATCAGAAGTTTCGTGGCATATTAGCTCGCTACGGGCGTCTGCTTCGGACAACTGGAAATTTACATATCAAACCAGTGAAATGGGACGGGAACACCATCTGACTTTTGACCCCATATCAATCCGCCATCACATATCAAAATCTACCAAAAGTATACATTTTTGTAAAGTCAAATATTTATAGATTTCATTCAATGCAGAATATGTCAACAATTACCTATTTAGATTATTCAGAATCACTGTACTTAGCCGGAACAAATTTTCGGTAGGGACTACAATCGTATGAAACACTTCGTGATAGGCTGATTTAGTTGTGTGATTCCTTTAAAGGGTCCCAAACCTTTAAGATGTTGAAACAAAGTTAACTATTTGAAAGCATATACATTTCCAAGTAAAATGGTGAAGTTTGGTTGAAATTGAATAATAAATTATGAAGAAAACACAAGTTATTGCACCTGATGTACATTTGCTATTCAGAGTTAGCACCAGAATTTTTTCATTTCTTTTGCATAACATTAACCTCTAGCACCTCAATTAAGCACGCAATTAGCAATTTCACATTTTGCCCACAGATCAAATACGCATACCACTCAACAGTTTTGGAAAAGAAATCTTGTTATTTTACTTTCTGTTAATTTTACAGTCTCTGAAGTAATTAATTTTTTATTTTAAGTAAATTTTATTTAATTTTAACAATTTAACACATTTAAAATTCACACAAAACTCCAAAATTCTACAGAAAACTTGAGTCATAAAGGGTTATTAGATATCCATCTTAACTGTTTATCTATCAATTACACAGGCTTACATATAACACTTATAGCTCCCCGGGGTGCGGCCACTTTACAGGGAGAATATTGGGGGTAGGGGAGATGTAATGCCATAAACAGCTTATTGTATGAGTAAACAAAGATTACAAACACATTAAATCAATAAACAAGATGTTGAATTAGGTATATATTGTGACGGGAATAAAGAAATACCTACAATTAACTGAAAATATGGAATTTTAAGTTGGATTAAGCCACCAAAACCTACAAGGGACACATACACATATATAATTTCATGTGTACATTTTTTATACAAGCCTATTCCGTACTAGTTCTAGTTATTGCTTTCTTCTGGCTATAAAAAACACATACATTTGTAATTTGTATGGATAAAGAAGCCTAAGAATGACTGGCCAGAGTTGGAACTAGGAAGGGGGGGGTGCTGTTTGTGCAGGACAACACACTAGACTAGATCTCTATTGGATGCTAAAACCTGCTACATATATCAACGAAGTACTTCTAACACACACGCATATCAATTATTACAGGTTATTGAACTAAACTTTATTTAAAACCTGAGTATAAGGGTCAGTCCAACAATATAGGCTTCAACATAGGGCCATGTTTAGCCAGATTTTAGCTAATTTGGAAGGGTTTTTTCAAGTTAAATATATCTGCATACTAAAAAAATGTGCTAACACTTAATTACAATGGTTGTCTTTGAAAAAATAAAAAACCGGAAGCACAGAAAGTGTTATAGAGGTCAAGTTCATTGAGCACATGGCTGGTTCTCTTAAAGGACTCACACAACTAAATAATTTACTATATGTTATTACTAAGCTTTAGAGCTAATAACTTTAATATTTGAAGTTCAACACTAGTGACAACTGCCTGGATTCACAGATACATACATGGCAAAGACTTCAAATGACATTTTATCAGAAGTTTCGTGGCATATTAAGCTCGCTACGGGCGTCTGCTTCGGACAACTGGAAATTTACATATCAAACCAGTGAAATGGGACGGGAACACCATCTGACTTTTGACCCCATATCAATCCGCCATCACATATCAAAATCTACCAAAAGTATACATTTTTGTAAAGTCAAATATTTATAGATTTCATTCAATGCAGAATATGTCAACAATTACCTATTTAGATTATTCAGAATCACTGTACTTAGCCGGAACAAATTTTCGGTAGGGACTACAATCGTATGAAACACTTCGTGATAGGCTGATTTAGTTGTGTGATTCCTTTAAAGGGTCCCAAACCTTTAAGATGTTGAAACAAAGTTAACTATTTGAAAGCATATACATTTCCAAGTAAAATGGTGAAGTTTGGTTGAAATTGAATAATAAATTATGAAGAAAACACAAGTTATTGCACCTGATGTACATTTGCTATTCAGAGTTAGCACCAGAATTTTTTCATTTCTTTTGCATAACATTAACCTCTAGCACCTCAATTAAGCACGCAATTAGCAATTTCACATTTTGCCCACAGATCAAATACGCATACCACTCAACAGTTTTGGAAAAGAAATCTTGTTATTTTACTTTCTGTTAATTTTACAGTCTCTGAAGTAATTAATTTTTTATTTTAAGTAAATTTTATTTAATTTTAACAATTTAACACATTTAAAATTCACACAAAACTCCAAAATTCTACAGAAAACTTGAGTCATAAAGGGTTATTAGATATCCATCTTAACTGTTTATCTATCAATTACACAGGCTTACATATAACACTTATAGCTCCCCGGGGTGCGGCCACTTTACAGGGAGAATATTGGGGGTAGGGGAGATGTAATGCCATAAACAGCTTATTGTATGAGTAAACAAAGATTACAAACACATTAAATCAATAAACAAGATGTTGAATTAGGTATATATTGTGACGGGAATAAAGAAATACCTACAATTAACTGAAAATATGGAATTTTAAGTTGGATTAAGCCACCAAAACCTACAAGGGACACATACACATATATAATTTCATGTGTACATTTTTTATACAAGCCTATTCCGTACTAGTTCTAGTTATTGCTTTCTTCTGGCTATAAAAAACACATACATTTGTAATTTGTATGGATAAAGAAGCCTAAGAATGACTGGCCAGAGTTGGAACTAGGAAGGGGGGGGTGCTGTTTGTGCAGGACAACACACTAGACTAGATCTCTATTGGATGCTAAAACCTGCTACATATATCAACGAAGTACTTCTAACACACACGCATATCAATTATTACAGGTTATTGAACTAAACTTTATTTAAAACCTGAGTATAAGGGTCAGTCCAACAATATAGGCTTCAACATAGGGCCATGTTTAGCCAGATTTTAGCTAATTTGGAAGGGTTTTTTCAAGTTAAATATATCTGCATACTAAAAAAATGTGCTAACACTTAATTACAATGGTTGTCTTTGAAAAAATAAAAAACCGGAAGCACAGAAAGTGTTATAGAGGTCAAGTTCATTGAGCACATGGCTGGTTCTCTTAAAGGACTCACACAACTAAATAATTTACTATATGTTATTACTAAGCTTTAGAGCTAATAACTTTAATATTTGAAGTTCAACACTAGTGACAACTGCCTGGATTCACAGATACATACATGGCAAAGACTTCAAATGACATTTTATCAGAAGTTTCGTGGCATATTAGCTCGCTACGGGCGTCTGCTTCGGACAACTGGAAATTTACATATCAAACCAGTGAAATGGGACGGGAACACCATCTGACTTTTGACCCCATATCAATCCGCCATCACATATCAAAATCTACCAAAAGTATACATTTTTGTAAAGTCAAATATTTATAGATTTCATTCAATGCAGAATATGTCAACAATTACCTATTTAGATTATTCAGAATCACTGTACTTAGCCGGAACAAATTTTCGGTAGGGACTACAATCGTATGAAACACTTCGTGATAGGCTGATTTAGTTGTGTGATTCCTTTAAAGGGTCCCAAACCTTTAAGATGTTGAAACAAAGTTAACTATTTGAAAGCATATACATTTCCAAGTAAAATGGTGAAGTTTGGTTGAAATTGAATAATAAATTATGAAGAAAACACAAGTTATTGCACCTGATGTACATTTGCTATTCAGAGTTAGCACCAGAATTTTTTCATTTCTTTTGCATAACATTAACCTCTAGCACCTCAATTAAGCACGCAATTAGCAATTTCACATTTTGCCCACAGATCAAATACGCATACCACTCAACAGTTTTGGAAAAGAAATCTTGTTATTTTACTTTCTGTTAATTTTACAGTCTCTGAAGTAATTAATTTTTTATTTTAAGTAAATTTTATTTAATTTTAACAATTTAACACATTTAAAATTCACACAAAACTCCAAAATTCTACAGAAAACTTGAGTCATAAAGGGTTATTAGATATCCATCTTAACTGTTTATCTATCAATTACACAGGCTTACATATAACACTTATAGCTCCCCGGGGTGCGGCCACTTTACAGGGAGAATATTGGGGGTAGGGGAGATGTAATGCCATAAACAGCTTATTGTATGAGTAAACAAAGATTACAAACACATTAAATCAATAAACAAGATGTTGAATTAGGTATATATTGTGACGGGAATAAAGAAATACCTACAATTAACTGAAAATATGGAATTTTAAGTTGGATTAAGCCACCAAAACCTACAAGGGACACATACACATATATAATTTCATGTGTACATTTTTTATACAAGCCTATTCCGTACTAGTTCTAGTTATTGCTTTCTTCTGGCTATAAAAAACACATACATTTGTAATTTGTATGGATAAAGAAGCCTAAGAATGACTGGCCAGAGTTGGAACTAGGAAGGGGGGGGTGCTGTTTGTGCAGGACAACACACTAGACTAGATCTCTATTGGATGCTAAAACCTGCTACATATATCAACGAAGTACTTCTAACACACACGCATATCAATTATTACAGGTTATTGAACTAAACTTTATTTAAAACCTGAGTATAAGGGTCAGTCCAACAATATAGGCTTCAACATAGGGCCATGTTTAGCCAGATTTTAGCTAATTTGGAAGGGTTTTTTCAAGTTAAATATATCTGCATACTAAAAAAATGTGCTAACACTTAATTACAATGGTTGTCTTTGAAAAAATAAAAAACCGGAAGCACAGAAAGTGTTATAGAGGTCAAGTTCATTGAGCACATGGCTGGTTCTCTTAAAGGACTCACACAACTAAATAATTTACTATATGTTATTACTAAGCTTTAGAGCTAATAACTTTAATATTTGAAGTTCAACACTAGTGACAACTGCCTGGATTCACAGATACATACATGGCAAAGACTTCAAATGACATTTTATCAGAAGTTTCGTGGCATATTAGCTCGCTACGGGCGTCTGCTTCGGACAACTGGAAATTTACATATCAAACCAGTGAAATGGGACGGGAACACCATCTGACTTTTGACCCCATATCAATCCGCCATCACATATCAAAATCTACCAAAAGTATACATTTTTGTAAAGTCAAATATTTATAGATTTCATTCAATGCAGAATATGTCAACAATTACCTATTTAGATTATTCAGAATCACTGTACTTAGCCGGAACAAATTTTCGGTAGGGACTACAATCGTATGAAACACTTCGTGATAGGCTGATTTAGTTGTGTGATTCCTTTAAAGGGTCCCAAACCTTTAAGATGTTGAAACAAAGTTAACTATTTGAAAGCATATACATTTCCAAGTAAAATGGTGAAGTTTGGTTGAAATTGAATAATAAATTATGAAGAAAACACAAGTTATTGCACCTGATGTACATTTGCTATTCAGAGTTAGCACCAGAATTTTTTCATTTCTTTTGCATAACATTAACCTCTAGCACCTCAATTAAGCACGCAATTAGCAATTTCACATTTTGCCCACAGATCAAATACGCATACCACTCAACAGTTTTGGAAAAGAAATCTTGTTATTTTACTTTCTGTTAATTTTACAGTCTCTGAAGTAATTAATTTTTTATTTTAAGTAAATTTTATTTAATTTTAACAATTTAACACATTTAAAATTCACACAAAACTCCAAAATTCTACAGAAAACTTGAGTCATAAAGGGTTATTAGATATCCATCTTAACTGTTTATCTATCAATTACACAGGCTTACATATAACACTTATAGCTCCCCGGGGTGCGGCCACTTTACAGGGAGAATATTGGGGGTAGGGGAGATGTAATGCCATAAACAGCTTATTGTATGAGTAAACAAAGATTACAAACACATTAAATCAATAAACAAGATGTTGAATTAGGTATATATTGTGACGGGAATAAAGAAATACCTACAATTAACTGAAAATATGGAATTTTAAGTTGGATTAAGCCACCAAAACCTACAAGGGACACATACACATATATAATTTCATGTGTACATTTTTTATACAAGCCTATTCCGTACTAGTTCTAGTTATTGCTTTCTTCTGGCTATAAAAAACACATACATTTGTAATTTGTATGGATAAAGAAGCCTAAGAATGACTGGCCAGAGTTGGAACTAGGAAGGGGGGGGTGCTGTTTGTGCAGGACAACACACTAGACTAGATCTCTATTGGATGCTAAAACCTGCTACATATATCAACGAAGTACTTCTAACACACACGCATATCAATTATTACAGGTTATTGAACTAAACTTTATTTAAAACCTGAGTATAAGGGTCAGTCCAACAATATAGGCTTCAACATAGGGCCATGTTTAGCCAGATTTTAGCTAATTTGGAAGGGTTTTTTCAAGTTAAATATATCTGCATACTAAAAAAATGTGCTAACACTTAATTACAATGGTTGTCTTTGAAAAAATAAAAAACCGGAAGCACAGAAAGTGTTATAGAGGTCAAGTTCATTGAGCACATGGCTGGTTCTCTTAAAGGACTCACACAACTAAATAATTTACTATATGTTATTACTAAGCTTTAGAGCTAATAACTTTAATATTTGAAGTTCAACACTAGTGACAACTGCCTGGATTCACAGATACATACATGGCAAAGACTTCAAATGACATTTTATCAGAAGTTTCGTGGCATATTAGCTCGCTACGGGCGTCTGCTTCGGACAACTGGAAATTTACATATCAAACCAGTGAAATGGGACGGGAACACCATCTGACTTTTGACCCCATATCAATCCGCCATCACATATCAAAATCTACCAAAAGTATACATTTTTGTAAAGTCAAATATTTATAGATTTCATTCAATGCAGAATATGTCAACAATTACCTATTTAGATTATTCAGAATCACTGTACTTAGCCGGAACAAATTTTCGGTAGGGACTACAATCGTATGAAACACTTCGTGATAGGCTGATTTAGTTGTGTGATTCCTTTAAAGGGTCCCAAACCTTTAAGATGTTGAAACAAAGTTAACTATTTGAAAGCATATACATTTCCAAGTAAAATGGTGAAGTTTGGTTGAAATTGAATAATAAATTATGAAGAAAACACAAGTTATTGCACCTGATGTACATTTGCTATTCAGAGTTAGCACCAGAATTTTTTCATTTCTTTTGCATAACATTAACCTCTAGCACCTCAATTAAGCACGCAATTAGCAATTTCACATTTTGCCCACAGATCAAATACGCATACCACTCAACAGTTTTGGAAAAGAAATCTTGTTATTTTACTTTCTGTTAATTTTACAGTCTCTGAAGTAATTAATTTTTTATTTTAAGTAAATTTTATTTAATTTTAACAATTTAACACATTTAAAATTCACACAAAACTCCAAAATTCTACAGAAAACTTGAGTCATAAAGGGTTATTAGATATCCATCTTAACTGTTTATCTATCAATTACACAGGCTTACATATAACACTTATAGCTCCCCGGGGTGCGGCCACTTTACAGGGAGAATATTGGGGGTAGGGGAGATGTAATGCCATAAACAGCTTATTGTATGAGTAAACAAAGATTACAAACACATTAAATCAATAAACAAGATGTTGAATTAGGTATATATTGTGACGGGAATAAAGAAATACCTACAATTAACTGAAAATATGGAATTTTAAGTTGGATTAAGCCACCAAAACCTACAAGGGACACATACACATATATAATTTCATGTGTACATTTTTTATACAAGCCTATTCCGTACTAGTTCTAGTTATTGCTTTCTTCTGGCTATAAAAAACACATACATTTGTAATTTGTATGGATAAAGAAGCCTAAGAATGACTGGCCAGAGTTGGAACTAGGAAGGGGGGGGTGCTGTTTGTGCAGGACAACACACTAGACTAGATCTCTATTGGATGCTAAAACCTGCTACATATATCAACGAAGTACTTCTAACACACACGCATATCAATTATTACAGGTTATTGAACTAAACTTTATTTAAAACCTGAGTATAAGGGTCAGTCCAACAATATAGGCTTCAACATAGGGCCATGTTTAGCCAGATTTTAGCTAATTTGGAAGGGTTTTTTCAAGTTAAATATATCTGCATACTAAAAAAATGTGCTAACACTTAATTACAATGGTTGTCTTTGAAAAAATAAAAAACCGGAAGCACAGAAAGTGTTATAGAGGTCAAGTTCATTGAGCACATGGCTGGTTCTCTTAAAGGACTCACACAACTAAATAATTTACTATATGTTATTACTAAGCTTTAGAGCTAATAACTTTAATATTTGAAGTTCAACACTAGTGACAACTGCCTGGATTCACAGATACATACATGGCAAAGACTTCAAATGACATTTTATCAGAAGTTTCGTGGCATATTAGCTCGCTACGGGCGTCTGCTTCGGACAACTGGAAATTTACATATCAAACCAGTGAAATGGGACGGGAACACCATCTGACTTTTGACCCCATATCAATCCGCCATCACATATCAAAATCTACCAAAAGTATACATTTTTGTAAAGTCAAATATTTATAGATTTCATTCAATGCAGAATATGTCAACAATTACCTATTTAGATTATTCAGAATCACTGTACTTAGCCGGAACAAATTTTCGGTAGGGACTACAATCGTATGAAACACTTCGTGATAGGCTGATTTAGTTGTGTGATTCCTAAAGCTGTTGGGTGTTATATTTCCATGTATACTATTCGCTATCTGTTTTGGCTTTTGTTTTGTAATTGGGATTTAGGTATAATCAGAGACGTATAGTATATGGCTCTGGTATAATACAAAGACAACTAAATGGCGAAAAGAAGAAAGAAAGAAAAAATTGAACTTGTCAATTTTTGCACCAAGACTTAGCTCTTTGAAATGTTAAATGCTAAGCTACCTCATGGTTTGTAGTTCAGCGACTGTGCAAACGTAGCAATTTGTCAAATTTTCAACATAATCGGCCCATTTGAAGCGTCCTTCGGCTCACTGGTATCTTTTTGAAGCTTCCTTCGGATGGCTAGTATATTTTTAAACGTCCTTCGGCTCACTGGTATATTTTGTAGCTTCCTTCGACTCGCTGGTATATTTTTGAAGCGTCCTTCGGCTCACTGGTATATTTTTGAAGATTCCTTCGGCACGTTGTATATTTTTGAAGCGTCCTTTGGCTCGCTGGTATATTTTTGAAGCGTCCTTTGGCTCGCTGGTATATTTGTGAAGCGTCCTTCGGCTCGCTGATATATTTTGGAAGCTTCTTTCGGCTCACTGGTATATTCTAGAAGCGTCCTTCGGCTCGCTGGTAAATATTTGAAGCTGCCTCTTCAGGAAGTATATAAATATAATGCTACCTATAAATGACTTACCCAAATCACATCAAAATAAAATTTGTTTTAAGATGTTTTTTTGCATGTAAAGCTTCAGTAATAATTGATAAGTAAATTATGGACGAAGGTAAATAATTGTCCCTATCTGAGATAAAGACTTTGATATTGATCATTACTCTGGTTAATGTCGATATCTTGTCGCTGTTTAAGTTATATACCAGTTACTCCTGTAAGGTTCAATGTCTTACAAAGTCTTTGTTCAAAAAGACAATACAATTTTGTTTCGCTTGCAGTTGCCAATCTAATAAATAGTAAATAGTAAACACACCACACCCATCGCGGGGTCATTTAAGTGGAAAAATAAATTTAATTCTCGCAATTTTCCTCAGTGCCTGAACGTTTATGAAATATTTTAGTGCAAGAAATTACTAAAATGGCCAGAGAAATCATGATGTTCATGATAAGCAGCCTTACTGAAAAATAAGTCTCTGGAGTAGAAAAATAATCCTCAGACATTTAATTCATTGTGTTATACATTTTTCGGTTTATATAAGATACAAATGAAAATTTTGACTAAAATTGCTTCGCGTATGAAAATTTTCAAAATGGATACAATTTCTACTTATCTTCACAATAGTCATAAACAATTGGAGGTGATTATACATGTTGTTAAGAAGGGTTACATAATGGTTTTTATCAAAGTACCAATATCACTTAGCGCTTAAACTATGTAGTTTCCCAAGTAAAAAAAACAAACTATTTATCAAGATTTGAAAATGGATTGCGCCAGCTTAGTGATTGTAACATATGTGTTATATTGATTTGTTAACTTGAATAAATTACATCTTTGTATTCTTTCTAGTACAGTTCTATTGATAAGACATGAAATAATTAATATTGTTAAATTGCTATACTGCTGAACCAAACATATTATAAATCTGCCAGAGAACTTATACACAGACTGTTTCATAAGCACGGCGTCCTTACATGTAATACATTGCTAGCTATATGAGTACAATTTTCTATCCCTCAGAAAATGAAACCCTTTTAACAGCATTTGTTCAAGCAATTGATTATTACGTAAACGATACTGTACATATTCTAGAATTTTTAAAATGCTCTAAAATTATACAACCAGGGACGTATATCAATTATGTTTGGAAAAATAAGTCTGTAAAAAAAACTAATAAAAAAAATAATAAGCTATCAATAGTGCACGTCAATTTTTCGATCGTTCGGACTAGTATCTGGTAGCAAATGCATTAAATCAAAGTGTGGGTGGTCGGGTGGTGCAGTGGATAGCGCACTTGCCTTTCACCAAGGCGGCCGGGGTTCGACTCCCCGTCCGGACGTGAAAAGGTGTGGGGTCACCTGCCCGACTACGTGGGTTTTCTCCGGGTACTCCGGTTTCCTCCCACAATAAGACCCCTCGCGCGCTAATATCCGGGCCAACAAGAGTGATTAATATAAGTTGTATAACTTGTTTCATAATTGTTGTAAAATAAATAAAGTTTATATTTTAAATCAAAGTGTCGAATATATGCATATTTATGAGATCTTATGAATATTCTGATCCGCCCACAACGTTACGATTTTTTCTCGATTTTATTAACCATAGATTTATAAAATATTGTAGTTTGCCAAACCAATATGCTTTCTTGCAATAGTGAAATAGTGCAATTTGTAATATATGCTCAGATTTCTACGCCTTTCATGATTTTCATGATAGAAAGATTTAACTTGATAATTTGCTTTGTCTCCGATTAAAAGTTTGAAAACAGATAACACACATGCGCACTTAAAAACAGGATGGGCAGTAAGTAGGGAGGGGATTTTGATATGATTAAACATTAAGTTGAATATTAAATATTATATCATAATGAATTAATTGTACGATAAAAGGATGATTTAATATAGATATTACATGCTTGATTACTCACGTTTTATGTTTATCTGACATAGACATAATCTTACCACACAAAGATTACATTTTGTCTCTGATTCCTTTATTAATTTAATATGAAAGATGTTTATCAGTTTCTTGCCGTAAATCTTTGTGTAGTCATCATGTCGCATTGATTCGGGGCCCGATACAACAAAGTCTTTACTTTTTTATTAGTAATTTGTTGGCGGGCTTTGCCTTAGCATATATTGTTTTATTGAGATAAGGAGATCCTCAGTTGGCTACTGAAAAGGGTCAGTTAATTAAACTTTATAACTGATATGAAATTACCGCAATGTTCCATAGTCATCTCAACTGATATTTTCGGCTGCTGAAGCGGAACTATCGTAACGGTCTAAACCAAAAGGAGTTAGTTCCCTTACCTTCCGTGCAATATAATCTTAAACCTGAACAAGTTACGATTACCTCCCCTGTATCAGGAACAGACATTCACCGAGGGATTTCTAATAAAATCGTTAGGAAACAATATACAATCGAATACAATGACAAACATATTTTATATTATTGCTGGTATCTTTTCTAATAACATCAAACCAATAAAAGGATACTTCGTTGGTTTTTAGTAAGGCAGAACCCGGGAATAAATTCTGATATCATGATTGTAACTATCTCTTTATGCCCAGCAGTTGTTTTACAAAATATATTCTGTAGGGGGAATCTCAATCGTTTCAAAGCCGTAACCAAGGGAATACACTATCTAAGGATGGGGCAAGACCCCATGGCCACCGTGGGAGCATATGTGCACTCGTGTCATTATACTCAGCCATTGTATTTGTGGTTAAAGGCTTGGGATATCAACTATTTCCAAGTTATACATTAATTTGGTCCCATGTTTTACCCGGGGAGGTAGTGGGGAGGGGTTCAGCCTAGCGCGTGTAAATTATTTGTAATCCCAAAACCCCGGGATGCTTCCAATCAAATATAGTTGACATCATGGTTAAGTTCCAGAAAGTTCAAGAGAAAAAATGTCGATTAAGTTAAAACAACTAAATAAACATTTTTTGGGCCCTTTCCTCAACCCCTCTGTGGGATCAGCCCCGCCGTTTGTACATTATTGAACCCCCACTGCCTATAGATGCTTCATTCAAATCAAGTTTGCTGTTATCAATTTATTTTTTTCTAGAGAAGAAGTCGCTTACAGCAGTATATAGCCAAATAATACCTTTTCTTCCAACCCTCAGCCGTCTGGTGGTCAGACCCGCCATTTGTACATAGGGATGCTACTAGCCAAATATGGTTGGTATCCACTGCTACGTTCTAGAGAAGAAGCCGCTTTTAGATAAAAAGTGCACAGGTCAAGAGAAGTCGTTTATTTTGCCCCACCCCTTTGCTCCGTCATTAAAATGATATGTACTTTTTTGAATTCCTACAATCTATGGATGCTTCCATTAAAATTTAGCTAAATCCCATTCAGATAACTAAAATAAAGATACTCTTTACATGGTGCTTTAAAAATCAGGTATAGAACGATAAGCAATAAAAAGCTTATATAAGCATGTAAATGTTCTCATTGAAATGAAGGAGCCGCGGTGGCCGAGTGGTTAAGGTGTCCCGACATTCTACCGCTAGCCATCCACCTCTGGGTTGCGAGTTCGAATCCCACGTGGGGCAGTTGCCAGGTACTGACCGTAGGTCGATGGTTTTTCTCCGGGTACTCCAAATTTCTTCCACGTTCAAAACTTGGCAGGTCCTTTAATGATCCTGGCTGTAAATAGGACGTAAAATAAACCAAACCAATCATTCAAATGCAAATTAATGTCAAACATTTTATCCGAATAAGCCGATGTTAAAAATTATGCTTTATTGGACATCCAGTCTTATTGAAAACTAGATATCATGCAGCCATTATTTTAAACAGAAGTGAATTATAATACCCGTGTATGGAAAACTGTTGCCCTAACCGGATCAAATAGAATCAATTCCGTGGTATAATGAATCTATTATCTTGGACAGGAAGTCACAAGTTTCATGACAAAGCCAGTGTATTTTTATCATGGTAAGCCTCTGCATCGATACCTCGTTTAAAGACGATCGATACTTTTATTTGCAATCTGGAAACTGCTAAGGTTTGTCTTTAGGAACCAGACAGATCGCCAATCGATGTATTTAACAATGGCCAGCGTGAAACAAAATTAAAAGGACAAAACGGAGAGCAAATCACATTAGGTCATATTTTATTGGAAAGGGGTTGGGCATATCGGTAGATGATAAATTGGACTTCCGAACGCATATGCAAAACGCTATTAATACTGGGCATCACTAGAAAAACTTATATAAACATTGATGAATAAATGTCAGACCGTATGGTGGCTGATTTCTGGCCCCGGTTTCATCAACAATCCTTAACTTAAGGAAATTCTTTAACTTAAAAATCTCCATAGGAAAGCATTACACAATTTAAGGGGAATATCCTAAGCAATTTTTAAGCTACACGAAAAGGCAAGATTTTTCCAAGAATAAACGGCGACATTTCGTGTTCATTTTCTCGCCTTTTCGCGTAAAATTTACAAGGCGGGTTTTAAACGTGTTTATTGAGCCCCTACAAACAGAAGGATATCAACATAACAGAAACTGTGCAATGAAGAGCCACAAAACTCGTCCCAGGGCTGTAGTAACTATCCTACAGAGAGCGCTTACATATGTTACAGTAAATCTCCCTACACTGAAGCACAGTTGCTTGAGTTTCTGTCAGTATATAATGAATAAATGGGCCGCGGCTCCATATATATATATAAACAGTTTTTTATATACTGACAGAAACTCAAGCAACTGTGACTGAAGTATAAGATGATGCGAGGGGACTAAAACAGAGAAACCTCAAACTTATTTTCTTTTGACATCAACCATCGAACCAGGGGTCATACTTTTAAGATGTATAAAAACCGCTGTAATACAGAACTGAGAAGGAACTTTTTCACATACAGAGTAGTTGATACAAGGAATAGTCTCCCAACACTCAATCGCTCAATCAACGGTTTTGAAATATATTCCGCTTCATTGCAACAATTATGTAAACTTGATATGTTGTAATGCTTAAGATAAATGAAATAATTGAATTGAATTGAATTTAATTTAATTTAATTTAATTATTCAATTTGAAAAACTAGTAGATGATCACTTCAGGGATGTAATATATGATTATTGATACTCTGTTGTATAATATATACTTTTTTGCATAATATTTTTTTGAAACATTACTATTATGGACAAAGAGGCTTTTTGCTTGCGTCCATTAAAATAATAAATGCCATTAAATAACAAAATATAGGTTTCACTATGGGCTTAAAAGATATCGACTATCGACCTGTATCAACCCACAGTTGCTTGAGTTTCTGTCAGTATATGAAAAAATGTTTATATATATGGAGCCGCGGTCCATTACAGAATGTAATGGGAGGCTCATTTCACACATATATATTTATTATTTACTGACAGAAACTCAAGCAACTGTGATCGACCCAAACCGTAGAACTTCTCATTATATGTACTCTTGTCATAGTATATCGACAGGAAACATTCATTACAAAAAAAAATCCATTGAAACATTATCAATGTTCTTGATTTGCTAGATTAAGCAAATACCCAGTGTCCATAAATAGGACATAGGGACACTTTGACGAGAACTCCGAATGTTTAGTAATAGTAGTGTGACCTATTTGTACCAGGAGAGAAAAAAATGAGCCAGGACTTGGATCCAGGACTTTCTGAATCCTATCTATTGTAACTGACGCAACACTGTATCAAATACAATGTATCTGTAAAAAAGTAATGTTTTGTTGAATTGAAGAACAATAGATATTTTAATACAACTAAGATATGAGTTAGGTCTGACAAACAAACTAAAAACACAAGGATTCGAGAGATGCAGGTTGATCAGAATTATGGGCAAGTTTTATGGTCGCAATCTTTGTCTCATTGAGAAATATTCTGTGTCTTTAAGTGATATACAGATGGACGTTTTTGAGTATGCGCATTAGTGTGTTTACTTGTTGTGATTGACAATGATACTAGGTTCTCATTTTGAGAGCTTGATGTTTACTTGGATGTGACAAAAAATTACATGGCGGGTGTTGTCGATGAAGCAGAAGACGCTGACTCTTCGGGAAGACCTGGTCTTATTCTCTTGTACTTTTGCAAGGGTCTCCATGTGAATCTTTCCTTTGTTCATATTTTGCCCCTGGTTTAATCGATTTTGAGTTTGGATTCTCTTATTTATTCTTACTAGAGGAATATTCTTCAGTTCATAACCCTGAATTATATCGGGGATATCAGATAACGGTGTTTGCTGAATCTTTTGCCGGTGGTTTAGTTTTTGGTTATGATAGCGCACACTCTTTCACCCATCTACCTTCGCTTTCAATGATATGGGTATTTGATCATTGAATATATACAGCACTGTGCTAGCTTTCATTTGAAGATACGATATACCACAACAAGTTATTAATGAAGTGTATCTCGAATTATTCAATGTTTTGTTCCAACCTAGGTACACTTGACAACCTTCTTCCACATACATTATGTAGATGAAGCCTAGATACAAATAAGCTCGTGTTCCGTGTGTGTTGTGTTTGAATAGAGGCGAGATCAATTATGTACGGTGTGGGAATACTGTTCACTTTGTATCATTCCTATAAACAGATGATATGTACTCTTTAAGTTAGGAAGTATTGAACCAGTTCTGATCGCGTTTTTGTACAACCTATTCGAAGTCTACTGAAATAAATTTGGTTGTAATTGGACACGACTACCTAACTCACGGCATTATCAATTTGAGTTAATCAATCAATCAATTGATCAATAAATCAATCAATCAACCAATTTATCAATCAATCAACAATTTATCAATAATTAACCAATTTATCAATCGATCAATTAACAATTTATCAATCAATCAATTACTTTTTAGTAGCAATTTATCAATCAATCAACCAATTTATCAATCAATCAATCAACAATTTATCAATCAATCAATTATCAATTTATCAATCAATTAATCAACCAATTTATCAATTAATCAACAATTTATCAATCATTTAATCAATCAATCAATTATCAATTTATCAACCAATCAATTATCAATTTATCAACCAATCAATTATCAATTTATCAATCAATTTATCAACCAATTTATCAATCAATCAATCAACAATTTATCAATCATTTAATCAATCTATCAATCATCAATTTATCTATCAAATAATCAATCAAGCATACAGGCAGGCAAGTAATGCATCCATCCATCAATCAATCAATCAATCAATCAATCAATCAGTGAGTGACACCATTCATAAATATCAATATATATGTAATAGGGCATTTGTTGAAGAAAAACAAGGGCTTGTCGGTTATTGTTGACAATTCTAATGCATCTAGATGTAATGCCATTTAGTTGGTACCTGATGTAATATCTAATTCAGAATGCGATGTAAGCGTTAATATTCTATTTCAGGAACTTGCAGAAAAGCATTAGGCACAACTTGACGAATTGAAATGGTCGGTAATGCGGTGCTATGGTGGGTTGGTATGTATAATGGATTATGGACGTTTGCTACATTATCGACCATACAGGTAGAATAGGGACAGGTAAGGTGTTCACAGGTAAGGTCCGGACAGGTAAGGCGTGACGGGAAACGTACCGTGGTCGATCATTGCAACCTCGGATGCATAATACGTGTAGCCAACAGTCTGTAAAGCTGTCGGCTCTGGCCAGACGTATTCGCTCCAGGAATCCTGCTTAAACGGGAAACTTAAGAGGCTGCATGTTACAGTCTAGAGAACGGAAGTGGTACTCTGGTTTTAAGGGCATGTGTCTGGACTCTTGTGCATTCCAATACACATAATAGTGTCTTTTGGATTAACGATAATGAACTGTTGAAGTCTAATGATACACATATGGTTCCCTACAACGATGGAACTTGGCTGATTATGTATAAAATGTCAGTCTACAGTATACATTGTCTTGGATTCTGAAACTTACTGCTGAATAATGAAGTCACGTCATAAGATGTTCTAAAACAACAACAACAACATCGACGACAACAGCAACAACGACGACGACGACAGCAACAACAGAGACAGTGCCTTGAAACCATATCGTTTATTAGAAGTGTGTCCTATTGTACATTATAATGGATAGCGAGGGAGACGTCCTCGAGGTTCTGTGTGGCCCCTGTCAGGAGGCACGTATGAGTATCAAGGCTACCCTTCTCTGTGTCACCTGCAAGGAACCTTTCTGTAACAACTGTACCAAGCTTCACCGCGCGCAATCTTGGGCGCAAAAACATTCGTACATGTCCTTAACTGATGAGACAAGGGAAAGCATCAAATCTGTGCTTTCCTCTCAGGTAAGTTCTGTGCGACAGAAGGCCAAGAACAAGAAAAGCCGCTGGGGAAAGGACGAAGGAGACAAGTCATCCTATATGGAAGAACTTCAGCAAAAGCACGACCATGACCAGACGGAGATGGAGAACGAACTGTTCTGTGAACAGCATCAGACTGTTCTTTGTGATCTCTGTAAAGCCAAGGATCACAAAAATTGTGTCAACTTCACCCCAGTAGCTGATGTTGCAAGTACCAAGAAAAGCTCTCGAGATCTTTACGATCTTGTTGCTGCCCTTAAGAAATACCATAAGTTTGCCGAAATTATGTACCAAGATCGTGTCATGGAAACAGAAATTCTCGAGAAAAAACGAGAAGAGATTCTACAACAGGTAATGGCGGTTAGAAGAAGATCAGACGAAGAAACAAATGACGCAAATAAAAACATTTTGACGGAGTTTGAGAGTATGCATAAACGTAATATGAAGAAATTATCACAAGAAAGGGAAAGGCTCACAAATCTTAAGAAAATGACCAAAGCAGATGCAGAGGAAATGAAAGAAATGTTCAAAGACGATTCAGAAAAATCGCCTTCTCAGTTCGTGAAGGCGTACGTCAGAATAAGCAATAAGAGGACAGTTTATGAACGATTTCTCAAAGAAATATATGATGGCGTGCATAACCACGACTATACGTTAACTTTGCCTCAAAGGGACGGGAACAATTCTGAAACAGGGAACCCTACTGGAGAGGTCAAACAGGAAGACACGTACTTTCGGTTGCCACCGTTCCTGGTGCTCGAAGTAAATGGGAGATTCCGTGCGAAGGTAAAGGCCGTCTCTAAATTCGCGGGAATTATGGCGATGCAGAAGGCAATGAAGTCATTGCCATCAAGGAGTGGTGAGTCGGTGATCTCTGAAAGGCCAGACTCTTTCAGATCTGTAAGTCTTTCGAGTTCTGGTTCAAACTCGTCCAGCTCATCTTTGTCTTCGAGCACGAACGGCAGCTCTGGTATAGGGGAACCTCTACGGCTACCTTCTCCTCCCCCCGCACGCGCCCAAAGTGTTAACACATTTGTTCCCTTCTCGTACGACTCTCGTGAAGCGTTTTTCATCACGGCCATTGGCTGTTTGCCGTCAGGTGACCTTGCTATTATCGACAGATGTGCCTCGGAACTCAAGGTGCATGACAAGAAGTTAAGGGCATCTACTAGTTTCACATTTCAAACTCTGCCTTGGGATCTAGCAATTTTACCCGACTTGCATTTCGCTATAACTCTTCCTGGCGAAAAGATTGTAAAAATTGTGAAAATGATCACCGTAATGAAGGAACAGAAAAACAACAACAAAAATGCAAAAGATAATGAGAAAAAACAACCAAAATTGGTACCCACCAACGAGTTGGTTCATGTAAAAGATATACCGTGCACGGGGGATTGTTGGGGCGTGGTCTATTGTGATAGGTGTTTATTTGTAACGTGTGATCCCTGGTTGGGCGACCCTTACATTTTACGGCTTAGCCTGGATGATAAGTCGGGGAAGGGAGTGGTTGTTCCTGTGAATGGTTTGGGATTCACCGCCCCACAACATATTTCTTGTAACAGTATGAACACAGAACTCTACGTCACAGATTCAGCTTTGCATTGCGTCATTGGTCTCGGAACAAACGGCCAACTAAAATTCATTTACAGATCACGTGACATGGGTGGCCCGACCGGGATATCAGTTGACAGATCCGGAAATATATATGTCTGCGCAAAGGAAACGTCAAATGTACATAGGATCCAACCAGGCGGAAAGGAGGGAGGTCAGATTCTCACCGGAAGTGACGGAGTTATAAAACCACGTGGAATATGTTACAGCTCGATCAATGGTAACTTGTATATTGCCAATACCAACACGTCTAAGATCAAGGCATACACAGTGTAGATATAGATACGTAAAAACATCGATGATAGGTTATTTTGATAGACAAGGTCATTATCATTGCATATTCGTCAGGAAAAAACCTTCCAGGCATGCTTTAAAACATTAACTTCAAGGAATTCACATCCTTAAACATAACGGACTACAAGGAAATCACAAACTACAAAGGAATACATATGTGGCTTTGAATTTAGGAAGTCACAAAAACCCCTGATTCTTTTAATCAACGTTAATAAAATTACACCAACACCATGTGTTATTTAGATAAATACAATTCTAATAGGCTTGTGTCATTTTGATCAAGCTTTATCAATCTTATCTGGTAAAAACTTAAAATTAAATCACAAATAAATACAATTCTTTGAAATATTTTGCATTTTGATGAATAGATCACACAAGGAAATTAAGCGGGTGTCATTTTAATGAATTTAATGTATAGCATCAAAAATTCATAAAAAATGCAATTTTAATTCGTAAGTCGCATTTAGATTGATTTAACCTATGTCATTAAAATAACACACATCAAAAATAGACCACAAGGAAATATTAAATCTATCAGTCATGCGTCAATAAGATGGTTAAAATCGCGGGTATGATATTTTCGCTAATTCGCAGGCCCTGGTTCCATGAACGTTCCTTAACTCAAAAATCTCCATAGGAAAGCATTACAGAAGTTTAGGGAAGTTAAGGAACTTCTGTAATATTTTTCTATGGATATTTCGTTAAAGGGCCAAGCCAATATACGTAACTTTCGGCAAAACTTGAAGCGAAAATCAAGCCTAATAACTTATTATATTTATAGATTTAGTTAAGATTAACTGATATCAGCAATATTCAAGATGAATTCTTACGCGGTTACCGGTACAGCAGCAGTTGAAACACGGTATTTGTTAACACGCGTCCATTTTGAGCGGTCTTCCACCTTCGGCTTGTTGTTGAAGTGGGCTCTGTATTATTTTCAATTCTTTCGAATTTTTATGTCAAGAGTTTCTTGTTAGTTACCGCTCAGGTTAACTTCGTTTTAGACTTATTTTTGCATGGTTATCAACTGGATTTTTTTCATATTTTTTTTTAAATCCCGAAAAAAATAGAAAATTGATGAAACTGGGGCAGGATATATACGTGATCGCGAAAATTTGATCCATGTAATTATATGACACACATCATCTGCGATATAAATGACAACCGAGCCTACTACCGGCATTTTAGCATCGTCACTTGCAAGCATATTCATATTGAATACGATCTAAAATTTTCTGCTATTTTGGTATAGATATTTTGAACAGATTGTTTAAATGATAACTTGTAATTATTCATTGTACGACACTTACTTTAATTAAAATGAATTGAGTAGAAATATCTCACAATCTGCGATTGTTTTACTGAATATCACACGGGGCTATCCATTGAAAAGTAGTATTCACCATATCTTGAATAAGAGTCGCGAAAATTTGATTTGTGAAGATTTGGTTTCCTCATTTTGAGGGAAATTCGCAAAAATTTAGTCATAAGAAAATAACCAACTATACGATATATTCTTATTGTCATATCAAAATCGCGGATAAATACAGTTGTAATTTGTTCAAACGTGGATAATAATTTTGGTGTAATTGGTCACATGAATTGGCTGAAAAAAGCAGTATTTGAAACATAATGGCAAGTTAAGATCGGTTAAGACCTTCTATTTTTATATATAGAATTTAACAATCGTCAAGTAAAATACTACCTAGAAATATTTAGGAACAATAAAGTTCAAGTGAAGGTCAACGTTACTAAACATTAAACGTCATAACGTCACTCTAACGATCGATTTCATTTCTAAAAGGATTTACTGGAAAATTTCAATAGTCAAAGAGACATTGGATTACGGCATACATTGCACACATTATTTCATCTCAAGATTTTCTTCAAACAACGATCAAATATGAGAATACCTGAAGCAAGTTTGCATTTCTTGGCTTCAGGGCCATTGTTATTATTTATAGATATGTGGCATTCTTCCAGTGACCTGATTTCTGAATCTATATTCATACAATATCGAATCATGAGATCACATAGAACGAGTTTCTGTTTCCGTCCAATGTTTGTAGAAGATCGATTCATTATTTCAGCGAACAAACATTGAGCGAACCCTGTGTGACAGAATTTATTTAACACAAATAAAGATGCACTGAAGAGAATGAAGCTTACAAGCTTTAGAAAGAACCTTGAACGAATACTGTGTGACAGATTTATTTAACACAAATAAAGAACACCGAAGAGAATGAAGCTTACAAGCTTTAAATTAGAACTATATAGGGACCGATACTCTATCAATGGAAACAAGGTGAATGGTATCCAATGCTCTAACAGACTGTTGTGAATGCGCGGGAAAGTTGTATCGTCTGCGATGCCATGTGATTGAGTGTTAATAAAAAGATATCGATTAATTCGAAGTTTCACTGTTTGTCTCATGAATGAAATAATCACATGTCAATCATTAAGTACGAATATTACAAACTGCTTATCAGCCAGATCTTCCTTTAGCGCTTGAGTATAAACTGCATGGCTCCGGTTTCATCAACGTTCCTTAACTTAAGGAAACTCCTGAGCTTAAACATCTCCATAAGAAAGCATAACATAATTTAAGGAAAGTTCCTTAACTAAGGATTTCCTCTTAAATTCTGTAATGCTTTCCTGTGGAGATTTTTAAGTTAAAGAATTTCCATATGTTAGGGAACGTTGATGAAACCAGGGCCTGTTTGGAGCTCCAAGTTAAGAAAAGAAATAGAATGGAGGCATATTAATGGCATACCGTATTTATTTTAGGCGTTAAAGTTTATCCTAATTCTTCAACCTTTTGGTGAATAAAAATAAATCATGTTTACAATTAAAGCTACAATATCTGAACTCGGTAAATGACAAACACAGCATCTTACTAAAGTTCGGAGGTCCCGGGGGTTCGAACCACGGTCCAGCAACAGGGTCACGCAATTAATAAATTTTATATATAAATAATCTCAAACAGCAATTCAATATACCATTTGATGCAGAGAACACGGAGTTTCTTCGGAGAAATTACGTGTACCAATATGGTTCTTTCCGATGTCAATATGGAAGTGACGTGACAGCATTTAAACAGGGTCGTAGAGTACTTCTTGTTGTATCTCTCTGTATAGCATTGCGACATGGAACATGGATTTCTGTATCGATTTTGTGACAATCATGAATTATTCGGAGACTATCGATACGCTTTCCCGGGTAAGGAAATACAGGGGTCTTCCATTGACGTTTACGAAGTGCGTGCAATCAGGTCAAAAAAATAAAATAAAATTCACTTCATATTTTATAGAAATTACAATATTCTATTAATGATATAGTCAAACATATTCTATCATAAATGTTAATTACGGAAGTGTCAGCGATTTTCATGGGTTTTTATATCATCTCTGATTTATCAGTACTCTGACGCAATCTTGATCAACTGTTGGTGCATGGTGTATATGCTAGGTAATCAACGACATTGCTTTTGACCTGAAATTTGCTTAGCTTGTTGTTATTTTTTCTGTAAGTTAGCAAGCGAAGTGAAGGGTAAAAAATTATGCATATTTACTATTGAATTATCATCTGCTAAGCATATTTCAACTTAACGTAAATTACAGATTGATATTCTGTATCTTTAAGTGATATGAGGATGGACGTTTTTGAGTATGCTCATTAGTTTGTTACTTATTGACAATGATGACTTGGTTCTCATTTGAGGACTTGATGTTTACTTGGATGTGACTAAGATCTACATGGCTGGTTTTGGCGATGAAGCAGAAGACGCTTACTCTTCCGTAGCACCTGGTCTTGTTCTCTTCCCTTGTACTTTTACAAGGGTTTCCAAGTAAATCTTTCCTTTGTTCATATTTTGCCCTGGTTGAATCGATGTTGAGTTCGGATTATGGTTTAGTTAACGCTTCGGTACTCTCTTTTTTATATACATACCTGAGAACTAGTACATGTGAACTACAAATCTGTTTGACTAGCTATGTAATCAACATTTAAACCACCCCGTCCAAAGCGGTCAATTTATCTACTGCATGTCAGCCTTGGCTGTACATCACATCTATGGCATTTGTGGGACCTCAGCGCACCTAGTACATTGATATAATGTGCAAATGTTCTATTGGGAAGTCAATTTCTATCTGAATACAGGAACAGATCATTTTAGATGAATACTAAAACACAAAGATTGATGCAATGTATTTTAGGGACAATGGAATAACATATATCATTTTTAATAGTATGTTAACATAATCATAATGAGTAATAAATTATATGTCCGATATTTATAAAACAGTTCCGGAGTGGTGTTGTATGGTATACTTATAGAACAATTGTTTCCTAAATTACCTTTGTAAACACTAAAGTATGGGAGGGGGCAATGATAACGCGGTTTCATTGGATTGAACTCAATCGAATTGAAACTAAAATGATGACACAACTACCTTGAATGCTACTTCCACATGAGTGTCCCTGAGTTGCACTCATTAAAACACCGAGGGGCGTACTTTCCGGATATTGACTGACGGTAAGCGGTGCCAGGCTGGTTGTGTTTACACTGCATTCCCAGGTAACCAAGGCCAACTTGGAGTTTACATAGAAAAAGTTGGAAGCTATTTATATGGTATTGGGTTGATCAATAATTCAGTAATTTTACATTTAATTTCAGTTTTTGTCACCTGATCGAAGGTAGGCGAAGGCAAACTACTTCAAGTACATTAAAACGTAGTTGCTGTATTTTGCCATGGTTTACTTCCGAATAAGCTGAAAACCCATGAGACAGTCGTGAGTGGTAATTTATCTTTGACGATTGGGTGGCGTAGTGGCAAGCGCACTTGCCTTTCACCAAGACGGCCGGGGTTCGAATTCCCCACCGGACTTTAAAAGGTATAGGGTCACCTACCCGACTACGTGTGTTTTCTCCGGGCACTCAGGTTTCCTTTCACAATAACCCCCTCCCCCTACTCCCACACACACATGATTACATATAAGTTGAATAACTTGTGTCAAATTATTGTTGTACAATAAATGAAGTTTATAACAGTAATTTTTGAGCGTCGTGTGTTATCATCTCCCCACCAGTGCTAATTATTGGGACGCCCATTACGTTGTGAAACGTTAAACTTGTAATTACCTCAGTTCTAAGTGCGTGACCAAGGCTTAACAAAGGATCACGGCAAAACCGCTAACATAGCTAGTACACATTTATGCACAAAGTCTATGGTCGAATCCACACGGGTGAAATATCTTTAGGCGAATCCTCATACGTTAAAAAATATATGGTTGAATCATCATGGGGTAAACGTCTATTGTCGACTCCATGTGGGTAAAATGTATATGTTTTCCAAGTCGAAAAAATAAAATCGATACACAAACTAAAGATATGGATGTAGAGGCAATTACTTTGCCTGCGTCCATTATTTACTTATTACTACATGTATAGTCAAGTCGTCAATGGTCAAATCCAAGATGGACAGTTATCAAACAATATCAGAGGTAAATCTTTCTTAGACGAATCCACACATATTGCACGCTCTAGCGACTCGTCACACTGGTAATGGGCGTATACAGATCATTGACAAATCAGTTCAACTATAGTCCAAGTCATAATCCTCATCGTCCCTACACTCATGGCTAACCAACCGAGTGTTGACAATATCTTTGATCTTTTTCGATCTTTACTTAACCTATGACCAACACGGGCAACTTACTACTAAGCTGTATGATAAACGTGACGATTTCTATTTTCCGATCGTCAACTTTCCCTTTCTTGATAGAAACGTCCCTGCTTCTCCATCCTGTGGTGTTTACATGTCGCAGTTGATTCGTTATTCTAGGGCTTGCTCTGAATATCGCGATTTTCGTGATAGATGTCGACTGCTGACGAACAAACTTACGGCACAGGGATTCGAGAAATGCAGGTTAATGAAGACTATGGGCAAGTTTTATGGTCGCCATCTTGATATCATCGAGAAATATTATGTATCTTTGTGTGATATGAAGATGGACGTTTTTGAGTTTGCTTGTTAGTGTGTTTACTTGTTGTACAATGACAATGATGACTCGGTTCTCATTTTGAGGATTGATGCTTACTTGGATGTGACCAAGATTTACATGGCGGGTGTCGTCGATGAAGCAGAAGACGCTTACTCTTCCGGAACACCTGGTCTTATTCTCTTGTGCTTTTACGAGAGTCTCCATGTAAATCTTTCCTTTGTTCCTATTTTACCCCTAGTTTAATCGATTTTGAGTTGGGATTATGGTTTTGTTGACGCTTTGGTATTCTCTGATGTTTTTTTGTTGAGTTCGGAGGAAATTCTTTCCAACAGACTGTTGGCATTCCAATGGGAACTAACTGTGCCTTACTTTTGACTGACTTGTTTTTGTTTTCATGCGAGGCTGAATTTGTCGAGGGGCTTATCAGGACAGGCAACAAAACCCTTGCCAAATGTTTCGATTTCACTTTCACATATATCGACTATGTGTTGTTTATAAACAACAAAATGTTTGCTGACCTAGTCGATCGTATATACCCTACTAAATTAAATGCACAAAATACCCTCCTATATCAGCTTCTTATCTTGATCTTCATTTACACTATGACCAACACGAGCAGCTTATTTCTAAGCTGTATGCTAAACGTGACGATTTCGATTTTCCAATCGTGAACTTTCCCTGCTTCTCCCCCTTTGATGTTTACATGTTGCAGTTGATTCGTTATTCTAGTGCTTGCTCTGAATATCGAAATTTTCTTGATATATATCAGCTGATGACGAACAAACTTACGTTATTTTAAGTAACAGTGACATTAACCTTTGACCTTCGAACCTTAAAAGTAATGACAAGCAAACACATTTGATAAGGGAGCGCAATATGAAGTTAAAGTATGATCAGAAAAGGCAAACTCGGGTTACGGAAACCGATTTTCTATCTATAGTAACAGCGACCTTAACCTTTGACATTTGGACTTGAAAAGCAATCCAAAGGAAGCATTTCTAATAAGAAAGCACTGTCTGAAGTTTGAGTTTGATCGGCCCAAAACAACTCAAGTTATTGGACGGAATCATATTGTGGGGACGATGACGACGCCCGACATGCAACAAAATTAATAAGATGTAGTAATACTTACATGTCGTCTGCTTATCACAGGCGACACAAAAATAACCATGACCTTTGATCAGATGACATTGAATAGGGATGCAAAATATGACCTTGCCATTTGATCTGATGACCTTGAGGTTTGGTAAGTTATTTATACATGTAATTAGTCACAGTGATGAACTGTTGGCATACCACCTTCCGTATTCTAGTATATTTTTGAACGTTTGAAATGAGTCCTCCACCTGTAAAATGAATGAATTATGCGATACATATTCTAACAACTATCATAAAAAGTTCCGTCTCTGTACAACTGGTATTATAATAGAACCACAATCATTCGAACACTTTGAAAATTCATCGAATTTTGCTTCATTCCGTTCTTTAAAAAATCGTACTCTCCGAATTATAGAGCGACGCTCGTCGTTCATTAGCGATCTATTCGGACCAGTTCCGCTACATTAATTCAAACTGACATGTGCATGATCAACACTCTTCATCACATTTATGAAATATAGATAATAACTGACATTATCAGCTGTTTCTGTTACGTAATTACCAGTATTAGTGTCACGTGTGACAGATGCATATTCATTTGTATACATTACAGGGGCTTGGCACGATTTTTTTAGATCATGGTCTATATACGAGTATGTACTATAGTGACACTCTAATACATAAATGGAGCATGATCTAATACCAAGCCCTGTTGTATACACCACGCGTCTGGCTTTGAAGGACTTAAAAAGCAAATATAGTGTCCAATTGATTTTTCAACAGTAAATTTTGTTGACACATGTCACATGCTAGAAATACTTTAAATGCATTAAAAACGGATGTTAAAGCGTTAACAGCATAGTGGAAAATAATAACCGGATGTATGGAAAAAGTATATAGCATCAGGAAAAGTAGGGCGAGGGGGGGGGGTTACCGCGTGTATCAGAAGAAGTAGGGCGGGGAGGAGGGGGAGGGGAGGTTACCGAGTGTTGGTGTACTCCTCTAACACGTCCAGACATAATCAATACGATACAATTCGGTTGGTTTGTTTGTGTTTTACGCCATATCAACGGCTTTGGTCGCTTTAGGACGTGCCAGGCTTTAGTGGCGGAGGAAAGGTAGAGTACGTGGAGAAAATCGAATGGCCTACGATCATAACCTGTAGCAGTACCTGACGACCACCGGACGAGGGCTAGTTGTAGCAGAATGTCAGACATCCTAACTTCTTGGACACCGCGTGCCAGGGTTGATGGGGGGCTAGTGGTAACAGAATGTCTGACATCTTAACCTCTTGGCCACCATGACACAGCGTTGGAGAGCTACTGGTAGATTGTCAGACACCTTAACCACTCGGCCCTCGCGGCCCCAATTTTGTTTGGAACCCTTAAAAATCCACCATTATATTGTAAACTTACCATCGTCCACCGTTATGAGCATTTCTTGGCCAAGAGTTACCAGAATGTTGCTTATGAATATTATTTTTGTGGCTCAATTGCATACATTTTTTTTCCAATTTGTCCATAGCATTGAGATGTTCTTGGCATTAGGCTTACAGCTATTCATAGTTTTGACATGTTCTCGACTCAAATCTTACAACTTTTGAAAGTTTTATCATGTTCTTGACTGTAAGCTTACACAACTGTGTATACTATTGCCATGTTCTGGACTGTAAGCTTACACAACTGTGTATAATATTGCCATGTTCTGGACTGTAAGCTAACACAACTGTGTATAATATTGTCATGATCTGGATTGTAAGCTTACACAACTGTGTATACTATTGCCATGTTCTGGACTGTAAGCTTACACAACTGTGTATAATATTGCCATGTTCTGGACTGTAAGCTAACACAACTGTGTATAATATTGTCATGATCTGGATTGTAAGCTTACACAACTGTGTATACTATTGCCATGTTCTGGACTGTAAGCTTACACAACTGTGTATAATATTGCCATGTTCTGGACTGTAAGCTTACACAACTGTGTATAATATTGTCATGTTCTGGACTGTAAGCTTACACAACTGTGTATACTATTGCCATGTTCTGGACTGTAAGCTTACACAACTGTGTATAAAATTGCCATGTTCTGGACTGTAAGCTTACACAACTGTATATAATATTGTCGTGTTCTGGACTGTAAGCTTACACAACTGTGTATAATATTGTCATGTTCTGGACTGTAAGCTTACACAACTGTGTATAATATTGTCGTGTTCTGGACTGTAAGCTAAAACAACTGTGTATAATATTGTCGTGTTCTGGACTGTAAGCTAACACAACTGTGTATAATATCGTCATATTCTGGACTGTAAGATTACACAACTGTGTATAATATTGTCATGTTCTGGACTGTAAGCTTACACAACTGTGTATAATATTGTCGTGTTCTGGACTGTAAGCTAAAACAACTGTGTATAATATCGTCATGTTCTGGACTGTAAGATTACACAACTGTGTATAATATTGTCATGTTCTGGACTGTAAGCTTACACAACTGTGTATAATATTGTCATGTTCTGGACTGTAAGCTAAAACAACTGGGTATAATATTGTCATGTTCTGGACAGTAAGCTAAAACAACTGTGTATAATATCGTCATTTTCTGGACTGTAAGCTAAAACAACTGTGTATAATATTGTCATGTTCTGGACAGTAAGCTTACACAACTGTGTATAATATTGTCGTGTTCTGGTCTGTAAGCTAAAACAACTGTGTATAATATTGTCATGTTATGGACTGTAAGCTAAAACAAATGTGTATAATATTGTCGTGTTCTTGACTGTAAGCTAAAACAACTGTGTATAATATTGTCGTGTTCTGGTCTGTAAGCTAAAACAAATGTGTATAATATTGCCATGTTCTGGACTGTTAGCTTACACAACTGTGTATAATATTGTCATGTTCTGGACTGTAAGCTTACACAACTGTGTATAATATTGTCATGTTCTGGACTGTAAGCTTACACAAATGTGTATAATATTGTCGTGTTCTGGACTGTAAGCTAAAACAACTGTGTATAATATTGTCGTGTTCTGGACTGTAAGCTAAAACAAATGTGTATAATATCGTCATGTTCAGGACTGTAAGATTACACAACTGTATATAATATTGTCATGTTCTGGACTGTAAGCTTACACAACTGTGAATAATATTGCCATGTTCTGGACTGTAAGCTTACACAACTGTGTATAATATTGTCATGATCTGGATTGTAAGCTTACACAACTGTGTATACTATTGCCATGTTCTGGACTGTAAGCTTACACAACTGTGTATAATATTGCCATGTTCTGGACTGTAAGCTTACACAACTGTGTATAATATTGTCATGATCTGGATTGTAAGCTTACACAACTGTGTATACTATTGCCATGTTCTGGACTGTAAGCTTACACAACTGTGTATAATATTGTCATGTTCTGGACTGTAAGCTAAAACAACTGTGTATAATATTGTCATGTTATGAACTGTAAGCTTACACAAATGTGTATAATATTGTCGTGTTCTGGACTGTAAGCTAAAACAACTGTGTATAATATTGTCGTGTTCTGGACTGTAAGCTAAAACAAATGTGTATAATATCGTCATGTTCAGGACTGTAAGATTACACAACTGTATATAATATTGTCATGTTCTGGACTGTAAGCTTACACAACTGTGTATAATATTGCCATGTTCTGGACTGTAAGCTTACACAACTTTGTATACTATTGCCATGTTCTGGACTGTAAGCTTACACAACTGTGTATAATATTGCCATGTTCTGGACTGTAAGCTAAAACAACTGTGTATAATATTGTCATGTTCTGGTCTGTTAGCTAAAACAACTGTGTATAATATTGTCATGTTCTGGACTGTAAGCTAAAACAGCTGTGTATAATATTGCCATGTTCTGGACTGTAAGCTAAAACAACTGTGTATAACATTATCATGTTCTGGACTGTAAGCTTACACAAGTGTGTATAATATTGTCATGTTCTGGACTGTAAGCTAAAACAACTGTGTATAATATTGTCATGTTCTGGATTGTAAGCTAACACAACTGTGTATAACATTGTCATGCTCTTGACTGTAAGCTGACACAACTGTGTATAATATTGTCATGTTCTGGACTGTAAGCTTACACAACTGTGTATAATATTGTCATGTTCTGGACTGTAAGCTAAAACAAATGTGTATAATATTGTCATGTTATGAACTGTAAGCTTACACAACTGTGTATAATATTGTCATGTTCTGGACTGTAAGCTAAAACAAATGTGTATCATATTGTCATGTTCTGGACTGTAAGCTGACACAATTGTGTATAATATTGTCATGTTCTGGACTGTAAGCTAAAACAACTGTGTATAATATTGTCATGTTCTGGACTGTAAGCCTTCTTTTATAATTGCATGCCGGTATGAACGATAATCGGTTACTGAAGCTAGGGCTTCATGATTAATATTGTTGTTCATACGGTATGAACTTTATAAAAACGCCGCTCATTCCACGTCAACGACATTGGCTGAACAGTTCTAATTTGAATAAAACTGGCACAAATAACTAACTGTAGTCATTTGAACGTTTGACAAAACGAATAATACATCACGTTACAAGTCGGCGACAAGAATGGATGCAAAGAAAGAAGAAACTGATCAGAATATGATTATTAAAGTATTTCGTGAACATTTTCGTAGTGTCAGTAATGCTGTTTTGGACTGTGTACTTAAAATTTTATTATAAAATGTACAGTTTGAGTGGTGTTGCATATGTTTGTGTGTGGATAAATTTGGGGAGATTTAATGCAAGTGAAATAAGCGAAGATTTCAACACCGCAGACAATTTCACTTTTACAGTACATTGTATATGAAATAATATATCTTATATGGTTTTATGAAGAGAAGGCTTATAAAGTCTACGCCTGTTGCTCAAATCCGTTTTTTTATTATGTTTGATATATAACATGCATCTAAAATGAATTAATTTTATGAAATTCAGAATAAGCATTGGTCCTTGCATGAATGTATTTCAGTTAGCCTACCATGAGTTAGACTTTATATCTTCCAAATTTATTGAAAATATTGATGAAGTTCAGCGAGAACCTTTGCTTTAATCATGTTTAATGCTGGGTCGAGTTCTGTAACAATATAATAATGATAATATACGCAGTCGGTGGGAGATTTTCTCTGTATACCTTAATTCTGAATTTATCTTTATTCTAAAATCGAACATGATAGATGTATACACAGCTAAGATAAATATTGTATGATAAATCCTATAGACTTTATCTATTATTATTCATTGATTTTTAGCTAAATGGTCAACATACAAAATCTACCAACTCTGGAAATAAATATCAAGTATTAATTATGTATATGCAAGCTGTAAGGGCAGAAAAATACATAAATGTTTACTTTATTGATTAACTTTAAACTTTGTAGTCCAGAGGGCTCTGACTACCTGACCCGCTCAATATTGACACGCCAGTATCTAGTAGATCAGATTGTCAGAACCCTTAGGACTAGGAGCTTTGTAGATATTTCTATAAATAAAATGTGAAATAAACTAAAACAAAATATAACTGACCATGTAAATTATAACCGTCCAAAATAAGCGGTAAATTTTAAAGAACTCCGTCGATAAAATTATCAACACTGTTTTCACCCCTGACGATCACAGAAATAAAAAAGAACATGATTATATTCTCCGGTTTCAAAATCGGTCAAAACTTACGGCAAAATTATATGGAGAATGTCCCACGAAGGACACCTATAGGTATACAATCTACTTTAGTCCACCATCTACTTGTCATGAAGGTCGCTCGCCATTTATTCCCCGTCAATTCATTCGTGCTTATAAATTCATGTCAAGATTTAAGCTTTTATAACCTAGCATAACAAATTGAGGAATACACACAAAGATCTTAATTTGAATTCAGAAAGTGTTCTGTAAAGTAGACATAAAAACCTTCATATTAAAATCTTTTCATGCAGAAATCGAACTTTCTATAGACCATTACGTAAATATGGTAATTAGTACCTTTTCTAAAGTGGCAACATTTGACAGGTAGGAGATATATAGGTAAACTGATATGCGGTGGAGGCTATGGGTCGATACAAAATTATAACGTCAATATTTTGTTCAAAGTCGACCAAGACATTTAACTCGATAATTTTCGGGTGCTTATTGTTTGTGTTAGACTTTAGAATTGTGATACAAATTTGACGACCGGGTTTAGTTAAGAAATAGGCTTATGTCGTCCTGTAAACAACTTCACGTATTACCTCAGACGTTAGTTTAACATGGAGATCTAACAAGACGCAGGTAAGTTTTGCATAGGTATATTAATACTAATATATATCATATATTAGGTTAACATTTTAAAAGTGAATCGATGTTCTTAATTGTCATAAATATGTATTTACTTTTGTTTGTATCAACAAAAACATAATAATATTCATAGCTACATAAAAGCATGAATACAGGTATAAAATTTGAAACTGAAAATTAGAAACAAGTTATTATCTGTTTGCATAATTGTATTTGCTGAATAATTTCGGACACTTTTCAAAGAGATTGATACCTAAGATTAATAGTGTCAAAAAGAAAGTGTCTGCTGGCAAGATCCGTTTTATATGCTAATCACATTAAACACACATTGGCTTTTTATCAGAATTAAACAGGCAGACTTTTCTGATCCCTATTCATCTTAACGGTTTCGTCCAAACCTCAAGACAGAAAAACACAAAGAAACCTTTCAGTACCGTTTCAGTGCCGTCTGCTTTGAAACAGACACTCATTACCGGTATCTAGGTTAAAAGCAGTTGAGAGCATTTCCTCAAAATATCGGGTCATATGAGAAACAAGTTTCTTTAAGAATACGTTGATAAGCAATGGCAGTCAGGTAATGTACTGAATGGTCATTTTACGATTTTACATATTACTATCGTTGTACGATTTTATTATCTGTATAATCATATAAATTATACAAAGTGATGTGCCAAAAGTCTTTTTCTTTTCTTTTTTGTTCTGTATATTATTTGCATTTCCATGTTTTTTTAATGAATTTTCCTGATTTTGTTTGTAGATCATTATTTATGATTTTTTTGTACTTCTAGTTTTATTCTTCTCATTATATTGTCACTGTTTTCCTTTGTGTATGACCAGAAAAAGCACTACTTATATACAACAGCCAATTTTTGGACGTCATTTTGGTAGCGTTATATAGAGAAATGGCGTCTCACGGAAATTAGTAGTGTAGATAATTCTGTATAGCTCAATAGATACACAAAGGAAAACATGGAAATTTTTGTACCAAGTAACGAAACATTATTAAAATCCATCCAAAAAACGAAGTCAGAAAAATTCAACAAAAAAAAGGTTGGAAATACAAAGAATATATAGCGAAATGATAAAAGAAGACTTTTGGCACATAACTGTACATATAATCACGGGTTAACATTGTGCTGGTATTAACAAGACCGTGGCAAACAATACTATATAGACGACTGCCAGGATAAGAAATGTTAATTCTAAAAAGGTTAAGTCTTTGCGAACAAAGTAATTGAATATTGTTCCCATTCTTTCAGGTGCAAAAGTTGAAAAGTTTTCTTGAAATTTGATATCCAGGTCATGGGCACCAATGGGATGATTTGTTAGAGTAACGAGCCGTAACAATGTTGATATTTTAACTTTTGCTAGTTAGTGCGTGTATCAGAGGATCTTTAACTTATTGTAGTCTGTTTGTAGGGTACACTTATATAAATGAAGACTTATATTTATAAATTTAATGGAATAGAATTAAACAGATCCCAATATCAATGAAAATTGAAATATTTGCTAAACAGGAAAGCGCCTTTACATATTTATGGGTCATCAATTTCACCAGTAGAATATGCTTGTGAGTTATAGAATGGTTGTACTAAGCCCAACGAGGACGCTTACTACGGAACAATTGTTACCGAAGTCTATGATCGAAATTCCAAGGGTATCGCTCTCGTGTGTTTTTTTGTACAACAGTGCGAGTTGTTGCCTCTGGGAGTTCGAAAAAGTATAATACCAATTATCATTTCAACCGGAAACGGTATTACGTTTGTAGTCAGCTACTTCCGGTTACTGACCAAGTCCTAGACGACACGTGCTTCAGCCATGCAGTTCAATAAACTTGTAGCAAGTCCACGCGATCAGGTAAGTCAACTCTGTCGACAGTAGAATAAAGAAAACGAGGAAATGAAACTTTAAAAAGACATTATACTGCTGTTAAGACAATTTTTTTAAATCGAAAATCGAAAATTTGACTGGAGTTCAACAGGGTTCCAAGTCGAGTCATGCCCTAAATAATTGAATTTCTCAACTTAAATCAGCCTAACTTTTGATTGTGTCAGTGGATTGTCACCAAATCAACACTGGACCTGTATTTTATCATAATGAATCGACAAAACAAATTACATTTCAATATATTCATTCATTGATGCGGTGGAGACATGGTTTGAAAAAAAAATGTCAAAATCTCTAAAGAAATGGCCGAGATATGACCAGTATGAATTCTCGCCCGAAGGGAAACTTTTGGAGCATTCTGGGAAAATCCTATCCGGATTTCGAGCGAGACAACCTTGTTTAATCCTAGAACATATACTTGTAAACCATATAAAAATGTGTTTCCATTAAACATATAAAAACATACAACTTGGGCCGAGCCCTTAGAGTACAAAAAATAGTTTTAAAAAGGCAATCTGAAATTAAAATTGAATGCAATTTTAATATAATGGCAGAGCTCATACTTAAAGGCCCAATATACGTAACTTCAGGAAATTTTTCGTGATTCTGGAAAATTCTGAAAAAATATCCAGTTGATAACCATGCAATAATAAGCCTAAAACGAAGTAAACCTGAGCGGTAACTAACAAGAAATTCTTGAAAGAAAAATCCAAAGAATTGAAAATGTTTCAGGTGGGACCCACTTCAATAACAAACCGAAGTTAGAAAATGGTTCAAAATGGACGCGTGTTTACAAATACCGAGTTTCAACTACTTCTGTACCGGTAACCGCGTAAGAATCCATCTTGAATATTGCTGATATCCGTTTAAGTTTTGCCGAAAGTTACGTTTATTAGGCCTTTGAAAGCTTTTTATTAAAAAAAACAAAAACAAAAAAAAAAAACTCATAGATTTGCGAAAAAGAAATATATACAATTACGGTTACAGCAATTCCGTAGAACAAGAGATCTTTCAACGCATACGATTATTTGTTTTGCCTTTCCCCCGGCAGTACCGAGCGGTGGTGGTAGAGCGGACCACTTTCCCGCCCTGCCAGGACTGCCAGAGACTGAGGCTGGAGAACACTAAACTAAGAATGGCCCTGGAGAAGTCGGGGTACAGGGATCCAACCCGGCAATACCAGGAGACAGTTCGGCCAATCATCCCGGCCATGCCTGGTCATCAAGGGGCCACACCCATACCCGCTCCATTCAGAACTCCTCGGGAACTATCCCCGATGACGAACGCGAGAGTAACCGATTGGTATGTACTTTAAATTTTCGTCCCATCTATGATACACCACTACGGTGCCTTTTGCAAGACCAATTTATGTAAATATATATACAAAATCATAAGGACATATTCAACGTACTGTGCATGTTGTAATAATCACGGGGACCTTAGAATTTGTTACTATTAGTTTTGGACCTAAACCAAGGTGTTTAGATTAATTTGATACTTTCGGGGGATTTAGATCAATTTTCAATAGAAATGCCCTTACAGTGGTCATAAAAGGAAGTAGCCTTTATGCCATGGTCATTAAGGGGGGCATTTTTGATTAAATTACTCTAAACACATTAGTTAAGACGCAAAATTAGCTGTAACAAATTCTCAGGTCCCTGTGAACACGTTCGAAACGTTTCTATAGTTTAAACTTTAGTGAAAATATGTCGTTCCTCTTGGATCAATTTGACATGACTCGTTCAGATCTGTCGCGTGATACTTATTGTAAGGACCTAACGTTGGAGGCGAAACCGGGTTTATGATTCGTCCCAGAGAGGATACAGGACATGAATATGCATGATCTATACAATGTAGTCACAAATTAAAAATGGTCCTGGAAATAAATCTAAATTAGCTTGTTGTCATTAAAAACGACTTTATAGTGTGCGAGGTTAATTGGTTCGGTCCATATGGCCACTTAGATCAGTCGGTGAAAAAACATAAAACCGAGAATGTATATAAAGATTGTGATAGACGGCGTGTTCAGTTCACGGGGTTTACAATAATATGTATACAATCATGATACAAGTTAATAAAGGGAACTATAATTGTTGTAAACGCTACTGACTTGTATGCATCTTTTAAAATTGTACAGTATCTTTTGTTTGTATATCAGGAACGGATTAAATATCACAAATTACTTGATGAATTTCTCTAATATTACCAAGTCTGTACAGCTGATTGCGCATGGCTACGAAAACTTTCCAAACGTAACTTATAGCGTTGCACGTTAAACGAAAATTGTTGATATCATATTCCTGGGAATAGGGAATTGTTAATATCATATTCCAGAGAAAAGGGAATTGTTGTTATCATAAATAGTATTTTTCTCGTGATTGTGTACGACACATTGCCAGGGTAACACAACCAGCCCAATAGTTTAGTTCGACGTCCATCGTGGGGGCCACAGACGGGCTATTTGTGTTGTCAGGGTATATACTATACTTAGCAATAAAAATAGAAAAGATAAAATATTTCAAATGTTAATAGCATTGGTATTCCTACAAAATAAATCAGGTAAATTGTAATGTGGTTCATATATATTGAACAACATTTGGAAAATGTTTCTTTGTGGCGTGTTTATGAATATATCAAACTCTGCTACCTTCATCAGACCAAAGGCCCCAGTTGCAATGCGACCTTGTACTTAAATTAGAGTTGAACAAACTTAATTATCCGTGTTGCGACTGGTAAATTATAAATAAAAAAGTTCCATTTGTTTGTTAGTAACCAGGTGACGTCGAAACGTTTCTGCGGAAACAGTAATAAAAACTTTTAAGTTGTCGTTCCTTTTGGATTCGTTTGACTTGACTCATTTAGGTCTGTCGCGTGATACTTAGGGTTAGGACTGAAGGTTGGAATCGAAACTGAGGTTAGTCTCATAGAGAATAGTGGAAATGAATATGCATGAGCTTTAGTGTGTGTTAATTGAAAAAAACAAACAAACATTAAAAGTTTTATAAATCGATCTGAATTACTTGTTTACGTTAAAATCGAAGTGGCTTTGTAGTGTATGATGTTTGCAAGATTAATTGGAACGGTCCAAATGGCCAATTAGATCAGTCGACGGAAAAACATATAAACTCGATAATGTATAATTTATTTCACATTATCTTGTAAAACGAGACTGACTAATCTATGTGACGTTTTGATGTCGGTAAAACCTTTGTCACCTTCATCAAACAAAAAACCATGGATGGTATTAGGATTAAAGCAATAAAATTTATAAAATAAAAAATTGCGAAAATCGACATACAATGAAAATTAAGAATAGCAGCTATAAAGATCATTAAACATAATAATGATCCCGAATACCCTCCAAATTCTACGTCTAGATTATTTTTATTCAAGAAGTGTTCAGATGGATCTTCCAGAGTTTAACACCATGTAATATCACAAATACAAATGATCAGTTAGAAGAAACGGCATTCTTAATATCCAGGGGTTACACTCACCGACGCTCTCTTAGCTTATGTGAGCATACCACCTGGATATCGAGGATGTAGAAAAGGAAGCATGATAGAATTTGAACTAAAGAAATTGTAGTTCGATACCAATTTGGGCTGATGTTTTCCTCACCATGTCCATGGTCGCATGTCGACAGGGAAATGATTTGGGCAGGAACTCCGGACCTGATCACAGCTCGGGCTCAGCCAAGCAAAATGTCAATAAAGCCCGGCCAAGACCCATCGGACAACACCGAGGCTTTGTACAAAGAGATTACCCGCCTCAGCAAGGAGCTGGATTACCGAATCTCTGAGGCTCATCTTTATCGACGGCGTCTTGGTGAGGCGACGCCCAATACATCCGGGTCACGTGGAGATGTGTTTACTTCTTCGAGAAACAGGTAGTCTAGATCTGTTCTTCAATTTTGACGATTTTTTTGCAACGGTGTTTATTCAGTAAATGAAGTATTTCAATGATTAAGGATAATAATTATCACAAAGATTGCATTTTGATGCAAGTTGTTTTTCTTGAATCAAGTCACATTTTACATATTTATTCTGCAAAAAATATACAGAGCTATCTTCAACTAGGTATTGTGTCAAGTTTTTAAATATAAGTTATACATGCTATCACTCCTCGATGTAAGCGTTTTAATAATAAGATGGTATCATCATATTTATTCTAACCTTGGTTTAAAAGAGCAGGTAAGGAACATTTGACAGACGACAAAGAGAAAGTGGGCCGACAGTATTCGAACTTGTTTCTCAACGAGTGGAAGGCAGCGCTACAAGTCCTAGAAACGTCTGGAATGGAGTACCGGAAGTGCACGGAGCTGCTCTTCAATATTTTGGTGGTGAGCAATAGAAAACTATGTATGGTGTAAACTCCAAAATTAAAATTACTGCAGTATGGTTATCGCTATTTTTCCTTTTTAATTTCTACTGAACAAAATAATACAAGGTATTTGGCTTACAATTATTAGCTGGACATCAGATCATGTACACAGCAAAGCAGCTAGCTTCATTTAGCGAGTATATTGAAATTGAAAACGAGGCAGCGTTAACTTTAAAGTAGAGCCAGCAAGTTGGCAAAATACGGAACTAACTGGGCAAAATACGAAACTACGAAAGTAAATAATACTTTATTAACAAAAGAGAATACATGCATATCATAAATTGTCTCAGTTTTGGACACCACCATTCATAAACTATCTCTGCCAGGTTAACATAACATCATATCGACCTCTATAAAAATCCATAATTGATAAATAATCAGGAAATGTTGGCACTGTTACGGAAAGTGCCGAAGGTTTCCGATTGATTTTCGTTCGGTATAATCCCGATCACCGCTTTATATACCAGGAGATATATCATTACGCTGAGAAGAAGTCCGGGGAACAACTCAGCAAAATCATCGAAGGGACCAACGACGTGCTCATGCAATCTACGGGTGGTCGGGTAACTATTTGTCTCGTGACGAATCTATTTTACAGAAATCCCTTTCCTGTATTTCCACAATGCTTCATAGACAGACCTGCCAAATATCAAACTTAGTAGCATGTTTAAGCTAAATAGCTTACGAATACTTCTGCATATGATTATGCCCATGTTTTGTAAATGACCCCAAATAAATTTATATATTGTGTAATCTTAATTAATTTAATTTAAAATGTTTTCGTATGACGTATACTTCATTGTTTTCGTATCAAACAGTGCTTTCTGTAGTCTATTTAGTATTTTCAGCCCTTGACGAGATACAATGTGATGGCGGTCGGCAGTATAGAAGCAATGATATACCGTAGAAAGGTTTCGGATAGCACGGTGGCGGCTATTACAAAGGTACGTGCAGGGACGAAAGCGAGGCAGTGATCTGCCGGATAGGGACAGTTATTGCAATAGGTGTTACACTAGATAAAGGACGCCGAGACGTTCCGAATGACAGCACATTTGTTTTGTAAAATTTTCATAATTTGTCATTTTGAAGGTAAAAACAATGGTCTGATCGGGACTCGAACCTGCGTTCATCCGAATTGTTGACTCAAACACGCACATAACTTTAAACAAATCACCGAGCAAAACAGCAAAGGGAAAAAAATACACAACCAGATTGGTATTGGAATCTTGGACACTCCTAACTTTAGGCGGCTCTTCTGTCAATAATGAGCTACGGTACCAGGTCGCAGCAATCGACCCAGCCCAGTTCCGCTACTAATAATCTAAATGTTTTAACCAATTTACCTAATTAGTCGCCAATTCATTATTTCGATCAAACGTGTTGCATGATCCCTTGAAAGCTAGGATCCTCTGAAATCCCAATTCAAAGGGTTGCTGCTAAAGCTTTGCACTCAATGTACGTCTATCCTAATCAATTAGAATTGAATCAACACAACAACACCTTAACGATAACATGCATTTCCCATCCACATGTATCCTGCAGCTCTATAATGCTCAAATATGTACGATATTCCTAGTTGTTTTATTGTCACAGTAAAAATTCACCTTAGAAAACATACAAATCCAAAAGAAAAAATAGGATTTGAGGCGGAATTTGAAAATTAGAATAAATAAAACACCAAATACACACAAACAGATCTGGAATTTACTGTGATAAACGTAAATAACTACTAATTTTGTCTTGTTAATTGCTACATGTCTTATCGAGTTAATTCCTTCTACACTGCACCTTCACCCCGCCTTCCCTCTCCTTTTCCGCCCAACCTTCATCCCACCCCTGCACATTCTGTTCTCTCCCCCGCCCCCACCCCCAAAACATAAATGTACTTAATTCTTATCATGTATTGTGGAGAGGACTGTGTCTACGTTGTAATATTTTGTTGTCCAATCCATTTGTATATTCTACAATAACATATGTATAAACTTACCTATAACTACTAATTTCCTGGCTAAATTAGGCACACGTGATCATTTCATTAGATATATGACATGATTTGTTTTACCTGTGCTTGTTTGGGTAAAAGGTGATTGCATGAGAGGACCAATGTGTGGCCTTCTGCAAATCAGGACACACTGGATGAAGCAGACTTTTACCCACCTTTTTAACCTACTTTTTATTTTCGGTATTATCTTCCTTGTAGCCCTGGTTACCATGTTGTCAGAATACTGTGGCCTGGTTGTCTCCTTTGTAATCCTGGTAACCGTGTTTTTAAAATATTGTGACTATTTGCTGGTCTCCCTAGTTACCCTGCCCATATTATTGTCAGAATAATGGGACCTGGTTGTCTCCCTTGTAACCCTGGTTTCCGTGTTGTTAGAATACTTTGACCTGGTGGTCTTTCTCGTAGCCCAGGTTACTTTGTTTTAGAATACTGTGACCTGGTGGTCTCTCTTGTAACCTAGTTACCGTGTTGTCAGATTACGGTGACCTGGTGGTCTCACTGTAACCCTGGTTACCGTGTTGTCAGAATACTGTGACCTAGTTGTATTCTTTGTAACCTAGTTACTGTGTTGTCAGATTACGCTGACCTGGTGGTATCCCTTTTGAATGGGACCCTGGTTACCTTAATGTCAGAATACCGTTGACTGGTGGAGTGTCATGCCCCCATGTATAAGTCGTATCATGTCACAGAATGTCACTTTTTCAAGTAAATCGGAAAGTGTTGGTACTTCTCGAATACTATAAAATAGTATATATTTTGCCGTTTACGGAAAGTGTCGATGGTTCTCGATTTGACTTGATACCGTTTTCTCACAACCGCAATTAATCGAACTAATAAAAAAGTTGCACCATTCATGCAATTACTGAGTCAGTCAATGTCGACTGTCATTTATTTTCGAATCTAACAATTTTGTTTGTGTCTTTTCAGTTATACACGGTGAATGACGTTGAAGAATTCCAAAAACATAACAATACACAGACGATAAAGAATAACAAAAAGATCAGGGATTATGTCAGCAAGTGTGTAGGGGTCACTTGGTACATGTGTGTCCAAGATCCCGCTATGACCTTTGACCTCGCAAGAAAGAAAGGTTACGCATTTGACCTTTCTAGGTACCAATACTACAGAACGGAAGGCAATGTCATGGACACTTTGGTGTGGCCGGTTCTTTTATCACAGGCACAAGGGACGGTGGTGTCCAAGGGATGGGCAGACGCTGAGCCCAATAAACCGAAAAGGGGCGGAGCTTCAAAGACTGAGACAGCTAAAGGATCACGGGCTGGTTCCGGGAAATAAACGCATTATGATTTATTCACAAGATTGCTCAATAAATCTTAAAGCAGCTATTTTAATTCGGGTTTCTTTATACAACTTGAGTGCATTGTTATGCCTTGATGTGGTATTTATGGTAGATATAAATGACAGAGCTTTTGCAGGCAAAGAACACATTGGGCGTTACCGCAATATGATATGTTTGCCTGCAAAGTTTTGTCATTTATAACGACCTAAGACAAAATCAAAACACTTCAATGATTATATTTACATTCTATATCAATTTTGCTCACTTGTACTGATTTCAATTTACCTTAAACTATTATAAATGCTTAAATACCAACGTCGAAAAATTGAAATGCCGTTTTTAAAGGCAGGCTGTCTCTATTGAAACAAATTCTACTCCAAAAGAATCAGGTCATAATCGTCACGCGCTGGGTGTCTCTAAAATCGCACGATGATGAAGGTGACAGGGTACAAATCGAACTTGTCATCGAAACGTCAACATTTATTGGTTGTGTAAAATAATCTTTACATAAAGCATACTTTCAAACCAGAAGAAAATGTTTACAAATATTCGATATTTTCCGTAAGCGAGTTTATTTATTTCGTTTACGGAAAGTGCCGATTGTTCACGTTAGACTTAATGCCATTAACTCTGACTAATAACAGTCTAATACAACTAATACAGTCATTGATTTCAAGTATCGAAGGATCTGTTAGACTTGGCACAAACAATTCTTTATATCTACGACACACTTATCATGACCTTGGTCTATGTACTAGTTTTCTTGATCAATACTTTAAATCTGCCGTCAGTTGAATAATTTATCTGTACTCGTTTGATATCCATTCTATAATTATGTATCATATCTCGTCTGAATAATGTGCTATGATTGTGTCCGTTGATCAGCGTCACGGTAGGTTAATCTGGAGTGTTATTATTATTTCCTCGGTGATTGTCGGTACAGGTATTTATCGTTTGTTTACCCGTCCGATTTCATTTTTTTTCTCTAAATATCATTTTCTTTTCGTTTACCTTATATTTAGATATATTAACTTTATCCATTGAAAAAAATATGAAAAACTCGGCTATCCATATTAAACACTATTGTTGGTTCAGAATTTTTATAGTGCGAGCAAACCGGAATACCTGGAGAAAACTCACATGGTCGAGCACGTGACCCCCATATCACCCACGTGATAGATGAGTGCTCTCCACTTTATCACCCGATGAGGCTATAGAGATACAAACACTTTCTGTTTTCGTGAAACACGAGTTTGTGTACGACGTATAGGTATCACTATGTCGACGGCGTCTGCACAATGATTTCCGTGCGATTACTTACTTGAGTTCCCTTCGACCAATCAAACTTCATACAGTGCTTCCTTACCGAAAGTGCTTGCTTTGGATAGCTTTTCAAGTTCGAAAGTCAAAGGTCAAGAACACTGATACTATAAATAGAAAACCGCTTCTCTTGTGATAACTCGAGTTCGCATTTGCCGATAAATCTTAAACTTTTTTTTTTCTCACTTTTTTATTTTTCAAGTTCACATATTCACATACATATTACAATGCAAGAGACAAAACATGGAAAATACTTATTTCTAACATATATTCTAATTAAATAATTACCTTATTGTATTATTATACTGTGCTAATACAATGTAATGTGTATTTAAACTATTTTAGTTGTTATCATTCAAGTTCCAGTGCTGTGCTGATAGAAACCCATCTTTCTCTTATTTGGCCTGCCTTTGTTAGGGAATAAAATATTAAGCTCTGTTTTTCAATATGTTTGTAATATATAAAAATAGATTTGATCCCTTCAATAGATGGGATAGTATTTTTACATCTGCAGGAATAAATATACCTTTTCACAAGTAAAATACAAAAATTTATATCATCGAATTGGGAGTCATTGCTACAACCTAAAAGGACTGAAGGGCAATTCATATCGAACAGTATATTTAAATTAGTCATAAATCTATTGTTTAAAAATTCCCACAGGACACGAACATAAGGACATTCCCAAAAAAGGTGCTCAATTGTTTCTCTATTGGCCAAACAAAAATTACATAGTTCACTTTCAACAATTTTCATTTTCATTAGTCTAGAATTTGTGTAAATAATTCGATGAAGTAACTTAAATTGAAATGTCCTTATGTTTGTATCATCAGTCAATAAAAATGGTGACTTACATATTAGTTTCCAATCTTCTAAAGTAAGTGTAGTTCCTAACTTTCCATTCCATTTTTCTAAAACTTTATCTGGAGATTCCTGATGCTCACTGATAAAAAGATTATAAAAGTATTTTGCCACTTTCTCATTAGACTTAAGAGAAGTAATTAGTTTGTTTTCAATATTATTCAATTTCCTACCATTATTAAGAATATTTTGTTTCCAGTTTCTAGGAATGGACGAGAGTAGCCCTTGATAGGTTATAACATTAGTATTAATATTATGTTCCCGTTGGAAATCTTCAAAAGATAGAAATTCACCATTCTCATTTACTAAATCATTTATGAAATATACATTCTGCTCTATCCATTTATAGTATATAACATGTTTATTATTAATAAGAATTTTATTGTTTAACCACAGTGGCTGAGATAATTGGTCATTCGGGGTTGTGGGAGGTACACGTGTCAAGGAGGCCCATATCTGAATTACATTACACCAAAATGTGTTAAATTTATAAGAAGTTTTCAATAGTCCTTCACTATTCAAGTTCCAAAGTTTTTCTCCCCCCATCTTTTCCAACTTACTTGATAGTAGTATTTTCCAACTCGAATAGTTTTCTGGATTCAATAGTTTCTTTATCCACGTTATTTTTTGAGCTTGGCAATATGATTTTACATGTGGCATTCCAAGCCCCCCATTCTCATAAGTATTAAACATTATCTTTCTTTTGATTTTATCTGTTTTCCCTGACCATAAAAAATTGAAAAAAAGTTTTTGAAGATTTTTGAAAAATGTCTCTGAAGGATCGATAAATCTTAAACTTCATACATTGCTTCCTTTCCAAAAGTGCTTGCTTGGCATTGCTTTTCAGGTTCCGAAGGTCAAGGTCAATGTCAGTTTGACTAAATAGAAAATCAGTTTTCGCGGGATAGCTCTAGGTTGGTTTTGCGGATCTCAAGCCTGGTGCAGTACTTCCTTACAGAAAGCGCTTACTTGGGATTGTTCAAATGTCAACGTTACTTTTACTTTAAATACAAAATCTGTGTCCAGTTCCCATAGGACAAATCAACTCCAAACTTTATACTGTATAATGCCTACTGGTTTCTGTATAAAAAATATTGAATGAACACTTTACCTTTATTATAACAAGTAGAAAATCAGGAACTTTTTCCATGAAAAGTCTGTGTCATAAGACACCTTAACATCATAATCTGTAAGTTGATTTATTGTATGGGAATCCATCTGGCAAATCATGCAAATTTAACTTGGAATATTAGTAATGGAAGAAGAATGAATATCAATAGCTTGTTCCTCCCAGCTTGCTGCGCTGGCGACACATCCGCTTCCGTGGAATTCTTGTTATCTAGGTTATGACTTACTTTGTTTAGCTCTGTTTTTTTTTTTTATTTGATGGTAGCCATTGTACGTCCCTGATTATGATTAATGCTGTTCTGAGGTGCGGCAAGCAGAAGGAAGATGGTGTGATTCTGATAGAATATTTCATAGCAATAAGTGAACCGAATCTGAACAATTTACACGCGATGAATTTACATATGTGTTGCCTTCGCCTATATATCATGCTCTGCAATTTGCCCGCATCACATGCCATTATTCTGACGCCATGTTGGACTACGTAATATCCAAGCTTTGACCTCCGCCTCAGATAACATGTATAATGGCTTTGAATCAATCGCTTAGATGACACTGTTTTAAATCATTGCTATTATATGACGTCATTTCTGGCGCCATGTTGGATTACGTTACGTCAAAGCTTTGCACTCCGCCTCATATATAATGGCTTTAAATCGATATTTATGAGCATCTTATTAAGATCGGTCTATATGACATTGATTTAAATCAGACTCTTCCGGTAAAGAAACACACACTGAAAAAATGAGAACGTTTACCTACTATATACCAACGAAATAGACACGGGCATATCTAAACAGGATCATAAATATAAACTGTTACGAGATGTAATATACAGTCGATAAGAAAACAATTTGGGTGGCAGATAAATAGAATGTCGCCGTTTAGGGGCAACATGAACATATCGACTGTATACTACATCTGGTTACAGTTCATTGCTGCAGTGTACCTAAAATCTAGCGAGTTATAACCAATTGTTCAATGTCATTATAAGATACCTACATTGCATTTTAACATGATAACTAATTAATTCTTGTTTACTGTACTGTAAGAGAAAATGCGATTTTATGGTGCGGTTATCTTTTTGAGTATTAGCATGCCCCACTAAATGGACAACAAATCCGCCATCCCAATAGGCCTGCATTTCTTTATCAACAATGCTGAACGTAGACACACTTTAGGACAATGAAAGTGCCTCCGGGGGTACTCCGTGAAATACGCCCGTGCTAATGCATTAAATATAGCTATATGTAGCATGTTACACGGTAGACTAGTTATTGGATCAACAGATTCTACCATATCTGCGTGTTTTGGAGGCTAATGACAAATATTAAGGGCCCAATATACGTAAATTCAGGAAAATTTTCGTGATTCTAAACACAATGGCCACTTGGGCAGCAACAGTTGAACGGTTTGGAGAATACATTTTGTACGCGGTTACATCATCGAGATGAAATATTAAAATCTGTCGTCGACGTCTCCCCCGTTTCACGACTTCATTAAGCAAACACTGGTTCACAATGACAGCGTAACCTCACATACACCACTGACGACAACAGGGCATAAATTATAAACAAGTCTAAATTAATTTGAAATGCTCGGGGAACCAACAACTTTTTACGACGTCAAAACTTGCCATGTCAAATCAAGTTTCGATTCAAGAGTGGAACAAATTACCCAATGACACGGAGACACTTAAAGGCACAATATACGTAACTTTTGACAAAACTTGAAGCGAAAATCAAGCCTAATAACTTATTATATTTATAGATTTAGTTCAGATTAACTGATATCAGCAATATTCAAGATGAATTCTTACGCGGTTACCAGTACAGCAGATGAAACGCAGTATTTGTAAACATGCGTCCATTTCGAACTGTCTTCTACTTTCGGCTTGTTGAAGTGGGCCACACCTGAATTATTTTGAATTCTTTGGAAATTTCTGTCGAGAGGTTCTTTGTAATTACCGCTGAGGTTTAATTCGTGTTAGCCATATGTATGCATGGTTATCAACTGGATTTTTTTCTGAATTTTTCAGAATCAGGAAAAAATCCCAGAAGATGCGTATATTAAAGTTAAAAACTACTCATATTTTGACCATTGGGGGCAACGGTCTTGGCGTTTGGCCTTTGGCGGACAGATGTCGACCTATTATGTCAGTACCACAGACAACTTGTTTAAAATTATCTACTTGGGAGAAAATATAATTGCTCTCTGCTTGATTTTGGATGTGTTTTCATTGGTTACTCTCAACTAACGAACAACATTCAGCTTCGTAGAACCTTCCTCCTAGACATTCAAAGGAGTTCATTCAGCCAACAAAACGCCTTCAATTCTACATCCAATCAAGTTTGTTTTATAAAAATTGTATGCTTTTAATATATAATCATATCATCGTTTGTTGTTGGTTTTTTTTTGGACAGACGACGCATAAGGCCAAGATGAATGTCAATAATTATAACATGCGGAGATTTCACAGAAACAACAGTACTACGACACTATCGATCATAGTACAATAAAGTAGAAGTACTAGTTCTTTAAGCCTTGAGCTTTTCAGCTCATTAGCAACAGTCAGGAAGATCGATGGTAAGATAGACTCAAACAATCGATGCGACATGCTATGGAAAGTTTTACAAAGACCGGTCATCATTAACGCAAATATTCTTCAAGAGAGTTCTGAACATACCATTCTATGATTGAAAGTACCTTTGAAGTGCATGTATGTATCAGTTAAGTTTCTTTAAGATGCGGTAATACATTAAAAAGATTTGTCTCGATAATTCCTTCACATGTTGGCGTAGTCCGAAGGGTTCTGACTATCATATCTGCTAAATACTGGTGTTGCTGGCGGATCGATATGTGCCACACAATTCAGCAACGACACGTAATATTGGATAATAAACAGTTTATTCGTGATCGTAAATTACACTGACACCACAAGTACATGTTCATGGTAATACAACATCATCAAGATGATCGTTCTTCGGCGTTGTGTCAATTGTCAACTTACAAGTCTGTAGCCCCCTGACGGCATCTCGGGTTAGACTGTCAAAGACCTAGTACTCTATGGCCATCACAGGTGTAACTGTCAAAGACCTAATCCACAGTCTTCCATTGGTATATACTGTAAAAGACCTACTCCAGTGTCTTCATGGTATAGACTGCCCCTATGACTTCACTAGCTCATACTTATAATTACTAATCACCTTCGTGTGCAAAATAGTGCCGTGTGCAAGTTATAATTGTTGTCTATCTGGTTTTACTTATTTGACCAATACTTCAACCTGCCCCGGTTTACTGATGTAATAGACAGAGACCTAATTAACAACTAGTTTATTCCGACAACACATCTCCCATCAACACAGCACATTGGCTAAGCAATACTTTCCAGATGGTAAACCTACCGTGATATATCTATCTCAATATCATATCATCATGCCGACTTTTTTTACATATGACAATACCAATATTTAGCGAAGCAGATAGTCTGAACTCTTCGGACTAATGCTGTCGATGCCGACACAAATACCTGGGGAATTAAACGAAGTGAAACTTTCATCAACACGGCCTTGGTTTTCTTTTTGGTTAATTGAAACAGAGTCACTCAAGCTAGGGCGAATACATGTTATTCCCGATGTTTACTTCCAGAATGCATGAAAGCATTGACGATAGTTTGCATTCATTTTGTATAGCAACATTGATGTTATCTGCATATTGGTATTGCTATCCAATGGTGCGCTAGGTCGCATCATTCAATAATGTAAGAAAGCTAATGTATGTCAAAAATAAGCCAATCTTTAAGGTATCGCCTATCGATTATACGAATGTACAGCAGTTTGACTTGTTTCATGACAAATGTACATAAATGTTAAATCATTTCCTTGTATCGTAAATGATAATGTTGAAACTTTGAGTGAAGTTGTATACCTTTTAATTTATATAATTCCGTGTAAATGGGTATGGTCTCGGAGTACTACTCAAAGTGGGTTCCAGATTTGATGACCTCGTGTTTTTGGTGTAGATATATAATCCAGTTGGCCGCAAAAACGATGTTCAATTCATTTTTTATCAGTGTTCAATGTAGATGTCTTCATACACATGTTTTTATTGGTGAAATAATTATAAGTCTTCCATTAAAATATTGGAACCAGAATGCTACCATTGCAATTGTTTTTTTGTTTTTTTTATTTTAAATTTTGTCAGATAACTTTGTCGCGGATGATGACAAGCTAAAATGTTCGTCATTTATCGTACAGGAGGTGTTGTTTGTTAACAATTGTGTCAAGTTTTGTGCCGATTAGTTGAGAAATGCAGCCTGTTGAATGTTGATCAAAGACGGTGACCTAGTTTTTAGCCACAGAATGTTAAAATGCGAACTCTTACAAGATGTGATGTTTGTGAACATATGTGTGAAATAAGTAACAATCGATAAGAAATCAATAGAAGTGCAGCCCATAGAGCCGTGACGTCAAAGATTCTGTCAATTTCTATTTATAGTAACGGTGACCTGTTTTTGATCAAGATTTGAAACGCAAACTCAGAGGATGTTTGTGAACACGTGTGTGAAGTTTCGTGCCAATCAGTTGAGAAATGCAGCCTGTGGGGCGATGACGTCTTTTTTAGATACGTACAAAACGTAAGGACAGGGAGAGCTCTATATACCCTCGACGACTCGTTGCGAGTGTAAAATGAACAAACACATGAATAAAACAAAACCAGCAGTACCATTGTTTTATTATTACCATTACTTATCAGAATTCATCCACATGTGTATTATTTTCATATACACAAGACAATATGTACGTGTACGGACACAAGGCAACATGAAATGGACACAAGACAATCTGAACAGACATAAGACAATCAGTATGGACACAAGACAATCTGTACAGACATACACAAGACTACAGAGGATATGATGCTTATGGACTTATACAATGAGTATAATACCAAGTTAAATACATACAAAACAAAAGGTGTTTGTCAACTGTTTATCAACCAGTCATTGCTTGTGTATATGATTCCTGATCAGGAATGCATTACTCTATACTGGGCAAACCGCTCCAAAGAAAATTGCCATTCCGAATGAGATAATTGAAATAAGTCTATGTTCCTCCAATCAATTGATACAGTGACAACATGGTTTGTATACCTAGTAATATAGTATTGTAGCACTACTTGTGAGATTGTGTAATATCAAAGACATATTTCCTCTTTACAGGTACCCTATACAGCTTACATAATAATTGTCAACTTCAGATATTCCTACTCAACAACAAACCAGGCCCCGGTTTCATCAACGTTCCTTAACATAAGGAAATTCCTTAACTTAAAAATCTCCATAGGAAAGCATTACAGAATTTAAGGAAAATTCCTTAACTAAGGATTTCCCCCTTAAATTCTGTAATGCTTTCCTATGGAGATTTTTAAGTTAAGGAATTTCCTTAACTTAAGGAACGTTGATGAAACCAGGGCCAGGTCCTATACCGTCTAAAACATAAAATATCTAAGTTAAGCATCCTTGGTGCTTTGTAACATCAACTTTCCTTTGTGGACGCCATTTTGTTTCTATTGGAGATGTTCAAGCGTGAATGTGCAGTAAAAATACAAATATCATCAATAATCTTATTATTGTGTTTTAAATTATGTCAATTGAACTTTCCAGTAAGTGTGAAATAATCTGCTAAAATGTATACTGCACTAAAATCAATGATGGTAATAAAATATCTAGCTTAGACAACACACTCAAAACATATTAATTCTCAATTGTTGGATCTCCTCCTATATAAGAAATTATGCCCCTATTTAAATTATATACAGGTAAACAAGGATTGTACCTCATTTTGACAACATACATGGCAGTATGCCCGCAGTTGGAAACCAAACATATTCTATAGTTGACTCTTTAATTGACTTGAAAATAAATTTGACAAAGTATGTTGTATAATCAAGTTTATTATGCTAATATCATCGTGACATCCATACACAGAGAAGGTAAGAACGGAATCGCACTATAGCACATGCAGATCACATGATTTGTCACATGATGAGGTAGGGATAAAGGGGGTTGGCAGTTCTTACTGTCAAAAGTGTGAGTTAGTCAGGTGACTGTTCGATTTTTTCTTCTCAGATCAGAAATATTTTAGTGTGACAAGAGAGAAAGATTGAAGAGAGAGAGGAGAGAAAGACTGAAGAGTGACAAAAGTGAAAGATTTAAGTGAAATAATACTATACATCACAGAACATGTATAGATTGTGGCATGAGCAACCTACATAAATTTCACCTCTAAAATACAGAAACCATTAATTTAACAACATAGAAATGTGTACACTGACTTATTTGAGCCAAATGTAGCTATACCACTGCATATAAAGGACTTAACCAGAAAATATATTATCATTATCAAGTAACCTTAAGAATTCAGATGAACATGTAGACTTTGGACAGCTGCAGAAGGTGTAAGAAATAGGAAAATGACAACAGAGTAGGGGTTTTCACATAATATACAGCATGTGAATCCGGCATAAAAAGAAACTATTTACAACACATAGACTGAAAACAACTTTTAGTTTTACAGTAGAGTCGGGTACTGTTTATGTGTACCATCCTTAGTAACACATATTTTGTGAGGAGTTTACGCTCATTTTGACGTAACACAATTCTCACAACTTAACAAGTGAACCAATTCATCATTAATATAAATAAATACCAAACATAACATTACAATCTTCATTAACAAAATCTCTATCATTTCAACTTTATAGCCTATTCAGTGTTTTGTTCTATCAAGGCTTTTCTTTTTCAAGAATCATTACTAAATTTCCACCAAGCCCCCCCCCCCCCACCTGATTTTTATTTCAGACTTGTAAATTGAAATGAAATTTATATTGAATAAGAAATTTCACTCATTGTTTGCAGAAAATGTACAAGATGAATTGATAACTGTAGTGAAATGAAGTATCATTAACAATATACAGTCAAACGTCACTATCTCAAATTTGGCAAGACCTTTGAGCTTAGCAAGTTTGAATGTTTTAATATGAAGTTTGAAATTGAAGAAGACTGTTGAAATACTTCAAATTAAAGAGGGTCTACCAAACTTATATAAGTTCAAGATAATGAGGTTTGACTGTGTTTGTTGAATATTTTATTCACCACTCCAAAGAACTTGAATGCTGGTGTAAATATTGTATATTTCACTGTCGACCACTTGTAAGAAGAGTCATATACTTAAAGGCCTAATATACGTAACTTTTGGCAAATGTTGAAGCGAAAATCAAGCCAAATAAGTTTTTATATTTATAGATTTAGTTAAGATTAACTGATATCAGCAAAATTCAAGATGAATTCTTACGCGGTTACCGGTACAATAGCGGTTAAAACTCGGTATTTGTAAAAACGCGTCCAGTTTGAACCGTCTTCTCACTTCGGTTTGTTGTTGAAGTGGGCCCCACCTGAATTATTTTCAATTCTTTGGATTTTTCTGTCAAGACTTTCTTGTTAGTTACCGCTCGGGTTTACTTTGTTTTAGGCTTATTTTTGCATGGTTGTCAACTGGATTTTTTTTCTGAATTTTTCAGAATCACAAAAAAAATTCCTGAAGTTACGTTTATTGGGCCTTTAAAGTGTCATTGTTATGAAATAAACTAATTTATTATTATTATCTATTAAAGCCAGTAGGATATGGAGTACAATATAGTGCATTTTCTGCACACTGAAGTTTAAGCTCCAATTTTAATGAGTTAATCGAAAGTTTTTTCTCGGTTGTTTATTTTCCTCTTATAAATACGATAGATTCTCAAACTAATATCTGAGTTGGGCTTACAGTTTAAGATAAAGATGATAACTACATTTATCTTACAATAAGCCCAGAGGGAAAACATGTAATCTCGGACTTAAAGAAGGAGGGTGGGCTTATTACAGGACAACATGTAATCTCTGACTTAAAGAAGGAGGGTGGGCTTATTACAGGATAACATGAAATCTCGGACTTAAAGAAAGAGGGTGGGCTTATTACAAGACAGTTAAAATAGTGTGAATTAGCATTTCTTCTAAAGAAATATGTGGGGTAATATCAGATAAATATGGTACAGTATAATTATATTATGATGAAAATTAATGAATATTTCTTTTGTCTACGAATACAATTGTTCTCATTATTTACAACATTTTCTATCATGACTTTTTTTCTACAACAATATTTTCATCACTAGCCTCCCTGATATCAAATACATTTGAATAAATTTCTGTTCAAAAATGAAATTTTCAAGTAAGGATCATATGTTTGCCATTCTTAAATAGTACATGAGATAACTTAATCCGTTACAAATTAAAGTCTTTTTGTCAATGAATAATAAAAATTTGTGATAACAAGTTGATCATAACTGCTGAAGTTATTTTCCTTGAAGTTCTTCCTCATCTGCTGAGCACTGCTGGAGTTGAACCCCAGTATGTATAGCTGCCACATTGTTTCAAACATATCACCATTGTCCAGCTGTTTCCTTATAGACTGATGGCAAACTTTAGTCCAAGAAACAGACACCAATGCCCTCCGTGATTAGAGACACAGCTATTCCCTGTGATGAGCAGGATGGTCCTATGTTAAAACCGACTAATATATAACAATCATATTCCTTGTGATATAATAAGATTTCCAAGGTCTCCGTCAAGTGGCAATATCTTCAGACACTGAAACAAAGAACGACAGACCTACAGTATAAGTAAAACATGATTAACCAAGTTAAAGTTGACAGCTCATGATTTCATAGGCTTTAGATTCATATTAGAATATTACTTTGAACAATGGGGTAACATTTGCCATAAAATTAACTATATTATAGTGAGAATACCAGCAAGTCATCAATATGTAATGAGAAAGCAGCGAACTTATTTAGAGTGATCTGTCAAAAGTGGTTAAAGGATTTTAAAAAGGGCAATAACTCTGTTAAATGGTATATATGTCATCTCACGTATGAAGATAAATCAGTGATGCAAATTAAAAGCAAACAGTCAAATATCAAATAATTTTCAAGATTTTCTGGAAAATGGACAAAAAGCATATGCTGCAGGGAACAATGACAATATATGAACACATTCACCCCTGAAGACACATTTGAACTCTTCCAATTCAAAGGTAGGAATAGTCCATTTTGAAATATCAGGAGTGAATGAATTAACTGTTTTTCATCCTACTATATATTCCGGACAGCATCTCATTATAAAAACACTAAGCCGCACAACTGGTGTTTGTATACAGGTTCAGCAGTCGGTACCTTTTCGTTGGCGAGATGGAGGAGACAGGCGAAGGCTATGGGCACACTGAGATTCTTGGCTGTTTGACTGGACACTTTTTCAGGCAGAATATTGAGAAGCTCCTGGAAAGTACATGTGCCCTTCATCTCCTGATCTGAGGAGGAGGAGGAGGAGGAGGAGGAATTGGTGTTCTCGTCCACTTCAGGGGTTTCTGCTGCTTCAGTTTCTGTGGTAGCCTGGAAGAAAAATCTCAAACTATATATTTATCCTACAACTGTCAACTGATTTTGGAAACAGGTCATAAAGCTGTGCTGAGCATCATGAATAAATTAAGCACCCTGAAATATCTGTTCATGTTTCCAAAAAATATTTGGTTGGAAAAGCTGACCATACAGCTTACCTATTTGCTCCAAATTGTACAATAAGTAGAAACAAAAAACCATCTATGCAATCATTAAAACAATGTATTGTTTTTAAACAAGAGGCCCATAGGCCTTAACAATCACCTTAGCTTTGAAACATACGCAACATTTGAATGTCAACACACTAGTAGCCTCTCCATGAAGGCAACCGTGTTCATTTGGTCATAATACCTCTATATACCAAACTGGATTGAAATCCAGCAATATTTATATTCTTTAATACATTAGTTTCTCTCTTAATGGAGGCCATTTTCTCAAATCAAGAAACCGAAGCTGCAGTTGTGTCCAAATATCCTTAATGATACACTTACATTTCCAAATTTTGTCAAAATCAGGCAACATAAAATTTAAAGAACTAGTTGCCTCTCAATGGAGACCACTTTGTCAAATAAGGAAAGAGAGGAAAACTAGAAATGTCTGGGAGACATAAACGCCCTCACCCCCAGCTGGTTACATTACCATGGGATGGGACGGGATGCGATGCGATGCGACGGGACGGACATGGGTAACACTATATGCTCCCATTTCATGGCGGGGGCATAAAAATAAGTTTTAGCCAATTTGTTCACTGCCCTTCACCCCAGTATACTACTTGTCCAATACTACTTTGGCCTCATGGTTATTTGATAGTGTTTTAAAGATGATATGATAAAGGCAAAGCCTTAAACGAGCCTAGCTTCATAGTTAAACTCTGATATTTACTGAGAATCATTCATGTACTGGTTCAGAAAGAAATGCAATTTCAATAATTGAAAGTCGGCAAGTTGAAAAAGGTAAGCTTCTTAAGCAACACCAGAGATAAATGCAACAGACATCAGTGGTTATGGAGAGGAAGTTGCTTAAACCAATATAGCTAGATAACCCTTTTTGTCCCCATCCCTCAGCCCCATGGGGGGGTCAGTCCCACCATGAGTACAATTTTGAATTTTCAAATGGCTCAAATTACGAAGTCATCCAGTTCATATAATGGCTCTCATCAGGCCAGGTGAGTTATAAGGCTGATGTCATGACACATAAGCTTGCTACAGACACAGAGGAACTTAATGAATATATCAATATGTAACAAATCTACTGACAATAGATACAGAGATACTGATATTTTATCAAAGTCTCACCTTTCGCATAAAATATACATTGCTACAATAAAATGTACATACAACATATCACAAAAGCCACTCTTAAAGAGCTACGAGTGACTATAAAATAGATTTGATGCATTACAAGTGTTTCACAATTAAGAATCTTGATTTGAATTCGAAGAAATTTTTTAGGACATTTGATGCCGGCCGTGAATGAATTATTAGTAAAACACTGTTATACCACTAACGATACAGTATTATATCAGGTAATGTTTGTTCCCCAACCAGGAAACCTATTTTTGTCCAGTGTAACGTTACTCATCCCATTTAACTACTGATGTTATTGTGCTATTGCTTTACACTAGATCTGAACAAATACATAAAATGTAAGGAAATTTTCTTACTTTTGTATTTTCTCCAAGCATTTTCTATTTTAATAACTTTGTTATGAACATGAGGCACTCAAATTAATAGCTAAGTCTGTTACACCGTTGCTAGGATAGTAGGTTAGATGATAGGATTCAGGTGATCTAGATCAACAGTCAAAGGAACTTAACAAGTTAAACATTTTCTTTTATCTTAAATGACTTCAAAAGTCACTAATACTGATATATGTGCATAGAACCAAATGTAAATTATCTTGGGATTACAGTTCAATGAATATAAATATGCGCAGTATACAAAATCCATGTTTCAAATAGAATGTTTGAAATAGAAACCCATGAAAATACAGGAAAACATCTTACATCTATCAAATTCTTTATATTGATTATCATGAACATGGAATTTCAAGTCAACCAAATCACTAATTATACTGAATGGCCTATTGATTGAGATGTGATCAGTCATCCAAAAATCTCTTGATCCAGATCATCTAACTATGTCATATCTTAAGGATGACTGTACCACTGAACTGACTGACCTCTGTAGACAAAAATGTTATCCAATTACATCACATCTTAAGGATGACTGTACCACTGAACTGACTGACCTCTGTAAACAAAAATGTTATCCAATTACATCACATCTTAAGGATGACTGTACCACTGAACTGACTGACCTCTGTAGACAAAAATCTGATCTAATTACATCACATCTTAAGGATGATTGTACCACTGAACTGACTGACCTCTGTAAACAAAAATCTCATCCAATTACACCATATCTTAAGGATGATTGTACCACTGAACTGACTGACCTCTGTAAACAAAAATCTCATCCAATTACACCACATCTTAAGAATGAGTGTACCACTAAACTCCAAGGATATTACTTGCAATGATGTATCTTTTGCTTCTGTTATAGATATGATGCGCTTTATTTTCATTACTGGCATTAAAATTAATTTCTCTGCAGCAGTTTTTTTCTCTCTCAATTAACGGAGATAAAATCCAGCAGTACAGAAGACAGGTAGTCGACTCTAACTATCACACAAGCTTCTTTACTTTACACTACAGTGACATCAAAGGAACAATGAGCCAATCAGCCTGCTGACATTCCCGTAGGCTTCGATAATGACATAACACTTTGATATCAATTTGAACTAAATATAGTGTAAAATTTTGTCTCAATCTCATTATTTAAGAATTTACTTTCTATATTGTCAAGCTTATTTGGGGATAACTAGAATGGGTCATGGTTAAATTCAATAACAAGCTTCTGAATTTACCTGTGTTTCATTGTGGTTCTCCCCGGATAATCTAGACAATATAGAAAGTTAATCCTCATACCAATTACCGGCTTGAGTATTTACAGTATCTTTCAGTGAAAGATTCATGATAATTTTAATCAAGATGGTCCCATCTTCAGATATATATTTCATTTCAAAACTAATCAACAGACAAAGACGGCCATCTTACCTTGACAGCCTCGTGTAACATGATATCCCACATGGTCGACTTCAGCCTCTTTACGTCCAGTTTCTTAGCCGTTTTGGCGTAGGAAATATCTATTTTTGCTACCTGTTGTGGAAAGATATAATAATATTTTATTAATTTTAGAGTCCAAAGTTTATAAATACTAATACGGTTAACACAAAACATAGCCAGTGTACACCACTGTATGACAAGACATTTATATACCGGTACTGTAATGTTTTCTTTTTCTCCTATGCCCAGTTTCCCATTACAGCAATTTTTAAAACAAAATGACCGACATACTAATCCAGTAACAATGTTAACAAATTTGATTTAAGGCAAAAATTGGTTTTATTGCAATTAACAAGTAGTTCTTTAATAATTTAAAGTTCCCAAAAAATACAAGCAGTACAGGACTAATGTAACACAGTACTATCATAAATTTATACCCCGGTATTGAATTGCTATTCACAAACAACATCCTACTTTGCTTAAGCTCACATCTCTGCCTGTATACTGATATATAAACAATGCCTCAAACAGTCACTTTCACTTGTTTCCATAATTGAACTCGAAACAAAACTGTGTTAATTGATGTGGTAAAGTCACGTCTTACCTTATGCGGTTGGGCCACTAGTTTATCCCCGATCAACATTGTCCCGTCCATCTGGTCGGGCTGGGACCCGAAGTCTTGGGAATCTTGTGACTGACTAAACTCACTGCCTCCTGCTGTAAAATCAAACTCTCCCATGTGACTGTCAACATCCTCGTCCTCATGGTCGGCCTGTAACATTGTATAAAATTTTGTATTAATTTATCAACTGACAACTCACATTTTGTGGGGAGTGGGTTAAATTAAAACTCGCCAAATTAGAAACTTGCTTGCAGTTTTGAAGTGGATAATGAAAACACTATGATGAATTCTGAATCAGTCTAATCTACAATTTAGACATTGCACTATTTGTGCGGTTTGGTTTCATGACTTGTTTTATACTTTCGACAACGTTTTCTGACATGTGTACAGATTAGAATCATAAATAGTTACATACACCTTTCAACTGGCATTATACCCACTTGCCGTAAAATGAAGTAATTTTCTACTTGCAATTTCAGAAATCACCTTGCATTTGGCGAGTGTGTGAGTGTTATATTCAAACTCTAGACCCGTATAAAAGTATAAAGTACTGCAGCGTTTTGAGATGGCCTGACAGATGAGAGGTGAAACACTTCCATCAAAAGAAACATGACAGCCAAATATTTTATATATCTTAAATGAAATTTCTTCTCAATGACACAATTTAAAATGAGTATAGTGCATAAATTAAATCCAAATATCACACAGTTTTTAAGATATTTCTTTATTGTTTCCACAAATTCTTTGGAGTTTTATTAAAAGCCAATATGAAGCAAAAACTCTTCTATAAAATATTTTGACAGATATTCGAACAAATGGTACTGAAATGACACGCTGTCTGGCAGACTTTTATATCTAGGAGTTGGAGCTTTCCCAGTCAAGTATTCTTTATGAAAGTTCTATGAATCCAGGAAGTCTGGTTATTCTTCATTGTACATTATATTTATAATTTACATATCTTCAGTGGGGTCTTATCAGAGTCTAGAAAAATTCTTAAATGCTGATTTATCCTTTTATAAAGATGTGTTTATCAACAATATACTAAAGATCACTGATTGCTAAAGTTATAGGTCATGATCACTTCTAAGTTCTAATACTCACTTCTAAATCTCTAGGGCAGAAGTTTTCTCTGTCGTTCACATTCTCGTAGTCATAGTTTTCTATCACATCATCCATACTGTCTGAAGATGTATTTTGTCGTTTTATCTGTAAATAGAAGCGAAATGTCCATACTTCATTCTCTTTCAGGTTTCATGATGTTCGGATAATGTTTTCGAAACAGCATCTTAAGAAAACAACAATATGATATGTATTGGAGAAAGATCTATTTAAAGGATGTAAAAAATTTGTTCTGCTATACCTACCATGAGTTTGGGTTTCGTAAACAACCTGAAGAGTTTGTCGGTCTCGTAGTGGAGGTATTTAGGAAGAGTTTTCTTGTTTTTGCTGTTCTTGGTCAATGTTGCCTTCGTCAGAGTGACCGACTTAGACGGCACAAATCGCAACTCAAAGTCTATTTCCTCATCATAGTCTATCTTAAAAACAGGTTTCTTCGCCTTCTTCTGAGACTTGTCCGTGCCATCTTTACCTTTAGTCAGATCTGAAAGTAACAACACAAAAAAAACCCAACTTCACTTTCACAAAACAAATATCCAATGACATGAAAATAATTAGTGCTAATCACATTGAAGCACTGGAGCCCTTTCACACATATTCACCATTACAAATAACACTGTAAAATGAAAGCTTGATATTGAAGTTTAAAATTTCGCAATATTTTTATAATATTCCAGGAAACCTAATAAAGGCTTTAATATTATTAAATGAAGAGATTTGACATCTATAATTCTATGCAGGCCTGTGCGTTTCTCTCAATGTTTAGAATTCCGTGCCCTAACCTTTGTTGACAGGCCCCCTTTTCCAGTGTTCTGGGCCCGCCCACGTCCTCAGTAATGTCTTGTTGAAGAAGGAGTAGTCTGAGGGCTCGGCCGCTAAAACCTGCATCAACGTACCCGTCGACCCTTTCCTGTAGGACAACCAATAAATAATTAAGACTTGTGTTTGCACCAGGTCATAAATGCATAAAACCAAAGCGTAGCTGAATCGAGTCACTTCGGTACAATAACTTTACTATCGTATATACACCTAACAGCGTATGCACCAAGTCATTACTAATATCCGGTACTAAATCGAGATGAGGGGGTTCACAGACTCTCGCACATTTATGACCAAGTCATAAACAAAGCATAGCTAAATCGAGTCACTTTGGTACAATAACTTAACTATTGTATATATACACCTAACAGCGTAGACAAAATGACCGATTTGTCGTTACAACCTCATACACAATTTACACCTCCCTCAGTGTGCATACCCTTTGCTGATCATTTTTCTGATGAAGGTGAAAGGGTACATATCTGGAATTTTCCACTGGAGTTAGACAAGGCTCTCATATTTAGGGCATACCATTTTTAACAAATTTTATAAAAATTCTAAAATTCTTGGAAAGTCAATGTAGCCACCGCAAAAATCAGAATCTGACCTGAATCTTGGCATTATACATCTTCCTACTGAATTACAATTCAATATCTTGATCCATTGAAAAGTAAATATATGAGCTCAATTACAATCAAGTATGTGTGCAATATAACCTTCCCTCTGTTAACAACAAAATATAAAAGATAATTTGTATCCTTACGAGAGGTCCTTCATGACTGTGTCCATGAGCTGTGCAGCCTTGCCGTCTCCTATAGATATTCCCTGGTCTGGGGCTTCATCACCTTCACAGTGACTCGTGTCAGAATCTAATACACAAAAATATCATAATCAGCATTCACTACAGTGGAAGTGTATTTGAATTACTACAAAAGTGGAATTGTTCGCAGTGCGGAAATTTTCGCTGATTTCGCTTCAAATTTATATCCACATGCAAACATATTCAACGCTACACAAAATCTAATGTGTAATACTAATAGTATCACAAGCACTTAATATAAACAGCTAGACAGAGTGAAAATGTCCACGCTGCGAACAGTTTGGAGGCTGACTAAGTATTTTACAGCTTTTACTTATTTACTCCTGCATTTTTAACTGGCTGTGCCCAGTTTTTGATTTAATAAATTTCAAGTGTGACTCTTTAAATGAGGGTTAACAATGAAACTGAAAGTGAAACCAAACTCTCTGAACAGCAACATATCAAATCCAAATTTGATATTTCAGATATATTTATGTACATGTGAACTAGCAATATTTTATCATGGAACATTAATGCATGTTGTCCTTATCATTTTACTTCTCTGAGCCTTTCTCCCTCTGTCAAATGTTATTACAGATCCCCATATTGAGTTGCTAAAGACAATATACTAACTGGAATATATAATGATAGATTTCTTAATCCATATTATGTATATCATTTCATTACTGTACTGGTTGTCATGATTCAGATAAATCACCTTGGATATATTTTATAATGACAATGAACCTGTGTTACCAAGTCTTTGACAGGTTCCAAGATCTGCCGAGGACAGGGTATGACAGCTTACCTGCATTCCCAATGTCTTCCATGTCCAGGCCGCCCATGTCCGGCGGGAGGTCATCATTGTGGTCATCATCCATGTCTGGTATTGGCTCAGGCTCGGCATTAATGTCAAACGCCTGGGAGGATGGACCAGACGGGAGGATGGATGTCTGTAAACAAGAATTACGCTTAATTATGTCTCGCCTTTTACACTTTGTGGATAATGTTAAAATAATGTGATTAACTTGGCCAAGCTTCAATTCAATCAGATATCAAAACTGCTATACAAAATTAAGTTTAATGCAAATTATCAAAATCCACATGTTTTTGCCCCAAAATACCAAAACCCACAGATAAATATCCTCTAAATTTTGATGAGGTTATCAGTATGGTAATATCAGTAACCACCCAAAGTTTCAATTCAATACAATATCAGTTGCACTATAAAAAGTGGAATTTAATGTAAATTCTCAAAACTCACTTGTTTTTGCCCCAAAATACCAAAACCTGTCAACCAATTTACTTTTCAATATGTTCTGAGTGATAGATGGGGTAATGTGACCAAGTTTCAATTCAACTTAATAATTATAACATTGTGAAAAGCGGACTTAAATGCTAATGCCGCAGCCGGAAAAGTAACACATTTAGGTCTCAACTTCCTTGACTATCATCCAAGGAAAGATAAAAACAAAACTTGTTCCACTCAATCACCTTCTTTCTCATAATTTCTAAATCAAACACAGTTTTTACGTAAAATTTCTCAAAATATGATTTAGATCTGAATACAAGGTTAAGTTTTTTGCTTTGAAATTCTTAAGTGTTTTGCTTTACGCACATCAACACAATATTTTAATGAGTCCCAACATGACTGACGGTTGTCTTCAGCAGACAGCCGACACATCATTTACCAGTACCTCATTGGCATCGTCCCAGTTGAAGGTGGAGAAGTTAGGGCACATCTCTAGTGGTCCAAGGTCATGTCCTCGGGACAGGTCTGTAGATAAACACACATAAGTTATTTGATACTAGTGTTATAGTACCTGTTTGTAGCAGATGTTTCCCATTAAGATTAAGACCACTGCAGTCTTTTTTTATATAAAGTTTTATGTACAACATTCCACCATTTTCATAGAAAAATATTGAAATTTTTTTCAGATCTCGAAATGAAATATACAATTCCTATGATGGGCTATTAAACCAGTACATACCAGCTCTGTCATACTGTTTTTTGGGGGGTTTTTGTCATTAAAGAGATAATGCATACTCTTGTTAATTATTTATCTATAAACACTTAATGAGAACTACAGTTGCCTACAATTTCTGTCAGAACAAATTTATATTGCATGTAGATATCCTCTATATTGTGTTCAAATGTCTGACCTTCAGACATAATTGTGTTGTATTAACAAATATTGTCCAAACCAGTGTTTGAGAGAAACACCAAGCTCAACACATGATAACTTTTGTAGAGTGAATATCAGTAGGAATTTTCAAACCTTCAAACTATTCAATTTACTATTTTGGTCATGACTTCATACAAACATTCTATGTACAAATATTTAAACCACAGTAAAACTTTTTCTTCATATTGAAATAAAATGAAAACATTTCAATTTCCATCATTTATACATCAGTTCATAAATTCCATTGTTGTGCACAGCTATTCAAAGAGAGTTAATCCTTAAACTGTGATGGTAGAAACAGTGTTTTCCCTGTTACACTCAAATCTACCGTATTTTTCGGGGAATAAGCCCATGTTTGGTAATAAGCCCACCCCCCACTTCTGACCTCCCCCTATGCACTGGGGCGATGTCTGGTAATATATTTAGTAGTCATGGGACTCCCATCATAAATAATATATAGAAACGCTTAATCAATTTTGGGAGTCCTTTGACATATTATAGGAGTCAAAATGCAAGTTTTTGTGTGTCAGGGAAAACCCCGGAAGAAAGTTAACCTGAAAATTTTAACCTTATTATTTCAATAGAAAAGATCAAAACTACTTTGTCTTGTAAACTTTTCTGATATGATGTTAATGTAAAATGTTTAAATTTCCTTTCACTAAAATGAAACATAACCTACAGTAACTCATGTTGTAGATGCTGCCCCACTTTCTATGGAGCGCCTTAGTGGTATTTGAAATGCAATGTTCTTCAGTAGAGATGTTACGAGTCTGTCATACCTATGATTTCACTTAGGTCATTAGCCTGGCGCTGAGAACACTCGCTAAACTCCAGACACGGCCCAATCAGAGTACCCGAGTCGAGGGCTAGGCCCTGCTGGTCGTCAAAACATCGTAAACTGTTGAGGAGAAGACTACCGATTCCACCCTCGTCAAACGTGGCAGACATTATCTGGAACAGGGGGTCTGCCTGGAAACATGCAGAAGAACATCGCATGTTCAAGTTTGGAAATGTTGTGGGACCTTTCTATATACATTTATCTCAAAAAGACTGCAATTCTTGAAAAGTTCCCAGACACACTGCATTACTACTAGCGTTCCACCGAGTGATGATTATATGACAATGAATAAAAAGACTTATGTTCAAATATACAAATGTATTAATATTTTGCCATACAGACAAATTGCCTTAATGAAAGTAATAAAACATTATTAACATTTTAAGTGTTCTTCATTGTTAAGTCTAAAATGTGTTGATACACTACTGATGTACATTAATTTTAACTTTTTGCCTGCTGTGTAATGGAGTTATCTCCCCAGACCCAGCCAATAAGTATTTTTTTCAAAAACTTATGATGTATTTTCATTTTTTTCAACTTCCATATTAAGGCATGATTGATGTCATCTAAGGTAATTCTTTCAGCTAAAAATACTCTCAGAAGTGTGTAACAATTTGATTTAATCATACCACTGTCAAATCGATGAAAATGCGGTCCTCTGATATTCCCTGCCAAAAATCTACATATCAGAATTTTTTTTATTGAAAGAAAAACAACCAGAATTGTGCAGTAGAAAGCATGGAATCCATCGTTGTTTTTACTAGAAACGAGGCCGAAAAATTGTGGGCAGTGATGTAACATGTTCATATCTAGAAAAAGTTGGATGGGAATTCGCGCCGGCAGTTGTACACATTAAGGAATGTCCCAGCGAGAGCTTCTGCCAGCTGCAGACAAAGAGTTAAAATCTACCCGCCTCTTTCTCCTACCTTAGCTTCAAAGTCTTTCTCCTTCATATCAATATTTCTAATGTTTGACTCCACTGTGTTCTTCTTTCGTGTCTTCTTCTTTTTCTTTTTGCTTTCATCTTCTGCTCCCTGTTCACTAGGATCAGCATCCATCTCTGTTAAGACAATTAAAATATATTTCTTTTTTTTTACATTCAAATCAAGGACATACAATGGTTTAGTCATATCAGAAGGACATAACTCAACTGCATTTTATAACATTTTTCTTCCAACTTCATAAAGGAAGTACAATGCATGCAATCAAAGAACTCTACAGCACTACAAACATTTTAGCATTGTACATGTGCTGATTTTTTTGAAATATTCAAACATTAATAATCAACTGCCCTTTGTTAATAAACCCACATACAAATTTTCCATAAAACCCCTTCTAGATATTTTAACATTGTTAAATTGTACCTTGGTCGTCGCCTGCTTTGTTTTTGTCTGAGCTACGTCCGAGACCAGATAAAACCTTGTATGTCTCTGTGTGGATGGCGTCCACTCTACCGGCGTAAATCTTAGCACTGGCATCAAGTGTAGTACTGGCAACCTGGAATACCATGTTAGTTAGAGAATTTTAACATTCCAACATGTCTGTATGTTACAAACTTCTATCTCTAAAACATCTGAGTGATAACAGAAAACTTATATATTGGTCCACTTTCATTTTTTTTTTGAAAACTTATGGTGTGAAACGTAAGTGATTTATTTGTGGATTTTACCAAATTTATTTCTTGAACCATTTTGAAATTGTTTCATCTCAATTTGCTCAGTTTTCAAGATACCAATATGCTATAAAGTTTAACTTTCCTTTGGAGATCCCCGATAAACAATCAGGAACATTTTAACGTGTATGTTGTGCATTCCTCCAATAGCATCTCACATGTACATCATGCACTATTTAGTGAGTGTTCCTAAAAAGTTCACAAACACCAGCAAACAGCTGATAAATTCCCACTATAAGGAACTATAATTATAAGGACTTGTAAGTTTCTAGAGAGGTTTAACATTCACCTGAAAGTTTTCCAGTTCTTTTTTCTTGAGCTGGTCTGACATGTAGTCGATAAGGTGGAGACCGAAGGCATTCTTTGATGTGATTTTCTGTTAAAAACAAACCAAGAAAGCATGCTATCAGTAATCTATCAGCATTTTCTTATACACATGTATAAAACATATTTCACATCCAATATGTATCAAACCAAATCAAAACATCAAATTTATTATTTAATAGTAGTTATTTTGTAGAAGCACTTATTTGAAGAAGATACACATCCTTTACACAAAATTTTCTATGTAACTACCTTGTACACATGGAATCAATTTTTTATAATAATTCATTTGATCTGCATCTATTTAATCTCTCATAATTATAAAGAAATTAAATGTGTAACATGTTTGTTTCTTTTAAAAAAATACATTTACAAGTTAAATTGGTTGTGTGAAGTCACATAATTTTATTTTTTTTTAATTTACATGATTTCAAAAACAAATTAACACATAGTAAGAAATAATTGGGAAGTAATTTGTTGTCCATCAATACCAATCAACACTACAGAATGAGAGATAAAATGAAAATATTTACAATAAAATTGCAGTGATTAGCTTTACATATGCATAAATACATGGAAAATGCTCATATTCATACATTTGCACTATAGAATCAAATTTAAGGTTGACAATTATGAGAAACTCAGTTGAATTCTTACGTTTTCTGCTGAAAGTTTGATGCAGTTGGCATAGTGCTCAGCTATTTGTGTACTGGACAGGCCATTTAAGGTCAAAGATCTCCGTCTGAAACATTACAAATGAAATGATAGGTATATGGATATAGAGGATGTGAAGTGTGGTTAATATTTTGACATCTTTCAAAAGTGGAAAATATCAATTTTATGAAAAATGATTTCTTTATATTTTACTGAAAAAAAAAAAATAAAACTTGTCCATGTAAATTGGTTTATAAATATCTAAATAGATTTTTTGCAAAATTTTGTAATTAAGATTCTTGTAAAAACATCATATAAATTGTCTAGCTATCGTTAAATTCTGGGTCAGTAGCAAACTATACCAAACTTAAATGTGTTGCCATGATTGCCAGGTTGAAAACTTAGGAAAGGTGATCCATTTTTATTCATCTTTCATTATACATATAATACACCAACAATTTAGCATTGATTAAATAAATGATAAATATGAGAAGCAAAATCTAAAAGAGAATTTTTGTATAATTAAAACAATAGTTTTTCCTCAACTTATATAGAAGCTTTGATGGTGTATTTTATTATTATATAAGACTGACTTGTCTACAGGTGATACAGGGCTCTCCAGCGTCCTCTGTTGGAGCTGCATGACCCTTGACCTCCGCCTCTCTCTCTTTTCCGCAGCCTCATCATGTTCACTTGCCAACAGGGTGCCCGAGGGGCTTTTGAGGCCCACATGACTACGACTGGTGGAGGGTGATATACCAGGTATATTAGAAAACACAGGTGTTCTGTGAATATTAGGAGTTGTCAAGGGAGACAAAATGTCTCGCATTTCCGGCATGATTACCTGCAGATAAGTAGAAAATGAGAATATGAACCAAAGATAAACACATTCATGTAGTAATCTGTTGTATATACCTGTGTGTTGGTTGCTGTAGCTCATACAAAATCATGAGTGAATGAGGCAAGATGGAGGCAAAAGCTGTATTGGAGGTTGTTTGTTTTGGATTGTTTTTTGTTTTATGTCCTATTAACAGCTAGGGTCATTTAAGGACATGCCTGGTTTAGTACTAGTGGTGGAGGGAAGCTGGAGTACCCAGAAAAAAACCACCAACCTACGGTCAGTACCTGGCCACTGCCACACGTAGGCCCTGTTAGAGGCTGTAATTTAAGGTACACAATATGTTATTGTTCTTGGTTTAACGACACTTATCATAAATTACAATGACATGAGTTGCACTGCATATAAGTGATATTGGGTGGCAATTACTTATTAGAGGTTGTAATTGTCTCCTTTAGTGTTGATTTATTTTTGGTTTTGTTTATTTTGTTTAATGCCCTATATAATCAACAGCTTAGGTCATTTTAGGACCTGTCTATATCCTTGTTGTGTTGTGGTGGAAATATGGTATGTTGGTGTACTTGCCTCATTTGATGCGTAATAATGTAGATCTGATGCAGACTTTATTAAATTATAGTGCTATCTCAATGAAATATACTATGCCAAAGCTAAAGGTACATACAATGTCGTACCCCTGACACACAGCATCCCAACCAGTCGTTTTATGCTTCCAAAGGCTGAAACCAATCCCCTTATACCGAAAGTTAAGTAGGGAATAACCAATACCATTTAAAAGACTCAAGCAGGTCTTGGTCCGAGGACAAATACTGTTGCTTTCCTCACGAGGGCAAACATTCAACATTATATATATAGCCAAAAGTGAGGTATTGACAAGCAATGAAAGGTACAAGGGGAAACTGGAGGATGACCAAGGCATTGAATTTAAAACGGTCCTTGACAGATTACATCAGAATAAGTGTTTAGGCCACCACAGTACAATAAAGAACTGAATTAGGACATTTGTATAAATCAAATGGATATATGACATGAACACATAGACGTATTCTTAGCTCCAGTAAAGAACTTCAAATAAATACAGCAAATATCAATGAGAGAAACACCAAATCAAGTTAAATTCAAACATTATATTACGATTGTCAGTTACCGACGGTGACACTTTGCCGAATGGTAACCGAATAATAGGCCTGTTACTGAAAGTGTTACAAGTCAGTGCGAGGAATCGGTTATCAAGGAATATTTCAGCATATTATTTACATATTTAAGAATTAAAACGTGGACATTTAAATGTCACTTCAAGTTAGGATAATAAACAATGGTAAATAACACCAAAACGTGTATCTGTTGATGTTACCGTCTATTTACAAATCCACTGTTTTCGAAGTTTCCGCCATCCGTTTGGGAAATCTCGCTATCAGATAACTCTCGCGAGAGGACTTTCTAATAGATTACTCAAATCCGGCGACGGATATTCCCGGAACTTTATTTTATTTTTTTGATATACACATTTTCGAAGTACTCGATTTGAAATTATACAGAACTAGTTTAATTTGACTTCTAAATTAATAACATAAAGGGGTTTTCCAGTTCTACATTAGTTTAGAAATTTTTGGAGTCCCACCATATTTGGTCCCTAAGACATCACTGAAGAGTCATAGGAGGACGAAAGATCTGTATAATGCAGTTTAGTTCATTTTTTCAGTATACAGTATCTATTAATAAATTGTATAGGTGCAGCATATGTGTGTGTTACGTCTTTGGAAACGGATGTCAATGCTTGTAGGTGTTGTTTGAGAGTAAAACTGTAATTAGGCCTATACATGAATTTTAACAGACATAATGAGAGTTTAGAGTTTCATGAAATCTAAAGTCTACATCTAAATCTATATATTAATGACCACCTTCATCTAATTGAAGATTATGTCATGTTAGGTGTGTACTAGGCCAGAGGAAAATGATAGGAAGTATAGCAGGACTAAATGAGTTTATTCAGGGACCGTTTTTATAAAGGTTTCAGGGGATGTAATATAGGTTGTGTCTGGAGGCAGGCTGTTCCAGTCGGCAATAGTTCGGGGGGAAGAATGACTGTTTGTGTACCTGTGTTCTACATGAGAGTGTTTGATACGAATTCTGATGTGCATGGCGTGTATGGCGGGATGAAGGTATGAGTTTGTCTTTTCTAAAGTTGACTTTGCCATGTGTTGTTTTATGTAGTATTGTCAGACGCATGACTCTCCTTCTGTCTTCGAGTGTTTGTCAGTTTAGATGATGGAGCATGTGTCCGTTTAATGCAACGATTTCAATTAGCATAATCTTCAACCTATTGAAGGCATTATATATATTGGAAGATAAAGTTCATGTCACATTATCACAAATCATGAGTATAGTGGGACGGTGCCTTTCAGCAAGGCGTCCGGGGTTCGATTGGTCACCTGCCCGATCACGTGGGTTTTCTCCTGATACTCCCACGGTTCCTTTCACAATAAGATCCCTCGTGCACTAATAGAGTGATTGAGATAGTTGGATAACTTGTTTCATAATTGTTGTAAAATAAATAAAGTTTATTTATATATCACAAATCAATATATGTCTGTTTTTAAATCTCTAAAACAGGAACGACAGGTATTTATTCCTCAAGTTATTTATGTGAAGGATGGTTGGAAATTGTGAGGATAGACCAGTGTTTGTTCAGTTGCTGAAATGCTGAAACAACTTCATCAGAAGAAAGTTCTAGGGTTCTTTTACTCTGTGGCTGACTAGGTTACCAGTTAATAAATTTTTTCAATGCCTTTTGAAAACTTCGGGGCGAAAACGGTGTCATACATTTGGTGTTTTCCAATATACAGGTAAGGATTTAATTACAGGTAAATTATAGTATGCATCATATATGTTACAATCTTACCTATCATACTTAATGCTAAAAAATCTACCCCGAATCCTATAATGTATTGTAATCTAGGTTGTTTTCCATTTAAATTCTATGGGGAACTTAAATACTGGTTTCAATTATGAGTATTTTAAGAAATTAAGAAACAAAAACATTTTTCAACTGGGTTAATTTTGTATGTATTATGTGTATTACAAGACAATTCGTCGCATTCATTCTTAAATTGTAATGTGTATAAAGAAACTTAAGGAAGAAACACATCAAAGATTATTCTTTGGAAAATCCACCTGTATATAATTTGACCCAGTTATTTGGAGTAGAAAATGTAACTTTGCTCCCCGAGTAATTACATTTATTTGAAGCTAATTAGGTAACGGTCTCAGGTTCGAAGCCTTACTGTGCACTTCACCACTCCTAGCTGTTACCTGAAATCTGAAATGCAATATGCTAATTTTATGCTAATTTTATAGACGTATAAACCTTTAATCGTTTCTGCCGTATTAAACATTAAAATAAGATTGTTATTTTGGTGTATCTTTTGCCTAATAATCTTGAATTGTAATGAATGGGTTAAAACGAAAAAAACGTGGATTTTTTTGGTATTGAACAATGTTAATCACCTCGGATATAGGCCTAGGTTAGAGCTATCACGGACTTAGATTATATATAAGTGCGTGGTTGCAGTCTTACATGTTTTGCAATTTGGAAATTGAATACAATCGAAAAGTTCATCTTAAACTTAAGGAATTATGTGTTTCTATTTAGTTTGTTTAAATGAAATGTTTCGAGAAAAACAAACTGGATAACCTGAGGCTAGGTTATACTGAATCTGTCTGGGATTTTTTTTATCAAATATGAAAAAATATGCTTGTATTTTGAAAATTGAGAAATTATATGTATTACACTATTTCACAGTTATAAAACTTAAGCTTTTATTTGAAAAAATCTGAAGATCATTTTAAATGAGTTGATAGTTAAAATACCTTTTCCGGATATTTATTTACGCCTTTGCTTTGTGTGTACTACATTAGTAGCTCCATTTGATTAGCCAATGAAAATTCTCCTTTCATCTCTTCAAACCTACCAGCGCCATATTTGATTCATCGTAAACACTTCAAAATGTGAAATTATTAGGCGACCGATTGCTTTCTATTTTAGCGCCAATTGTAAGTTTAAATGAACAATCATTTTGAATTATTCTAAGTACACAGTCATTTCATATATTCTTCTTTGTTTTTTGAACATAGGCTACACAGCTGCAAGTCCGGTCAATCATGGACTTCTACGTATGACTCGATATGCATAATGATATGGGATCCACACACACAGCTAAATACCGATAAAATTGAAAGAACGGGAACAAGGAAAAGTTGCAAGAATGTTGAGAGATCTGTTACACCCTCTTGAAATACGCAGGAAACATCAAAGAGTGTCATGCAAAGTGGGCCTAAACCTGACCACCCCCCCCCCACCCCTAAACAAAATATCGAATTTGAGTCAAGAAACATTCAACATAGAAATTAGATAATTACAAGCACAACATGTGATAGTCATATTGTCAATAAAAACCCCAGGTCATTTAAAGTAGCAGTAACAACATTTGCATCATTTCATGTCTTTTTTTAAAAAATCTTATAAAATAACTAAAACCAAGGACACATATACGTCCCTGCTAAAACCAAAGAATATTTTCCCAATTTATCTGAAAATCCTACTAAATTTTCCCAAAAATCAAGGTAGCAAAACACTGTATTCGCAGGTCTGTCATAAAAAAATTATTGCTAAATTGTGAACTGGTTGCATGGTCTACAAATGAATGGTTGGTCTCCAAATAAACAGGTTTGAGATAATTGTGGGTTGCCTGTTAATTGTGGCAATTAAATATAATGATTTCTCTGTTTACGGATACAAAAATGTAATGTTTTGCTGAAAAGTAGCCTTGATGTATGTTTAAAATCAGTGTGCGAAAGTAACAATAGATATGCATGAGGCCACAGGAAAACCTGTCGGTCTATGCAAAATACCATTACGATAGACTTGGGCCCGTATTCATGAAACCGTTCTCATGCTCAAGCATGGATTCTGTGCTCAAGCCAGCTTTCTAGAAACTCACCTGAATCATGTTGAAGAGTCAAAAAATCATTGTAAATGTTGAAAACAGCTTTTGACTTAATTCAGATCTCTTCAACTTTATACCAAATCTTTGACAAAATTAGTTTTCTAAAATCTTTTATAGCCAGAACGAGAAATAAGGCTAGAGCACAAAATTCATGCTTGAGCATGAGAACGGTTTCATGAATACGGGCCCTGATGTCTAAGCAATTTAATTGCTCATGAATGTGGAAAAAGTATCAAAACTATTTGAATAAATCATATCAATTGCATTTCTTTCGCATGTTGTTAATTTCCTGATTTGTTTGGCTGAATTTGTCGTTGCAAATAAATTATTGTTCAAACATTGGTTGATCACTCTGTTTTAAGCGGTTTGTTGCAATTGACACTGATGGAAAAAATCAGTCTACAGAAATTTTGTTGGTCTATGTTATTCGAAATGTCCATAGACCTTTATGAATTACTTTTGCACACTGTTTAATCCATTCTTTCTCTCTATCCTCAGGTCCTCCTCCTGACATAGTACGTCACAGCCATGGGGAAGAGGGGCGAGGGGACGATGAAGACTTATGGTCGTCATCGTCAGCGGGTCATCTCCTCAGACGTGTGGAACAATGCGCTAGAGGTGGAGAAGAATGTGTTCAGTACAAGTTCTAGTATGGACTCGTTGTCCATGTCCCACAACAGTACGGGCGATTCAGTGTTCCAGCCGAGGAAAACGAAGAACAGGTAAAACTCTACAACTGAGATTTTTCTGATCATGATAGTACATGTATACGTAGTGTAGTTCTAGGTTCTCAATATTATATGTGATAGATATACAAAAAAATAGAACATGTAGTTCTAGGATCTATATATGTGATAAATATAAAAAATGCTGATGAAAAAGATCTAAAAACAGTCTAAAAATATCCAAATAGATGTATAGATTTACCAAATTTATAGTTAGATGTACAAATTTGCATCAATGTAAAGGTGCATGGTGCCATGTGATGGAAATCTGTTTTGCATGGCCATGGGCATGAAGTCATAATGAAGAGACAGTGCGATGAGATATCGAAATTGGTAACAAATCTAATAAATTGACTATCCTTTGCAGTTTTTGTAGGATAGAAATGTTCCACTTTGCAATTGGTACATAATAAGGTTAAAAAACCTTGGTAAGACTTTATAGTTATACCCCAGATTCTGTTCCTTTGCATGGAATTTTTTCACTCTACAGTAAATATACATATGATAGAATCTTATACTGTGATGCTGGGATATATTTGTTTATATGTAAACATTTTCTACTTGTTTACCAATACCTACTGTAACTGTATGTGTAATGTCTTGTAGCAGCAGAAATAAAGAAAATCCTAAGCCAGTGCAGAGAAGACGGAATCTAAGGAAGCTCGACTCAAGTGGAGGGGTAATAAGTGTTAAATAGAAAAGTCTTTTGTAGTTAAAATATACTCCTGTCACAGACATTGATTATAGAACAGTATAACTTGTGTAAACCAGCCTCTGTCTAATCTGAAACCTGTCTATTAAAGCCTTACCGTTTGGTCTTGGCATTTTCCTCTGAACTTATATACTATAGTGTACCTCTCCTGTGTAAACTGGCCAAAAATTTTGGTCCAAGTCACTTGAGGTTTAGACAAGTTATACTGTATAAGATAAAACTAATAAAATAATATGAAATTATCTTGGTAAAAATGCAGATATTTCAATCCTGTTATGGTAATCAATCTGTCATTAAATAAGTTGGTATGGCACTTGTGATAGAAAAAAACATGTAATTCCTTTATCATTTAAGTCGATTGTGTAATTAAAACCTGTTCAGGTTGCATTGTTTTAAGTATAGCAGTATTTTGTAATATTGTGTTCCCAGGATAGCATCTCTAGTACAGGTAGCGAAGGACTCTTCAACAGCAATTCACGTCCCCGCAGAGCTCTTAGAGACCGCAGCAATGTCATTGACAAGGATTCAAAAACTTACGGAAAACGAAAGCGAGGTCAGATAACTGCCCTCCACCATTACAGCCTGTGTAACAATGTTTCCGCCTCCTCAGGGCCTGCTTCTCTGTATAACTTCAGCGACTTTGACGACTACAGTCTTGTGATATCTGGTACCCCAGGTCAGGTCAATGGGAAAGAATCCTTTCATAATAGTCCTACATTTTGCTCCCCCTGCCATCTGCGGTCAGGTACGAAACTTCAGATTGAGACAAGTACACCGTTTGCGAAGAGGTTTCAGCCGGGCACACCACTAACAGAGAAAATGAAGGACAGTGATTTGTCTCATATTGATATTGTAGATAGTCCAATCTCAAAACTTGACGAGGACAATGTTTCACGAGAATCCAAGGACGGGTCGTGTACTGACCTAGACAGACTGGGTCTCTCCAGTATAGTGGAGGGTTCTCAGATACTCACTACACCACCAATAGGCCAACGCTCCGACCTGGAAAAATCAGCTAAATCTTGTGGTTTTAGTTCAGGTAAAAGTCCAGTAGATGACTGTATGGTTCAGCTCGAGAGGCTGCGAGAGAGTTTTTTGTCTTTACATGTGTCTACTCGCAGCAGTACGCGGGGCGAAAAAACCTCGGACATAGTGGTCGACAACTCAAAGAGTCTGTTTAGTGACATCAGTTTACACACAGATGAGAGTTCGACTGACGATAATAACGAGGAAAACAGTGAAGAAAGCGGTGAAGATGAGATCGGTCTTAGTGATATAGAAGAAGATGAAGAGGTAGAGGAAGAGAGTGAAGAAATAGACACTGATGAAAACAGCAGTATCCAATCCAAAAGTTCGCATAATAACTCAACACATTATATGTTGGCTGAGGATGATGAGGAAGCTGAAGATGACAAGGAAGATGAGGAAGCTGATGAAGAGGAGAACATTGATGAGGAAGAGAGTGAAGAGCTTGAAGAAGAAGAGGAGGATGAAATGTCCAATTCCTCGTACAATACGGCCGACGGAGAGTCGGAGGACCCGTCCTACCACACTGCCGACACCACCAATACTACGCCTCTACGCTTGAGACGCAGAGGAAGGGACAAACCGCAGGACTTGAACGAGTCAATTTTTGTAAGTCTTTTTTTAATCTTTCATAGATATTCAGCAGTAGAATTAACTAAGTAGAACGAGTCCCTGATATGATGCTGAGGAAATGGGAAAAGGAGTTTAATACTATGTTGACATAACTTGTGCCTGAGCCTAATTATTGTTGGACAATAAGAATATGTTTAAACCAATGAAATGCAAGGATTGTATGTCCGATTGTTTTATTTCAACTTCACTACGGAGTAATTTGGTTATTCAGCAGATTAAGTGCTAAGGAAACAAGTACTTTGATAACATACTTTTCTCACTGTTGCTTTTTCCCTTTTCAACAGGATGTGCTTACTCCTAAAAAATGTGCTCCGCCCATCATTGAGGAATCGCCTCGCACCAAGGTCTACCAGGTGTGTCAGCAGGAGTCCCATGTGTCCTTTAGGACATGTATTCCCGACAGGTAAGTCACACATGTATTCCCGACAGGTAAGTCACACATGTATTCCCGACAGGTAAGTCACACATGTATTCCCGATTGGTAAGTCGCACATGTATTCCCGACAGGTAAGTCACATGTGTCCTTTATTAATACAGGTGCCTCCCACCTCCCCCACACAATTAATTATGGAATAGCTCTAAGTCGCAATGTATCAATCTATGTGGAAAATTACTATATTAAAAATATTTTGGTTAAAGGTGCATGCACAGGGTACAGATGTATGCTAAAAGTTTGCCAACTGTAATGATTACTCATTGTTTTCATTTCTACATACAGTTGTAAAACCAAAGACTTTTTAATAACCGACGCAATTGATAAATGATAAAACTTTACAGTAAATAAAGGATATCTAACAGTGTCCTCAGTAATACCAATTATATTTCACGAGTGGGGCTAATATTTTGATATTTTTCACTTGTGCTGCACACTTATGAAAAATATCGAAATATTAGCCACACAAGTGAAATATGTTTGGTATTAATGAAGATACTGTTAGATATTCTGTTTATTATATTTCTATATGAAAATCTACAGTGGCAGCTTCTGATTTTCCCAAACGTTGTTTGTAAGAAGCGTTCTGATTGGTCAAATATCATATTTCTCACTAGTAAAAAAATATCACTTTTATAGAATGAAAAAGTTTTGATATCTCACTGGTAAAAATGTAATAATATATGATAATAAAGATATACCAGTGAGTACTAAAATTTACAGGGAAGATCAAGTGTCACACATTGTTGTTATGTTTGTTCATCAATGATAAAGATTTCCAGTTATGTAGGATAATTGGTCAGGTATCACACACTCCTTAAATGCTATTTATGTTTGATTTCTAGAATGATGGCAGCTTGCACTAAAGTGGGAGAGGGTGTTTACGGAGAGGTGTTTCGCACACAAAACAAAGGCAAATCAGTCGCCATTAAGGTCAGTGTTTTATTGATTTAATCAAATTCTATTGGATATAAATTTAGTGGTTTTGGTACTCTTTCTGAAATCAGTAAATCACCTTGTGATATTTCTAGATATTGGGATGCTGAAGGGTTTCATAAGGCTGAAGATATGTAGCTGCTGGCGAGTATTTTTTTCGTAAGAAATTATCCTGTAACGTCAAGTGTGTTAAAATAGTCCAACCACATTCATTCTCAGATAAATGTGACTGGATGGAAAAATTTCCTGATAACTTGGTAATAAAGCTAGCTTAATGAGTCTCGACGTAGATTTGGGCCATGTTGTTTTTATGGGTTTTGTGTTGTTGTTAAGGTTATTCCCATTGAAGGATCTTTTCCTGTCAATGATGAACCACAGAAAACCTTCAGTGAAATGCTTCCCGAGATTGTGATATCCAGGTAGGTGATTTTGTCATTTACAACCAGGTAGGTGATTTTGTCGATCTCAACTAATTCTCATTAACAAAAGCTTCAATTGAGAAAAGACAGGAAGCTTGTGAAGTGACAAAGACAGTTCCAGATTTGTAGTGATTTTGTTCTTTTAATGTAACTGAAATAAAAGTGTATCAATGCTATCTTTTTGGAAACTTGCCAAAAAAAATGTTATCGTTAAAATGAGTTTATGTGCACAAGATCAAACTGTTTAACTACAAAATTCTGTATGCTTAAATTAGATCAAAACAATGATTTAATAAAACGTGATATTAAAACAAAATATGAAAAAAATGGAATATGATAAAAGAATCAAAGCTGTGCTATATAAATCATATGGAATGATAGAATTTATTATACAGGATTTTAGAGGTTTTGTAGTTTTGCTGTTAGGGTAAAGATGTTAAAAGTTATAACTTTTTCAAAGAAATTGAATTCAGAAGGCTACCAAATAAGTGTTTTAAAAATGAATTATGTATTGTATAAAGTCGTCCACTTATGAAGCTGCTGTCAATCAGATATGTTGATTAAGCAAAACGTTGGTGTTTAAATGGTGATAAAGCAAAACGTTGGTGTATAAATGGTGATAAAGCAAAACGTTGGTGTATAAATGGTGATAAAGCAAAACGTTGGTGTAAAAAATGTTGATAAAGCAAAATGTTGGTGTTTAAAATGTTGATAAAGCAAAACGTTGGTGTTTAAATGGTGATAAAGCAAAACGTTGGTGTAAAAAATGTTGATAAAGCAAAACGTTGGTGTATAAAATGTTGATAAAGCAAAACGTTGGTGTTTAAATTGTGATAATGCAAAATGTTGGTGTAAAAAATGTTGATAAAGCAAAACGTTGGTGTATAAAATGTTGATAAAGCAAAACGTTGGTGTATAAATGGTGATTAAATGATCATTTTGAAGCTAAATTTTCCAACAAATCTTATTTATATGTGTTTTCAGGGAGCTGAGTTCTTTACGTTCTCTCACGGAATCCTTCACTCCGAACTTCTGTCAAGTGAACAGGTAGGTCAGAGCTCTTCACTTAATGGACCATTTAGCCTGTTGTGTAATGGAGTTATCTCCCTGGAAGCAAGTCACTCGTTAATTATTTTAAAAAAAAATCAAAAAACATAAATTTCTAATCCAGATAGTCTTTTTCGAAAAACATACATTTTTATATCAAAGTTGCGATGTATTTTTATTATTTTTTTTTTAATTTTTCATATGATGGGATGATCGATGTCATATCAACGAAATTTTCAGAGGTCTGTCGTGTTTCAATCTATCAAACGATGTGGTCAGAAAACATTGCCTACCAAAAATCTCCACATACATTGATTATATTTTTATTAAAAAACAGCAAGATCCATGCTATTATTACAGGAAACAAGGCTGAGGAATTGTGGGTAATAATGTAAGGTGTTTGCATTTAAAAAACAAAAGTATATCTGATATACAGTGTAGTTAGCCAGGGGGGGTGGGGGGGGGGGGGGGGGGTTTCCGCCAGTAGTGGCAGACGATAAAGATCAGCCGGGTGGGATTTCCTAGCAGTTTCACTGTAAAAATATTATAAATTGCAGGCAGGGTGATTAGATTGCAGAATATTTAATATTGAACAGACTTTTAAAAGATTTTCTAATGCTTAACAAATGAGTTTCATATTTGCATCATGTAAAGGGATGAGACATTCAAATGTCTCCATAAAAGGGGGGAGGGGTGCTTTTCGGGACAAGTAGACTCAAGGTGTCATGCTATTTAACCATTAGCATGTTAGGATAGAGTTGAACAAAGTTTCATTTAGTCTGAAGCATTCTTAATAAGCCAAGGAATCTCAATATGTTGGAATATTTGGAAAAGTATTTGTATTGAGAATATTTTCCCATGTAGAAATATCCAGGTCAGTGATACAGTTCCTCTGAGCCTCTTGTGTTTACATTGTTTTGTATACTTTGTTGTTTATTAGCTCACCTGGTCCGAAGGACCGAGGTGAGCTTATGCCATACCGTGGCGTCCGTCGTTTGTCCGTCATCCGTCCGTCCGTCGCCCGTCAACAATTTCTTTAAACGACTACTCTTCCATAACCACTGATAGGAAATCAACCTAATTTGGCAGGAAGCATCCTTGGGTGCCCAGGATTCAAAATTGTACTAATGGGAGACTGACCCCCTAGGGGGCTGAGGGGCGGGGCCAAAAAGGGTTATTTAGCTCTATTGATATTAGCGACTTCTTCTCCATAACCACTGATTGGTAATCAATCTTATTTGGCAGGAAGCATCTTTAGGTGCCCAGGATTCAAAATTGTACTAATGGTGGGACTGACACCCTAGGGAACTGAGGGGCGGGGTCAAAAAGGGTTATTTAGCTTTATTGGTTTAATCAACCTCTTCTCCATAACCATTGATTGGAAATCAGCCTTATTTGGCAGGAAGCATCCCTAGCTGCTCAGGATTCAAAATGGTACTCATGGTGGGACTGACCCCCAAGGGAGCTGAGGGGTGGGGCCAAAAAGAATTATTTAGCTATATTGTTATTAGCGACTTCTTCTCCATAACCATTGATTGGAAATCAGCCTTATTTGGCAGAAAGTATCCCTAGGTGCTCAGGATTCAAAAATGTACGCATGGTGGGACTGACCCCCTAGGGGGCTGAGGGGTGGGGGCCATAAAAAAGTATTTAGCTATATTGATATTAGCAACTTTTTCCTTCATAACCACTGATTGGTAATCAACCTTATTTGGCAGGAAGCATGCTTAGGTGCCCATGATTCAAAATTGTACTCATGGTGGGACTGATCCCCTAGGGGGCTGAGGGGCGGGGCCAAAAAGGGTTATTTAGCTATATTGGTTTAAGCGACTTCTTCTCCATAACCACTGATTGGAAATCAACCTTATTTGGCAGAAAGTATCCCTAGGTGCTCAGGATTCAAAATTGTATGCATGGTGGGACTGACCCCCTAGGGGGCTGAGGGGTGGGGGCCATAAAAAAGTATTTAGCTATATTGATATTAGCGACTTTTTCCTTCATAACCACTGATTGGAAATCAACCTTATTTGGTAGGAACCATCCCTAGGTGCTTAGGATTCAAAATGGTACTCATGGTGGGACTGACCCCCTAGGGAGCTGAGGGGCGGGGTCAAAAAGAGTTATTTAGCTATATTGGTTTAATCGACTTCTTCTCCATAACCATTGATTGGAAATCAGCCTTATTTGGCAGGAAGCATCCCTAGGTGCTCAGGATTCAAAATGGTACTCATGGTGGGACTGACCCCCTAGGGAGCTGAGGGGCGGGGTCAAAAAGAGTTATTTAGCTATATTGGTTTAATCGACTACTTCTCCATAACCATTGATTGGAAATCAGCCTTATTTGGCAGGAAGCATCCCTAGGTGCTCAACATTCAAAATTGTACTAATGGTGGGACTGACCCCCTAGGGGGCTGAGGGACGAGCCAAAAAAAAAAAATTTATCATGATTACTTAGATACCAATGTATCCAGGTGAGCGATACAGGCCCTCTGGGCCTCTTGTTTCAAAATGTCATGTGTACAGGGACGGTAGCAGGTCAGCGATACAGGCCCTTTGAGCCTCTTGTGTTTACATTGTATTGTATACTTTGTTGTTTATTTCAGAGTGTCGTGTGTACAGGGACGGTATGCAGATCAGCGATACAGCCCCTCTGAGCCTCTTGTGTTAATGTTGTTTTGTATACTTTGTTGTTGATTTACCTGTTTATTTCAGAGTGTCGTGTGTACAGGGACGGTATCCTGCCAAGCTACTGAAGGAGTGGAAAGCTTTTGACAAAAAGTGCCAGTCGCAGAACGACAAACCAGGTACATAATGTCTTCTATTGTCAGGAAAATGGACACGGTCACGAACCTGAATTTAGCTCAAAATAGCTGAATATACCTGCATAAATAATTTGGAGAGGAGGTGTTCTCAGTCTTATTTAAGTTTTTCAACGTTCTTGTAATTCTCGAGAGTTACCATAAACAAAACATGTAATACATGTAATGTCCAAAATTTCATCAAATAGAATAACTGACATACATTTTCATATTAACTCCATCGATTAAATAGGTCAAAAATAAACTCTGTTTCAGATGTTTTTGACGATGAGCAGCTGTTTATTGTGTTTGAGTTTGCTGATGGTGGACGGGACCTGGAATCTTGTCAGGTAATGGTCACAGATACATGTGTGTATTTACATGTACTCGATATGTTCCCTGTTAACACAATGATAAGAAACAGTTACTATATTGTAATGTCATTAATTTCATTGTTTTAAAAATTTGAGATTGAGGTTCAAAAGCCGTTTGACAAAAAGTGCCAGTCGCAGAACAACAAACTCAATAACTAAATAAAGCATGATTGCTCAGTCTCTTTTCCAATTGTAAATAAAAAAAAATTTCTGTCCAAAAACACTTTTTGTTTTTTATCTCTCCCGTGACATATAATGATAGATGTTGAAAATTTGAAATAAATGACAATTCAGTTTTATATTCAACTGAACATATGTCGGCCTTTATGGTCATATATGAACCACTGAGGTACATGTAATTTACAGGAAAATAATTTTATGGAAAATAATGGACGCAGGCTAGAAGTCTCTTTAAGTCTATATCACAATATATATACAAAATAAAATGTCACCGGCAACGTTATACATGAAATATATACACTCATTAAAATAATTTATCAGTTATCATTATAGATATTGTCCTTAATATGATCATCTAGCAATATCTCAAAATCTCTAGTATTTTCCACATTTATGACATAATCTGGTAGCTTGATGTAACTTGCTAGATGTAACTCTCTCATCGAATTTTTTGTTCACAATTTTAAAAATGTTTATCAAATCTCCCCTGGCCCTGCGGTAAAATCTGTTTCAAATATATTTTTGTGGATCAGAGCATCAAGAGCAGTAATGAATTATAATACTTAAATGTTAAATGTTTTTGTTTATTTCAGGTGTAAGGTTCCCTGTATTGATAAAATGATTGTTTTGTGTTGTTCCAGTTCCAGAATATCTCTGAAGCAAAGAGTGCGCTGGTCCAAGTAGCGTTCTCATTAGCCGTCGCAGAGGAGACACTGGAATTCGAGCACCGAGACTTACATTGGGGAAACGTTCTAGTGAAGAGGACGGAGGCACCAGAGATTCACTACCGTTTGATGGGACAAGACTACAGTATACCCTCCCACAGGGTGGAGACTTGTCTCATAGACTTTACCTTGTCTAGGCTGAGGAAAGGTAAGGACAACAGTATACCCTCCCACAGGGTGGAGACTTGTCTCAGAGACTTTACCTTGTCTAGGCTGAGGAAAGGTAAGGACCTCAGTATACCCTCCCACAGGGTGGAGACTTGTCTCATAGACTTTACCTTGTCTGCTGTGAAGAAAGGTCAGTCTACTCTACTTTATATGGTGGTTGGGCAGACTTGTGCTAGGAGAAATTGTAAAATGCTACCTGTTAGTGTGGAAATGGCAGCACTGGTTGTATGCTCCCCAGGGAGTTGAAAAGATATTAGCTTGTCACAAAGGCTCTATAATCACAGATCATAATTTGTGATAAAGTGGTTTATAAAACCTCAAATCAATGAATATTATATATTTTTACTAAAAATGATTCAAGAAACGATGTTAAATAATATAAGTTGTTAGCTACAAATGATAACATTTTTAGCGTTGAGCTGAATTATAACGGGATGTTATGGACCTTACTTGTATTGTGACAGATGGCTGTGTGGTTTATAATGACCTGTCCACAGACGAGACCCTGTTTGAAGGTTCCGGGGATCTACAGTTTGACATCTACAGACAGATGAAAGAAAACAATGGGTTAGTATGTTCCTGGTTGTATCAGGAACTCAGGATTGGTTGTTTTCAGTGTCCAAGAAGAAAATCTAAAGCAAGGTTTTTGAGAACCATTTGAATTCTTTTAATTAAAACATAAAAACATTCTGTTCCGAATGCATAGAACCACATAATAAATGGGGGAATGAGTTGTTGGAAGTAAAACAGCTTGCACTGGAATGCTATAATCAGTTCTCTTCAAAATTGATTGTGAAACCTAAATGATTTCTTGGACTAATTTCTACTGAAAATGTCAATTAGCTACCTGCAACAACTGCTGGGTAGTTGGATGTTTAAACCAGATTTCTGACAGCTGCATTTTAACATCACTCCAGTGAAAGAAATTCAATATTACATTTAAAATTCAATGAAATGTACAATACTATTCAATCACTTTTCATTATGTATCAACTACAGTTCTAAACAGGGAAGATGAAACCATAAATTATTTTCTTTAACAGATAGTGCACTCCATGACTAGCATAGGTGATTTGAGATATATATGCTTTCCATTAGTTTTTACCCGTTTGTCCTTGTTTTGTTTTCAGAAATAATTGGGAGCCATTCCACCCTCGCACGAACATTCTGTGGCTGCACTATCTAGCAGACAAGTTGGTGAGGTCAAAGCGATATGTGCGTAACTCCCGTGAAGACAAGAGCATATTAAGAGAGTTTCGGAATTTCCTTAAGGACATTTTGGAATATGACAGTGCATGTGAACTCGTTACCTGTAATGAATTCCTAAAATCCTGATAGAATACGGAAGTTGTGTGAGTGTGTGAATACGGAAAATGTGTGAATATGTTGATGTGCGAGGGTGTAAATTTGTGTGAGAGGACTACACTTTAAGATGACCGGGTATTTTATTTCACTTGAAAGTAACTATTAGTGTGACAGTATGTGGGGCTTTTAGAAGTGACTTCCACTGGAACCGAGTCGTGTGAAAATCTTTTAGTGTTTAATACCTAATAATGCCATGTTTCAGCTGTTTATGGTTTTTCATGCATTGGTACTGTAGAATGGATTTTCTTGTATTGGACCATGTCAAATAGATTTTTCTTGAGAGTCAAATTTAGTACAATCAAGTACATCCTGAACATGTTTCAAGAAAAAAATAAGTTTCTATAAAATAATTACCCAGTACTGTAATATGTCAAATGGGGTTTGTAAACATTTGTTACATGATGAGTGTGTCAGGCTAAATGTCATTTCAGTATTTAGGAAAGTTTTAACAAATGAGAGGTAGCGGTAATTTCTGTGTTTGATGTGTTCTGATGGAAGCAATTATACTATGGTAGATTTTCTAGAACATGAAATATACTTCCTTTGACCAAATTGATATTGTTTAAATATTTCTTAAGAATTTGAACTTTGTTTTAAAAGATACATTACTACTTAATCATGTTTTTAGCACCAAAATAAATTATTGATATTTGAAATCTGATAAAATTTGAAAACCATAACTTTTGTCATTTCTTGGCTATTTTCCAAGTATATATTGTATTACATTTACTTCAATATGAACTCAAGTATAAATTTTAGTCTGATGTGGGTATTTGCTTTCTATGTTTTGATTTCACATGCATTTTAATTGGCAGAAAAACATTTTACCTCCATCTATCTTTGTTTTTAATGAATTTGTATATATCACGGTATATAGTGAGGATATCTTAACAGTGTCTTCAGTAATACCAAATGTAATTAACGATTGGGGTTACATATAATATTTTGATATATTTCATGGGCATACAGTACATTTTTAAAGCAAAACCTACCCAGACAGCTTTATGTTGATTGGTCAAATCAGGAAAAATGACAATTTTTACAAATATCACTTTTATAGAATGAAGTTTTCGATATTTCGCTGTTATAAATGTATGTATACATGGAATGGTTGGTAGGTAAGTAGATCCAGCTGTTGTTGGTTCCCAACTGTATGCTGATGTCACCGATTGTGTCCAACTGATCTGAATTGTGCCATCACTGGATCTTAACAAGCTCCTGCAATAGAGGTGAAACCTCTTAAAAAACTCGTAATACTTGGGATCCATGACTATATTGTGATGAAGTCTCCTTCTACTTGAAGTAACTGTATAATACTGTATTTTCTAAGCGGTGATATTTTTGGCACTGGAAGGATTCAAGACCATTCCACTTGGTATTTGGAATTGAATATTTTTGTTTAACATTAAGTTTTTATGTCGCCACCATGAAATTAGCCGGAGCATATACTGTAAACTAACTTTCTTTCGCGTACGATTTACTTTCCCATGGAGGAAATGGTATGCTGGGCTCATTATTTTAATAAAAATTGGTACTCATTTGTGTACTTGTAATATATTCATGTATGTTGTGATCTATACTATAAATCCGATTACATTTTCCTGATTGATGTTAAATAATAGAGCTGCATTCGAATTGTGAACTATGCAGTGAAAAATACGACATTATTGTTCATTAAGGGCAACAATTTCATTTTGAATTTCATTACAGCAAACCTTTCTATAAGGACCACCTGTCTCTAGGAGGCATGTTTCGCCGATCCTACAGTAGTCATTGTACAAGAATTATTGTAATGAACAACTTATTAATTTAGTATTTATGAAATATATGAAGCAATCTATGAATCTTGTATCCCTTAATTAAAATTATGTATATTTTTTTCTTTTGCCAAAAAAAGTCATCGCTGTAAAAACATCTCGGTACTGCTGAATTTGTAGTAGATTTTATCCAATATGTTGTATACTAAAAATGAAATTTTGCAGTTTGGTATCTGTAATCCCGTTATCTTTAGGTATATGTTTAGAGACTGCACTGACAGTCACTCGATAACCATTGTTCCACAAACTATCATTATCACCTCATAACTGTACTTGGGACAAGTGCCCAATTTCTGTGACATCAACAACAAAACATGTAGCAGAGATCCATTTCCAGACACAATTGTGAGACCTCATCAACATTAGACATGGGCAGAGTAAACAGCGGTTATACAAATTTCATGCCGTTACATTTATTGACCTGTAAATTATACATAACTGGCTATAACGATTATTGAATTTACCCCTGTTCCATAAAAGTTATCCCCCGATAACCATAGCAATATTGAAAGTTAATATTTAATTGAAAATTGCGAAATGTTTTATATGTAAATAATTATAAAGTCTGTTTGGAACGGTCAAACATTTTATGGTTGTTTATAGATCTGGTTTATCCTCGTATTAAAATAATACGGTACTGCAGCTCACATGACACAAAGTGACAGTATACACATTCGCCTAATACCCATGTACAAGGTTATTCTGATGTAGTTTTAAGAACTGATTCTTCTAGAAAGTTTGCTGTCCAAAAAAAAAAAATCAGGGCCACATTTTTTTTTGCGGTACATTTATATTAGAAATGTTTTCACACTGTTTAAATGCCAGGAAACATGCAACAATAGCTTATGCTTAAGGCAAACAAAAGAACTGAAACTTGAGTTGTATGGAAGGAGTGTGTAGCATGTCCGAGTAATTGTGATGTTAAATGATGTATAATGTAATGATCTCTTCTACAAGTCAGTCTTTGTTCCACAATTTTGATTTCTTCAATGTAATACAATAACTTAATGACAATTTGATCTTGTATTGTTTGTTTTTAATTACAAGAGATCTTTTTCATTATGTTTCACAGCAATCGGAGAATTGAGACAGAAGACCACAGTTAAATCCTTTAGTGTAGTGTATATAATACTAGACAATCGAGGGTTTAGATTTAAATTAACGCATCAAAAATATGCCTTTCTTCACTGAATACGCCCTTTGTACTAGTCATTTCTATGCGTTTAATCATGGAAAATTATCAAATCTCATTTCTACCACAATAGGCGGGTGTTATTCAACACTCAGGGTATCAAATGATCATTACAACTGTGGAATAAACTCTAAAACACATTTTGATTGGCTGACATGATGAACTTTGACTGGAACGTCACTTGCTGATTGTTTACGACGTCATCGATTGTTGATGTCATCACCACTTGGTGGGAATATATACAAGATATCATAGTCTGCAGTTCAATTAAGCTGTTTCCGATGGAGATTGTGGTAGAAACAGGTTATACGACTCTTGGTTATTGCATAGATATGGAATATTCACCAGAGTTTTTTTAAATACAAAAGACACTCGCTAAAGCTTGTGTCTTTTGTAACTTTAAAAAAATAATTAACTTGAATGAAATAAATCTGTATCCAACAACCACTCGTGTGGTAACCTCTTTTTATGCATTTTAATGTACATATAGATTCTTATACAAGCACTTTTGGTAGAAGTCCAAAGTATGGCAGTACCAAATATGAGTTAGTGCAACAGAACTAATAATGAGGATAACAATTTTCTGTTTATAGTACAAATAACCACTACATTTGGCCTGTATAATAATCCAAAGCAAATACATTCCAGTGATGAAAGTTGGGAGTAATTCCTGTCCATGTCATCTCCAGCTATTAAGCCCCACATAAATTGTGTAGTAAACGCAACATTCACCTTTGACCCCTAATCAAGCTCTTATTAAGTTGTTGTAGACCACTTTTCACTTTTAACAAAGTCACCAAACAAAGCACATTCAAACCTTTCTTGCACAAAGGGTGATAATTTAGAATATGTACAAATTGACCAATTCCAATCAAGAAAGTAAGTTCAAATTCCAGATGGACCAAACAACATGGTCTACCTGTATATCTATCAGACTTATCCACTTCTTATAAATTGTGTAAATGCTTAGACAGCTTATATTTCAAAATTACTTTTGACTTTATACCGTGTCAGACTCTACATAAAATTTGTCTTTATTATCTTGTCGGACAAGAGGAGTTTTCTCTCCAGGTACTCCTAAGTCCTCCCAAATACCGGTCATGTTCGTTATGCTCCAATCTTGGCATTATGTAATTTTGAAATATTATGTAAGAAAAATTTTAAGTTCATATCAACATTAAACAAAGATTTTAACACAACAACATGTGTAAGGAAATAACAGATTTAATTTGGAATAACAAAAACAAGACAAAAAGTATATTATACTCATGAACAACAAACAAAATTCACTAAACTGTGAAACTTTTTTTTTTAACAAAATCAAACAGGTTATGTATGCTAAACATCAGCAAACAAAACATCATCAACTGGAAATTACGAATTTCACAAACGTTTGATTCGTTTACAAAAATAAAATTTTCCATCAAAGAACTATAAGTGCTTTAAATTGAACTATTAACAGTTTTGCATATATGTTTTGAATATATGAACATATTCAACCCTGAAATTTCAATATGCACTATTCCAACCTTTGAATTGGAAGAGTTCAAATATGTGTTCAGGGGTGAATGGGATAAGCGAATATGCATGCTAGATGAAAAAACATTTACCTTGAAGGTTTAAACTTATTCTGTGGCAGTTATCACATTAGGTCATGTTACTCCTTCCAGTACTTCTGTACCGATATTTAACAATATTACCAATTACATCAATCTTACTTTTTACACGATTGACATTTATTTTTAATTTACGTATATATAACAATAGCTATTTACTGTAACAGAACAAGACTTGCACTACCAGACCCAGATTCAAACCAGGACCCTTGGAATCATAGAGGTATGCTCTACCTATTGAGCTACCTTATTCTCCGTAATTAGAGCACCTCTCCTTTTATATAGGTATTAGAAAATTTACAGGCGTCCTGGGCAATAAATATGACAAATACGGTACTTGGTCGGCAATGATCAACAGAGTCCAGTGCCGCTACAGCAACTCATGATTTTTATTTTAACAACGAGGGCAACTCATAGTTCTCTAATAAAAAAAAGTCCACATAGACAATATACTAGTAGTCTACTGTTGGCATAATCCAACGAAAACATGTTTGATGATTATTTTGTGAAAAAATCTGTTTTTTGTTTGTAATTTAAGTTGTATACTGTAATGTTGTGTATTTAAACTGATCAAAATTTAATGCCCACAACTTTGATAATTTTCTGGAAAAGTTTTGTCGTATTGCTCACTTCATCTTTCCTGCAGAGGGTAGACCACAGGCAATATTGAAGTGATAAGCAATAATAATTCGAATTGAAAAGCTTTAACAAAATACATGCATGTACTGTTATCAAACATTTTTAACATTACACAATAACTACAGATTATTCAAATCATTATGTCCATTTAGATCAGCACAATCAAATGAAAAACAAGAGGCCCAATGGGCCTTGACAGCTAATTGAACAACAATACAGATTCAGGCAAAATATCAGTGTGACAATTAAAAGGGCCATTGAAATATTTTTGTATGTTGTACCCAAAGACCTTGAAAGTAGGTCAAGGTAATATTTTGGAACAAATTTGGTAGCCCTTCATCTTACATATTATAGTTCCAATATCAGTGCCTTTGGCATTTTGATTGATGAGAAGCCATTTGAAGATTTTCACCTGTGACCTTGAAAGTAGGTCAAGGTCATTCATTCGATCCAACTTTGTAGGCATTTATCCCATCATATTACGGGCCCAATATTAATATTCAGGGTTTTTGGTTATTTGAGAAGTTGTTAGAAGATTTTAAGAAATTTGACCCCTGTGACCATGAAATAGGGTCAAGGTCATTCATTTGAACAAACTTAGTAGCCCTTTTCCCCAGCATACGACAACGGCAACAGATGGACGATGCACCATGGCACATAAGCACACATGCCCTTCAGTGTGAGATAAAAAACAGAAACTGCCACCATTATAACGGACATGCATTTCTATTCTGTTAAAGACAAATCGACTTGTCCCAGAATAAAAATTCACTTTCAACATTCTTGAAGTACAGTTCCTTAATATTTTCTGGAAATACATAACTGAAAAAATATGTTGCACACACATCACTTGTTCAAAGTCCTAAAACATTTGCAAGTTCCTTTTCAGTTCTTTGAGCAGTTCTGCCTGCTGGATTTCTTTCCAGGTTCCTTGCCATGCTTTTTCCACTGATGGTAGAGGAGGAGGTTGAGTTGGTTGTAGCTACTGCTACACGCCGAACACTTGTACGGCCTCTCCTGGGTGTGAATCCACATGTGTATCTTCAGGTTGCCTTTCTGACTGAACGACTTATTGCACTGTTTACATTCAAATGGCCTCTCTCCTGTGTGAACTCGAACATGGGCCTGCAGAGAACCATTTGTGTTGAAGAATCGCTTACAAACAGGGCAAACCTTATTATTAGAAGGCTTCGTTAGCGAATCCACTTTCATTCTCGACCTTCCTCTCCGCAATTTCTGTTTCAAAGAACTTTCACATTCATTCTTTCTCATTGTTTGAGCAGTTTGAAGACCTCCTTTTTTCTCTCTTCCACTAAGCGGTCCTTCCTTCCTTAAGTAGCAGATTCCAGAAGGAATATTTTGAGAATTATTTTTCCTTGGTCTTCCTCTTCCACATTTAGACTTTTTTTTCAAGCAACCATCTTGAACTAGACCATTATTTGCTTTCAGATTTGTTGGACAATCTGTTGACCTTTGTCTTTCAGGGTCATGGGTGGAGCTGTGTAATTTGAGGTCACTTAATCTGCTAAATCCCTTCCCGCATGTCTGACATTTCTGTAAACGGTGCGAGAGCTTAACATTCTGCCTGCCCGGTAGTACCATGTAATCGTCGTATTTACTTACAAAAGTGCTGAGGCTAGAAAAACTACTTTCTGAACTTCTACTCAACAAAGTATCCATTCCGTCACTCGCACTGCTGCTGGCTGTGAGAGATGTGGAAGTGTTCACCCTACCCGCCATTGACTTGTCCATCCAAATCTGTAAGTTGCTTTCATGGCCACACAAGTTTTCTTTGTCATCTTGTTTCTTCACATACGATATCTTTGCAGGATCTTGTCTTTGAATTCCATGAATATTGCTCACTATTTGACTTTCAGCACAATGATTTAAAGATGAAAGCATGTTCATGACATTTCCGTTTTTGTCGAATCCGCCAATATTTTCCTTGCGAGATGGACACAACTTTGTGGATGAGCCATGTAGAGAGAAAGGGCCGGTTGTTATACTGATTTGGTCAGACATTTGTAAAATGTTTCCGTTCCGGAATCTTTGATCAGAAGAGCAACTGGAGAGAACCGCAGCTCTTTGGAGTCCATTGGTTGCTCTTACATCCTTATTGTAAATGTTCCATTTGTGAACATTGGATTCACTCAGTACAGCACAAGGTTGTGTTGTAGTATTCAGTCCGGTGTAGGAGGCTTCACATTTTGCCAGCTGCTGGTAAGGATCAAGGTCTGTAGAATCATCAGTGACTTCATATTTGGACTGCAGTAAGGATTCATGATTTTCAACAGTATTACAATTTTGTGACATTTTCTTTACCTTATCTATTGAAGTTTCACATTTCTTTGGAATTTCAGGAGTTTGACTTGTAGAACCTTCACATTTCAGCAGTGGTATGTTTGGAGCTTTATTTGTAGAACCTTCACATTTATGCAGCGGTATGTTTGGAGTTTGGCTTGTAGAACTTTCACATTTCAGTGGTGGTATGTTTGGAGTTTGGCTTGTAGAACCTTCACATTTCAGCAGTGGTATGTTTAGAGCTTTATTTGTAGAACCTTCACATTTCTGCAGCGGTATGTTTGGAGTTTGGCTTGTAGAACCTTCACATTTCAGTGGTGGTATGTTTGGAGCTTTATTTGTAGAACCTTTACATTTCTGCAGCGGTAAGTTTGGAGTTTGGCTTGTAGAACCTTCACATTTCAATGGTGGTAAGTTTGGAGTTTGGCTTGTAGAACCTTCACATTTCAGTGGTGGTAAGTTTGGAGTTTGACTTGTAGAACCTTCATATTTCAGTGGTGGTATGTTTGGAGCTTGACATGTAGAACCTTCACATTTCAGTGGTGGTATGTTTGTAACTTGATTTGTAGAACCTTCACATTTGAACTTAGATACATCATGAAAACTATTCTCAGAGGTTGCACATGTCTGCATTGGCATGCTGGGTAATTGGCAGAGAGGGGCTTCACATTTTTGCACAGGGTTCTGAAGTGTTTCACATTTTGCATCAAAATTTGGAGGCATTTCAATGTTCTGCTTTGGAATACCTGGCAAATGTTTTGATAAGTCGGGAATGAAACCTAACTCGCATTGAAGTTTTGGCATGGTGTGTACAGCAATATCAGAGTTTTCACATTTCTGCTGATTGGGTAAACTATTCACTCTGTCTTCACATTTCAACAATGGCATGCTTTGAGTATCATGACGTTTTTGGATCCTCTGACTCCACAGATCTTTATAGTTTTGAACTGTTTGATGATGAACCAGGTTCATATGAGCATTCAGGTCTCCTCTGCGACAAAATCCAGCCCCACAAACCGTACAGATACTCATAAGTCGGTTTACCTGACCAGATTTCAGGTGGGTCAAAGGGGTCCTCCCTGTTTTTAACATTTCATCATCATCACCATCTGATAAAGTATCGGATGTCATATCAGAATAAGATATGGAGTCAGATTCTGAATCCCACGATGAATTATCTAGCTCATCATCAGAAATATTTGCTGAAATTTTATCCATTTCTTCACCAACATTTCCTTCCCTGAAATTTGACTTTTGACAAACCGCACCCATATAAATGTTGTCCGAGCGGCCAAAAGAATGGCGGATGCTATTTAATCTTGCATCTCTCCAGTCTTGTCTATCAGCAATTTTGATTAAAGATTTCTCTCCTTTTGTCTTAAGTGAGAGATCTAAAGGATTTCCAATAACAGTACCTGAATTATCTGTTCTGCTTTCCATCTTGTTACTCGAGGTAGTTGTTTTGTTTTGTTGTGTCTGATCCTTATTCGCCCCATTATTCAGAGTTGTATCCCTTGTATCACAAGTAGTTGTTGCGTTACTTTTGTCACATTCCTGCAGACCAGTGTTGTCGTCCAAAACTGCATTCATACAAGAAAGGACCGCCTCGTTGTAGCTGATGCTGTTCCTCTGGCGCAGACTGTACTGTTTCGGTGCCTCTCGGCTGACCTTGAACTTCGACTTGTAGGGCTTATCCCGAGCAATCTTCCCCACCATCGTTTATATATTGTAATAAAATATCCTGAAATATGAAAACATAAAAGTGTAAAAATGATGTACAACAGTACAAGACAAACATATATTTATAGCCTACAATAGCTTATAAAGTGTCATTGACAAATCTTTTTTAATTACTTAAAAACTTAAAAAGCAAAACAAGAGGGAGAAATACCCATTTTTTGGCATTTATGGAACAAGACAATTTCTTACTTACAATTTACATCCCTACATCCATCAAAAATTCTCTCAAGCTGTCTAAATAAATGGATCAAGAGCCAAATTTAACAATTAAAACTAGAACTGTCATTTGTAGGATACTTATACCCTTCACGGATTGCATCTTATTTATCATTTAGTGATCTGGACCTTTGTGTAAACTTACAGAAATGGAAACTTGTTGGGAGATATTTTGGATCTTTAAATTTTTCATAAAGGGCCATAACTCACCTAAAAAGGATTTAAATAAGAAATCTAAATGCTGATTCCTTACTACATAACATATTAAACATTTAATTAAGCAGCATTCTGTTCTGTTTAATGGTCCTATAACACGGAACAGGATTGCAGACAAATAATGATAAGAGCTAATGCGTGTTATTCATTTTGTTTATACATGTATTTACATTTTTCCATTGGTTTTGATAATAAATTAAATTTTTTATTCTACATTTCTTCTGAGATTTTAAGGTAGATTTCTAATAAATGGAACAGCCAACAGCCAGTGTCTCCAACATTATGATTATGACGTCACAATTGTAATGTCACAATAACCACTCCAGTCTTATGGTCTCATAACACGGAACTCGCCTTGGTAGTTTTATATAGCGGCAATGCAGAGCAAATGTAAATCTGTTTCATAGCCCTATATGTGAAATAAGTTGTCTGGAAAAGCAGGGGTAGAATTTAACTCTTTTTAGCAACAAGCATTTGGTGGTGAGTGGGTTTAATTTTCACTCACCAAATGAGAAACTTGCTCACAATTTTGAAGTGGATAATGAAAGCACTACAATGCATTCTGAAACAGTCAAATTTATAATTTAGACAAGTGTCAACAAAACATTCTAATGCACCATTTGTGCTTGTGTGTTCATGATTCGCTTTATACTTTCTATGGCTTTTTCTGACATGTGTACAGATTGAAATAATAATATTATACCTCGGTACACCTTTCCCAACAGGCATACCTACTCACCGAAAAGTACAATAATTTTTTACTTGCAATTTCAGAAATCAACTCGCATTTTGCGAGTTTGTGAGTGTTGAATTCAAACACTGAAAAGCTTAAAGACTAACTGTATCAGAATGCAATAAAAATGGAAACATGATTTTTTTTGAATGGTTACCAAGAAGGTCATAGTGAGTAAATGTACAAAGCATTGGTTGAAAACTCGGGGAGGAGATCTCCCAAAAAGAAATTTGGATTGTGAAATATGTAGAGCTGGGTACCACAAAATCAAAAGTACCACAGTATTTAGGCAAATACTGCGGTACGTTCCACGGTATACCACCTTGATTGCATGTATGTTTGAGCTAGCTCAAGGTCTGTTTTTGATCTGAAGCCAATCAACAAGAGTCTGTCATAATTTTCTCTTTGTGCTGTCCTCTTATATTGTTTGAGTGAAGCTATGTCTGTCCTATTGATCAGCAAACTTATAAGAAATTATAATTAAACCATATTGGAATTCCAATTAATTCATGTAACAAATAGTTCATTGATAAGTTAAATTAAAGTCCCCAAAAAACAGTACATGTCTAATGTACCACGGTACATACCATCACAACTTTATACCACGGTATACTAGTAAAACCGCCCAGCACTAAAAATATGTAAGGGGCAACAATTCTTACAAATATAGTCAAATAAAACAAATGTTCAGGTAAAAGAAACAAATCATTTCATGGTCAACAATAAATGCATGAATTTTGAAAGAGATTTGACTGTGGGAGCCGATCTCTGGACAAGATTTAGATTGTGAGATATTAAGGGGTAGTAACTCTTCCTGATTTAATCCAATTGAACAAATTTAACTACAATGTATTGAAATTCATGATAGCTGTCAGTTGGTAGTCATTCCAGTGTTTTTCCTGGGAATTTTGGGAAAAATTCAATTTGCCAAATTGGAAAAAAAATTAGCGTGAACAGGTAATAAATTGGGAAAAAATTTAAACCCAACCATACTCATTAAATGTTCCATGCTAACTAATTTTACAGTGCACAGCGTATCATTTAGCTTTATGGTATGGTAAACAATGAAAACAAAGAACTGGGAGTTACATGGTGAGTCGAGTCTGAGTCACAGACTCACTCACTGATATTTCTTTTAATGATTTTTTATTCATTATAACATCATGTGCGTGTCCATTTTTTCCGGATTTTGAAAAGTCATAATAATTGGGAATTTTCAAGTTGATTTTAGGAAAAAATAACACTAAAATGCATTGGGAATGGGGTCGTTTGGCGTACCCAGTTATATAGGCAGGAAAAACACTGCATTCATTTTCCCTTCCATTCCAGAAAAATCGAACTGGATCAGTAAAGGACCACTAGGAACCACCAAGACAAAGATCATTCCGGTTTTCTGAGAAAAAGCACTAACAAGAATAGGACATACTGATAGACAATGGTTCATGTGAAACTATTGATGTGATTGCCCCCCCCCCCCCCCGATCTATGGTTGTGACAGTACTAGAAGCATTAAGTGGAACTTCAATACTGTTATTTTATAACCAAGATAGACATATGGGGGCGAAATGGGTTGATAAAGAAAAATGAATTAAATTGAATATTTAGCAGGTCGGACTTACTCGGGGGGGGGGGGGGGGGGGCATCTTCGCTAGCCAAGGGTTACGATCCGCATACTCATCTTCACCCTTGGCATATATAGACCACATTTCGTAAATCCCGCGACGAGAATTTTCATTGGATGCAGCTAGGTCTGGCTGCGTCCAATCAGAGCGCACCTTACATTTGATCACGCGCTCTACTAATGGGACAGAAAAAAATGTAAACAAACATGGCACAGTGTCGACTGTGTCATGGATCTTTACCAGTAAAACAGAGAAGAACAATCTTCAACGACACCATTTACGGCAAGGACTCAGTGCGTCGATCGCCGTTTCCTGATGCTGTCTAATTTGATCAAGATTGAATTTTTCATAGATCAACCGAATGAGATGTTCTTCCTTGTTTACATTCATTGCAGAAGCCGTTTTGTTACACGCAATTTTGATTGGTCGGTGATTACGTGATTCAAAGGGACACAACGCACACCGACCGCTAGGTGGCAGACCCGGGAGCTTTCAATTTTGCCATGATATATTCCAGGGGTGTAGATTACATAGGTGATCGTAACCCCTGGATATCGAGGATGGGGGGGGGGGGGGGCACACATTTGCAAGCCATGCCCAATATCAGGCGTTAAGAAATATTCAGTCGGTTTAATTTTGTTCCAAATTTTATCCTGTGTTGTATTTTTTTTTTCATTAAATCAGACTATGTGTACCGGAGATTTGGTACGTTTTGTCATCTGACGATCGAGTCACGCCCACTTCCATTTTCCCACTTTCAACTTCATCTAGACCTAGTGCCCCTATTCGACATTGGTAACTTACTAAGAACGTAAGGAATGTAGTATTCTTCCAACACCAACTTTCCACGTATCAATTTTGAGTTCGGCTCCTAACCTACGAGGTTCATTTTCACTCGCTTTACGTTGTCTTTTTCCACTCCTTTTTCTCATCGGATCGGCTGTAAGCCTAGCCGCACGTGAAAAGCGTCTCCACGTGTTGCAGCGTAATCTTAGTCATTGATATGCTTGCAACTAATGTAAAGTTTTAATGGCGGTAAAATATGAAATAATTTCTTTTAACCATCTTCGTTTACCAAGGTTTAACTTACGAAGAGGTACTTGATCGTAATCCTGGTTAGTGAAGTTGAGTCTGATCATGAGAGATAGACGTCAACTAAATATCAATCCGTTTTAAAAGCTCGAAAGGTAACAGGTTACCGTCTCACTTATTTATCATTATAACACGCATAATTTATGCGCAAGTTTCTTACTTTCAATATGTATGGTTGAATTATTTTTAGTTTCTTACTTTAGAGTCTAGGCCTATCAGCGAAAGTTAGTGGATTAAAATATGTATATAAACTGTATTTATTTTACAACAATTATGAAACAAGTTATAAAACTCTTGTTGGCACGGATGTTAGCGCGCGAGGGGTCTTACTGTGGGAGTAAACCGGAGTATCCGGAGAAAACCCACGTGGTCGGGCAGGTGACCTCATACCTTTTCACGTCCGGTCTGGGAATCGAACCCCGGCCGCCTTGGTAAAAGGCAAGTGCGCTATCCACTGCACCTCCCGGACCACCCGTGGATAAGTGATGCGTGCATATAATCTTGAGGAGTGAGCGGTTGTCATTTCTTCATAAAAAAGAACAAGTTGGAATTTGAAGAAAGACCAAGGTGAGCTGACAAGTAATGAAAAAGAAAAGGCGGGGAACTCCCTGAAATCCCAGAGAAACATGTTCTTGCACTTGGAAGACGTTGAAATAACCGAGGAAGCAATTTAAAAGTGTCTAAATCAGAACAAGTCACATTGTCCAGATATTTGTATGTCCCCGCCATGAAATAAGGGGGGGGGGGGTGCATATAGTGTTACCCTTGTCCGCCCCGTCCCGTCCCGTCCCATGGTAATGTAACCAGCTTATTTAAATAACTACTGATCCGATTGTCATCAATCTTCGCATACGAAATAAGCATGAAGAACTAATTTCATATTGGGCAAGGGGACATTAGGCCTATGTCTTACAGACATTTCTAGTTCATCCAAAAATACTCTACTAAACAGTCGACCAAATTAAAAAAAAAAAAATACTCTTGAACTTATTTTTAAATAAATTCCTCCAGGAAAGCATTTACTAAGAAGTTCATGGGTCACATCTGTCCACAAAAACGGACCCAAAAGTCTAATAACTTCAGCACCAAATTATGTGGCGACATATTAGGGAAGCACTTATTCTACACGTGTGACATGTACACCCAACAATCTCAGTTTCAGTAAATATTATCATGGATTCCCGATAACACAGTTTTGAACAGGGGGTGTTTGAGGATTTGTCACCACTAATTTCAGTGGCCCCGGACTTTTTCCAAGTACTATGTGTGTTCGAGAATTTCTGTCATGTAGTCTGTATGTTTTATCTAAGGTGACCCTTTGCTATTTATCACACGGAATTAGATTATTAGAGACTTGCTATTTAAGTCCGGGTTATATCATACATTGAGCATCATATGTTCGCCAGCTCAAACACAGGGATCATAGAATGTGTTACAGCTAATTTAGCATTGGGGGGGGGGTTAGATCAATTTTCGATAAAATTGCACTTTTAATCAAATTACTCTTTAAAACACTTTAAATTAGGTCCAAAAACTTAGCTGTAACAAATATTCTCAGGTCCCTGTGATCTAGCAAACACATCTAATCAGAATGAATTATTGGCATTTTTTTCTTTCAAACTGTGACACAATAAGTGGAAGTGAACTGGCTAGATATATGTATCTGTCCGATGCATGTTTTCCCCTATCGGTGGTCGGTTGTTGGGACCGTGCAAGATTCTAGATTTCGTTAACGTTAGATTTTTTGCAACATAAACGTTATTTAAACATTATTTCTGTAGAGTTATTATTCCTTGTGACGTGTATTCTCTGTCACAGAACGCTTGCATTCTTTCTGAGGTTGTAAATATTGATCGGTTCGATTACTAAAGATACATGTAGATTCTAGCTCAGAAACTTGAAACTCGGAGTGTGATGTCAAAACGTCTCATATTGCTGATTTCAAGAGTAGTTCCCCTTGTGGCGCTTTTCTGTTGTTTACCAGAAGTGACGTCAAGACAAGCACTGCTACTTCAGCCAAAGTAAATGAACCTGTCAGTTTGTGGAAATACACGACCTGCAGTCCAACCTGTTGACATTTGTTTGTGCAAAATGGATAATGTGTCGATCTGGTTAAATGTGTGATATATGTTGTGTGTTGATATGACGATTTCATAAATTCGAGCTGTCTGCTTGGGCAGGTGCGACTGGCCGCGATGGACGGGCCATACACTCGAGTTTTACTTATTAGCGCAAATGTTGGCTCCATTTTTGAAGATGTAAGTATTGAACTCTATTGCTTAGAAAGTAATTTTACTGGTGTAATGTATTGGATTGATTTCTAGCAGTGATGCTAGTGTGGTATTTACATGGCGTTATTTTTTGCTAGTCTACATACAGAAACAGTTTAGTTCTGAGACGAGAATGCATGCATGTCGGTGTTCGGCAATGTTTACAAATACAGCTGTGTCTCCCATGCCGCGCTAGGCCAGCAGGCATAGGATGGTAATGAAGGACAGATCGTCTGTTTACTATCTATAGACTCCCCGTAAACAATCCATGCTGCAGACTTATCTTAATTGAAAAAGTATCTGCTAATGTGTAAAGTCTTTAGACGTCCTGTTGTGTAGGTTGATCAGTGACCTATGACATGCCTGGACTATACAGTGTTGACCTGAATTTATATCTGTTGAATATAGAGGTGATGCATTAGAAACTCAAATAAACTCTGATATATATATATCATTAGTTGAAACATGTATGTCATGGTCATTTATTAAAAAAAAGAAATATTTTGCAATTTATATTAGGGGTGCTGTCACTAAAGTGATGATATCCGTCTAGAAATATGTTACGCGAGATCATTCCTATTTAAGAAGTATTCTATGGTCACTGTTGAAAAATCAATTAGTTTGGATATTAAGTAGAATCTATAGCCTCAACAATAATTGATATGATATTGATAACTTAAATTGTCTTTAAGTTTAAATTGTGTCATGCAAGTTTGTACTGCATGAAGTCGATTTATAAAACAGATTGATTGTTGGTGACCAGATGGTTGAGCGTTCATTTAGAGTTTTGAAGGTCCATGCTGTTTTCATCTTCTGTAATAGATTGAATCAAGATGACTTTCTACAGCTCCACACACAACTGACCATAAGTTTGATGAAATGACATCTAATAAATAATATAGAAGTCAGTGATATTGAACAGTCTTTATGTTGAAAATTTAATTTTACTGAAAAATCTGTAATATTATATCCAACATGGATGCAGTTAATGGGTTATAATAACAAATAGCTGTTATCCAGTTCTGTTTTTTTTTACACCACTTAACTTTCTAGGCATTACGCTACAAAGAGGTATACACAACATACTCCGATATTAACACTTAAAAGTTTGGTATATCAACAGCCATGGTCCTCCAAAAACGACCTCTGGTGTATGTGATGTGGATGTTAAGTGTATTTTGGAGACTGCAGTATATTTAGTTTGTATAAGCCCCTTGCAATAGTCCGGATATATTGCCAATTTAAAGTGCAACACACTGAAGTATACTGCCGAAGGCCCCCAGCAGAACACCCCTTCCCGGTCACATTATACTGACAACGGGCGAACCAGTTGTTTCACTCCCGTAATAGTGCTGAGCCTCAAGCAGGGAGTAGCAACTACCATAAGGCATTGTTAAAGAACTTGGAATGCCTCAGGCAGGGTACAGCACCAGTATAGTGTAACGTTCAAAAGATGCATATAATATAATGCTCCAAAGAGGTATACAGTGCCCAGGGAAGGTACATCCCCATGTTGGACAAGTAGCACTTCCACGTTACCTGCCTGACAGGGCAAGTGAAAATTCTGTACAGTAAATTAAATAAGATACTACAGATTTCCATTGAAAGAAGCTGTCCAACGAAAACTTTCTTGTTTAAATGACCAATTGTTCTATAATTTATTTTTAAACCCAACGAATGTCAAAGAGACTCGGCGAGTGACCATTACAAGCTGCACATTTAAAGTACATCCATTGTCATAGTTATCAAACTAGCATTTGAATGCATGATCTTACAGTTAAAGTTTTTAAAAGCGTTTAAGAGAACTAAATTCTAAGCTAAGTTTGACAGCATGTCGAAAAACAAGGCTTATTTACTTTAGTTTGGTTCACTAAACCAGATAATAAATCAAACAAAATAAAAATGAAAGAAAGCTTAAAGAACAGAAAAGAAAGTATAAGGAGAGTTGCAAAAGTACATTCCTTCTTCAATTGAACAAGGATATACATGGTACATGGCACTTGCCATGTTGCGAGAGTGTGGAGCCAGGGCTCCAGTCACCTATTTATTGATGGAACTGATAACTCTCGTTTATCAAATATCATATCCATCAGGTACATGTTGGACAATGCAGCACACAATCATTTCAATGCAAATTGCAATTGACATTTTATTGTGCTACTGCAATCTACTAGCTATTAAACAGTACATCATTTTCTTGTTTGATGTTGGGCAGACAAGACGACCATTCAGGCAAGTAATATTTGAGGTGGTGTGTTGTGCATCAAGAGTACTGTAGGTCAATTATGACCCTTGACCTTCATCAAAAAATCCAGTTTTAAGGCTCTATCTCTTCCACTGCTAGTGATCACCATTGGAACTTCATATACTTCGGATGACCTTTGAGGTCACCTGTGTGAGGTAGTGTGTTGTGTTGCTAAAATAGGTTACTGTAACCTACATTTTGACCTTTGACCTGCATAAAAAGTTGTCTTGGCTCTGTCTCCTACATTACTTGTCACTTGAACTTTGTACTTTGGGTATGGCCGTACGGACTCACTGTGTCGAAGTTATGTATCATGTATCAAAAACCTGGTCACTCTCAGCCTATATTATAAGCTTCACCAAAAATCAAAGAAAAAGCTTTTCTGGGATCTGTCTCATGCGCCAATGTTATTGGTTCACATTTGTTACAATCAGATAATAAAACATGGTCACCAATTAATTCATTAAGTCACCAAATACAAGTAGATAGCAAAATGGCAATATTTAAGCAGTAATTTGAGTAAACATTCGTCAAATTTATTTGCAATAGTAGAATTGACAGTATTGAATCCTTATTGAATATGGAAGGTCTGTCAAATGTAATTACACTTTTGGTGGAGGACTTTAATTGGCCAAATCGACTTGTTATATTTGTTAATAAATCAAAGCAGAATATTCGTATCAAATTTTTGAGGCAGTAATAATTCACTGAAAAGCTTTATGAAATAGATAAAACATGTTGACCCTGCAAATATGAAATAGATAAAACATGTTGAACAAACATTGGTTTACATCAACACAAGGACATATAATGTACTTCAGCAGTGCCCGGGGTCATATTTTGACAAGTCCATGATTGACTTGTTTGAATGTTAACAGTTCAATTAACACCCACCACTTGTCATGTCTGACCTGGATTGTGGTGTAAATTAATTGTCAAAGAGTGTATATATATAAAACATGTACACGTGTGTAATGTGCCAGTTACGTTTAGTAAGTACATAATACCTACTCCTACACAAACACGATATAATATCTTACTGACTACACAGGCTTCCTGTGTTGGGATGTATGACAGTCCAGTTAGAAGCTGTGCAGATGATAATACAGTGTACAATGAACTTGTTACCTGACGGAACAACCTAGGCACACAAATCAAACCAGATCCGTTATATCACTGGCAAATGTAAAAATTGAAATAGGAACCCAATTCCCAATTGACATTGTTTCACATTTAGGCCAAATTTCCTAAATTTGCAGTTAACTCCTGAAAACATCTTTCTCAATTCACCAATTTTCTTCACAAAAATAAGACAAAAAGGCCCACATTCCAAACCGATGAGAAAAAGCCCTGGACTGTGACCCTTACTAGGGTGAGAAATAATATTTTACAAGAAAGAGAAGAATGTATTTAGTGATTACTAGCGGGGTGCGAGTCTGGTTCCTCTATAGGACAGGACATTGCTACCAAGCCAAAAGATCCACTCTGGACCAGTTGAACTGGTTCATCATTCCTGATATTGTTACACAAAGTCATATGTCTCTCTACAGTGCTAGTATGTAACATAAATTGTTTTATGTTTCATTTTCCTTAGTTTCACTAAATGTAATTGTATATCAAGCGAAAAACAATTTTTTTTTTTTTGCAAACTTGTATCCCTCTTTGGAATTCTGCTCAGACAGAAAAATTCCCTTTGGGAGGCTTCAGTAGACAGACGTGTAGAAATTGAATTCACAGACAGTTGTTTCTCTAAATCTCTCTCAAAAAAAATGAAGGGCTTGGCTGTGCATGCAGTCACAAATATTTCGAAACTTTTTTCGATATACAGTGTTCAGTTGATTTTAGTACAAGGTATATAGGGCGGCTACAGTATTATAAGATGGTTTAAAATTTGGTATATATGGTAGACATTACCTGCTTGTAATGTAGTACATTTTGTACCAGCAATGAACATTCTAGACCAATGTTGATTTTGAATACGAAATTGATTTCAGAATTCTGCTGCAGATGCATAGGTAATGTGAGGAGAATGATTTAACATCAAATGCTTGCAAAATTAAAAAAAAACATTTTCATATGCTTTAAGAAAATTGTTTTGTTTTACTATTCTTTTAATGTGAGAAAAAGACTATTTCTGTAGATGTACATCAAAAACAATTGACTATATATCTAATCAGTAACGATGGAGATTTTTATATATCCATTTGAGTAATCATTATATAATTTCTGCAGTATAACCTACAAAGATGACCTGGATATATAAAAATAGTAACAAGAGAGGAAAATTGCATGGCCAGACCGGGGTTTGAACTCCAGGACCTTCCAATGCAAACTCTAGACCGATGCACGCTCACCCAATTGAAGTATCTGGTTGCCGCCGATCGAAGATCCGCTACATATATATAAATAAATAAAAGCAATATGTAATGTCATGGGTTGTCCGATCATTTCAATCTGAAAAGAACCAGTTGCTTTGGACTTGATGTGATTTAACTTTGAATCTTGATAGATACACGTACAATTGTTGGGGGAGGGAGGGAGGGAGAGGAAGATAATGCTTTTAAGGTCAGGTTCGTGTTTATCATTTTCACTGCAGATTTATATTTAACCAATAAACATACTTTAATTGGTTCATTCCCTCTATAGTACAACCAACAATGTATTCGTGACCAAACAAAATTAAATGTCTGTGAACAGGTGGTATTTTAAGTTCAAACTGTTAAAAAAGAACAAATTTAAAATAGCATGACTGTAATTATCATGGATTGCCTTTTACAATATCATGTGTATCTCTCTCTATATATATACAGGTATATAATGTGCATAGAAAATATGACACATTAAAAAAAACAACAGAATTATAAATGTGTGTCAGTTTGTGTAGGCGATACAGATACCGGTAGGTATTCAGTCGTCACGACTTGATGAAGATAGCTTATGATAAATATTTTCAAAAAATACATCTCTTGATCTCTGGTTGTTATTGCATATTTTTATATGGGACTGAAAAATTCAATAAAGACCAACAATTGATAGATGTTGGTTATCTTGTCTATCTATTTATAGCGAAATGTAGATGAACATAATGATAACGCTGAGAATGACGTCACGATTTGTGCAAGTTTTTATTTACGACAAATTTTAATAGCATTTCTATTTATCAATAATTCTTGTTACGCACAGTTTGTCATGTCAATCTGTCACATTCTGTGTACTGTAGCCTCTATCTGTGTATCAGTTACAGAAAAATTTGTTCTCAAGTATAATTTTACTATCTGCTCTGTTATTTATATAGAGGTTACACAAAGAGTGGTTGTTGGATATGGAATTTATTTCACTCGAGTTCATTATTTTTTAAACGTTACAATTTAGCTCGTGTCTTTAGTAACTTTAAAAAAATAATTAACGAGAGTGAAATAAATTCCATATCCAATACCCACAAGTTGTGTGACCTGTTTCTACCACAATACTATTAAGCCGCAGTGGTAGTGTTGTTTTCTGTGAACCGCGGATGATATTTGCGTGAAAACACATCATCTCGCATATATTCTCACCAAATTGTGACAACGCCAACAATCGATGACGACGTCAACAATCAGCACTTTGCATTGACCCACATGATTTCCGGTCAAAGTTCAACTTCTCAACCAGTCAAAAGTCCGAAAGGTCATATTCCACTAGTTGTATATAACATATATTTATCCAACAGTCATCATGTTTATACAATGGTCTGAGACTGGGATCACGCAGGGTATTAAATTGTGGCCTAGAATAGATATAAATCTTTGTTTCCCCGAATAGAAGTTTATTTGCAGATTTTGACCAATCAGAATGGTTGTTTCTCGTGACACTCCGGTAGATCATTTTACCCTTGACCACGACCATTATATTTCCGTAGGCATGACGCCGATGTCGATCTCCGTATAGTAGGACCTTATATTTTAATCACAATCGTTACAATTGTTTAACACAATTGACAGGTTTTGTTGACAGGCAGTGCTACAAATTAAAAGGGATACCCCGGCTGGATGTAGTCATGAATGAAAGTATCGATATGATTGGCTACTATATATTTTAGAACAAAAATGAGAGTTTCCATCTATTTTAGCCGAAGGTATGCAAGCATCAGAGAAGTGTACTGTGGGTTTCCGATGATGATGTACATGCATGCAAAGTCTTTGTTTGCAGTTCAGAAGTGTTTAATCATTTGATTATGCCCTGTACATATATTTGTAAAAGTATGAATTAGTATGTGTCTTTGTATTACCTTCGCATCTTTGTAAGTATTTTTATTTGGCTTAACTAATAATTTAAAGATAGATAGATAGTCTAGTTTGGTGCTATCATTTTTCATTGAAGTTTATTCTTGAAAGTTGTGTTGGTTTGGTTTATTTTGTTTCACGTCCTATTAATTTAAGGACATGCCAGGTTTTGAAGGTGGAGGGAAGCCGGAGTACTCTGGAGAAAAACCACCGACCTACGGCCACGTGGGATTCGAACTCGAAACCCAGAGGTGGAGGGCTAGTGGTAGAATGTCCGAACACCTTAACCACTCGGCTACCGCGGCCAAAAGGTGGAGGGCGTGGTAGAATGTCGGAAGACCTTAACCACTCGGCCACCGCGGCTCCCTCAAAAAGTTGTGTCCATAAACTAGGTGATAAAGACCTATTTTATAATACTTGTCTCAGCATTGAATACTATCAAGTGAGTAGTATTCTTAAGATTGAGATAAAAATAAGCATTTCACAGAAAAGCAAATAGGCGTTAACAAAAATCTTAAGTTGAAGTGTTTTTTTACAGATAATATATATCCGATACACGAAGTCATAATCTAATACTGTATATGTAAGCAGTCTAACTGTTAAAATCTACTCAATTATATCTCTATACAGATAATAGATCACTATTTACTTTTTAAGGCGTGTTTATTTTTCAATTTTTGCTGTTATCTAAGTGACATGGTAGAAAGAGCTATGTACATGTATTAAACATTAATTTAAAAGAAATTATCGGGAAATGTTTAAAAAATTTCATGTCTGATGCAATTAATATATAATTCCATAATTAGTTTGAAAGAAATTAAAGGCCCAATATACGTAACTTTCGGCAAAACGTGAAGCGAAAATCAAGCCTAATAACTTATTATATTTATAGATTTAGTTAAGATTAACTGATATCAGCAATATTCAAGATGAATTCTTTCGCGGTTACCGGTACAGCAGCAGTTAAAACACGCTATTTGTAAACACGCGTCCATTTCTAACTGTCTTCTACCTTCAATTTTGTTGTTGAAGTGGGCCCCACCTGAACTATTTTCAATTCTGTGGATTTTTTTGTCAAGAGTTTCTTGTTAGTTACCGCTCAGGTTTACCTCGTTTTAGGCTTATTTTTGCATGGTTATCAACTGGAATTTTTCCAGAATTTTTCAGAATCATGAAAATTTCCCTGAAGTTACGTATATTGGGCCTTTAACTAGTGAGAAGTATCTAATTAGGCAGCGCTGTGTTAGGAGATTTTGTTTAGTGAAAATAAAGTATACATTTATTCCATGAGCTTCGTTAATGTAAAAATGCATCTTGTAAAGATGTATAGGCCATTGATTAAGACAATGATGAAGAAGGATAGCATTTTGTGCTTGCTGTTTGTAGCAGGAATTAGAGATAAGGATGTTGACAAGCTATTTAATTAAATCCTAGGCACTGTATTGGTGGAGACAACATTTTCGTTTTGTTGAATGAGATCGTGTTCCATTGATGTGTGGTCATCTTTATGATAATGACATTGATAGGTGGGTAGGTACTGGAGTGTGGGAGATAGATGGGTAGGTACTGGAGTGTGGGAGATAGATGGGTAGGTACTGGAGTGTGGGAGATAGATGGGTAGGTACTGGAGTGTGGGAGATAGGTGGGTAGGTACTGGAGTGTGGGAGATAGGTGGGTAGGTACTGGAGTGTGGGAGATAGGTGGGTAGGTACTGGAGTGTGGGAGATAGGTGGGTAGGTACTGGAGTGTGGGAGATAGGTGGGTAGGTACTGGAGTGTAGGAGATAGGTGGGTAGGTACTGGAGTGTGGGAGATAGGTGGGTAGGTACTGGAGTGTGGGAGATAGGTGGGTAGGTACTGGAGTGTGGGAGATAGGTGGGTAGGTACTGGAGTGTGGGAGATAGGTGGGTAGGTACTGGAGTGTGGGAGATAGATGGGTAGGTACTGGAGTGTGGGAGATAGATGGGTAGGTACTGGAGTGTGGGAGATAGGTGGGTAGGTACTGGAGTGTAGGAGATAGGTGGGTAGGTACTGGAGTGTGGGAGATAGGTGGGTAGGTACTGGAGTGTGGGAGATAGGTGGGTAGGTACTGGAGTGTGGGAGATAGGTGGGTAGGTACTGGAGTGTAGGAGATAGGTGGGTAGGTACTGGAGTGTGGGAGATAGGTGGGTAGGTACTGGAGTGTGGGAGATAGGTGGGTAGGTACTGGAGTGTGGGAGATAGGTGGGTAGGTACTGGAGTGTGGGAGATAGGTGGGTAGGTACTGGAGTGTGGGAGATAGATGGGTAGGTACTGGAGTGTGGGAGATAGATGGGTAGGTACTGGAGTGTGGGAGATAGGTGGGTAGGTACTGGAGTGTAGGAGATAGGTGGGTAGGTACTGGAGTGTAGGAGATAGGTGGGTAGGTACTGGAGTGTGGGAGATAGATGGGTAGGTACTGGAGTGTGGGAGATAGGTGGGTAGGTACTGGAGTGTGGGAGATAGGTGGGTAGGTACTGGAGTGTGGGAGATAGGTGGGTAGGTACTGGAGTGTGGGAGATAGGTGGGTAGGTACTGGAGTGTGGGAGATAGGTGGGTAGGTACTGGAGTGTGGGAGATAGGTGGGTAGGTACTGGAGTGTAGGAGATAGGTGGGTAGGTACTGGAGTGTGGGAGATAGGTGGGTAGGTACTGGAGTGTGGGAGATAGGTGGGTAGGTACTGGAGTGTGGGAGATAGGTGGGTAGGTACTGGAGTGTGGGAGATAGGTGGGTAGGTACTGGAGTGTGGGAGATAGGTGGGTAGGTACTGGAGTGTGGGAGATAGGTGGGTAGGTACTGGAGTGTGGGAGATAGGTGGGTAGGTACTGGAGTGTAGGAGATAGGTGGGTAGGTACTGGAGTGTGGGAGATAGGTGGGTAGGTACTGGAGTGTGGGAGATAGGTGGGTAGGTACTGGAGTGTGGGAGATAGGTGGGTAGGTACTGGAGTGTGGGAGATAGGTGGGTAGGTACTGGAGTGTGGGAGATAGGTGGGTAGGTACTGGAGTGTGGGAGATAGGTGGGTAGGTACTGGAGTGTGGGAGATAGGTGGGTAGGTACTGGAGTGTGGGAGATAGGTGGGTAGGTACTGGAGTGTGGGAGATAGGTGGGTAGGTACTGGAGTGTGGGAGATAGGTGGGTAGGTACTGGAGTGTGGGAGATAGGTGGGTAGGTACTGGAGTGTGGGAGATAGGTGGGTAGGTACTGGAGTGTGGGAGATAGGTGGGTAGGTACTGGAGTGTGGGAGATAGGTGGGTAGGTACTGGAGTTTGGGAGATAGGTGGGTAGGTACTGGAGTGTGGGAGATAGGTGGGTAGGTACTGGAGTGTGGGAGATAGGTGGGTAGGTACTTGAGTGTGGGAGATAGGTGGGTAGGTACTGGAGTGTGGGAGATAGGTGGGTAGGTACTGGAGTGTGGGAGATAGGTGGGTAGGTACTGGAGTGGCGGAGATAGGTGGGTAGGTACTGGAGTGTAGGAGATAGGTGGGTAGGTACTGGAGTGTAGGAGATAGGTGGGTAGGTACTGGAGTGTGGGAGATAGGTGGGTAGGTACTGGAGTGTGGGAGATAGGTGGGTAGGTACTGGAGTGTGGGAGATAGGTGGGTAGGTACTGGAGTGTGGGAGATAGGTGGGTAGGTACTGGAGTGTGGGAGATAGGTGGGTAGGTACTGGAGTGTGGGAGATAGGTGGGTAGGTACTGGAGTGTGGGAGATAGGTGGGTAGGTACTGGAGTGTGGGAGATAGGTGGGTAGGTACTGGAGTGTAGGAGATAGGTGGGTAGGTACTGGAGTGTGGGAGATAGGTGGGTAGGTACTGGAGTTTGGGAGATAGGTGGGTAGGTACTGGAGTGTGGGAGATAGGTGGGTAGGTACTGGAGTGTGGGAGATAGGTGGGTAGGTACTGGAGTGTGGGAGATAGGTGGGTAGGTACTGGAGTGTGGGAGATAGGTGGGTAGGTACTGGAGTGTGGGAGATAGATGTCTTATTCAGTGATTGTGTTTTGGAATGATGCATTCCGTCCGTGATTGTGTTTACCCCTGTACACTTGGTGCAATAACGGAAGCTAATCATTATTGATGTAGATCCAGAGCTTTAGCTAACCAAAACAATGTGACCCAGTATCAGTTGATATACCTTTCACTATAGCTACCACTGTTATTCTTATTACAGTGCTGATGGTAGGTTCCAAGGTGGCCATCGACTAACGGCCATTGACCCGCAAAACTGAAATCGCTTCCGTTTTCCTATTTCGATGTTGACTAAGAATTGCAGAAATTGCTTTAAAATTCCACTGTTTCTGTGTATGGATCAGACACCTCGTTATAGTGACCATTTATTATGGACATGAATTTCACAGAAATCAATGATAAAAATTATCAGCAAATCATCTATCAGTTAAGGTAAAACGAAAAAACGGACAAGGCTAGATGGAAGGGAAAGCACATTATGACATTATGTACATATACTCAATGATAAATCATGATGCTTCTCTTGAAATATATTGTAAATCAAGAAACATTGTAAATAAACTCTCAACAGGTACCTTCTGACACAGAGCTGTAAGGTGATATAATTAATCGTTATACATGTAGCATGTTTGGCTGCAAGAAATCGGCTCTTCAGCTTTTAGACAGTTTGTCTTCAAAAATGCCCTTTTCCTGTCTAGACAAAGTCTTTATAAATCATAACCAGTACAACAGTGGAATGTTATGTGCTACTGCTGGACTGTCAGCATCACTGGCTTCCATATTTAGATTTACTCAGGTTCTTTCTGTCCCATCCACCAATATATTGTAAAGCATTGTCAGTGCTCGGTTAGCTTCATTTCATCGAATCGAAGATCGCTATGTACAGTATGAGAATGGCTTCATTTCATCGAATCGAAGATCACTATGTACAGTATGAGAATGCCTTTGATGAGCTCATATTTCAGGGTATCAAGGTACAAATGTACATGTACATAATTACACATTGTACAGTAGTACAGGGTGTCAAGGTACATGAAGAATGCGATTATATGTTTAAAAAAATATGTAGTACAGGGTGTCAAGGTACATGAAGAATGCGATTATATGTTTAAAAAAATATGAAGAGTGGAAAATCTAGCATCAATACAAAGAGTGCATTGCAAAGCAATTGATGGCCAAGTTCTGGTTCACAATTTTAAGGAAGAGATAATTGTAGGAACAAATTATAGTGTATGCTGCTTTTATAAGCTTAATTGCCTCAGACAAAATGTTTAAATGTATAATTTTTTACAGTATGAAAGAAAGTCTTTAATTTTACATGGGATCAACTGTCCTGCTGCACGTGAACACAAGATAATTTGAATTTCAGTTTAATATTCCATACAATCGATGTACATGCAGTTACCTCATCTAATCTAATTTTTCGACCAGAGAGTGGCACAGGGATTCGTTTCCTGGAGGTCTGTCATTCCTCGTGATCAAAACTGAATTAATTGGTCATACATGTGTATTAATAATATAAATGAACCTTTCAATACATTTAGTTCTTCATGGTTACAAAACACTGAAGTTTTATAGTAACAGACATTTTTTTGGAAGACTTTATTACATGTGATAGATAACAAGATACTGCTGTCAGACTTGGACACAGAGATTGCTATCTAGATAAAGCAACCGTGGGATCAGAGATAAAAACAATTTGTTTAAATTTTAAAAGAGATTTTATTCTCAGTAGGCTAAACCAGATTGTATGTACTGAATGTATGATCTTTAGCTTATAGACAGCTGGCTATTAGTCTTAAACCGGAAGAATTTGGTAGACTTGTTACATGAAAAAACAGGAAGGTTGAGGTACATGTTCTTGGTGTGGGGAGCTATGTGGTGGAAATGATGATATATTGCTGTAGACTTTGTGTATTAACAATTGAACATGTTTACCACGGAACATAAGGCACCTGTGCTTAATCTATCATAAATCTCCACACAGTATATACCCTAGACTACAACTTTTTGTCCTGTTCAATAAAAAAAGTCATACAAAGTTGGCATTCAATAAATAATTTTCAGTTTACAATCTGTCCTATGCATGCATACATACCCGGTAGTCAAATCAGAGAAATACTGAATCGTAAATATGTGTATAATTCATATTACATAACTGGCTTTATCCAATTTGATACTGGAGATAAATACTTATGTACAAATAAGAATGATGAGGTTTAAATATGTATAATTATATGTAGACATTTCAAATTCAATGGCCACTTAATGTACTGCAAAAATTACCCTATGTATAATAGCTCACGTCATATGACATGTATATTACGTCAATAATGTAAATCATGATAAACACAGTTTTAATGTATAAAGGCATTTTTTCTTTACAGGGAGAGTATTAAATCGTATTGTAAAATATTTCGGTGAATTTCTTGATGTCATTACTGTCATTTTCCGAAATTTTTCTAAAATCTGATTATTTGATAATTTTATCAGTATATATACATTATACCAGTTAACGTTTACCAGTTTTCATGCCCAGCCATCCTTTAAACTGTCATTCCGCTATAATCACTCTTTAGGGATAGAGAATATATTGAATTGCAATTTGGTATGTACTGGTAGTTGTATGATGTTAAGATGCTTGTCATGTTCTGGTGTGGTGAAAATCAACTTAATTTTTCCAGTGGTACATGTATTGCCAAATTTATCTTTTGAAATCTTTTAAAAGCAGATTTGAAAAACATCCAGTAGGAGAAATTCTCCAAGACCCAACATCCTGCTAAGTGCATACATATGTATGTGTGTTGTGGTCCATCTGGTATTAGTTATAGAAGGTGTATAGGGTGGTGTATAGGGTACTCTTAAAAAAGTGAACAAATACATAAAAAGGAAGAGGTTATATAACTGGTAAATATAAAAAAAAAATTGTGAACTTTAGTTTTTACAATTTGTTAACAACACAGTTTCAAGGGGATACCCTAAGTGGTATATACAGGACTCTCTTAAAAAAGTAAACAGATAAATAAAAAGGAAGAAGTTGTATAAATGGTAAATATAAAAAAAAAGTACGTGAACTTTAGTTTATACAATTGGTTTCATCCTAGTGGTATACAGAATCGTCTTAAACAGTAAACAAATAAACAAAGAAGAAGAACAACTCCTGAAGCCAGGTTTCTCCTCAGTATTTTCTACATTCTAGAAGGCTGTCATCGGGGCAAAAATTATCGGCAACCAGCTGCAGAAGAAAGTAGAATATATTGTATACTGATCATGATAGGAAACCTGGCTTCTGGAGTTGGTTCTCCTCCTATTTATTTATTTGAAAATATTCATAAAGTGGTATGACTGACATGGAGGAGCCTTGTCTAACACCAGCGGAAATTTGAAAAGAAATCCCCCCAAAAAAGTACTTCTCTTTGCATTTGGTTGTCAGAGGGGGTACTGGTTTTCTTGCCATACTGACACATCCATTTTTCTGACAGTCATACTAGATATATACTATTATATATATATATATATGCTCAGTAATTATATTGATTCACTGATATAAACATGTGTACCTATGTGAAGTGTTGTGCAGAAACCATGAAGTTGATATGTTGGTGCTTAGAAAAGTCATAGTGTAATTAGGATGCAGGTTCCGCTGCTGTGCACATAAGTAATAAACTACCAAGTGTGTAAGCTACAATTGGAGTTAATTATTTCATGTTGAGCATGAGGTATTTAATTTAAATTATCTAAGACATGTACATGTAGTAAACATCATTTAGTCCAATTTTGTTGCAAATGTTTTGCACATTATGTAGTAGTGTATCGGATGCGGTGCTGATACGTTTTCATTGAGAAGTGTTTATTGGATTAAAAATTTGAAATAGCATTATTTGATTATCAGTATACATTATGTATACCTGCCCAGACTGTTAAATGAGTTTATACAGGTGCTAGTTTTGGTGTAGGCATTTATAACTACAGTAATATTGTAGTATTTGAGATTGTGGTGACAAAAATAGAACTTTTCTTCTATACAGCTGTAAGCCTGCAATTTTATAGTCTTATTTTATTTTGTAATGTGTTCATGGATTCAATTTCTGTTTCTGATTTCAGCCTGATCATATGCTGAAACTATGGCTTACAGAATTCCTAAAGGTAAGTGATCGGGATTGCTCAGGGTTATTTTGGTAATTAACAAACCTTTATGCGGTGGGTATACCTAATAGCCTTAAAATTTCCGTTCATTCTAACAGCTATAGACTGTTGGAAATAATTAAACACAGAAGTTTATTACTTTTGAGAATTACACAGTTAGAATTACAATGTTGCTGTAGGCTATAAAGGATGATTATTATTTAGAAGTTGTGTTTTGTGAGAAGTGATAATATAAGCGAGAAGTAACCTGTTTATCCACCACAAGAGTTATATCAGCAAAGTTTAGAGAGTGAAGAACTTCAAAGTTTTAACACTGAATTGAATTGCTAGCAATGGTTCAGGGAAATACAAAATCCAGACTTTGAGTCGTCTGTTTCTTTTCATGTTTCCTTCTACCAACAGTCTTACGTAATATGATTGATATTTCATTAATGTGATATTATACAAATTTTTTGTGGATATTTTCCATCATGGATTAGAACCGTTTTGATTGTTCTGATGTACAAAATTTAAGGATGTTGATTTTAACAAATGGTAGTACACACATACAACGTTCAAATTCTTATTTTCGGGGTTCAATAACAACCACAAAAATAACAAAGTGTTATACACAATTAACTTATACTGTAAGCATACTTAATTTAGCGCAATCAAATTTGAGCACATTGTCAGTTTGTGGCACATTACTGCAATGAGGAATTCGTGCATCCGTGGTTAGTATTATATAAGAACATAATTATAAAAACTCCAATTAGCGCAATCATATTTTAGCGCAATATTTTCAGTGCGGAAAGCGCTAAAATAAGATTAACGCGAAAATATGAATGTTTACAGTAATTAGTACAGTATTTATTCTGACAGAAACATAAATAACTATTCAGGCCGTTATAAATCAAGTGTGAGATAAAGCGTAGCTGAGAACGGTAACATGTACAACATGTATGATGTAAAAACCTAAACCAGGAGTTAATGAGTGTGTCGTAAACATGCAGAGATGAAGGTTCCTGTCTACTATAAAGGAGCCTTTGTATCTGTGAATCTTTGTAACGGTTTTCTGCTACGTTTGTTTCAGACTGTACAGCACTATGAGCCTGGCCTGCTGGCTCTCCATTGCCAAGAAGTTGGCGGTAAAAATTACGAGGCTTCCATGCAACATGTTAACTCTTTTGTGAAGTAAGTAGCAACACTGATTTTTCTACCTCAGTTAAAAATGGCGAAAAAGTGTAACAGAAAAAAACATACAGGGGGTAACGCTGAAACTTATTATTTCTGGAATGGTCAGAATCCTGGAGCAGACCCACCCTGTGGTCAGTTACTCACACTGGACATACAGTACACCTGAATTGCAGTGTATTGCATCCTGAGATGACTGTACTTATCAATAAATGTACACAAACTGTGTTAATAAATGTACCTGTACTGTGTACACATTCTACCTACATGTGTACTGTTGTATTCTCAGTGTTGTACTGTACTTAGAATGGTCAGTGTTCTGTACATGTACACCTACATGTATACTGTACCTCATATGGTCACTCTAGATCTATGGTCAGTGTTCTGTACATGTACACCTATACTGTACCTCATATGGTCACTCTAGATCTATGGTCAGTGTTCTGTACATGTACACCTATACTGTACCTCATATGGTCACTCTAGATCTATGGTCAGTGTTCTGTACATGTACACCTATACTGTACCTCATATGGTCACTCTAGATCTATGGTCAGTGTTCTGTACATGTACACCTATACTGTACCTCATATGGTCACTCTAGATCTATGGTCAGTGTTCTGTACATGTACACCTATACTGTACCTCATATGGTCACTCTAGATCTATGGTCTGTGTTCTGTACATGTACACCTATACTGTACCTCATATGGTCACTCTAGATCTATGGTCTGTGTTCTGTACATGTACACCTATACTGTACCTCATATGGTCACTCTAGATCTATGGTCTGTGTTCTGTACATGTACACCTATACTGTACCTCATATGGTCACTCTAGATCTATGGTCTGTGTTCTGTACATGTACACCTATACTGTACCTCATATGGTCACTCTAGATCTATGGTCTGTGTTCTGTACATGTACACCTATACTGTACCTCATATGGTCACTCTAGATCTATGGTCTGTGTTCTGTACATGTACACCTATACTGTACCTCATATGGTCACGCTAGATCTATGGTCAGTCTTCTGTACATGTTCTGTCAGGGGTCAATCTAGGCCTTTTTTACTACCGTTTATGGGTAGTTTCCCCCAGAATTTTTTCCCTTTTTCCCCCTCAGAATTATGTTAAATTTACTGAAATGTTGCATTTTCCTTCATTTTTTATGCCAATATCTACCCAAAACCTTCAGATTTGTCTTTTTCTGATTATCCTTTGCTGTTTTCAGTTGAAAAATATGCTGTAGTGTTTAAAAAGTGAGACTTTGTGATTATTCAAAATTCCCCTTTGAAGAGCTTTTTTTCCCCTCTAAAGTACAAAAGGGTAGTTTCCCCTTAATCCTAGATTAACCTCTGACTGTATATATTTAACTCTCATGATGTTTGTGGAAAGGTTTTTTTCAGGCTAATCCTGAAAATCTCTGGAAACAATTCATGAGTCTCACATGCATTAATTCAGGAGAAAGAGTGAGATATAGAAAGATAATGAGATCTGTAGGGAGAACACAAGTCCCAAACAGTTAATAAACACTGACCACTGGCTATATTGTGTATAATGACTGGCCATTCTAGCTATATTGTGTATAATGACTGGCCATTCTAGCTATATTGTGTATAATGACTGGCCATTCTAGCTATATTGTGTATAATGACTGGCCATTCTAGCTATATTGTGGAAAATGACTGGCCATTCTAGCTATATTGTGTATAATGACTGGCCATTCTAGCTATATTGTGTATAATGACTGGCCATTCTAGCTATATTGTGTATAATGACTGGCCATTCTAGCTATATTGTGGAAAATGACTGGCCATTCTAGCTATATTGTGTATAATGACTGGCCATTCTAGCTATATTGTGTATAATGACTGGCCATTCTAGCTATATTGTGTAAAATGACTGGCCATTGTCTTTAAGTGTGCTCTGGTGTTCGGGGGCTGTACAATACTTATTTATGTATACTCAAAGTGTATTGGTGATCTGTAGTGAAAACATTGAAGATTACACCAACAACATGGTTGATTACTGCGAATGAACAACAGAGATTTAGTTTGAGATAATTGAGTTGATTTCCTTACCTTGAATCAGGTATTACATAATCTGTGCCATACCCAGACTTCTGTTTCTTATAGACTATAACATTACTCATGCCATACCCAGACTTATGTTTCTTATAGACTATAACATATTACTCGTGCCATACCCAGACTTATGTTTCTTATAGACTATAACATTACTCGTGCCATACCCAGACTTATGTTTCTTATAGACTTTAACATATTACTCGTGCCATACCCAGACTTATGTTTCTTATAGACTATAACATTACTCGTGCCATACCCAGGACTTATGTTTCTTATAGAATATAACATTACCCGTGCCATACCCAGACTTATGTTTCTCATAGACTATAACATATTACCCGTGCCATACCAAGACTTGTTTCTCATAGACTATAACATGTTACCTGTGCCATACCCAGACTTATATTTCTCATAGACTATAACATATAACCCGTGCCATACCCAGACTTATGTTTCTTATAGAATATAACATTACCCGTGCCATACCCAGACTTCTGTTTCTTATAGACTATAACATATTACTCGTGCCATACTCAGACTTCTGTTTCTTATAGAATATAACATATAACCTGTGCCATATCAAGACCTATGTTTCTTATAGACTATAACATTACCCGTGCCATACCCAGACTTATGTTTCTTATAGACTATAACATATTACCTGTGCCATATCCAGACTTGTTTCTTATAGACTATAACATTACTCGTGCCATACCCAGACTTATGTTTCTTATAGACTATAACATATAACCCGTGCCATACCCAGACTTATGTTTCTTATAGAATATAACATTACCCGTGCCATACCCAGACTTCTGTTTCTTATAGACTATAACATATTACTCGTGCCATACTCAGACTTCTGTTTCTTATAGAATATAACATATAACCTGTGCCATATCAAGACCTATGTTTCTTATAGACTATAACATTACCCGTGCCATACCCAGACTTATGTTTCTTATAGACTATAACATATTACCTGTGCCATATCCAGACTTGTTTCTTATAGACTATAACATTACTCGTGCCATACCCAGACTTGTTTCTTATAGATTATAACATATTACCTTTGCCTTACTACCCAGAAATGAATGCTTTTTTCTACAAAAACAATTTGTATGGGAGGACCTATTAAAATTGCATATAAATACCAAGTTGTTCTGTTGGTAATGAAATGCAAACCAAATCAGAGAAATGGCTTTGTACAGTTTGTCCCTAATATGAAGTGCATTCCATCTCCGACAAATGTAGACATTATTCTGAAGTCATGCACTTAATTAATGAAGACCTTCAGTTAGGTCTGACTGAGAGATATACATATGTCAGTGCCACACTGGAGAATTTACATAGGTTCCAATATGTACATATACCTTGTATGAACTAAACCTTTGTAGTCAAAATGACTGTGACAGTTCTGAATCACTGTATTAGTTTTGTTGATCAGGTTAAGAAAGTTTTATTATATGTAAAACATTGATCCTTGTCTCTTATGATAATTTTCTCCGACATGTATTTATGCTATCCTACATTGTGACTTCTACTGTACTATATATAAGTGTTCAATGACTTGTGCAGTGATATTTAAAGAAAAAACTGAAACTCAGAAAGTGCAATGGGTAGCTATTTTTGGTTTGTACTCAAAAAGACAAAAGGATCAAAAGAAATGTTCATTGTGATGCCTACTTTGTATAAACCCTAAATTAGAAAATTACCAGTGGTAGGATATTGGAGATATCGAAAACCATTACTGTTCATTCACAGATAAATAGATGTCTATCATACAGTGTAATCCATGTGGGAATGCATATGCCATAAATTAAAACATTCTTTGATAATCACTATCTTAATTTTAAATACAAGAAAATTGGACAAAAATATTTGCGTTTACAAAAATGCCTCCATTTCTTTCTTAACTGATTTAGTAAAAATTACATTATGGGGAATGAATAATTCCTGTTCCCTTTGATAAAATACCCAGTTTATCCTGTAACTTGTGATCATTTACAATTGGACGATTCTTTGATGTTGATTGTGATTTAAATAGATAATGTTCTGATTCTCCCAATAAATCATTTGGCAATAGCAACACTTTCTCATCAACATACATCTGATGTACGGATATTTAGCATTTTGATTCATAGAACTAATTGACATTTCGGGGTGTGCTGCCAAAATAGAGCTGTCCTTAGCCAATACTCCTGTTCCCTATAAACACTAGGATGGTGATCATAAGTGTACTACCTAGGTTACTGATGTAGTATAAAGATTCTAGGTCAATACCAGGAAATTTTTAGTCAGTCTAACTTTTCACCTTTTAACGATCAAATCAATTTAATATGATCTGTTGTTATTGTAATGATAATTTTTCCTCATTGTAGAGCTCATCGTGCTTTAAGTTTCCTCATTGTAGAGCTTATCATGCTTAAAGCGATAAAACTGGAACTTAAATTGTTTCCTTTTAACAGTAAAACTTAAACTGTTTCCTGGGAAACAGTAAATAGAGTGTTATAACAATGATATTTACGATGATGATACATGGTATTTTATAGGGACAGGTGTCAGAAAGCTAGCCAAATATGTTTATAGTTGGACAAAATAAATGTTACCCCGACCACCTTAGCAACATTAATATCTCCCTTTAGCTTGTGTCCCCATAACATTTTCTCCAAACGAATATTTACCCCCGCAACAAAGTTAGTGGAGGGGGGTATACTGGAATCAGGTTGTCTGTCCGTCCGTCTGTATGTCTATCTGTCTGTAGATACATCTTGTCCGCACAACTCCTCCTTTGCTTGTGGACAGATTTTCACAAAACCTCACAGGTATGTTTGGGAACATGTGTAGATGTGCATGTTAAAATTACAAAATTTTGGTTGCCATGGTAACTGGTCCTGATTTTATTTTCGGTTGCCATTCACTCATGCGGATTGCAGGGGTATTAGTCAGCCATCCTGGCGACAGTTCTAGTTTAACTTCTTCATTCTGAAATTTGGCACCCAACAAAAAAACTGAACAAAAAAGTATAATGATATAAACTTTAATTGATATCCATTATTAACAAGTAAGTGGAAATGTAAACCATTCAAATATGTGGCATTTGTTTTCATAGTTCAATATAGCAACTGTCAAATCATGAGTGTTACACAACGAACAGATACTATACAAAGCATCTGAAGTAAACAATCTAAATTGAAATCTCTCGGCTGAGACTTACAGGTGATGTTTCCTTTCCCTTTGATTTCATTTCGCGTATGGTTTATAAATAAAACCTGATTACCCAGCCATCATTCAGAGTATACCTGACAAGTTATTAGTCTGTGCATTACCCATCAGATACCGCCAAAGGTAGACTGTCAGATACAGGTGTCTGAAACACCGATGAAATAGAATAAATACACTTGAAGATTCAAAATCTGATAATTACATCAAATACTGACTGTGTAATTTCTCTGGTGATTTGACCTAACCCTGTTATAGCATCTTTTTCACATTAATGTTTTATTCTTTCTCTAATCAGGATAGCATGTTTTCCTATAGTGCTCTATGTGTACAGTGGTAAGGACTTGTGCAGGTCTAGAGTCCTCAGGTTGTGAGGTCACTTGATTAGATGGCGAAAACATCTATAAATCATTCCTTTTACAGTGAATTTAAGATGTTGGAATTGAAACCTGTAGATCTGTTATCATGGAACACACCATGGGTTGAGGAGGATGCAGTGTTTGTATAAATAATAGGATGTGGGTGTGCTAGGATAAAGAGGAGTCCCAACATCACTGAGAGAAATCGGGCAAAAACATTGTTGACTTTAACCAGAGTTTATGAAATTTATCATCTTATAACCAGTTATAATTTTACAGACTGATTTGAAATCCAAGATGGCTGTGTTTGGATCTGATTGGCTGAGATATTATTGATTTCTACTCCTTTTTCATTTGGTGAATTTTTACGTAAAATTCTCCAGGCTACACATGCAAACTCCACGTCATGATTGATTAGTTTATTATTGATATTGCAGAGAGTTGATCAGATGAGTTTTCAATGTTAAGACTTAAAATTGCTACACTATACAGTTTCTGTACCGCCATTACTGGTTCACTGAAATTTGCAAGACAATCGTTAAGTCAGTATGAAGGAAAGTATTGTTTGCAGTATGGGTAGTATAGTGTACTAGATATGTAGTATGTATAAGCAAGTTCCTTCCACACTTTTGAGGCCTGGAGGCTCAATTTAAGCAGGTCTAAGATATAACAGTTAATACGATGTAGACACATGCGGCCGCAGTGTATCGGATTTGATAGAAATAGCACTGTGCTGTGTTATTCACTCTGAAAATGTAAGTTGCTCATCTTTCCCTGTATAAAACATGTACCAATGTCGAGGCATTTATTGATTACCCTGAAACCTGTTAGTGGCATACAAGATAAGGAAGAAAACCGAAATGCTAACATTACCAGTGAAAACCACTTTTTTATGCTCAAGTTAACACCATTTCCTATCTTTATGCATTTTGAACAGACCAGTGACATCACTGATATATATATTCATGTTGCGAAAAAACAACTTGACAAAATCACCACCAATTTAGCGGTGTCACATATACTGTTGATGTGGATTTTCTGACAGAAGCTGTAGCTCCTGGAGATTGTGCTGTTCAACATACAGACATGTTTCTATTAGAAGCTTTGCCTACAAAGCTCTGCTCAATTCTGATCAGTTTCTCCTGTGTGTCCTGTAAGATGCTTAGTTCTCCACAACCAGTGCAGGGAATCCCTCATCAGGGAGAATATTTGCCAGAGCTTCACACAAAACACTTCTTCTCCTAAAACAGTGAAGGGCAGCTCTCCTCAGGGAGAATAAACAGTGCAGGGCATCCATCTTCATGGAGAATATTTACCAAAGCTTTACACAAAATTTTAGTTCTCCACAAACAGTGCAGGAAATCCCTCATTAGGTTGAATATTTACCAGAGCTTCACACAAAATGTTAGTTCTCCAAAAACAGTGCAGGACATCCATCTTCATGGAGAATATTTACCAGAGCTTCACACAAAACACTTCTTCTCCAAAACCAGTGCAGGGAATCCCTCATAAGGGAGAATATCTACCGAAGCTTCACACAAAACACTTCTTTTCCAAAACCAGTGCATGGAATCCCTCATAAGGGAGAATATTTACCAGAGCTTCACACAAAATACCATGTCTTGACAAAGCACAAAAAAATGCTTGAATTTAATAAAAGCATGCGCTTTAATAAAGGTTGAGGCTTAACTTTATCTTAGAGTCATTAATATGAATTCTCAGTAAGTGGGATATATAAGCATTGTATAAAACAAGAGCATTCTCAGAAAACATGTAATCATGTTCAATAAAGCATTTTGTCAACTTGTTTGGTCCAAATGTTCATAATAGGAAATATGAGTCCTAATTATTTTACTGCGAATACATATTTATAAGCAGGTATTTGTAACAATGGGCAATATAACGTTTTCTGAATGAAATCTTTTAAAATTACTGGGAACAAATTTCATGCAGTGATGTGACAGGCTAATCTGATAGGGTCGATCCGATCACTATTGCGTTCAGAGTTATATAGAATGTAATATTGAATTTCAAATAAGGAAATAATTTGATAAAAAAAACCATAAATGTTTAGAGAAGGAATTTATCTCATCATTTAGAATGCGGAAAGAAGGCTGCATGTGATGTTGAATCAATATATAGGCGGAAGACTTTATAGTTATCTATCAGCTAGGGGTCTCAGAAAATGCAAATCAGCCTGATGTCTAAAGTTTAACACAGTAGCTTGGGGTCTCGGAAAATATAAATTAAAATATATGTCTATCAGTGGTGGGGGGTCTCACAAAATACATGTCAATCAATAATGGGAGGGGGGGGGGGTCTCATAAAATACATGTCTATCAATAATGGGGGGTCTCACAAAATACATGTCTATCAATAATGGGGGGTCTCACAAAATACATGTCTATCAATGCTGGGGGGTCTCACAAATACATGTCTCTATCAATGCTGGGGGGTCTCACAAAATACATGTGTATCAATGCTGGGGGGTCTCACATATACATGTTTCTATCAATGCTGGGGGGTCTCACAAAATACATGTGTATCAATGCTGGGGGGTCTCACATATACATGTCTCTATCAATGCTGGGGGGTCTCACAAAATACATGTGTATCAATGCTGGGGGGTCTCACAAAATACATGTGTATCAATGCTGGGGGGTCTCACAAAATACATGTCTATCAATGCTGGGGGGTCTCACAAAATACATGTCTATCAATGCTGGAGCGTCTCACAAATACATGTCTATCAATGCTGGGGGGTCTCACAAAATACATGTCTATCAATGCTGGGGGGTCTCACAAATACATGTCTATCAATGCTGGGGGGTCTCACAAAATACATGTGTATCAATGCTGGGGGGTCTCACATATACATGTCTCTATCAATGCTGGGGGGTCTCACAAAATACATGTGTATCAATGCTGGGGGGTCTCACAAAATACATGTGTATCAATGCTGGGGGGTCTCACAAAATACATGTCTATCAATGCTGGGGGGTCTCACAAAATACATGTCTATCAATGCTGGAGCGTCTCACAAATACATGTCTATCAATGCTGGGGGGTCTCACAAAATACATGTCTATCAATGCTGGGGGGTCTCACAAATACATGTCTATCAATGCTGGGGGGTCTCACAAATACATGTCTATCAATGCTGGGGGGTCTCACAAAATACATGTCTATCAATGCTGGGGGGTCTCACAAATACATGTCTATCAATGCTGGGGGGTCTCACAAATACATGTCTATCAATGCTGGAGCGTCTCACAAAATACATGTCTCTATCAATGCTGGGGGGGTCTTACAAATACATGTCTCTATCAATGCTGGGGGGTCTCACAAATACATGTCTATCAATGCTGGGGGGTCTCACAAATACATGTCTGTCAATGCTGGAGCGTCTCACAAATACATGTCTATCAATGCTGGGGGGGGGGGTCTTACAAATACATGTCTCTATCAATGCTGGGGGGTCTCACAAATACATGTCTCTATCAATGCTGGGGGGTCTCACAAATACATGTCTATCAATAACGGGGGGGGGGGGGGGGTCTCATAAAATACATGTCTATTAATAATGGGGGGTCTCACAAAATACATGTCTATCAATGCTGGGGGGTCTCACAAATACATGTCTATCAATGCTGGAGCGTCTCACAAAATACATGTCTATCAATGCTGGGGGGTCTCACAAAATACATGTCTATCAATGCTGGGGGGTCTCACAAAATACATGTCTATCAATGCTGGGGGGTCTCACAAAATACATGTCTATAAATGCTGGGGGGTCTCACAAAATACATGTGTATCAATGCTGGGGGGTCTCACAAATACAAGTCTATCAATGCTGGGGGGGTCTCACAAATACATGTCTATCAATGCTGGGGGGTCTCACAAATACATGTCTATCAATGCTGGAGCGTCTCACAAATACATGTCTATCAATGCTGGGGGGGTCTCACAAATACATGTCTCTATTAATGCTGGGGGGTCTCACAAATACATGTCTATCAATGCTGGAGCGTCTCACAAATACATGTCTATCAATGCTGGAGCGTCTCACAAATACATGTCTATCAATGCTGGGGGGTCTCACAAATACATGTCTATCAATGCTGGGGGGTCTCACAAAATACATGTCTATCAATGCTGGGGTGTCTCACAAATACATGTCTATCAATGCTGGAGCGTCTCACAAAATACATGTCTATCAATGCTGGAGCGTCTCACAAAATACATGTCTATCAATGCTGGGGGGTCTCACAAATACATGTCTATCAATGCTGGGGGGGTCTCACAAATACATGTCTCTATTAATGCTGGGGGGTCTCACAAATACATGTCTATCAATGCTGGAGCGTCTCACAAATACATGTCTATCAATGCTGGAGCGTCTCACAAATACATGTCTATCAATGCTGGGGGGTCTCACAAATACATGTCTCTATCAATGCTGGGGGGTCTCATAAAATACATGTCTATTAATAATGGGGGGTCTCACAAAATACATGTCTATCAATGCTGGGGGGTCTCACAAATACATGTCTATCAATGCTGGAGCGTCTCACAAAATACATGTCTATCAATGCTGGGGGGTCTCACAAAATACATGTCTATCAATGCTGGGGGGTCTCACAAAATACATGTCTATCAATGCTGGGGGGTCTCACAAAATACATGTCTATAAATGCTGGGGGGTCTCACAAAATACATGTGTATCAATGCTGGGGGGTCTCACAAATACAAGTCTATCAATGCTGGGGGGGTCTCACAAATACATGTCTATCAATGCTGGGGGGTCTCACAAATACATGTCTATCAATGCTGGAGCGTCTCACAAATACATGTCTATCAATGCTGGGGGGGTCTCACAAATACATGTCTCTATTAATGCTGGGGGGTCTCACAAATACATGTCTATCAATGCTGGAGCGTCTCACAAATACATGTCTATCAATGCTGGAGCGTCTCACAAATACATGTCTATCAATGCTGGGGGGTCTCACAAATACATGTCTATCAATGCTGGGGGGTCTCACAAAATACATGTCTATCAATGCTGGGGTGTCTCACAAATACATGTCTATCAATGCTGGAGCGTCTCACAAAATACATGTCTATCAATGCTGGAGCGTCTCACAAAATACATGTCTCTATCAATGCTGGGGGGTCTCACAAATACATGTGTATCTATGCTGGGGGGTCTCACAAATACATGTCTATCAATGCTGGGGGGTCTCACAAATACATGTCTATCAATGCTGGGGGGTCTCACAAATACATGTCTATCAATGCTGGGGGGTCTCACAAATACATGTCTATCAATGCTGGAGCGTCTCACAAAATACATGTCTCTATCAATGCTGGGGGGTCTCACAAAATACATGTCTATCAATGCTGGGGGGTCTCACAAATACATGTCTATCAATGCTGGGGGGTCTCACAAATACATGTCTATCAATGCTGGGGGGTCTTACAAATACATGTCTATCAATGCTGGGGGGTCTCACAAATACATGTCTATCAATGCTGGAGCGTCTCACAAATACATGTCTATCAATGCTGGGGGGTCTCACAAAATACATGTCTATCAATGCTGGAGCGTCTCACAAAATACATGTCTATCAATGCTGGGGGGTCTTACAAATACATGTCTATCAATGCTGGGGGGTCTCACAAATACATGTCTATCAATGCTGGGGGGTCTCACAAAATTCATGTCTATCAATGTTTTATTACTATCTTAGCTTCATTGCCTATTTGTAAAGTGGATGTGTGTCATAAACTTCTTCTGATACAATGTAGTTTCAAAACTATTGTAATGCTAAGGTATATTGGCTTAACATATATGATATATATAGGTATATTACAGCATGTACAATATCCTCAATTTTAACTTCATTGTACAATAGCAAAGAACTATGTTCAAAATAACAAATAATACAAAGAAATATTTTAAAAATAGCAATTAGCACTGCATTAATGGCTTCCATTAACATGACAATGACTAATTTGCATATTTTGCGAAATTTCCAATTTTTTCAGCAATATAAATTAAATTTTGAAATTCTTATCATATTTTCATATTAGAGCTATTTTTCTGGGAGAAATATTGACGGTCAGTCTTAAGCCAACCCCCTAAAAAAAGGAAGCATGAGTATTGATCCTAACCATCTGGGATGGTTCTGACATATTCTCTATACTCTCTATAGTCTGTGGATTCAGTCATTTCCTTGTTTGACAGAAGGTTTTCTGGAAGGAACTGTTTTGTCTGGTTTGACATGGAAGGAAGGAAGCCATCTAGCAGCACCTGAAGGCTGTGTTAGACTTTACAACTCTCTCACTTCTCCATTATCTGATGGCCGCCATACAGCGGGCCACAGGCCATGTGATCTCTGTCTGGCTTTGTGGTGGGTCATCACTGCTAGCCCTCTCAGTGTAACCCTCCCCAGAACACATTAATCAATAGTGTATTGTCTACATAAAGTGGGAGGGAGAGGAGGAGGGGGTATTCAATGTTGAGGGGAGGGGGGGGGGGTGCATAATAATATCACTGTCTGATTTTCATGTGTTATTTTTTTTCTTCTAAAGATTGTGCTAAGAATTGTAGCTAACGCTGGCTCCTGTGGATAATTTATATATATAATGAAATGTTGGTGTTACATGTAAAGGTCATCTGCTTCTTAATGAATGAAAAATACTGTAATGATCAACAGTTATAAGTCACCCAAACGTTTGGGAAAAAGCAATAGTTAAAGCTAAGCTGCAAGCTAGTTATATAGTCAGAAAAGTATTTAAATGATTGAGGGGAAAACGACACTTAGGGAGATGATGGGTGTGTGTAAGTATTATCCTGGTTAGTATGGATTGGCATTTAGGTCCTATAGCTGATTGTAAGGATTCATCAAGGATCAAACTTGCCCATATCTTCTCTGAATCAACTAGTGCTTATAGCTAATGTACTCCAAAGTCAGTTTTAAACCTGCCCACTTTCAGTGTACAAAGAAGTGCCTGTTCTGAAAATATTCTCTCTGTATGTTTCATATATTTATAAACTCAGTAATTATTTCAGCTTTGCCTCTACTCTCATAACACTTCTCAGATCTACACAGTTACTCCTGCAATGTAGATCTTATCAGGAGATGATTTTAGACCTTAAATTATTGATTTTATCTTACAGGATTTGAAATTCAGAGTTCAATGCTTTTCAGAGTTGTGTTAAAATTTCAACAGTGGAGCTGCAGCTAATAATGCAATATGATTTTATGTGTCACTGTAAATTTTCAAAAACCAAAAAATCTTATGCTTGTTAAGTTCATTTTGATTTTGTATGCCAGTCATGTGGCCCAGAAAACATGAAGGAGTTTTAAAGCTTGTCCCTATAGCAATTCTTTCCATTATGAGCACCAGTGGGAAGCACAGTGACTTCTCTTAAAGCTCTTCATAGCAGCTACAAAGAGATTGTATTTCTGTCCAGGTTCTGATCAAAGTTACACTACAGGGATGTAAATTTGCATGTGTTATAAATTGATGTTCAGGTAATTCAGCTGTGATTTTCACCTAGTTTTTCCTGTGGTAAATGTTTTTTTTTATGTTTCACTCATAAATACTTTGATTTGAAATGTAGCGTTCTCATTGATTTTCCGGTGCTATGAATTAAAGTTTAACATCTGTGACTATGTATAGCTATAGGGCGGAAACCAGTGTCTAGTTGTTGCTTCTGCTCTGCCTAACATTAGTCCTTCCACCCCTTGAAGACCTTTATAGACTGCCCTGATCAATACACAGTAGAGTCTACTAACCTTACACAGTGGTGAAAGAGTTTGTAATGATTCATTAATGAGTTTTTGTTTGGACTGTCAATTAGTCGGTCTTATCTTCCATCATCCTGAGTGTGCCGCCAATTTTCTGTGGCTTCTTTGCCAAGAAAGTCCAGTAAACATTGTCCTTTAATTTGATAAATGAAAAGGTCATGGTTACAAATTAATACCTGTCCTTGATTTTTGTGAGAGGTCAAGGTTGTGCTTTGTTTTCTTCAAATTTTTGTAATTTAAAAATTTGTTTTAATATTGTAATGTGTGAAAATGATTTTTATCCATTCTTTTAGGCATTTCTTCTTGCACAGTGACACCCAATTTAGTTTGGACAATCAAAAAATTATGTAAAATGTCAATGTCACACATGTTTAAAGTTGTTTTAAAAAGAATAACTCGTGAGAGTGGCAGCATTGGGTTATTTACTAGTCATCCTTTTAGTTTCAATAAATCAAGCTCCATGTGTGTGGCATCGTAAATCTGTCAGGTCTCAACAGATAAAACACTGTCGGGGATATTTTATCAAAATCAAACCTTCAGGATCTCACTCTTTGAAGAAATATCCCATCGTGGTGCAAGAAAAAAAAATCAAATCCGTATTAGGAAGAAGTATGTAAAATGCAAGAAATATCATATAAAAACATTCTTGGATGAAAAATAAAATTGCACTCTTGAAAGAAATGCAAAATCTCGGAAATCTCATCGACCGTGATCTGCATAACACATACAGTATACATGTATTCATTAGTTATACAATTATGCAAGATATATAAATTAAACAGATTTAGCTTATTGGAAAAAAATCAAAACCGGTTCTTTAATGTGACATCTGTACTCAAATTACCAATGAATGACAAAAATGAAATGATGATCTTGTCAAATTGAATGTATGTGCATTGCATATCATTAAGTATAATCAACCATTCAAACTACAGCAAGAGAAACTCAGCTGATCGATTCTTAATTAACTTACGATATTTACTGTTGGTGTTACGTTACTTGCATCCAGAAACCCCCTCTACTCACGATTAACAAGTGTAGGCCTATATTAAACAGTATAATGAGGGTACAAACTTCTGAATGTAACCCCAAAATGTAAAAACGATTGAAATGCTTATAATTAATGAGAATCGTGTGTATTTGTCATCGATGAGCAATCTTAAAGTATAATTTTCATGTCTTATGAAGCAAAATTGAAATAGTCCAATTTGTTTCTCCCACAAATTGAAATAGTCCAAATTTTTTTCTCCCACTATTGAGTAAAGCGAATCAAAATGGTTATAATTATTGTGAATCATGTGTATTTGTCCTCAATGAGCAATCTTAATGTATAATTTTCATGTCTTGTAAAGCAAAAATGAAATAGTCCAATTTTTTTCTCCAAATATTGAGTAAATTTTTTTACCCTCTCTTTGTACCCGTGTGATATTTCCTGTAGAGAATGTATGTAAAGGTGAAACTCTGTGGTGTACAGCTGACAGCTATTTGTTGGAGAGTTAAGTTTATTTACCGCTGAAACGGTCCTGCCCCTGATTATGTTGAGGGTTGTGGAGTTGAAACACATGGCACTGACGAACTACAGGTAGAGTTACGGTATTCACCACGTTTGTTTATATCCTGTACCTCCCCATCATGGTAAACCTTGTGTCCTGTATGATGGCCCACAGTACTTACATTGTAAAGTTAAATACAGCCTAAAATACAATTGTACATCTTCATCTTTAATTTCAATTCTCCTGCACTTCAGAATCTGAATTTGTTTAAAAACATAAATATCTGAGTTCCAAAAATTTATAATCTGTGTGAAGTGAATTTTCTTGTGAAAATTGTCTTCCCTTTAAAATCAAATTGGGAAAAAACATTTTTTAAAGTATTTTAATAAGCTGAATGTAAAGCGATTCATGCACTCTGTGTATAGAATTCAATCATGCATTGTTCATGTGATAGTGTTTGAATATTTTATGAAAAGAAATTTTCTTTGAGAGCAAATATATGTGTATAGTCAAACGCAGGAAATGCACATTTCTACATTGTGTACCACATTCATATAGAAAGAATATGTTTTCCTGACGATTTTCTGATCTATTTGTGATAAGACTGGGTATGTACGCCAGAACCAATGAGCTCCTCTAGTTACTAAGACCTGGCTGGTGAGATAAGAAGATTGGTAGGCATTAGGTTTATCTATGGTGTGAGGATGACCATGGGATGTAATTACCTGCATGCTGTACCCAACCCCGCTAATTAGCTGGCAGGCCACTCACAGCTATTGGGGGAGGTTGATAATTGGGGCGGTTTACTGTTGTGTGCTGTTGGTGCCATAGTACTTATGATGTGATAACGAGATATTCTTCTATACCAGTGATAACTGGATCATTGTTACAGCCATATATACCATCATATTCATACTTTACACCTCTGTTCCCCAGTTTTTATGACTGGTATTTTTCTTAAAGGAGGCATGGTATTCCAATGCTAGCAGGCAGGGGTCCTGATAACAAGATATTCTTCTATACCAGTGATAACTGGATCATTGTTAAAGCCTGTCATGATCATGATCATATTCATAAAAGCGGCACTCTTTGCACTTTACATCTCTACCGAGTTTCTCTGCTTTGTTGACTTGTATTTGTCTTAAATCATTACATACCAAGGCCCTATATAAGCTTGAACTGCTTCAAAGAAATAGCCCTGAAGCTTTGAGTATAACATAAAGTATCTGAAAGGTAGGTAGCTCCATCACCAAAGAGGGTCAAGCTCAAACTTCATACAGTGAAAACCCTTGCATGGTATTGTGTCTTCAGGTCTGCAGTTCAAAGATTAAGGTCACTGTTGCTTTAAATAAAACTGACAAGAAATTCTGCCATAGCTGTGGTTAGTTGTGTTTCTAGCTGTTACAGTTGAGAGTGATACTGTGGCATCATCACTGTGTGCTAACAAATGCCTTGATAGTATGTGGTATCATTGAAGAATTTTCCTTGGAAGATTTCGCTGGTAGCAATTATACATATATATTAATGAAGACATTTTCTGTCCTACCTGTTAAAGAATATAAAACCACTAACACCAATGGCCCACACTGAGCCTTCAGTTTTGCAGTGACATATTCCAGGGATGTAGAGAGCGTAAGAGAGCGAAACCTCTGGATATCGAGGATGATGAAACCAGGGCAATGCAATGGTGTAGTGTCCAACACACTGTTGCATCTGTCATCTGCTGCTGACGTTTCCTTCAAACAATCCTCACAAAACCTTCCAACGATTATAATAAAGAGTTGTGATATTTGGCCAGTACTGGAGGCATTTTAGATATGCTCAATGAATCACATTGACCCAATTTCAAGAACTTATATTATGGACCAATGCATTTACTTCTACAGGACTTCTCTAACACAAAGTATTTGGTATGTACATCCTACAACTTGCTATGGAGGTTTGAAAGACCCATTTTCAAGGTCATTGGTAACTTTAGAGTCTTCACATTTGCCAAGGTTTGCACTGGTCAAGTAAAAATGTTTTGAATAAACTTTACGAAACCAACATATGCTATCAAAACTGTTGGAGAGATCATTAAAACATTTACCAATTAATAAACAAGTCAATGAAACATTTACCAGTTAATAAACAAGTCAATGAAACATTTACAAATTAATAAACAAGTCAGTGAAACATTTACCAATTAATTAACAAGTCATTGAAACATTTACCAATTAATAAACAAGTCAATGAAACATTTACCAATTAATAAACAAGTCAATGAAACATTTACAAATTAATAAACAAGTCAATGAAACATTTACCAATTAATAAACAAGTCAATGAAACATTTACCAATTAATAAACAAGTCAATGAAACATTTACCAATTAATAAACAAGTCAATGAAACATTTACAAATTAATAAACAAGTCAATGAAACGTTTACAAATTAATAAACAAGTCAATGAAACGTTTACCAATTAATAAACAAGTCAATGAAACATTTACCAATTAATAAACAAGTCAATGAAACATTTACCAATTAATAAACAAGTCATTGAAACATTTACCAATTAATAAACAAGTCATTGAAACATTTACCAATTAATAAACAAGTCAATGAAACATTTACCAATTAATAAACAAGTCATTGAAACATTTACCAATTAATAAACAAGTCAATGAAACGTTTACCAATTAATAAACAAGTCAGTGAAACATTTACCAATTAATAAACAAGTCAATAAAACATTTACAAATTAATTAATATTTTGCAAGTAAACTTGGCAGTTTAAATCATCAATGAAATTACTATTTATACCTGTTACAAGCCCCCTTAATTTGTCTCTTTGATGTTAATTTCCCCAAAATGCCAGTACCCTACTGGATATTGTTTGGACCTTCATGAAACACAGCCCTGGTTTGTTGTACTATGTCTTCAGTGTGAGGAGACCTCTAAATCTGCTGTAAACGACACACCTGTCCCATTAACAAGGCCAGGCCTGGCACATATTTATATCTTCTTCAGTGACAAGCTGGGTATATTTACTTAGGATGTATCACAAGCAGGCACATTTATAAGTACAGCTTACATTGTGTAGGTAATTATCTCCATCTGGAGGTAGTATATTAAGAATTACCATGTAATCATGATACTCGGGTAGGATCTGAAAAAGAATCCTCCTGCCTTCTGACCAATTAATGACTTCCTATGAAGTGTCAATAAATATTATCAACCAGATCCTGTCCGCCATGTGGTAGAGTATTGAGAACAGTGTTGGGTTCAACTCAGGATATCTCGATTAATTGTAGATATTGTTAACCTTATACTAAGTTATAGTAAATAGATGCAGGAGAAATATTAGTTGCAACAACTTTAGTGTTGTCAATTTTAATGTTACCTCATTTACCCCTGAAAATTTCATTATGAACCGTTTAAACCTTTGAATTGGATTTGAAAGAATTCAACAGACTTGTCTGCAGGGATGAATGAGTTTTAAGTAAAGATACCTTTAAGAAGTCAACAATGTTTCTTGGAAAAGTTAAGAATAGGTTTATAATGTATCTGAAGCAAACCAACATAAAATAGGACATACAAGTAAGATTTTGGACTATTCAAACAGTAAAGATGGTCTATATTATCCCTGCCACCTTGTACATTTTGTATAGCCAGTTATTGTCTAGGATGTTTAAACAAAATCCTGTAACGTTGTAGCAATAATTATATTATAAAATAAGCTGATTTTCATGATGTTTGATTTGTCATACTGAAGCCCAGATGTGTTATTGGTTCTTTCAAATGAGTTTAACATGTACAGTTGTTGCAGAGACGCCTCTGAAGAACCGCATTCATGTACATGGATTCACAAATTCTGCAGTTGAAGAGCTTTAAATGCAGTGTGAAAATGTCAATACTAGCGAGCACCTGGAGGCCATTTCACTGGGGATTCACTCAATCAGTATTTATGTGTTCATCAGCCAAAATCTACAAAGCCGTCCTAAGTTCCCGTTACGTAATCACTCAGACAACTAAACATTTCGCCAAAATTCCTACATCTGTGTTGTCTATCAAAATGAAGAGTTCTTCTGTAGTGCTAATGGGCCTAATGTATAAGGCAACTGGTTGGTCCCAGGTTCGTACCTTTGTACTGTCACGACCGCCAGCTATTTCTGGTACCAGCAGCTATTCCAGCTAGGCTAGGCGTTCTGTTGAGGAGACCCCATCTGCAGGAGACAGGAATGGCTGGTTGATTTTGTGTTTATCTTATCCATACCTTTTATGGAGATTAACTTATAGTTTATTGATTTCTGGAAAGTTATTGTAAAATCTTGTCCATCTTGTAGACTCGTCTGGCAGTTTGTGGATAACCCATTTACTCCTGGAAAATGCATTTAAACTCTTTCAATTCAATGATGGGAATAGTTCATTGTGAAATGTTGGGGTTGAATAAGCTAACCACTGCTCATTAGAAGAATGAAGATTAAAACAAGGCATGCACAGATTAAGTAGTTAGAGTTTAAGGTTAAGAATTTTCTTCAGAATTTATGTTAAATTGATTTGTCATTAGAATGGAACTGAGCCAAACCAAGATTTGAACCCAGAACCACAAATCACACTTCAGTTGCCGTAACGAAGCGGGATACCAGATCAACAATAAATTTGCGGACCAATCCCAATGATCATGAGTTGTATTCGAATAACAAAGTAATGGGAGTTTCTGATGTTCTTTCTGCAACGGACATATTCTTCCAAATAAATCATTACAGTACATTGATTGAAGGAGAATTAAGTACTGCAGTACAGTTATTGTAATGTTTGTGGTATAGAAACGATGTCTCCTGAGGATCTAAGGCTTGTTTTGTATAGATGGAAAACCAGCTAGTACATGAGAAACTTTGATGTGTATGTGGAATACCTTCTCATGCATACAAACCTGTGTGTATATGGAAATTATTTTTGTATATGGTAAACTTTCTGATGTGTAACCCATCAGAATCATTAGCAGACAATTATCACGTGGGCATGCAGTGTTATGTATAATTGATCATTCATGTGCTGTGACTGTGATGTGGTTTATTGTTCAGGTACATCTCTCCAACAAGTACCCATCATAGTAATATTATGATATATTAATTACCTATCATAGTAATATTATGATATATTAATTACCTATCATAGTAATATTATGATATATTAATTACCTATCATAGTAATATTATGATATATTAATTACCTATCATAGTAATATGTAATGTTATGTCACTCACGAGGTCAAGTAGTTCAGGAGTTTCAAGTACAGAATAACTCTGGGCATTGAGAGCATAAAGTTATTATTTACATGTATGCATAGGATGTCGTTCTAGAGTAAGAGGTATCAACTTGAAATTGATGTCAGGACTGTTGTGCTAATGATTCTACAAAAGAAAATGTGATTCTGGTGTTAGCTTATTGTCCTCTAAAGATACATTGGGACTTTTCTGATTCAAAGATTTGACACAGATCATTTACAGATTGAATGAGTTAAATAACGTTAAGTCTTACACATTCATTGGCTCATCATGAACCTGTAGCAAATTCAAATTGACATCGCCTGGGTGTGCCTTCACATGAACTGGTAATAATAACCTACATAAATACTGTACTCTTACAGCTGCTGCTTGCAGCTTCTTTCCATATAAGGAACTGACATAATACTTTACAGGACTTGCAGTGGAAAAACTTCTCAGATCAATAAGTGTTAGGAGCAGAATGTTCTGAATGTTGTTGGTTTCAATGTGAAATTCACCTCTCTGGTGTGTTTATATCTGCCATGTTATTTCAGAAATGTATTTCTTGGTTCTGAAATCCAAACTTTCTGTCCATTATAAACATTTTCAGCTATGAATCTGTCACAATGACACTGACAGTAGATAAATGTAAAAAGTGCAATGTATGTGTGTATAAAAACTCATTCACCCCTGAAGACGCATTTAAACTCTTCCAATTCAAAGGTTGGAATAGTTCATTATGAAATTTCAGGGGTGAATTAGTAAAAGTCTTGCATGTTTTATGGTTCTGATGTCTCCTCTATTTGTTTGTTTGAGTGTTTCTCAAACATTTTGATGACATATTTCAAAATTATTGATCCACTGCGACAGCAACTCTACAGGGCAATAATTCAAAGATGACATGAAGAAATTCTGAATGGTTTCAGGAACATTGTGAAATAGAACATTATTTATGGAACACTAATTATTGGACTTTAACAATTACATGTTGGTTATGTTATGGAGAGATTTGTTTATCATTTGTTTTCTGCCTAATAAAAACATGATGAAATGTTGTTTGAATAGTTCAGTGGCCAGATACCAGGGTGACCATAGACTTGCTAGCAGTATCTGGTATTCGGTGATAATTATCTGTCCACAGCATAGGTCAGATCCCCTCCATCACCAAGCCCTGACAGACAACACAGCTATCTGTGTGTTCCTGACTCTTCAACACTCCACAGATGGTCAGCCCCCATCATGGTACTGCTGACAGATAGAAATATAATTGACAGACAAACACCATGCATATAATAGCAGGCCTATTTACTAATATCTATACTTACTGAAAAGGCCATGTGTAATTGATATGTTAAAAAGGAGTTTTACTGAGGGCTCATTGCCAATAAAAATAAAATTTACAAAAACAACATAATCGGAAAGTTAAGGTCATGAGCTGTTTAAAATGTTCTATCTGTAAAAGAGCATCATTAGGATTTTGATTTAAAAGAGAATTATTTATTGGTTATTATTTGTAAACAGAGGTTATATATTAAGAGCACATACTTTTTGAAAATAATATGGGGGAAAATGTATATTATACAGTTATTTCATGAGTGAAAAGCATCATATAGCAAAAAGAATCATTTAGCAAATGGCATTTATATTTTATTTATAAAATAAGTCTACAGCGTATCAAGTTAATTTACTATATGATTCAACCCTACTGATGACCATTGTGATCAAGGTATGACTAATCCCTGGTGGGGCTTTTTGTCTGCCATTTTGTGATTGTACATGTAGCCATGATGATATCATATAACTTGCTGCTGAAACCCTAACATTTACATACAAAACAGTTAAAAGTGTTGACTTTGGAATAACGGAAGCCAACAATAACAATCATGCAGAATTTAGCCGGATCATTTTCATTGTTTGCCTTTCTATTGCGGTATTTAAACCAAGAAGGCCTGTATTGTGTTCACCTTGATATTTGAGGAAGGATCGCAAAAACAAAATGCTAAAATGTTACCCCTGTTGTACAGGGAAACATGATTCTTTGTTTAATTATCGCACGTAATAATCATATTTCACTTTGGTTTCACTTTTGAATTTCAAAACAAAACAAATATGTTTGCCTTATATAGGCCTACTGCTACAGTACTATGAGAACGGCTGCTCATACAGTTGAAATATACTTGTAAGAAACTGGGACCAATTACCTAGAACGTCTTCAGATAAGTCAATGATCTGTGATGAATTCCATCATCTGTGGACTAAGTACAAGTGCTGTAGTCATTAAACATGTCATTTGATTTATTTATAGGGAAAAAATCATGAACTTAACATGAAATGTTCAGAAACAGCCTTTAAATGTTCATATGTAGACTGTCAGGTAGAACATATAAATATATATCCTTTATTGAATCCTAAAAACAAAATCACTTATCAGTACTTTAGTATCAAATTAGACGTACCTGGCGAATCAGGTTCGTCATTTAACATTTTAATAATGATATTATGGTAAAAGATTGTGAGTGTTTAAAGATTGTCAATACCCGGTAGCTTTTATGCATCAAAAACCATCGCAGTGAGTAAAACGTTAATGTAATTTGATATAGTAAAAGTGTGGTTAGTAATTTGTACACCTATATAGTATTACTTATATCTCATATTTTGTTAAATTATAGCATGTAGAATTGAGATTAATTTCTGTCTGTAGGTATCTAATTAGTATAAAACGATGTAGATTTACTTGTTGTTATTAGAAAACTTTCTCCTTCCTAATGTCTCCCTTGAAACTACCTCACTTTTGGCCTTTATTTGAGGGTCGGCCCGAGTGAAAAAGGCTTTGTGTACATGTTCTGTCCCCAGGCAGAGACATAACAGAGTCTCAAAAAATGGTAGTCACTACTCCCTCAGCTTGACGCTCAGCATTCTGGAAATGGAATGACTGGTTCACTCGTTGTTAGTATAATGTGACTGGGAGGGTGATCTGCTGGGGTCACCTTCGGTAGTATACTTCAGTGTGGTAGCACTTTAAATCAACAAAAGGTCTGGACTATCACAAGAAGGCTTACATGAATATATCGCAGCCTTCCAAATACACACACAAACTCCAAACACTGTGCCACATCACATAAACCTGTAGGCCTACTTATATGACCCTGGCTGTAAATTGGATGTAATTTTATAATCAAACCAAACCTAACCAATTCTATTTACCAGTAGCATAATACCTTGATGAAGACTTGATTAATTTGACCATCTTGTGACCTGATTAAGCGGATGATGGACCTGTCGTACAATCAACAGGTACCATCGCTCTCCCCTAGAGAATATCTTTATAAGCAGCTTATATTGAGTCTACCAGCTACCACAGAGAAGATCACCACCATGCGTATAGCAACTGTGTGATCAATTCTACACATGTAGGACCACACACTGCAAACACTTGGTTTGTAACAATCCTATGTTGGGGAAAAGGCCAAGTCACATTGTGTGGGTATGGGGGGGAGGGGGGGGTTAGATAGTAAAGGAAGGGAAGAATTATTTTAATTTACTATTTACTCAGACACTGCTTCTTATGGAAGAAGTTGAGAAATGTCATTTTGAGAGCTTTGTCAGTATTGTGTTGATCAACTAATGAAAAAATGTATGTATTTCACAGAAAAAAATGTAATAAAATGTGCTATTGAATCAAATCGTTTCAAATGGCTGTAGATTGTTATCATCCACATCATCACCTGAAGCCAGGTGTATTCCTCTTATGTATAATAAAAACGATGTTTAGTGATCCTATCTAAAGGAAGGTTGAAAATCTAAAAAAAACTTGGAATAAATAAATGTCCCCCGAAATATCAGTATTTTTTTTTTGTCAAGTAAGATTATAAAAAGCAGAATATCAGAACATACATGCCAACATTTTGAAATATGCATGGGTGAATTTCTACCCCCAGCTCAAAATATACTACAAAGGGATTGAATAGCCTATAAATGAATGTTAGGTCTAGCCTATGGGTAAGGTGTCAATTTTGACAACTTAATCTCTCAGGTGAGATGAATATTTTTAATTTTTTTCCCCAGCAAGGTGAGGTGAAGTGTGTATCTTCTAGCTATCAGGTACACAAAGAGATTTGAAATCAGATTAGATTTAAGAAATATAATCCTTGACTGCCTTTTGATATTAGTTTGTGTATAGACCTATTTTTGACCTGAGACTTCAATAACAGATGACAGTCAAGATTAGAAGGATGGCCCCCCCCCCCCCCCCCCCCCTGTATTGAAGGGGATTGGCAGAGATCAAATCTTGAAACGCTTCTATTTTAGAACATTTTATCATTTGAATGTTAATAATAAATTATTCGTACTATTACATCTGATAACTTGTCAGCTGATTTTAAATTTAAATGTTTCATGAATGACATTTTGGGAAATTAAGACTTGTCAGTCCCTTAAACTGGGAGTATATACAATATTTGGTCGATATTTGAAAGGCGCAGACATACAGCTGGTTATGGCTATAACTGTTATTCTTTTCATTGTAATGCTACAGTTTTGTTCATACTTGATGTGTTATCTGGTAATGATAGTAGCAGAGGCCTTCCGAAAGCGTTGAATGTCACTCAGGTTTAGCAGCTTGTTAGAATGGCTAAATACTGCTTGCATGTCCCGATTATTGTTTGATTTAAATGGCTAAATGATGGGTACATGGTATAAACTATGTATGGATAGAAAGAATAAAGTCTTCTGAATAGATCTATAACAGAATAACGAAGAACGTAGGTAGGTGGAGATTTAGAATGAAAATTAAGAGTTTGAAAAAGTTTGGTAAGATTTTCAATGGCCGGTCGATGTTTCCCTTGTCAATATATATATATATAGGTATTCATCACTAAATTTTATCATAATTTAAGTCTTTACATGTCCCTGTGTCCCGATGCTTGACATCCTCCAAGAGGGTAGCCATGTGACTTCTATTTAGACAGTAACTTTGTTCTTTGGGTTTATTTTATACTTCGTAATAACTCTTAATTTTGTTCTGTTACTTAATCCTGTAATATGTGACAGTCTGAAAATAAAATGATAACCGTGGCTTCTGCTAGCTAAAGGCTATGATAGAGGATACCGTCAAAACTGTCAACCCTCACACATTAGGAGGGGATCTTTGGTACTCTAGCCCGGTGTGTGTAATGACCATAACAGGTTTGTCTTAATCAAATGAATACTTTTTGGTGTTTTGAACTATTTAAGACAATAAGAATCGAGCAAAGCAGTTTCAGTTGTGTTAATTCACACACTTTCTCCCTCATTGAAAACATGGGACGAGAAAATCTTCCTCGTTGAGGTTTCAGAGGTTTTAATTTGTCAAGGACAGAAATATTGTCTTTTAAAAAAATTTCTGAGAGTCTGAGTGATAAAGATATAAATACATAGATATAAAACTGCTGATATAGCTGTGTGATATAAATACATATAAAATTGCTGATTTAGCTGTGTGATATAAATACATATAAAACTGCTGATATAGCTGTGTGATATAAATACATAGATATAAAATTGCTGATCTAGCTGTGTGATATAAATACATATAAAACTGCTGATTTAGCTGTGTGATATAAATATATAGATATAAATTGCTGATCTAGCTGTGTGATATAAATACATAGATATAAAACTGCTGATCTGCTGTGTGATATAAATACATAGATATAAAATTGCTGATCTAGCTGTGTGATATAAATACATAGATATAAAACTGCTGATCTGCTGTGTGATATAAATATATAGATATAAATTGCTGATCTAGCTGTGTGATATAAATACATATAAAATTGCTGATCTGCTGTGTGATATAAATACATAGATATAAAACTGCTGATCTGCTGTGTGATATAAATACATATAAAATTGCTGATCTAGCTGTGTGATATTATAAATACATAGATATAAAACTGCTGATCTAGCTGTGTGATATAAATACATAGATATAAAACTGCTGATCTAGCTGTGTGATATAAATACATAGATATAAAACTGCTGATCTGCTGTGTGATATAAATACATAGATATAAAATTGCTGATCTAGCTGTGTGATATTATAAATACATAGATATAAAACTGCTGATCTGCTGTGTGATATAAATACATAGATATAAAACTGCTGATCTAGCTGTGTGATATAAATACATAGATATAAAACTGCTGATCTGCTGTGTGATATAAATACATACATATAAAATTGCTGATCTAGCTGTGTGATATTATAAATACATAGATATAAAACTGCTGATCTAGCTGTGTGATATAAATACATAGATATAAAACTGCTGATCTGCTGTGTGATATAAATACATAGATATAAAACTGCTGATCTAGCTGTGTGATATAAATACATAGATATAAAACTGCTGATCTAGCTGTGTGATATAAATACATAGATATAAAATTGCTGATCTGCTGTGTGATATAAATACATAGAGATATAATTGCTGATCTAGCTGTGTGATATAAATACATATAAAATTGCTGATTTAGCTGTGTGATATAAATACATAGATATAAAACTGCTGATCTAGCTGTGTGATATGAATACATATAAAACTGCTGATCTGCTGTGTGATATAAATACATAGATATAAAATTGCTGATTTAGCTGTGTGATATAAATACATATAAAATTGCTGATTTAGCTGTGTGATATAAATACATATAAAACTACTGATCTGCTGTGTGATATAAATACATAGATATAAAATTGCTGATTTAGCTGTGTGATATAAATACATATAAAATTGCTGATTTAGCTGTGTGATATAAATACATATAAAACTACTGATCTGCTGTGTGATATAAATACATAGATATAAAATTGCTGATCTGCTGTGTGATATAAATACATATATAATTGCTGATCTGCTGTGTGATATAAATACATAGATATAAAATTGCTGATCTAGCTGTGTGATATAAATACATAGATATAAAATTGCTGATCTAGCTGTGTGATATAAATACATATAAAACTGCTGATATAGCTGTGTGATATAAATACATAGATATAAAATTGCTGATCTGCTGTGTGATATAAATACATATAAAATTGCTGATTTAGCTGTGTGATATGAATACATATAAAATTGCTGATCTAGCTGTGTGATATAAATACATAGATATAAAATTGCTGATCTAGCTGTGTGATATAAATACATAGATATAAAATTGCTGATCTGCTGTGTGATATAAATACATATATAATTGCTGATCTGCTGTGTGATATAAATACATAGATATATAATTGCTGATCTGCTGTGTGATATAAATACATAGATATAAAATTGCTGATCTGCTGTGTGATATAAATACATAGATATAAAATTGCTGATCTAGCTGTGTGATATAAATACATATATAATTGCTGATCTGCTGTGTGATATAAATACATAGATATAAAATTGCTGATCTAGCTGTGTGATATAAATATATAGATATAAATTGCTGATCTAGCTGTGTGATATAAATACATAGATATAAAATTGCTGATCTGCTGTGTGATATAAATACATATATAATTGCTGATCTGCTGTGTGATATAAATACATAGATATAAAATTGCTGATCTGCTGTGTGATATAAATACATATATAATTGCTGATCTGCTGTGTGATATAAATACATAGATATAAAACTGCTGATCTGCTGTGTGATATAAATACATATAAAACTGCTGATCTAGCTGTGTGATATAAATACATAGATATAAAATTGCTGATCTGCTGTGTGATATAAATACATATAAAACTGCTGATCTGCTGTGTGATATAAATACATATAAAATTGCTGATCTGCTGTGTGATATAAATACATAGATATAAATTGCTGATCTAGCTGTGTGATATAAATACATATAAAATTGCTGATCTGCTGTGTGATATAAATATATAGATATAAATTGCTGATCTAGCTGTGTGATATAAATACATATAAAACTGCTGATCTAGCTGTGTGATATAAATACATAGATATAAAATTGCTGATCTGCTGTGTGATATAAATACATATAAAACTGCTGATCTGCTGTGTGATATAAATACATATAAAACTGCTGATCTGCTGTGTGATATAAATACATACATATAAAATTGCTGATCTGCTGTGTGATATAAATACATAGATATAAAATTGCTGATCTGCTGTGCCCATATATACAATGGTTGATGTTTTTCATATCGTAATTAATGTTCCTTTTGTCTTCTCCATACAGTATAATTTCAAAAATATTTTATAAATTCTAAGCAGAATCTATATTTTTGCAAAAAAAAGGAAACACAATAACTTATTTTAGTTTTATTCATTCACCCCTGAAATTCAACAAAGAACTTTTCCAAACTTTGAAATGGAAGAATTCAAATGTGTCTTTAGGGGTAAATATTTCAAAATACAGCATCATCATTTTGAAGTTCCAGGTGTTGTACACACCTGTGTGACAGTGTCAGCCTGCAGACTCTCCATGATTAATTCAGCGTATGTACAGATAAAATTTATACACTGAGTCTGTATATGTATAACGTGGTGGTACATAATTACATTTGTATGTTTTGGTGGGGAAAAATCTGCACATGTAGTGTGAAATTTAAATCCTTATTATTAATATAAATAATTTAGTCCACTATGAAATTAAAACTTATTTCGCACTTTAAAACAAGGTTCTGAGTATTCAAATATGCACATAAAATGATGTCAATGGCATTTTAAATGAGGCATGATGTACTGTATGTATATTGTGTATTTGGTACATCCTGTTCTGGGAAGCACATGTGAATAATTGATCATTTGATGTTACCTGTGAGCTTTTCACCTGTCTACAGGTAACATCAGGTGTTAGGTATGTCACAAGCAGGACACTGTACATTTCATTCTGAACAAAGTGGTTATTTTTAGCCCACCATCATCAGATGGTGGGCTATTCAAATCGCCCTGCGTCCGTGGTCCGTCGTCCGTCCGTCCGTCCGTCAGTCCGTCCGTTAGTCCGTCCGTTAGTCCGTCCGTTAGTCCGTTAGTCCGTCCGTAAACAATTCTTGTTATCGCTATTTCTCATAAAGTACCAAAGGAATCTTTCTCAAATTTCATGTGTTGGTTCACCTTGGTCCCTAGTTGTGCATATTCCATTTTGGGACCGATCTGAATTCAAGATGGCCGACAGGCAGCCATCTTGGATTTTGACATTTGAACTTTGTTATCCCTATTTCTGAGAATGTACTGAATGGATCTTTCTCAAATTTCATGTGTTGGTTCACCTTGGTCCCTAGTTGTGCATATTCCATTTTGGGACCGATCTGAATTCAAGATGGCCGACAGGCAGCCATCTTGGATTTTGACATTTGAACTTTGTTATCCCTATTTCTGAGAATGTACTGAATGGATCTTTCTCAAATTTCATGTGTAGGTTCCCCTTGGTGCTTAGTTATGCATATTGCATTTTGGGACCAATCCGAAAACAACATGGCCGACAGGCAGCCATCTTGGATTTTGACAGTTGAACTTTGTTATCGCTATTTCTGAGAATGTACTGAATGGATCTTTCTCAAATTTCATGTGTAGGTTCCCCTTGGTGTGTAGTTATGCATATTGCATTTTGGGACCAATCCAAAAACAACATGGCCGACAGGCAGCCATCTTGGATTTTGACAATTGAAGTTTGTTATCGCTATTTCTAAGAAAGTACTGAAGGTATCTTTCTCAAATTTCATGTGTTGGTTCACCTTGGTCCCTAGTTGTGTATATTCCATTTTGGGACCGATCTGAATTCAAGATGGCCGACAGGCAGCCATCTTGGATTTTGACATTTGAACTTTGTTATCCCTATTTCTGAGAATGTACTGAATGGATCTTTCTCAAATTTCATGTGTAGGTTCCCCTTGGTGCCTAGTTATGCATATTGCATTTTTGGACCAATCCGAAAACAACATGGCCGACAGGCAGCCATCTTGGATTTTGACAGTTGAACTTTGTTATCGCTATTTCTGAGAATGTACTGAATGGATCTTTCTCAAATTTCATGTGTAGGTTCCAATGTACGTAACTGTAGGTTTTCGACATGATTCAGAAAAACAAAATCTTTAAAAAAAAATCCAATCTACAAACACGAAAAAAAAAACCCATGACAAAGACAAAAACAAATACAATTGGGTGCTAAGAATATGGAAACGTAATTCACAAAAAAAACCAAAAAAATGCATCTGTGTCCCACCAGAGTCTCTGCTCACACTTAATCAACACCTAAGAGACAATCGAAAGAAGAGAAAAGAACCATCTTTCAAAAAACAAACTTAGATCATTTGATGGTGGGCGCCAAGATCCCTCTGGGATCTCTTGTATAGGGATATTCTCCGTGTTAAAATCATTTCTATGTGCTACAGTTTTTTTTTTATAAAAATGATGCTATGCTTGTCCTTTTTTGAATTTTAAATGTTTCGACACGCAGAGTGTAGTTAATTTTGGACTTCCTAAAAAATATGTACAGAAAATGTAATGTGGATAGTATTGATAGAATTGCAGATGTATGGCCTGTTTTCATGTAATGATAACAAACATAAGAGCTTTGTCTGGGAAAACTTGTTCTTGGTAGATACATGTTTATAGGACTGTACTCATAACCCCTCAACACACATTTGAACTCTTCCAATTTATAGGTTGGAAGGGTTCATACAGAAATTTCAGGGATAAATGGATGAACACAGATTGTTATGAATTAGGGCCATATGGCCTTAATTGTCAAAGGTTGAAGGTCATTTACAATAAATACCATTGATAAGCTTGTATATGTAGGTATACAGTATGTATCATCTCGGGAGAGAATAGCTGTATACTCTAGTTTCTATACCACCTGCATCTTTATCTTGGCTGTTCTCAGTGTAAAATGTTCAGCTCCAAATCCTCACCACTGATGTGCATGCTGTAGAGAAACCTGTGTTAGGGTCAAGTATATAACTGGTATTGACAGCGGGCATGTAAACCTCCTCCTCCAACAGGAGGTAACCCCTCCTCAAACAAGCTGCCATATTGTGAATCGGTCTGTTAAAGTTCTTAACCCAAACTTTAATTGAACTATTTCCTGGTTCCTTGCGTAATTGTGGGACCCTGGAGATGTTCCTAGCATGCAGTGTATAGGAATGGTTTTGCGATAATTGGCCACTAAATCAGCTATTAACTGTTTTTGTTATTCCGTACTTCCTGAAACAGCAGCCCAATGTTTGTGAATAGAATTTAACAGAACTTAATCCTACTTGTGGGCTGGCACAGATTGCTGTAACCTGTAATGAGAGGTATTTGGATTCCAACATATTTCTCTAATGATTGTCCTGGGATTGAAATTGATCTCAATTGTACATTTATAAATCTAACAGAAAAAAGAATTTGGGGGAAAAAAATAATGGAAAATGCATAATGTGAGATATATTAAACTTCACAAGGCTAGAGGCAATCGTCAAATTTTGTGAGGATCATTCAAAGGTATAAAGTGAACAATATTGTTTAGGATTTCACTAGCGAAACTGATTCATTTGAGTGCTGCTAAGTCAATTTCTTTCAAGGGTTATGCACCTTTAACTAGATAACATTTTCCAGAACAGTTGCTAAGTTTTGTATCTTCGTTGATGTGAGGACATGTACTAGCCTTCATCAGTGAAGTGCATATGTCCTGAAGTGATCGAGTGTCGAGTCAATATCAGCTAAACTTGATACACGAATAACTGGTGCCTTATGTAATTGTGAATCTACAGATTATTTTGTTTTCCTTAGAGCTAGGCCAATTATGTGCAAGGAGGGAACACTTGCACATAAATGCCCAAAGTTCCGGTTGTAAAGTGTGCTATGGTCAAACAAACAAGTAGTTGGCCAGTATATGTAATCACTAGTGTTGTATTGTCAGATAAGTGATGGTTAATGTGATGTTGGCATGTTGTCTTACCAGATCAATCCAAATTGATGTAAAATTCAACAATATATGAAGAAAGTAAAAATGCCTTGATTTTGAAACTGAGGCCAGCGTCATCTTAACTTAATGTGTCTGCTATATGACTACATATAGTTGTGTGTGTATCAGTAAGGAGAAGAGGGAAAGGAAATGAGCAATAATGATGCAATATCAAGATTAAGTAAGGCAGTTTAGTTAGAATTAATTAACTTAATCAAGTACTCTTGTTGAATCGCACAGATGATAGATATAACTCGCTGTAAAAAAATGTTTATCAATGCCACTCTGGGATGGATATGGTTAACAAAAAATTCTGGTGAGAGCCATTGTGACCTCTTATAACCAATGTAGTGTTAAAGTCAAAAGTCATTTTATGTTGTCAGGTGTTGTGAAGTTGAAATGATATCAAATGAAGAGAATTTAGCAGAAGGTACATTTAGCTGTCATCAATGTCCACGACAATATTGATTGGGAATTATCGAGTGTTGTGAATGTTATCCACTATTACAATATGAACCTTACATGTTCTCTCCAGGATTTGTAAGCCGTGTATCTTAGGTTTTAAAAGGCTGTGGAGAGCTTAAGGTGGTCGAGGGAATCAATACTATGTTTTAATGTATCCTCCTGGTCTATTTAGTGTGTGTCCAGGGTCAGACACAGAACATCATGAAATTTACCAGGTACAGTGGACTCCACTTATATCACTCCTGTTAATATCACATTCCTCTTTATATCATGTTTTTCCCAAGCAACATTTTTCTCCCAATATAATATATGTAATTTCATTTGGTTAATATAATGTATTTTGAGGTGAATTCCTCTTAATATCATGTTTTTTAACCAATCACATAAAATATCAAAAAAATAATGTCATTTCCACTGATTTCAGATACAACTTCTACGAAATGTTGTATAGAAAATAAAAAATAAACCCAAAAATGATTTTTAATTACAATAATGTTATCTATATTGATACATCTTCATATGCACATTGAATAGTTTACTTTTAGTTATGAGGATTGGAAATGCACTAGATTTAGTGGAAAAAACATGTTTCTGTTAATGTCACATTCCTGTTAATATCATGTTTTGTCTGACAAATGCGACATGATATAAAGAGGAGTGCACTTTACTGGGATAAATAACCCAGTCAACATGATCAGGGCAGTCCGCCAGTACTGTTAACATGATGTTCTCGTTTATGTACTGAGTAGATATCAATATATCAGTGGAAACCAGAAACCAGACCTTTAAGAGTCGGCTACCTTTAGTGTGCCAATGTGCCAAGTAACATAACAAAAATTGTTTTTACATTAGAACTTAGGGCCAGTAGGGGAAATGCAGTCTGTGACATTAACATTTTCAAGCACTAGTCTGGACAAGCGAAATGATGACAATATATATAACAACTATATTGAAATTCAATGTATTTCCACTAGTCTGAACCAAAATTAACTAGTCATGGGCATATATGACTAGTGGCTAACGTTTCAGACTGGGGAAAAGGAATTTTCTGTCTATCATTGATATAGCATTCTTGATTCTTTATGCACTTGGTTTTTCTTCTGATACATAATATATTCTATTAAAAAAATAATGAAGAATGATCTGTTTACCCACGCCCCAGTTTCATCAACGTTCCTTAAGTTTTGGAAATTTATTAACTTGAATATCTCCATAGGAAAGCATTACAGAAGTTTAGGGGAAAATCTTAAGTGTAAGTTACAGAACTTTCCTTAATTCTGTAGTGTTTCTCTTTAAATTTTGATATTTTTAAGTTCGGAAATGTTCATGAAACTTTGGCCAGCTGTACTTTGTTGCTACCTATGGTACTTAGTCTAACTAAATACAAGTGTAATAATTACCTGTGATGTTTAGTGGTGACGGTACTTAGTCTAACTAAATATAAGTGTAATAATTACCTGTGATGTTTAGTGGTGACGGTACTTAGTCTAACTAAATATAAGTGTAATAATTACCTGTGATGTTTAGTGGTGACAGTACTTAGTCTAACTAAATATAAGTGTAATAATTACCTGTCATGTTTAGTGGTGACGGTACTTAGTCTAACTAAATACAAGTGTAATAATTACCTGTGATGTTAAGTGGTGACGGTACTTAGTCTAACTAAATAAAAGTGTAATAATTACCTGTGATGTTAAGTGGTGACGGTACTTAGTCTAACTAAATAAAAGTGTAATAATTACCTGTGATGTTAAGTGTTGACGGTACTTAGTCTAATTAAATATAAGTGTAATAATTACCTGTGATGTTAAGCGGTGACGGTACTTAGTCTAAGTAAATACAAGTGTAATAATTACCTGTGATGTTAAGCGTTGACGGTACTTAGTCTAACTAAATATAAGTGTAATAATTACCTGTGATGTTAAGTGGTGACGGTACTTAGTCTAACTAAATATAAGTGTAATAATTACCTGTGATGTTAAGCGGTGACAGTACTTAGTCTAACTAAATATAAGTGTAATAATTACCTGTCATGTTTAGTGGTGACGGTACTTAGTCTAACGAAATACAAGTGTAATAATTACCTAGTCTAACGAAATACAAGTGTAATAATTACCTGTCATGTTTAGTGGTGACGGTACTTAGTCTAACTAAATATAAGTGTAATAATTACCTGTGATGTTAAGTGGTGACGGTACTTAGTCTAACTAAATAAAAGTGTAATAATTACCTGTGATGTTAAGTGGTGACGGTACTTAGTCTAACTAAATATAAGTGTAATAATTACCTGTGATGTTAAGTGGTGACGGTACTTAGTCTAACTAAATATAAGTGTAATAATTACCTGTGATGTTTAGTGGTGACGGTACTTAGTCTAACTAAATAAAAGTGTAATAATTACCTGTGATGTTTAGTGGTGACGGTACTTAGTCTAACTATATGTAAGTGTAATAATTACCTGTGATGTTAAGTGGTGACGGTACTTAGTCTAACTAAATATAAGTGTAATAATTACCTGTGATGTTAAGTGGTGACGGTACTTAGTCTAACTAAATATAAGTGTAATAATTACCTGTCATGTTTAGTGGTGACAGTACTTAGTCTAACTAAATATAAGTGTAATAATTACCTGTCATGTTTAGTGGTGACAGTACTTAGTCTAACTAAATATAAGTGTAATAATTACCTGTCATGTTTAGTGGTGACGGTACTTAGTCTAACTAAATATAAGTGTAATAATTACCTGTCATGTTTAGTGGTGACGGTACTTAGTCTAACTAAATATAAGTGTAATAATTACCTGTCATGTTTAGTGGTGACGGTACTTAGTCTAACTAAATATAAGTGTAATAATTACCTGTGATGTTTAGTGGTGACGGTACTTAGTCTAACTAATGATAAGTGTAATAATTACCTGTGATGTTTAGTGGTGACGGTACTTAGTCTAACTAAATATAAGTGTAATAATTACCTGTCATGTTTAGTGGTGACGGTACTTAGTCTAACTAAATATAAGTGTAATAATTACCTATGATGTTTAGTGGTGACGGTACTGAGTCTAACTAAATATAAGTGTAATTACCTGTGATGTTTAGTGGTGACCTGTTTTAACACTGTTATTCTTTTGTTACAGATCTATGCTAGGTTGTGAGGAATTACAGAAATATGACCGAGTACGTGTGTTTTTGGACGAGGACTACACTGCTGCAGACAAATTTACAGTAAGTAAATAAAAAACCAAATTCAAAAATAATACGCTGGCTTCTGTTCTGTTGGAACTAGACTGTTCCTGCCTACCAGCTGTCTGGTTGTAGACAAGTGTATTTGTCTGCACTTCTCTTTAAGGATCCCCCTACCACTGTAGTGGAACTGGCCAGAGTTGATTGTCTGTGACAATTTGGTAGCTCATGCAGTTGTTCAATTTAGTAGCTCAGTTGGCAAGAACGTCTGCATTTAGAATCCAGAAGGTCCTAGATTCAAACCCTAGACTGGCAATTGCTTTTCTAATAATAATCCTGTTGCAATTTGACGCCCAGGGAAATATACCTGTAGAAGGTGGTATACGGTTGTAATTGTTTCCTCTGTGTTGAAGATTTTGTTAAAGGAGGAAGGATTGTATAGCAGTACTGGACTGGGTCGTTCAACAGCAACCCAGTAGCTCCAATGGTTTGAGCTTCTCTAGGAGTTCACCAGAGGGTCCTGGGTTCGAAACCCGGTCTGTTTCTCTTTATCTTTCTTTCTCTTTATACTAGAAACTGAAATGAAGTGTTGGAAAATATGTTTATGTAGCTTTGATAAATAATTTCTGACAGGAAAATTACTATACATTGGGGGATTTTCGACCGATAATAACGGTGAAATAGAAATATAATCCACAGCAGTGATTTGTGTAAAATGTCACTTTGAAGGACTATGTATTACCTCCTAACTTGCAGACTACAATATTGTAGCAGGGATAATTCCGACTCTTAAAACCTATGGGAGAATTTGAGGGATTTTATGGGATCAGCAAAATATCTATGAGATTTTTCTATATAAAGTAATATAATTTTAGATTTTTAATGAGATTTTCAGGAAAGATATGGGTAAAAATCCCCAAATCTCGCCCCAAAGTGATCCCTGTTGTAGGACCTGCATGGACCGGAGACTGATACACAGTAATGTCTATTGAAAAAAATGAAAAAAAATCTGGGGAATGTTAACAATGTGTTATTTGTGGAAACAAGAAAAAATGATGTAAAAGAGGATTTAAACTGAACCCCCTTCCCCTGAAATAGATTGACAAGGCAACAACTGTCACTATGTACAACAGTATAAAACTGAAACGGCTAAAACACATTGTGCTGACTGTTTAACAATACAATGCATACAAATTGGTTATCGGATGTTAATGAAGTGTTTGAGTAAGCCTATCTATGCTATCTGCGGGGGTGAGAGGAAGTCTGAGGGAAGTGTGTGTTGTTAGTGTTGTTATGGTGTATACGCCGGTGCACATCATACAGCAATCTCTTATGTTACGTATACATGTATGTATGGCAAACATATTATCTCACTCATCACTGAAAATTCCTGTTAAACTATTCCAACTTTTGACTTTGAAAAGTTAAAAATGTGGCTGCTGGGGTAAACGAGTTAATATGATAGGCTTTGTCTTTAGAATTAATCCTGGGTTTCACGGCGGAAACCTGTAACTTAAGTGGTATGCTGTGAAAAATCTTTTCAGAAAAGAAGACCATGCCTTGAAGGACTTTCTTGAGAAATAAAATAAATGAAGTAATTAAAATAGAATAAACATCTGTTAGAATATTATTGGGTCTAAATTTGAACCCTGACTTCAGATTGTTACATACACTTTCTCACTAATGTAATAAGTTATCCAGTTAACAGACTTGTCCTGACCCAACTGTGCCACACTGATCTCCAAAGGGAGGTAATTAGGGGGAGGTAACTATATTGACTCCACAAGTCTCAGGATCCAGATCAGCCATTTATTGTGGTCCTACATTATGCTCTGGAAACTTGTACATGTTTGGCTTCCTCAGGTTTATTATATGCATCATTGTCTAGCACTGAAGGATCTTAAATACTGAGGGTATTCACCAGCTTATCTGTTAATACCAGGTGATGTGTATCTTATTTACTTTAAAGGATGTTAATGTTTTACCCTCAAAGTCACATTTGAACCGTATCTCATCAAAGACTGGGCAAGTCTAGTTTATAAAGGTAGGGGTGGGTGAGTAAGGTGATGCAATCATAGTAATCGGTGCATGAAGCTGAACAAAATAACGACACCAATCATATGTCGGGAAATGTTCACTTCATTTTATAATAGTTTTAAAAACAAAATCCATTTATCATGCTCACTCAAACATGTTTACTATGCATTGATTGCATTCCCATCCTGTGTAGAATTTGACTCTGCCCGTCTTACCGTATTTCTCCGGCAATAAGCCCAGGGGGCCAGTGCATTAAATAAAGTTAAAAGTGGGGGTTGGGCTTATTGCCGGATATGAGCCTCAACGTGACCAACATAATCGGCCGCCATCTTAGATTTTTCATGACGTACTGTTGCAGTTACAGCTTATGCATTGTCCATGTTTATAACTATTTATTCTGAATTTATGATTTGAAAAAAAATATGCAAAATATGTTAGTGTTGGTACATGATTTGGGGAATTAATAATTAATAAAATGTGCAAAATATATGTTGTTTTGCAATATGGTTTTGAGTATGTAATGTTAAGTGATTAAATAAGTAAATGGGAAGATCGAAATATAAATATGATTCCAGCTCTTCTGTTTTGAATACATCTAAAAATCTAAAAAATGAGCATTGGGATTCCTGTTTAAGAGGTATTCATTAAGGGGAAGTGTTGTAGAGCGGCAGACCTGACTTTCAAGCTTACTGTTGATGGAGATGAGTGACAGGGCCTGATGGTGATGGATTCCTGGGGTGTCTGTTTGTCGGGGTCTAACACAGGCCAGACAGTGTTCCAGTACTTAGTCCACAAACATCCCAGATTACTCTAGGAAATCCTAGCAAACTCCTCTGTTTAATCCTGCAGTGTTGGGCTACAACTGTTTACAGTGGGCAAATTGAGCATGTTTTTTTGGCTGTTTGTAGTTGGTAAAAGTTAATGTGATGGGTTTGGTATGGCTGCAGGTGTTTTGGGGGCTCCACACTGAATTACTGATTGTATTAGGTGTCGGCAGAAACCAATTGATTCATTCTCCATGTGATGCTGCTCTATAAAAGTGTGTTGGAGAACTGTTGAATGTATTCATTATTTTGATGTAGTGTGTGGCTAGAGGACCATCAGGTACAAAGTTAAATAAAAACACAGACTATGACATAGAAATGTTGGAATATGTCCAGCAGATTGAGTTATCTCCCTTTGTTTTAATGCATTCATCCTTGTTTTATTTATCATATTCAGTGATCAATCTACTTGCACATCCCGCATCCTGTACTCAAATAATTTTGAAAGGACCCATTGAATTTCTGGAAAAGGATAAATTTAACCTTGTGTGACCCATTCTTTTGGCAATACAAATGAAGAAGATAAATGAAAAATAATTGTAGATTGATCACTGCATATTCAATGACACAGATAATGATGTTAGGAGGGTGAGCCTGCCAATGTACGGTGCTTTCCTGGCTGTTGTATATATATGTATTACAGACAGCTGGTACATCCAGACTCACATCTAGATGGAGTAACTGAGTCATTCAGAAGTAAATAATAGTAATATATTTGTTTTCAAAATTAAATATCTAGGGCGTGTTTAAATTGTCAGAGTTTTTCAGAGGTCTCGGGTTCGTGCCCCGCTCGTCTCACTAGTTTCATTTCTGTTCTTTGTTATAAAATATTGTTTAAATTCCAGGTCGGGATGTTTGTATGTACAAAATGTACTAATTATCACAATGATAATTCCTTAATTATAATTACAGCCCCTGGTTCCCGATTAAATGTTACGCTGCATGACGGATCTGTTTGATTTGTATGCCTACGTCAGGTTCTATAAGACGTCACATTTCGTAAGAGTATGCAACTAATTTGTTAATAATTCATAACTGTGAACTGATGTGGCCTTACAATTAGCATGTAAAGGACTTCATATCTACCTGGTATTTTCCTGAATATGCCTACTTTCCATAATTTATTTGCCCTGATTTAGACTTTATGATGATTTTGGTACACAAATAGTTTCTTTATGCATATTGACTATATTGGCCAGGTCCTTAGAGATGTTTTCTGTCTCTATATATATCATCTAGTTAAAATATCCATGTTGGTCTTTTCCCACTGAATACCTGATGTCATGATTCATTGTCAGACTACCAAACATACTTTCACCAAAGTTACCTTAGATGATTACATATTTCATGTAGATGTACCAAAGATCTGTGTCAAGGTCATTGTAACTATTTATAGGTCACTCACTAAGCAAATGATAAGGGGCCTAGGTCACCAACTAGCAAAAGTAAATGTCTGAAGGTGATTTTTATGGGTTTTATTTAAAGTATGAACCATTCAGTTTTTGGGTCTGCAGAACCTTTGTATCCAACTGTATGGAAATGGTAACACCATATAGGAAGAATAGTGTAAAGACACAGTTCATAAGAACTTGGACAAATTAGACATACCATTGTATGTGTATGATAATTCAATCACTAGGTACGTTTGTTCTAATTTGAATTGACTGTTTATGAATATAAACTGAATTACAATCTGTAAGTTCTAGTTTCCAGTCCCTTGCTCAATTATTCCATAGGAACTGTTAGGCCTGTTTTTGTTATTGAATAACACTACAGATGATTGCTTTGAAGAGAGCTGATGCACAAAGTACAACACTCCATGTATTATGGTGCATGTTAAACTGTGACATTTGTATGTGAGATCAGTATCTAAGTGACACCTCCACTGGTAAAATGCTGGTGTTTCAGAATTTTACAAGACTTACTGATAGTTATAGTCATCAATCAAACGCAACATTTTTACGAAATCAAAGAAATCAAATAATATAAAATTTCAAATGGTTATTGTTTCTTTTCATTATTCAGTTTATACTTTTTGTGTCGGTGGTTTACTTTACCAAGGAATGACAGGTAAAGCTTGGTCCCATGTTCTAGTTGTCGGCAACTGGCTGCAGGACTGTGATTTTCCTTCAAGTTCTCTGGTGTTCCTCCACCACCAAAAGCTTGCCGGTCCTTAAATGACCATTACTGATAATAGGATGCCAAACACAACACAAAAACATATGTTTTGTTTTTAGTTCACCTGCCCTTTGGGGCAGTCGAGCTAATGCTGTGGTGGGGCGTTTGTCGGTTGTCAGGTCAGCATCAACTTTTCAGGTGTAAACAACTTCTTCTGAAATACTGAAAGGTAAAATTTGAATAGTAGCTACCTTGGACAGAGCCAAACAAAATCTGCTAAAAAATAATCCCTAATATCTTTTATGTTATTTAACAGGGTATAAATTAAAATCTTACAAGGTTCTCTTTAATGAATTACAGCTCTAGATTTTAGACCACTTTAAGGTAACAATTATGATTTAAGAGATCATTGCAAGGTGAATGATACAGACCCATTGGCCCTCTTGTTTTTGAAAAGCTGCCAGTATCAAAGAAAACCAGCGTGACTTGTACAAATGTTTGATTGTAGGGTTTGAAGCATTTCTTTATCCGTTTTCACACAGACAACCATTTGAATGTTATCAATGAAATTAATGAATATGGTAATCTATTCATGGGAGTAATTTGTGCTCATATCCTAGTATTTAGGGTATGTGCACACTGCCCCTGTTTGTACTATAATGCACATTACAGTAAAACCTTGTTATATTGGGCTGTTATGAGTCAAATTTTCTGTGGGAAAAACAAAGGGTGGGGCATTAAAATGAGGGAGACTTGTATAAAAGTATTTTATGAAATAAAGATATGTAAACAGGACTTGGAATTTTATTGGCAGTAATCATAAGCAGACCTAGTGTAGTATGAAGGTTTGTGCTTGAAAGAGAGAAACAGTGAAAAAATATGTTTACTAAATGAAGATTTGTGTTGCTCAGGAAACAATAATGAAAATGGTTGGTGTACTGTTGCAATTCATGCATAGTTTATATTAATCAAACTAATTTCGAGCGTAATTCCTAAGTTGTAAATCAATGAAATGCACATCAGATTAGAAGTCCAGTATATGTCATATACAATGTACGTAGGTTGATTTAAGTTAATAGTCCAGTATAATCCAGATTTGTATATTATGTGTAATTATGTGCTATATGGAGGCTATCGACCCCCATCTACTTGTTAACTACCTCCTAATTATCTTCCTTGTTTTTCAGGCGCTGGGCAATTTATACTTTATCCATGAGTCCATTGACGATGTGATGATCTGGGATTTTGTCGGTATGTGTAATTACTCCTAACAGTAGGCTAACTAAACTTGGCAAATACCATTCTCCGCCCCATCTAGCATTTTATAAACTTGTTATAAATTGGAAGATGTTTTTAATACACAACGAATAGGAAAGTCAAAATGTAACACAGATTCAACAGCAATTCATCGTTCCTGAAAGTTCAACACCCATGTGTGGATGATTGGACAAATATGGTCAACTTATGAACAATTGAAAATATTCTACAATATGCTCACCTAAAAAAAATATTATTTGGTGATTTAGATTTTAGGGCATTTACTGGTTAATTAGTTGTTGGAATATCGAAATTGTAAATTTGGCAACCTATTCAAGTTTCAATTGGCACCGTTTCTGATCACATATCTAATCACTTGAACGTACTTGACTCATTTAGATTCATTGCTTTGTTGACATGAGGTACCATCATGTTTTTGCATTAAAAGTCTATAAGAGTCATCATGCTTAATTTACTTATCCTCCAAAGCATAGAAAAGGAGTTCAAACAAAAGTTTGCAAACATCTTACCTTATCTGATGAACCTGGCCATGTGGAACCTACATCTTATTTATTTCAACCCCTCTTATTTAAGGGGTTTATTTTATTTGACAGGAAATTAAATTAGGAAAAGTATGGCATTGTGATTGGCAATATGTATAACTTATTTGAAGGAGGGGGCAAATAAGAATTAATTAATTTCACAAACAAGGGCACTGGGGTTCAATTCCCCGACCGGCTGTTAAAAGTTATAGGGTTTTTCTCCGGGTACTGCAGTTTCCTTCCACAATCAAACCCCTCAAGCGCTAACATCCGGGCCAACAAGATTGATTAATATAAGTTGGATGACTTGTTTCATAATTGTTGTAAAATAAATAAAGTTTACATTTGATTTAGAATTAAGTATTGTGTTGAGCTGTTCTACTTAGTTTAATTATTGATTGTTAGAACTGGAACTAATTAAGGATAAGAAAAAGTTATAAAGCTGATGCATAATGAGATCTCAAAATTTAATTGCACCTCCACCCCAGACATTTATATAGCCACAAGGCCAATTGTACTTGGAACATGTACCTTAATTGTTCTTAGTTTCAGATTTCGGTTCTTGATCAAAACAAATATCAATTAATGTTCATTCTAGTGCAAAAGTTCGAACATTTACCTTAATTAATCTTTCTGATCTGAGTTTTGCACTAGAATGAACAGTAATTGATTTCTGTTTTGATCAAGTTAATATGATGTTCCAAAGAATCAACGTCAGAGTCACATTGTGTTGTACATGTTCACCATATCGCTATTTATTCCCGTCCATTCAGAGTAATTTCTACATTTGTCTGAAAGTTCAGTGTTAGAGTTAACATATCTCTTACTGGGATTTGTCATGATTAGCTGATGAAAATGAAAAGAATTTTGCTTGCACAGAATTTAATATACTTTAACATATAAGCTAAAAAGTTCATGCATAATCAGAAATAATCAAAACTTAAAAAAAAAAAAATTCATTGACATTTTCAATTTTGATTTTCAGATTGCAGATTTGTACCTGTACTTGGACGAGAGGTAAACAGATAACTGAATACTTAACAATCGTCATGTTGCTTTATTTAATGTGAGGTGAAGAAAACATGCATCACTATAGTGTAGACAGCAGCCAAGTATCTAGCATGATGCTTCTGAGATTTCCTTGCCTTCTGGCAGTAATTTATTGATCAAATTTTATTGACAAATACAATATGGAATTGCCATGAAAACCAAAATGAATCATGGAAATGTAAACAAAATATTGAAAATTGCTTTTTTTTATTAATTAAATATTGAAGACTTCATTTCATACTCCCCCTATGACTAGGTTTCTTGTAACTTATTGGTTTGGATATTGTAGGTACTTTCAGGGAATATAGAGAATGTTCAAATCAAGGAGAAGGCCAAGTTTCCTCAGGATTTCTTCCCCGATGTAAGTGTCACACACAACCAATTCTGCTTGAAGCCTGCAGCAGCATGCCAAGCAGTTTACAGAATGACGTTATTGATTAAATTCGCGGAATTTGTCATGAGTATCAGTTCTCTGTATCTGGCCGTGTCTGAATCATAACTGGTACGGGAGAAAAAACACATCATTTTCGTAATCATTGTTGCATGTTTCAGTGCAGTAGGGAAATCCTATAGCCGTTCAATAATGCAAGGGAAGCGACTCAGAACTAAACAACATTTCTGACAATAAAAAATCTGTTTGTGTACTTCATTAGCTTCTCAATTAACACACAAACATGAGAATTTGATATCAATTCTGGCGACAGATTGGATCGAATTCCTGCTAATGACTAATCAATATTCATTCTTAGATGTACTGGATATCTTTGGTTCAATAATTCTGCTCATATGTATGATTCTTGTTTAGAATTTTCGATTATTTCTATCCTTTCCAAAATAGAAATGTATTACAATTCGATCTACATTACCATTTTAACCCAAATTACACCTTGCAGTGTAAGTGTGATAGATGATATTGATCTTTAAAACAGAACTGCTATTTAAATATATACTGTACATGTTATATGCTTATATGGTTTAATAAGTCAAATATTTGTGCAAAAGATTGCATATGATTGCACATATGACAGATTTTGAATGAAAGAGAAAATTAAGGTGAGAAAAACACAGGAATACACAGATTTTCTTTAGAAAATGGTACAACACTGTCACTAGGTTTAGCATAGTAAGGGAGGTAACCCTATTTTCAAATGGCAAATGCTGCAAATACAGCTGTTATCAGGATTAATTCTGTTTCTTAGCAGTTTTAAAATCAAAGTTAAACTCAACTTTTCCAAGACTATATTTTTTTTGTGCTTTTTATTTTCATTTAAAAAATTCAATTAACACTAAAATGCATTGATGAAAATTAACTAAATAATTTTGCCTGCAATAAAAAATGCTATGTCAACTGTTTATACCATAGGTTGCCTGGAATTTATCATCATGAGTAATATGTAATTAACTTGAAGTGATAAGTTCAGGTTTATTGGGTGGTCGGATTCATTGTGTACGTGATCACATGTTTATCTCTTGTTTCAGTTTAAATGGTCAAGGAAAGGCTTTATCAGAACAAGATGGAACATACGAAATTGGTAAGGCTTCACAATCAAGTTACGGTGTGTATCTTATAGATTGGTAAGGCAATACAGATTTAAAAAATTTAAAAAAGATGAGCGAGATGAATAATTTGACTATGACAGCCATGTTTTTGATTTTTTTTTTGTAAAAAGGCCATAATTTTTACCAATTTTGGTATTCATGATCAAGACAGAACAACACTGTAGGAAATTCACAGAAATAAAAAAACATTGTATTGTTTAATTGTAGTTTTGATACACCATATTCTTTTCAATATGTTTTTGCTTGTTTTTCAGTTTATTTGATCTTGTCAACATTCATCTATTCCATGATGCATCCAATATTATTGCCATGCAAACAGTAAGTATGATGTTGATGATGTAGCTGATGATGATGATGATGTTGATGATGATGATGATGATGATGATGATTATGTAGATGGTCATCATGGTTTAGAAAGATAAAAATGATTTTGATGATAATTTATATGTCAAAGATGATTTTATTGATGCTGATAATGCGGATGATGTTGTTCACTATTAAATTGTAATGAATGTACCATGTATGTAAAAAATACTTATCCTGTAAGTTGTAAAACTTGCAGAAAAATATTTGGTAAAATTAAATTGAACTGTCTGTAAGTGATAGAATTGAATTAAATTGAGCTGTCTGTAAGTGATAGAATTGAATTAAATTGAGCTGTCTGTAAGTGATAGAATTGAATTAAATTGAGATGTCTGTAAGTGATAGAATTGAATTGAATGGTGTTTGTGTTTACAGAGTCCCTCAGTATACAGTAATAACAGAAAAGCAGCTCTCCTACACACACTGCAAAGGTAGGCAACCCCCTCTCCCCCTACTCCCCCTCTCTACCCTCTCCTCCCTTCACTCACTCTATCCCCACCTCCCCCCACTCTACCCCTCCCCTCCCCTCCCACACTCTACACCCCTACCCCAATGTCCCCCTCATCCCCCCATTCTACATCTCTCTCCCCACTCTACCCCTCCCCTCCCCTCCCCTCTCCTATACAGGACAAGGTAGGTACCTCTTCCTGAAATTAGGTCGTAATGGTTGTGAAGTAATACTAGCTGTGGTGTCATAATAGCTCTGAATAAATCCAGTTTCATATCAATCAGATTGCCATATGTTAAAATTACTATTGAAGTCAAATAATTATTATCAATGTAAAATTTCATTCTCTGTATTGTTAAAGTTGGAGACCATGATGTTTTGTTGCACATTAAACAAAGTGTTTTATGGCAATATGACTGCTTGGCTATTTCCTTCCTTATTTTATGACTTTATATATATTATACTTATACAAGAGATGTTTTGTATACATTATATATTGTACACATACAAGAGATGTATCTAATTGTATTGCAGGTTTGAAAAGGACCAGTACGATAAAGTCCCCATGTTCATATTTGGTGATTTTAACTTCCGTCTAGATGTTCACCAGCTAGTTTCGGTACGTGGCATACAGCTAAGGGTAAAGTACTTGAAATGCTGGAAATGAAATTGTACTAAGGCGTAGAAAATATATGTTCTACACATAAGATATTGCCAGTATGTAATAAAAAGACAACAGTTCTGTTTAGTTGGAAATACAATAGAACCTCGTTATCTCAAACTGTTGTAACTCGAAGACCTCATTTAGTTAGTTGTCAGTTCCAGCCAAGCTTTACACTAGCATTCAAACTCATGTAACTCGAATACTCGGATAACTTTAAGTTTTCTTTAGTCCCGTCGGCTTAACGAGATAATGAGATTCAAATGTATTGGTAAACAGAACTTAAACAGGACATTGAAGGTATTTGATTTTGAATTATTGATGTTTGGGTGTTTTTAATTTAGATTCATCTTTGTCATTTATGACATTTTACACTGCAATTGTTGTAAGCTTTATCCTTCATGGTGATAAATTGAGTACTTACTGTTACTGTATGTAGAAAAGTTTTGTCATTTTTACGAAAAAATATTTGTTTAGTAAGCTTTAAATTATCAATCACATTTCATTACTGTTGTTTACAAAGGTTCACACTTATGATCAGTTCTCCCTCGTAAGGGAGGATGAAATAGGCCAAAATCAAACGGCTGTGAATATTTTACAATATTCAATATAGAGAAGTTATTTATATTACATGTGAATAATATTTTGCTAACTTTTGTAGAGTTTGACATCAAAAACCAAAACACACCAAACCAAAGGAAAGAAGGACCAAATTGCCAAAATCGTGTACTCAGAGGAAGGCAATGGAAAGGTAAGGCAACAGTGACAGTTAACTCACTCACCCCTGAAATTTCACATTGAATTGTTCCAACCTTTGAATTGGAAGAGTTCAAATTCCTCTTCAGGTGTGAATGAGTTAGGACAAAGTAATGCTCCCCCAGCATTAAGGAGCAAGATTGTTTGTTATTAAAACCAGTGAGAAACAAATAACTGTAGAAAATAGGACATGGGAACAAACAAACCAGAACATGCCAGGGAGTGAACAATATTTGTCTTGCTTCCTCCATTCTGATCATTTCATTCTGTCACCTGGCCTCAGACCACAATAAAACTTCCGGGTCGTTGTACACGAAAGTAGTGAATAAGGACATTTCAGGTAGGCTACTTAACCATTTTTCCTGACTGATCTATGACTGATATGTACAGTTTCTTTACATAGAATTGTTCAACAATATCCATTCTAGAGAATACATTTTATTTGACACAGTTTTCAAGTTTGTTTTGGTAGCAGGACACATAGAGCAATGAGGCTTGCACATTGATATTTTGTGATTTTTGGTATTTTCCTCTATAAATGAAGGGTAGTGACATTCAAATTAAATTATCTTTCTTTAATTCAGGTCATGAGGTACTTTCCAGCTCACTGTAGCTTCAGTTTGAATAGATCTACAATGTCAAATTTGAACCAGGCCCCGTGCAAAGGTTTAAGATGTTTAATTTTTGATTT